>OY757927.1:60882153-60902153 GCA_963585895.1 Sepioteuthis lessoniana | reverse complement strand
TTCCTGCTTCCATCTCACAGCTATTGGCCTGCAGATTGTCGTTGGCTTTTGTCACTCCATTAGTTCCGTGTTATGTCAATCAGGTGTAGAATAACAGAAGAAATTCCCTCGTTAACGAATTTGGAATAAAAATCTCTCAGAAATCTGGAATAAAAATCTCTCAGAAATCTGGAATAAAAATCTGGATTAAAAATCTCTCAGAAATCTGGAATAAAAATCTCTCAGAAATCTGGAATAAAAATCTATCAGAAATCTGGAATAAAAATCTATCAGATATCTGGAATAAAAATCTATCAGAAAATTGACCTTGTGTCGTATCCTTCCCTTGGTGAAAGGGTTTGGTTTATAACTACTTCTATAAAGCAATTTACCAAACAGATTTTAATAATTAACGGCGCTATGTTACATGCTTTTGATTTGATTCTATTTTATCTTTCAATGTAAGCAATTATTTTTGTGGTGGGTGATGGTTTCTTTGTTTAATGGCATATCAACCTTCGTGGGTTATTTAATGCCAAAGCCATTCTTCTAGAAGAACAGTAGTGGTGCTATTTAACCCATAGTTTGGATGATAAGGGGGTTCATACCTTTCCCAAGGGTATTTGCCCGAAAGTGAACGTCATAGCGCGACTGGAGTTCGAACTCGTGTGCTACGATTTCGCAGACCATCGCTTTAACCATTACACCAACTATTTTTGTGGAAAACTTTTGTGGTGTTATTGCAGTGCAACCGTAAAAAGAAATAATTGTAACTTCTTACCTCTGCCTTGACATTTGTTCCTTTATTTGTAACTTTGTAATGAGACAAAATTTTACTCAGCCAAGTCGGCTGTGGCAGTAGACCGACTGCACCTCTGTAGAGGGGTAAACTCCACATACCACGAGTATCCTAGTTATGAAACTAAACTGTATTTCCTGGTGAGGTTCTAGTTCAGGAACTTTGGGGAATGTGGAGTACCCCTCAATTGCTATAACTCCCAGGTCAACTCTGACCCCTACTGGAAGCTCCAGATAGGGTCTTATCTATGGTTCAAATAGAACTGTTTGACATTTAAATCTATGCAAATCTGTTTGGACTGTAGAATACGCCGACTGCATCTCTGCAGAGGGTTAAGATCCCCCACCCCTGACGACAGTCCTGGATAGGACACAAAGCAATCTGATGGTGAGGCTCCAGTAACGCTGGACCTTTAGGGAATGCAGAGTATCCCTTTATTGCCATGTGTTCCCAGGTTCACTCAAGCAAAAAGCATTCTGGACACTTCGGGAGAAGTAGGGACGTGTTCTATATCAGAGAAAGACCACAATGCTGATATATAAAAGTATAATCTGTTTCTTTTGTTTTTCTTCTATTACCCGAAATATACATATGGGTTTGTGTGAAAGAGATTGAAATGGCCGAGATGCACTCACACAGGGGCAACCGTGCAGTTTTTCTCTGACACCTTACTGCCTTTCTGCTTCGTTCTGCCCCGGGTCAACATTTTCCACAGTTGGTATAATTTTCCGGATGCACACGGAATCTTCATTGTCCGACCTCCCATTTATATGTTGCACGTGGACACGCCTTCTTATAGTATGCCACCCACGCAATTTACACAACATTTCGACCGGTCTCCTACGTCTCCGCAGGGTCACCTGCGTCTTGTTTACTCTTGGAAACAGGTGTACTTCCTGTTGTTTTTTTCTGTTTCCAGCGTTCAGTTCTTTCTAGTATGCCACCCACACAATTTACGTGGCATTTTGACGAGGCCATCAGCGCTCTGTATACTTTAGGTAACAGGTGTATTTCCTATTAGTCCACCCCCGCAATTCACGCTGCCCGTCAAAGGGAGATTCAACAGATGAACCATAACCTGTTAGCCCCCATCCATAGCCACACCAGTATTGACCGACCAGCAAAGATTTATATTCATCAGCTCTGTGGGGAGACTGGATGCCGTGGAGAGAACCTGGACGATAGAGACATACAGTGAGAGAGAGAGAGAGAGAGAGAGCCAAGTGACTCCAATCTGATGACGATAGTAACCTCAAAAGAGAGAGAGAGAGAGAGCCAAGTGACTCCAATCTGATGACGATAGTAACCTCAAAAGAGAGAGAGAGAGAGCCAAGTGACTCCAATCTGATGACGATAGTAACCTCAAAAGAGAGAGAGAGAGAGCCAAGTGACTCCAATCTGATGACGATAGTAACCTCAAAAGAGAGAGAGAGAGAGCCAAGTGACTCCAATCTGATGACGATAGTAACCTCAAAAGAGAGAGAGAGAGAGAGCCAAGTGACTCCAATCTGATGACGATAGTAACCTCAAAAGTATAAAATTTAAGAAAAAAAGGGAGTGAAAGACAGAGCGCGAAAAATAAACCCAAGAAGGTTGACATGCTATAAAACAAGGAAACTAAATCATTATTTGAAACCATGTAGCTGTGTGCAAACGAATGATTATTACGAACTAGAAATTATTTCTTGAAACTGAACAATTGTTTTATCAATTACTATTCGATAGGGATACATTGTGTTTAACTGTAAATTATTTTGTATTAAGAATAATTACTTGAAGCTATAATCATTTACTTAAGAAAATCATTATTAGTCATTAAAAACCATGTCTGTGGATAGTCTTCCCGTGGTGTTATGATTAAAGAGCTGCACTGCGGAATCGTAATAAACGAGTTCAAACTCTAGTCGCGCTAGCATTGGGTTAAATAGTACTACTACTGTTCTAGAAAGATGGCTTTGGCGTTAAATAACCTATGAAAGTTGATAGTCCATTACACAAAGAAAGCAAACTAACCCAAACCAAAGCATACGTATGTGTAAAAACTAATGCTTTTCATTAAATAGTTATAGTTACTTGAAACCACCAAATTATTTCCTTCATTGCTATTGCTCCCAGGTTTACGCTGGCCCGGAATGGTAGCACCTGATAGGACCCTATCTATGGGTTAAATAGAACTAACTGCATACTTATGAAAAAGTGAATTGTTTGAATTAGATCTGTTTGACTAAACGGAATAGCTTGAAATTAAAATGTTTTTGACAATTAAACTCTATTTACCTTTAAACTGCATGCTTATGCTAAACTGAATAGTTTGAAATGGAACTGTTTTTGACATTGAAACTCTACTTACTCTGAACTGAATCGTTTAATATAGAAGTGTTTTGACATTTAACTGAGTTTTAAAAAATCTGTACTTATACTAAATTGAATTAGCTGAATTTGAACAGTTTGAATAACCTGAATAGCTTGAAATAGAAATATCTTTGACCACTAGACTGTGTACTCATGCAAAACAGAAATGTTTGAAATAGAACTATTAGCATAAACATGGATTTGGCGTTAAAAAACTACAAAGGTTGATATGCCATGAAACCCAAACAATTAACCAAAAACCAAATTGTTTATGATAGATAGGAATACTTGAAACATACAGCTCTGTCCAAAACATTTATGTAAGACAAGAATACTTGATATCATAAAACCGTGTGCTAAATAGTCTTAAGAAACAACAACACAAAAGTGTGAATATGAACAGACATTGAACGCGATTTCCTAACTTCAAGGCAAAGAATAACATTTGACTGGTTGACATGCCGTTAAAAAAATCAAAGATATTTATACAGTTTAAAGAAAAAAACTGTACATTATTCACACACAAAAAGAAGTATATAAAACCTTGTTATACTTGTAAGTACGTCATATAAGACGCTTTTAAAAATTTACCAGAAAATCACAGACGCACACAAAACCATATATATATATATATATATATATACTCAAACTTTTTAAGCCAGATCGATTTGCAAAAGTAAAAGAAATAAGCGAGGAATACAACTTTGAAGCTTAAATCTGATTCTAACGTTATCGGATTGTAAAATGTCTGCAGTTCAAATAATATTTGTTACATGGACAGTGTGTAACGGATATTGGAATTGTGATAGGCCAGTTGACTGAATTAATGCGGGAAAAATTGAATTTCCCAAACATTAAATTAGTATCTAGTGATGTCAGATGTCGGTACAACGGGCTTAATCTTTTTAAAAAAAATAAAATTTTCAAATTTATTTGGATTTGTGATAAGCGATGTCGAAGTGCATTATACATAGATTCGAACACTCGAAAAATCAAATAATACGACATTATATATATATATATATATATAATCTTAAATAAGTCATATCAGTGATCGTTTTAAAAACTACAACCTATAACATCAGTTTTTTTCTTTTTAATTCTTTTAGTTAAGTAAAATCAAAAGATATTATATTGTAAGTTTTTCCTTTTAAATAATACGAAATTACTCGTGAATATACAGACTGCATCTCTGTGGAGGGGTAAGACTTCGCAAAGAGTATTCTGAATATAGCACTAAACCATCTGATTGTGAAGTTTCAGTAATGCCAGAACTTTGTGGAATGCGGAATATCTCTAAGTTGCCATCGATCTCAGGTCCACACTGGCCCGGTGTGGTTCCATATAATAGGGTCCTATCAATGGGTCAAATAGAACTGTTGGACGTTTAAATTATTTACTTATCCTTAACTGAATTGTTAGAAATTGAACTGTTTAATCATTTAACCGTGTATGGACAAAAAAAAATTGTATTTATGCTAAACTGAATTGTCTGAAATAGAACTGTTAACGTCTAAACTATATTTATGTTAAAGTGAATTGTTTGAAATAGAAGTGTTTTTAAATTTAACTGTATGTAAACAAATCAACTGTATTTAAACAAACGACTGTGTGTAAACAAGAAACTCTTTACTTATGATCAGCTGGATTATTTGAAATAGAATTGTTTTTAGACTTAACTGTGTATTTGTATTGAATAGAAATTAAGGTAACCATTTAACTGTATGAAAAGCTGAGCACGGGATCGTTAAAAATATTAATCATCTATTCAATATATATGTACAAAAATAATTTGGCATTAAATAACCTACAATGGTTGATATGCCATAAAACAAAACGAAACGAAACGAAACGAAAGCCCGCCAAACTTGTCCGATAATATGATATGATCTGATATATATATATATATATATATATGAGACGTACTCTTAAGGGCTTCCACACTGGGACGCGCCACTGTTGGCCGACCGGTAAAGACTTATATCGGCTGTGCACGGACACTGGAGGCTACCTAGAAGACCTCCTGGGATCGATGGATCAGAGCGGTGGATGGTGAGAGTGAGTCAGGAAAATCTGTGGTGTTGGTTCGCCTTGTTGATAAATGATATATGTATATAAACGCACACACACACACACACACACACACACACACACACACTAGCACTCGCACACATATTTATATAAATGACTAATAAATAATAATATTACTTTGTTTAAAATTAGTTTAATGAAGTTGGGCAACATCTTTTACTCAAATCTTATATAGACAAAATGTCTTTTTTACTTAGTCAAACATATATATATATATATATATATATATATATATATATAATAATCTTGAAATAAATTGAAGGACGATGCCTATTTTGATGAGTCCTATAATTCTATTAATTAATATTTCCGTTCGGGAATATGTTACACTTCTATAATGCTTCTTACAGCTATATTGATTCTGTGTTGACCATCCAGCACCTCTCTCCTCCGTTCTACAGTTGTCTTGCCTCTGTCTCTCTATTTTGTGTCTTCTTGTCGCTATTTTTGTATATGTCCATTGTTGTGTCCCCCAAATGCTTTCAGTTCTTCAGTGCTGGGATGATAAAAGACTCAGGCACATTTTTATGAGCATATAATAACATTATTTATCCCACAACCATTTTCCGTTACCCGCTGAAGCTAACAAGGAATGAGTGATCGGAGCACAAGTGGAAACTTAACACCGTTCTCGTTTGTGATTCCTCGTTGACTGAAATTTCAATCAAACATCTAAACCTCGTAAAGTCATGTGATTCCGTGACCCTCTCGTATCAAAAGAAAGCCAAGTTTTCCAATGATCTCATCTCTGACTCTGGATGACACCCAAAGGTCTTTTTCCACAACCGTTTTAAAATAAACAAAACATCATGCCAAATAATACAATGCTAATTTATTTATCTTGTAATGCTTGTCATCATCATCATCATCATATCGCGCTGGTAGCACGGATATCACTGACCCTCTCTCGCCACTCCTCCCTATCGTTCATCGCCCTAGGTAGGTCTTCAGGACAACAGCCTGTATCCTTACATAGCTGTTGAATGTACGTTCGAGCTGGTCATCCTGCTTTTGCGCGGCCATGTGTGGGGATCCATAAGAGTACATCTCTTATGAGTTCATCTCTGCTTCTCCAGCAGTGTCCTGCATGTTTGGTTCGTCTAACTTGAATAGTTTTCGTGATAGGGGGCAGGTGGCCGTACAGTTGGTGTCTTGTGGGGTGCTGCTGCCAGGACTTGTTCAGGATTGCACGCAGCATTCTTGTGTAATTGCCATCCAGTTTTTTCTCCGGCCGTTTTGTTAGCGTCCATGTAGTGCATCCATATAGCAGTATCGATGTGACCGCTGCCTGGAAGAAGCTGCGTTTCATTTTATCGGTTAGGTCTGATTTCCATATAATCGATAGCCTATTGATAGCTGTCCATGCTTTCGTTAGCCTCGTTTCGATGTCCTTTTCGGTTGATTCGACGCTGCTTCCTAGGTACGTGAATTTGTCTACTAGTTTAAGTGGGGTTCCTTCTAGAGTGGAGATGTCCCCCGTTTGGTTATAGCACATATATTCCGTTTTGTAATGCTTGTGATTAGTTGATATTCTGATAAAAAACAGTCTTTGGTCTGAAATAATTTAGCAAAGGATGGTATACACCCTTTGTATGATTGTATGTATACAAGACTATAGACCTATATTAACATCTAAAGAGGATATGCTGCTTATAGATTTGGGGATGATGCTGTTGATACGCCCCTTATTTCCCAATTTCACTTGGCTGGGGCTGTAGAATACACCAACTGCATCTCTGGAGAGGGGTAAGACCTCCATAAGTATTGTCCTGGACATGACATTAAACCATCTGATAGCGAGGCTCAAGCCTTGGAGATTTGAGGAATGTGGAGTACCCCTTCATTACCATTGCTCCCAGGTCCATTCTGTCCCAGAGTGGTAGATCCTGATAGGGTTCTCTCCGAGGATCAAATGGAACAAACTGTGTGTGCAAACAGGTGACTGATGTTAAATTATAACTTATATTGGAATACTTGAAACTATTTAACTAGCTCGTTTAAGAATGTTATCTACAAAATGTGTTTACAAATCACACACACACACACACACACACACACACACACATATATATATATATATATATATATATATATATATATATATATATACTAACAGGGTTTGACATTAAACAACCTACTATGGTAGATATGCCATAAAACCCAAGCAAGCATTATTTCTCTTCTTATTTCCTTTTTTTCTTATTTAGAGCAAGTCGAAAATATACAGCTGTAAAATCATATACGGTTAAAAGGAAGAAATTTAAAGAGTAAAACTGAACCTCTTTCAAAAAACATTCCCAAATAATTCTAAGTACTAACTATTTGATGTGCAATAAAAAAAAGTAACGAGATTAATCATTAGATTTTTAAAAAATCAATCAAGATACGGGCAGAGCGGGTGCATTTACATAATAAAGTGACATCTAAATGTTTAGATCGTTGAGACGTCTAAACCCCATCTTGAAACGTCAGTACCAATTTGGAAATAAAAATAGATTCAACCTTGATATTATGGGAATCGTATTCTTTGTTGAAATACAGAATAGTGCGAGTGCAACATTTTCAACACTGAGAAGAGCGAGCGTTGTACAACATTTACATTTTTTCCTAAACTAAAGATTCACCTAAACGAGCATCGGAGACATTAAATACAACAGTGCAGTTTCATACTGTTGTATCCCTTTTAAGGGTACAATCAGAGAAGGTGGTAAGGAACAGTCAACGTGTCCGAATAAAGAAAGGGTTTTATTACAAGAGAAATACAATAAGACAAATAAAAGTAAAGCACGCTACGGATCCCCGAACACAGGACATCAGTTGTCTCTGCCTCCCACCAGACAGGACTTGACACAAGGTGAAATGACACGAAGGTCAGATTATAGTGGGGGTTAGGGGAGGGGAAGATAGAGCACGAGCCGAGGCTCAAACACTGCTGGTCATCGGCCCATTTAGTGAAATGTGGGCCTGATGAACCGCGCCGGACATGGACCCAAACATGGATCCAGGCACGGATACCTGATTATAGCTTAAAGTGGACGGCAAGGTCTAGTTCTATATAAGGGTAACAAAGGTATCAAGGATGTAACTCGCCTACCCGAAGATGGCCCAGCAAAAGCCTCAAGTTTGCCTTTGCTGGACAACGCCCGCGAGTGTCAAAGCCAACAGCAAATTAATGCCATTGGCTTATCCTGGTGCGCGGTCCGGTGTAATACCGTGCTCACTGTATGTATAGTCACTCCACATGACTGGTGGGTATTCAGAAAAGGGGTATCAAAGTTAATTTGCCTAATTGAACTCTTTGGAATAAGTGTGGCGAATGCTAAGGGGTATATTTTGGAGAAAATTAATATTTCATTGATTGCTATTTTTTTTTCTTAATAAATGTAGCTTTTATCTCGATGCTTAATCTCCTCCAAAACTTTCTCCCTACCCTCACACTAACACACACACACTGTAATTAAGTCAAAACGGACAGAGCATATCAACTACTTAAAATAAGCAAGTATCCATTAAATGCCTTCTGCACATACACATTGTTATGTTGCTTCAACGTATGCAATTTTCTGTGCGTGCTTATATGTACGTGTATGTGCGTTCTCCTATCCTTTCCTGAAATGATATGCCACGTTTCTTTAATCTAAGTTGACTAAACGTCTTGAGATCGTTACACCAGTGGTAGGGTTATCGCGTTCAGACAGCAAAGGGTGAATTTAGGTTCCGGAGCTCAGGTTTCAAACTACGAGATAGTACTCTGCTCTTGATTAAAGAGGTACTCTGGACTCTCTCGAGCTCTCCAGAACAACAACCTCATCACTACATGCAATTTAGTGTCATATCTAGGACACCTTTTTGTGTGGTTAGGGGTCTTACATTTTTTTAATACATACTATAAAGTAAAGTAAAGTTGGCGACCTTTTGTTGAGAAAGACCCGAAGGCTCCCTTTTCAATAGCTACTACACTAAGATGTAGGGGAGGACGCTACTCCTTTGCTTTGATTGCTCCACTTTAACGTTGATACGTACCTTATATCTCTGAGTGTTAAGCAAGGAAGTATCAAGTACCATTTTTAAAGTCTTTCGTATGACGCGACCTGGGATTGATCGCGGACCATTGGTGACCACTCTACCCACATGGGCAATGAGCCGGTATTGCATAAAATAAGTGTATTTTAAAATTTACCGACGGAACTGTTTACTTGATTTAGTGACAACGAAAGTCAGATTTGGTTGTGCTTTTTTACATATTAGACATTGTAGGTGATTTAATGCCAAATCATCTTTATACATCATCATCATCATCCTCATGTCACGCTGGTAGCACGGATATCCCTGACCCTCTCTCACCACTCCTCCCTATCGTTCATCGCCCTAGGCAGGGCTTCAGGACAACATCCCGTATCCTCACATAGCTGCTGAATGTATGTTCGTGCTGGTCGTCCTGCTTTTGCACGGCCATGTGTGGGGGTCCATAAGAGTACATCTCTTATGAGTTATAAGAGATCTTTATACAAATATATTAAATATATGTGATTTGTTAAGACATTTTGTTGATAACATTTAAACGAGCCAGAGGACATTTTTTTGTACACAGTTAAATGATTTCAAGTATTTCTATCAAATACCAATAATTCTCTTTATTAATCATTGTTTGTACGAAGTTAAAGGGTTTTAAGAGTGGAAAATGGTAAATTTTGGTGAATCAGACAAGAAGATAAAAATACGTGGGAAAGAAGATAAATCAAACACTTAGAACAAGTTTAGTGGTGATATTTCGTTCTTTATTAACAGAAGTTATTCTGTTTATAAAGAACGGAATATTACTATTAAGCCCGTTGTAAGTGCTTGATTTATTCATTTTTCCTCTTATTTTTATCATGGTTTTAATTATTGCTATGTAACAGTAACAATTTAACATCATTCATTTGCTTGAACACATTTAAATTGATATACATACAGGATTTATAACTGAATATTTGGTAGGTAATTTCATTTTTTTAATTAGAAGTAATTTATTTGCACTCTAATATTGCCTTTATTTCTACACAGCTAAATGGTTTCATTTATTGCTATCTAGCACCCATAGATAAGACCCTATCAGAAGCTACCACTCCGGGTCAGAGTTAACTTGAGAACAATCGCAATGAAGGGGTACTCTGCATTCTCTTATTATTTAAGGCCGGAGCCTCAATATTTGATTCTTTAATGTCACATCAAGGATATTCATTGGAGACCGGGTTTACCTCTCAGCAGAGATGCATTCGGTGTATTCTACTGCCCTGGCCTCGCCTGTTAACCATTACAATTCGTGAAATGCCCGATGTAACATATCAGAATAACTAACAAACATAATAGCGTAACTTACGCTATTTGCTTTAAATTCGGTTAAATTCATTGAATCTTAAAAAGAGATTAAAAAAAAAAAAACAAAGCAGTGTTACGAATACCCACAATGAAATTAAACCGTCTGATAATATAACTGAATTCGCCAAACATAAAGATTGCGTGCTTTATTCGCAGACGGTTAGAAGAAGAAGATAATAATAATAATAATAATAATAATAATAATAGTTGAACAAGAAAGGAATATTTATTTTTCTTCAAATAAATACAATTTTGATTTATCTAAGAGACGTTCAGCCTGAAACTGAAATGATAAACTCGGTGATAGCAGTGTTGAGATTCGTATTTTTAATGTGCTCACTTATCGGAAAAGAAGACAGAAAATATTAGAAAAAAATTCAATTATAAATAGAGAAAATGTCAGAACGGTTATTTGCTCAATATTTTTTAAATAAAAAAAACACTAGTCAAGAATAAATAATTAATAAGTTGTCATTTATTAAGTAGGTTTTGTTGATTTGGCTTCTTTGTTTAATATCATATCAACCTTGGTAAGTTATTTAATGCTTAAGCCATCCTTCTAAAAGAACAGCAGTGAAACGATTTAATCTATAGCTGGTATGGTTCTATACCTTTCCTAAGGGTATCAGTCCGCAAGTGAGCGTAATGGTACAACTGAATTTCGAAACCGTATACTTCAAGGTTGCAGTCCAGCCATTTAATCAATACACCATGCGTAATCCTTCTTTAGCAAGCTGAAGCACCAGGTCAATTAAATGAGGCATTTAGTGAGAACTGAATTCATTAAAATGGTCCTTTGGCCAATCGCGCTATTACAGTAGCTAAGCCACCTTGAAGAGCGTCTGTATCACTCATTAATCTATTAATCTATCTGTTTTTTTCCCGAGAGTCACCAAGACGTAGTGTCTAACGTGGTGGACTGTATCATCGTAGTGAGCGAGTTCGAACTCCAGTCAGGCTATGGTATTCACTGTCGGACTTCTGTTCTTCTACAAGGATGGCTTTGGCATTTAAATAATCAATCAAGGTTGATTTGCGATTAAAGAAAGAAACCGAAACATACCTATTCGAGTCTGATTGATAGATTGATGCGAAAGAATTATATATATATATATATATAGATCATTAAATAAGTTTCCAGATCTTTTATTGAAAGTACACGTATGAAACTCTAGTCCCCTTCGAAGTAATCTCCTCCGGCTGCAATGCACTTGTTCTACCGTTCCAACAACTTCTGGAACGCCCCATAGTAGTTCTCTTGTCTGAGCGTGTCTATGACCTTTGTCACAGCCTCTTTCATCTTCTCAATTGTCTCATAACGACAACCTCTAAGCTTAGGGAATAACCAAAAGTCACACGGTGCAAGGTCTGGACTATAGGGAGGGTGAGCAACTGTCTTGATGCCCGTCTTGGTCAAATAGTCTGTGCCAAGGATGGAGTTGTGGACTGGTGCATTGTCCTCGTGGAAATGCCACTGACCCGATTTGAAGAGTGCTGGCCCCTTCCGACGGAATCTCTTCCTGAACTCCCTTAAAACCTCAACATAGTAAACCTAACCTTAACCCTTTGGCCTATCAATTCTGGTGTATTGACTCCCTTACTCCTCCCATACTTCTCACCATCCCTCACAGACTCCCTGCCTTCCTTGAATCTCTTATGCCACTCAAAAACTGATCCTCGATTCATGCAAGATGGTCAAAAAGCAGTCTGAAGCATTCCATACGTTTCTGTGGCATCATTTTTTCCAAGTTTAAACAGAATTTTATGGCATATAGTTCTTCTAAAGTGTCCTCACGTCCAGATTGCATTTTTGAAATTCAGCAGCTGTGACAATCAGTCTTTAGTAGGGTGTATTCCAATTGCTACAGTAGTTGTTCATTTGAACCTGAAATCCTAAAAATTGGTCAGTCATCTCACAAGATGTATAGCAATAACATGCTCAATTTTCAAGCGTCTATGACAATTTTAAATGCCTGTACAAAAAGGGTTTGGAAACTTATTGAATGCACTACGTATATATATATAAGTAAAGTTTTCGACCATAGGCGAGATCGACCCGAATGCCCCTTTTCAATAGCTACTACACCGAGGTGTATGGGAGGATGCAACTTCTTTTCCTGGATTGCTCCAATTTACCCTTGATACGTACCTTATAATGCTGCGTGTTAAGCAAAGTGGTATCAAGTACCATTTTTTGAGTCTTTAGTATTATTCGACCAAGGATTGAACTGCGGCCTCCCGGGTCATTAGTAAACGCTCTACCCACAATGATATGGGCTGTTATATATAATTATCATTCTGTAGAAAACGATACATAACCATCCCATCAGATATTATAAATAATTTTAACTAGTATTATCCTTAATCTTCCTAATTTTAGTTGCTATTTATCTCAACTCACTCGGCCCGTTAGTATTTCTAGACCAATTAGGTGGAATTTCCATGTCGTTATGGTTACTGAATTGCATCATAATAAGCGAATTTAAATTCTAGCCACGCTGTTATGTTTCCTTTCAGACGAATACCATTGGGAAAGGTATGAATCCGTTTATCCTTCTAGATATGAGTTCAATATTACCACTACTGCTCCATGAGGATGGCTTTGGCATTGAATGACCAAAGACGGCTGATAAGTCATTCAAACAAAGAATCCAAACTAAACCAAATTGCGTTCACTAGAGCCCATCGGAAATAAGAATAAAGAATAACTCTTTGGTTAGATTTGAACTCACGTCTTTTTTTTTTTTTTTTAGTCACAGGGTAACCTGGATATACGTATTAGCTACTATGCCGACTTAACTCCGACCTGGGTTTGAACTTGGATCGCCAGATCCAATTTCTACAGCAATAGTTAAAATACCAAATTCTTTTCCTTTTAACTATGCTCCGCTTAATTTTGCACAGTGGTAGAATTATGGGGCATCCAGTGAGAATCGATGTATTTTTGATCCCTTATTGAAAAAATATTTTCTAACACATTAATTTGTTAGAAACAAGCTATTCAGAGCAGCTAAAAAGATTTATTGTAATTACCTCAAAGGCTACAGTAAAATAATTGGAAATATTAGGCACGCAATATTTAATGAGAAGCCCGTTTATAAGGATAATTCTGAATAAAAAATCTAAAGTTAGATGCGTTCTCGTCTCCACCTACAAATATTACGGGATCCTAGAATTTGCGCTGTTTGGGTGAGATTAAGCTGACCACCTTGCAAGGGCTAAGTTGATCGTTTGGCGCCTGAGGCGCTCCAAAATGGGAATGCTGAGAGGGTTAAGCATTTTTTGTGGCGGCCACGCATGAGTCTTGATTCGGGCTTGACCACTTACAAGAAAACGACTTCCCGTCAAATGTGTCTTGGTTGGAAGTCGGATAAATTCTCCCCCACAAGCAATTTGGTGTTATTTTCGATTTTGTTTTGGTAACCACAATAACGACACTGTTGTCATATTTTTTCCTTCCCTTCCCTTTCTTTCTCTCTTTCTTTCTTTCTTTCTTTCTTTCAGTTTTCTTCTATTTTGATATTTCTTTCTTTTTCTTTACTTCTTAAACGTTCTTTGCTGTAATTCTCATAACATCTCTTTCCTTCTTTTTTTATTTTTCTATTATAATTTCATTTATTCCGTCCTTTTCTCATTTACTGCTAACATTGTTTACTTATCTATTTTCTTTCTTCCATCTTTCTTTTATTTTCAATTGTCCTTAAATTCTTTCTAGATTCCTTATCGACATTGTAATCTTTCTTTTTTCTTCAATCTCCATTTTGGCCTTTTAATAACTATAATTTCTTACCTTTTCACATGTGTTTTTCTTCCTTTATATCTGTTACTTGCTCTTGCCTTTTTATTCAATACTATGTACACATCGCATTAGCCGTTATTCTCTATTTAAATCTGATTGCCCCTTCAGATGGGGCTGCAGAATACACCGACTGCATTTCTGAAGAGGAGTAAGGTCCTCTCAACGAGTGTCCCGTGGCCCAGTCGGCTGGGGCTTTTGAATACACCGAATACACCTCTGCAGAGGGGTAAAACTCCCCAAATGAGTGTCCTGGATATAACACTAAGCAATCTGATGGTGAGGTTCCAGTAATGCTGGAGCTTTGGGAGATGCTTAGTAGCCCTTCATTGCCATCGCTCCCAGGTCCACTGCGGCCTGGAGTAGTAGTACCTGATAAGTTCCTATGTATAGATCAAATATAACTAAACTGTGTACTTATGCAGAACTGAATTGCTTGAAATAGAACTGTTTTGATATTGAAACTGCGTACTTATGCAAAACTGAATTGTTAGAAATGGAACTGTTTTTTGTATGCTAAACTAAATTGTTTGAAATAGAACTGTTTTTGACATTGAAACAACACTGAATTGTTTAAATTAGAACTGGTTTGACATTTAAATGTATGTAAAAAACAACTTATACTAAACTGAATTGTTTGAATTAGAACTGTCTGACTAAACTAAATAGCTTTATGTAGAAATGTTTTTGATAATTAAACTGTTTACTTATGCTAAACTGAATTGTTTGAAATAGAACAGTTTATTTGTCTAAAACTGGATTTGGCATTAGATAACCTACAAAAGTTGATATACTATAAAACACAAACAAACAAGCAAACAAACAAACATACCAACAAGCTTACCTTTGATTTTCTTAACCAACGCCTTTTTCTTTATTTCATTTATTTCAATCATTTA
Source organism: Sepioteuthis lessoniana (assembly GCA_963585895.1). NCBI lineage: Eukaryota > Metazoa > Mollusca > Cephalopoda > Myopsida > Loliginidae > Sepioteuthis > Sepioteuthis lessoniana. The sequence goes on along the minus strand of OY757927.1, from coordinate 60,886,876 downwards.
TCTGTTTATGAATTTTCTAATCAACAACATGGAAATGAATGTCTTGCCGTGTGGCTAACCTTCTATATAACCCTGCCAAGTCTTCTGGCTTAAATCAGAGGGAACAGAAACCTTGTGACCACTAGAACTACGGTATACAAATCGTCGTTAATAAAAGGTTACATCAAAATACTTTTTCTTTTTCGTTTTATGCAGCAACCGAAGTTAGAACATATCATTCCCAGCCCAATTCACAGGGGATGGAAAATACTCAAACTGCATCTCTTCAGAGGGATAGTGTCCCCTAAGCCAGTGTCCTCGATATGACACTAAATTTCATCTTTGCAAAGGGATAAGATCCCCTTAGCCAGTGTCCTAGATATGACACTAAATTTCATCTCTGCAAAGGGATAAGATCCCCTTAGCCATTGTCCTGGATATGACACAAAATTGTATCTCTGCAAAGGGATAAGATCCCCTTAGCCAGAGTCCTGGATATGTCACTAAATTGCATCTCTGCATAGGAATAAGATCCCCGGAGCCATTGTCCTTGATATGACACTAAATTGCATCTCTGCATAGGAATAAGATCCCCGGAGCCATTGTCCTGGATATGACACTAAATTGCATCTCTGCATAGGAATAAGATCCCCGGAGCCATTGTCCTTGATATGACACTAAATTGCATCTCTGCATAGGAATAAGATCCCCGGAGCCATTGTCCTTGATATGACACTAAATTGCATCTCTGCATAGGAATAAGATCCCCGGAGCCATTGTCCTGGATATGACACTAAATTGCATCTCTGCATAGGAATAAGATCCCCGGAGCCATTGTCCTTGATATGACACTAAATTGCATCTCTGCATAGGAATAAGATCCCCGGAGCCATTGTCCTTGATATGACACTAAATTGCATCTCTGCATAGGAATAAGATCCCCTTAGCCATTGTCCTTGATATGACACTAAATTGCATCTCTGCATAGGAATAAGATCCCCGGAGCCATTGTCCTTGATATGACACTAAATTGCATCTCTGCATAGGAATAAGATCCCCGGAGCCATTGTCCTTGATATGACACTAAATTGCATCTCTGCATAGGAATAAGATCCCCGGAGCCATTGTCCTTGATATGACACTAAATTGCATCTCTGCATAGGAATAAGATCCCCGGAGCCATTGTCCTTGATATGACACTAAATTGCATCTCTGCATAGGAATAAGATCCCCGGAGCCATTGTCCTTGATATGACACTAAATTGCATCTCTGCATAGGAATAAGATCCCCGGAGCCATTGTCCTGGATATGACACTAAATTGCATCTCTGCATAGGAATAAGATCCCCGGAGCCATTGTCCTGGATATGACACTAAATTGCATTTCTGCATAGGAATAAGATCCCCGGAGCCATTGTCCTGGATATGACACTAAATTGCATCTCTGCATAGGAATAAGATCCCCGGAGCCATTGTCCTTGATATGACACTAAATTGCATCTCTGCATAGGAATAAGATCCCCGGAGCCATTGTCCTGGATATATCACTAAATTGCATCTTTGCGAAGGGATAAGATCCCACAAGCCAGTGTCCTGGATAAGACACTAAATTGCATCTGATGATGAGGCTCAATCCAAAGAGCGTTTGGAAATCTAGATTACTTCTTTATCACCATTACTTATAGGTCCACTCTGACCTGGAGAGGTTGTACCTCATTGGGCAACAAATATGGGTCCAACAGAAATGTATAATCATTTACTTTTAGGAATAGTAGGAACGATTTAATTGTGAGAAAATGAATGAGTAATTTTAATAATAAAGCTTGAAACTCTTTAATGTGCAAATTAAACTATTACTGTTCTATAAAGTTACTTGAAAGCATTTTCTGTGTGCAAAAATTGAATTATTGGTATTGCATATCACTACTTTGAACCATGTAACTGTGTGGATCGAGTGAATATTGCTGAATAGAAATATTCGTGTTTGATAGTAATACTTGAAGCCATTTAATTGTGAGCAAACTAATGAGCTGAGATTCATTTGCATACACACTGTTTCCAATTTATATGTATAAACTAGATTTGTTATCGAATAAACTTCAAGAGTTGATATGCCACAAACCCGACCAACCAATTAAGTAAACCAAACAAATAACAGAGGTTAATTTTAATTGTTACTGTTACGTAGCAGTACTTAAAACCATTTAACTGTGTGCAAACAAATAAGCTCAGTCTCGTTGAAAAATATTATTGACAAAATATTTAAAAAAACCATATATATGTATAAAGCTTTTATTAATATATATGTATACAGAGGATTTGGCATTAAATAATCTTCAATGGTTGTTATGCCATAAGACCTAACCAAACCAAATCATGTATATTTGATATATATGTATGAAGAGGAATTAGCATTAAATAACCCGCAATTGTTGATATGCCATAAAGTCCAAACAAACTCAATCATATATATTTAATATATATGAATAAAGAGGATTTGCCATAAAAGCTACAATGGTAAATATGCCATAACTTAAAAAAAACGACCAAATCATTCTATATATTCTGCAAGATTTACTTGTACAAACACTCGATATTATCGTCATGGGGAAGTACTCTTGGCATAAAGGTTAAAGTGCAGGACTACAGTCTCATAGTAAATGAGTTCAAACCCCAGTCGCTTTGTAACTTTTACTTTCGGACTAATAGCCTTGGGAAAGGTATGAACCCTCCTAATCCTGCTAGCAATGGGTTAAATAGTATCACAGACGTTATTCAACGAGGATAGCTGAAGCATTAAATTACTCGTGAGGGTTGATATGCCATTAAGCAAAAAAAACAAGGAAAACAAGTATTATCGTCACTGATCACAACAGCAGTTGCAGAGCCGGTCAAAAAATCAAAGAAATCATATGAGTGTAATTTTAAAGTTGCATTTTTATAATATTTTATCAGAAAACATATCTAAATTGCTTTCTTGTACGTTGCTATCAGCAGCAGGTGTGCTATAATCGATTGATTTCAGAAATAGGGTAATTGATTTCATCGTCATAATCGCACTTGCTATAGTTGTGATGGCTAGTATAATTGTTATTTGCTATTCTGAAAATAGTTCACCACAAGGGCACACCTGTGAATTACCAAAATAACCAAATTCAACAAAATGGCACAAAAGAAGTATGAAAATAGGTTCGACTGGGGAGGAAAGGTGATCTACTGAGAATTGTGCAAGAGATGATCATTTGACGATACTAATAAATGGTAAGGGGCTAAATAAGTATCCGTCCTTAAAAAAACGCTTAAAATTCATTAGGGCTTTGACACACAGACGGATCATCAGACCCTAGCTAATTGCTTATTAAATACCTGAATGTCCGCTCTTCATAAAACAAACGAGATTACATTATTTAAATAGTGGTATATTTTTTAAAGCTGTGCATAGGAAAATATTTTGGAAAAAGGCAATATTGAGTGAAAAGTTATGGAATTCATTGACAAAAAAAAAAAAAATTAACATGAATTATTTATAGCCCCACCTTATGTTTTTATAACTGCCTTCATTCAGGCTTTAATTTCACTAATTTCAAGCAATATTATTGATCAAAGTGATTCCAACGATTAACAGTAAATGTGAATAGAGGCTTCTCGCGGACCATTTAAAAATTTTCTGCCTTGAAATTTCAGATGGATTTAAATCTGGACTGTTTACTGGCTATATCATTGATTTCATATGCCTTTCATTATGAAAAGTGTTAAGTCTCTTTTCGTCGTGACAAGATGTATTATCATACCGAAAAATAACTTTTTTTATCAAACCCATATCGATGAAATGAGAAAATCATCTAGGAACTGAATACATACGTGTGCATTAAATGTTGAGGTAATGACTGTCATCTGTTTTGGTCCTTTGAAGTACATGCAACCCCATATCATGAATAACTAGTGTTCATTAAAAAGGAAGAAAGAATTTATACTGTGGTGGATTTTGCTATTCTTGCAGACAATAGAGTGAAAATGAAAGAAAACGAAAAGATAGACAAATACCTAGATCTTGCTGAAGGACAGAAAAAGATGTGAAGGGTGACAGTGATACCTCTTATAATCAGTACCCTTGATCCCCTTGACATGGATAAAAGACTGGTTATGTTCTTTTCTTTTTGCTAATCTAAACTTCGTCAGGATGGGGGTTTTCTGTTTCTTTTTCGAAATCCCAGTGGATTTTATGCATCTAATTTTTTTTAGATCGGATTCTGGTGTGTTCATTTACAACTTCTAATTATTATTCAAACTTTAATTATTTGCATAGTTCCCAATGTATCTCTCGAGTTTTTCTCTTGTTGTTCTCTCTTCCTTCTCATTGATTTCCTCTCGCTCTACATCTTTCTATTTTCTTCTTATCTCTCTTTCTCTCCTCCCTCGCTTTTTTCCCTCTTTTTCTATTCCTTTTTCTTCTTTTTTCTTCATCACCTTCTCAGTTTTCTCTTTACCTCCTACCACTTCTTTCCTTCCTTCGTCTTCATCGTTATTTTACCTCTCAATTTGTCTCCGCTTTTTTTTTCTCTCACATCTTTCTCCCTGTTCTCTTAACTCTTCTTTTGAACTTCTTCTCGTACATAACCATTTTCTGCTTTCTTCTACTTAATCCTAAAAGCATTTTTACTCCCACTCTTTCTATTCAAATGTCTCTCTTCTTGTTTTTCTTGTCTTTCTTTTTCCCTTTTGATTCTTCTCTTCATTCACTTTT
>OY757927.1:60817153-60879653 GCA_963585895.1 Sepioteuthis lessoniana | reverse complement strand
GATTTGTACAGAATTAAATATAAACAAAAAGTAATTGTTTTTCATATGGAGGCGCTGATGGTGTAATGGTTATCGTCGGAGAAAATGGTTTGGATTTATATTTATATATAATGATCTCACAAAGATTAGAGTTTCCAAGGGTAAACAAAAAAAAAAATACTTTTTATCTGCGATATTTTCAAATCCCGTAAATGCTGTTGGAATCATACCACATACACAGAAATACATTCGCACATATACACACACACACATAGATAGATAGATAGATAGATATTAACAGACTGATATGCAGAGATTAAATGAAGAGACAGATATTAACAAACTGCGATCAAAAAGATAGATAGGTAGGAAGGAAGCAGGAAGGAAGGAGTTGCCCGTGGTGTAATGGTTATCGTCGTAGGAAATGGACACGGCGACACGAGTTCAAATACTCGACGAGACTGATTGCATTTCACATAGCACTAATATCCTTGGGAAAGGTATGAATCCAATTATTCTCCCTCCAGCTATGGGTAAATAGCAGACTGGGTTCTTCAGCCTTGGTGAGGCAATTAGTCTAGGAGAAGGAAAACTCTGAATTCAAACTTGTTAAACTCCACTAAAAAAATTTGACCTTGTGTCATATCCTGGCCGAGCGGAGGGGTTGGGTAAATATGGATAGATAGATTTGATCAAATCGTAGAGGAGGCTGATTGCATTTCCCAAAGCGCTAATACCCTTTGGAAAAGTATGAATCTCCAACTATTCTCTCTTCAGCGATGGATAAATGATATTGCAGATTCTGAACTCTTTAACCTTGTAAGGACAACCGGTCTAGAAGAAGGAAAACTCTGAATTTAAACCTGTGAAAATTGACCTTATAATCAGCTAATGCGGAGGGCGTGGGTAAATACCAAATTCTCCAAAAATATTGTTATTCTCGTGATGCCGTATCACGCATAAGTACTTTCCTCGGATTTCAATAAAATAATGTTTTTATGACCCTAAGATGATAGGATTTTGTTATTTCTTGTGGAATATTAGACAATCAACATTTATATTTTTTAATTGACACACTTTACAGTACTGAAACCCTGTAAGCAAAAATAAAAAAAAGCCAACCCATCTTTAACCAAAAAGAAAAGTGGTGTACTTATTTTTTTACAGTAAGTTCTAGTTAGGTAAGTTCCAATTTGGTAAAAAATACTAATAAATATTTTGGTCGTATAATAAGAAAAATAAAATCAAGGCATTTTTTTGTTTTAAAGAAGTTTCATTATTTAGGAAAAAATGTTAGGTGTACTTTTTCTTCTTATGGGTTATATTGTATAGATGAATGGATAAATTCTGACATTGACAGAACGTAACAGAAATACAGACAAGTAGATAGAGATATAGATAGATAGATAGATAGATAGATTCTATAAATATCTCGACCATCTTGGTCAAATAGTTTTTGACAAGGATGGAGTTGTGGACTGGTCCATTGTCCTAGAGGATATGCCACTGACCCGATTTGAAGAGTGCTGGCCTCTTCCCTAGGAATCTCTTCCTGAACTCCCTTAAAACCTCAACACAGAAACCCTAACCCTAACCCTTTGGCCAATCAACTCTCGTGTATTAACTTCCTTACTCCTCCCATACTTCTCATCATCCCTCACAGACTCCCTGGCTTCCTTGAATCTCTTATGCTACTCAAAAACAGATGCTCAATTCATGGAAGATGGTCGAAAAGCAGTCTGAAGAACGCCATACGTTTCTGTGGCATTTTTTCTAAGTTTAAAACAGAATTTTATTGCATATCGTTCTTCTAAAATGTCCTCACGTTCAGATTGGTTTTTAGAAATTCAGCAGCTGTGACAATCAGGCTTTAGTAGGGTGTATTCCAATTGCTGCTGTAGCTGTTCATTTGAACCTGAAATTATGAAAATTGGTCTGTCATCTCATGAAATGTATAGCAATAACATAGAAAATTTTCAAGCGTCTACGCCAATTTTAAATGCCTGTACGAAAATGTCTGGAAACCTAATGATGGCCCCACGTATATATATATATATATATATATATATGATTAAAAGGGATGAAACAATAAATTTCACTCGTTATTTATTTTTCAATTTTCATTCTTTTGAACTTTGGTCATCGCCAGAAGGAAAGTTTTAAGGATGAAAACTTATTTTAAGAGAAATGTAAAAATCTGCCATACCTAATTATAGTGGTGTTTATTTTGAGGTTAAAACCATTTAGGGTCAGTGTTTGGAGATGTTATATCTATCCATTTTTGAGTGTTATTATGATTTCTAGGACATTGTTGATTATGTTTTTCTATTCTTTCACTGATGGTAAACTATGCAACTTTATGAAAATTTTGGTTGTAGTATTCGCCAATGGTCCGGAAGACCGGGGTTCAATCCCAAGTCGATTCATATCAAAGTGTCAAAAACGGTACTTGATGCAACCTTGCTTAACACTTAGTATTGTAAGGTACGTATTATGGTTAAAGTAGAGCAATCCAGGGAAAGGAATAACGCTGACCTCACGTGTAGTAGCTATTGAAAAGGTAGCCTTTGAGTCACCCTTGACTAAGGTCGCCTAATTTTCTTTTACTTGCAATGCAGAAATATTGTTCAACATATATATAGTCATCCACAGACAGATCTGCTTCATTCTATTAGAAATCATCAGTGTGGCTAGACATACTAGCTTCCCGTAGCTGGGATCGAAACCCGGTTGATTCACACGCCAATTCGAGACTCTACCTCTCATCCACGAGGAACTAATAGTAGCGAAGTAAATTTTAAACGGTTATAAATCACATTTACTATTGTTTACATACATCCACTTGACGGCTACCGAGAGCTCAATTAATATATATATATATATATATATATATATATATATATATATATATATAAGAAAGATATATATATATATATATATATATATAAGAAAGATGTAAAGTTTACCATCATAGATAGATTTGAAGAGTTTGAATATATAGGGTGTCTCAATGTACATGGAACCCATGTGACTGTCAGTAACTCTACTCATAATAATACTGTATTCATTTTTGTTTCAGATATAAAAATAGCTCACTGTGAAAATTATTGAATATATATATATATATATATATATATATATATATACAGACAACTAATTAAAAAATCATTAGGATCACAATCTCTATGATAAGAGAGGAACATTTTTTTGCATCACAACTTAATTTGGAGACGAACTTATTCAAAACTATCTCTAAATAAATGCACCCCACTAACATGATAATAATTCATTATTCCGACAAGAACCTCAAAAAATACTGCATGTTTTGGAAGCTGTTATAATAAAAATGAAAAAAAAAACCATTGATTTTATGTGTCTAGTTCATATACATTTTTACAGGAAGTGTTCCAAATGACCACCATTTCGCCTCAGTAATAAGTAATTACCATATTAATCGGCTGCATCTATTTTCAGATACCCTATATATATATATATATATAATCATCATCATCATCATCATGTCGTGCCGCTAGCACGGATATCCCTGACCCTCTCTCACCATTCCTCCCTATCGTTCATCGCCTCTGGCAGGTCTTCAGGGCTACATCCTGTATCCTCACATAGCTGCTGAATGTATATTCGAGCTGGTCGTCCTGCTTTTGCCTGGCCATATGTAGGGGTCCAATGAAACGCAGTTTCTTCCAGGCAGCGGTCGTATTGATACTGCTGTGTGGATGCACTACTTAGACGCTAACTAAACGGCTGAAAAAAAAACCTAGACGGCAATTACTTAAGAATGCTGCGAGCAATATTGAACAAGTCCTGGCGGCAACACTCCATAAGGCACCAACTATACGACCACCCTCCTCCCATCACGAGAACTATCCAGTTAGACGAACCAGACATGCAGGACACTGCTGGAGAAGCAGGGATTAGCTCATAAGTGATGTACTCCTATGGACCCCATATATATATATATACATATATATATATATGATAGGTGTAACCTATCCTTCCTTCTGACGTATTTAGGACATCTTGTCTCCTATCCTCTCTTGTATATTTTTGGAAAGTGTGCTGCACATGAATGATTGAGGTTTAGCTAGACACATACTTAGAATTAAGTTCATTAATGTGTATTTGTATAACTAACATCCTGAGTGTTATAGATCTGCTCCATGATGATAATAGTGCTTCTATTAAAGATGGTGAGAATGATTCTATTTAGCATTACATGTCAATGATTTAACCAAGGGCCAACAGTTGCAAATTGAACAGGAAATTACTTTATTCTCTGAGATAGAACATGTTATATGTATTGCTATAAAATCCTTAAACAACAATGTACCATTTTGTTGGTTAGGTGCCATCAGGCTTAGGACAAACTATTATCAGGTGGTGAGGCTTCATATCCGAAAGCATAGGAAATTTGAAGTTTCTTCCAAGCAGCAGTTGTTTCAATATGACAGTACAGAGGAACCACATGGACGTTGACAAAACGCGGACAGAAAAAGCTCGCACTAGAATATTACGAGCTATGTTTAACAAATCTTGGAAGCGGCACCCGATGAATCAACAAATATACGGCCACTTACCTCTCATCTCTAAACCCATCCAAATAAGATGAACAAGACATGGACACTGCTGTTATATAATTACGGAATGATTTTTTTTATATAAATCATTTTTCGTTAATTACATTTTATCATTCAGTTCGGCTCTTATTTCAGGTGCACAGACATTGGGTACAGTTTACGCTCGTGCGCAGAGGATATGACAATCACAATTGCCATAATAAACCCCAGATAGAAAATGGGACTGGAGTGTGAATGGCGTCACGCCCGGAAGCAATGGGCTGAGAATTTGGGTATTTTGAAAAACACGTCAGTTGGAGACAAGATGCCGAATTGAGAGCCAACGGCAGACAGAGGGCTTTGGGCCCACAGTGACCCACGGTTGAGCAACCCAGCCAACACGAGAAAGAGGTACTGCTGGGTCAATATAGCAGTCTGTCCCGTCTCCAGCTCTTCTCTCACAGACAACAACCTTCAACCTTTCAAGAATAAAGTGTGAGAGATTATATTTTTATAAAGAAGCGTGTTCGTTCGTTCGTTCATTGAAATTCGTCATTATTGTTGACTATGTTTCTGCTTATATTTGTATTATGTATATGTATGTGGCTATACAACACTGCTGAAGAAGCAAAGATGAAATCATAAGGGACGTTCTCCTATGGACCCTTTCACATATAATCTTTGCGTTAAATATATTTGCTTGAGATCATTTTTAATATCATTTTAAACTACATTAATATACTGACTTTTAAAATAACGATATTGTAAGAAAGTGTTAATTGTTTACCTATTCAAAATGGTTGTGAAATATTTAAAATATTGAAATTGTAAGTGTTAAGTGTTTACCTATTATAATGACAGTGGAACACGTTAATACACTGACTTTTAAAATATTGATATTGTAAGTGTTAATATTTAGAAAGATTTACGAATACTTTAATACACTGACTTTTAAAACACTAATATTGTAAGTGTTAGTATTTAAAAAGACTGTGGAATACTTCAATACACTGACTTTTGAACCACTGATATTGTGAGTGTTAATATTTGAATAGACTGTGGAATACTTTAATACACTGACTTTTAAAACATTGATATTGTAAGTGTTAATATTTAAAAAGACTGTGGAATACTTTAATGCATTGACTTTTAAATCATTGATATTACCACGAAATATAAAATTTTGCCGGCTTTAAATCGATTTCGAAATTTTTTTTTTGCTTCCGATACATTTAACAAGTATGTTTGTTAAACTGTTTTCGACATAAAACAAGTTAACAAGGCTTGATATAAAATAAAACCAACAAACTAACCAACCAAAGAAAGAAAGAAAAGAAGAATAAAATTGTTTAGAGCAGTTCATTTTCCATCTCATTTACAGATATTTTTTGTAGGTTTATCAAGCTGATTGAAAAAAACTGTTTCTTTGAAATGGAAAGCGTGAAACGTCAGTGCAGTCGTAGTAAAATAAATAAAATAAATAAATAAAATTAATATATATATATATATATATATATATATATATAAGCTGAACGGTTATTGTCAAAAGAAATGAAATCAACTATCTTAGTTCAAATCATGGGGGTGGTTTTCATTGCTTTTCATTTTGCGTCAATATTCTTGGGAAGGGAATGAATCGATATGTTCTCGTTGTAGCAATGAGTAGATTAGGCTCTTTGAATTTGGCAAGGCAACCAATCAAGGAGAAAGAAAACTTTGAATTCAAACTAGCAATACTCTGCTTAAAAAGGGATTTTGCGTCACATCCTGGTCCCGGTGGAAGGCTTGGACTAATAAAAGCAAAATTATTTTGTGTAACAAAAATAGAAACAAATGAAAAAAAAAAGCAGAAAACACAGTAAGAAAAACAAAACCAGACAAAACAAAAAACAACGACAACCAGCAAAGTTCAATACATGAAATGAAACTAATTGTCGACATCATAAAGGTGGATTCCAGTTATTTTTATAAATGTAATTCTTAAACCAGTGGCTGTTTTGATAAAAATTATAAATACTAATTGTTCGTATTTCCAAAGCAATTTGCAATAGAATGAGTACTTCGTGGAGTGTTCACATAGAATATCTATCTATCTATCTATCTATCTATCTATCTATTAAATAACTATTCATATCTATCTATCTACAAAATAACTATTCATATCTATCTATCTATCTATCTATCTATCTATCTATCTATTAAATTTTGTTTATATCTAGGTATTAAATTCTCTTTCTCTCTCTCTCTCTCTCTCTCTCTCTCAATGTCATTATTTTCATATCAATCACTCTATCTATCTATCCCTCCCTACATCGATCCAGTTCTCTCCATATCTATCTATCTATGACATTCTATGCAAATCTATCTATCTATCTATCTATCTATCTATCTATCTATCTATCTGACCGTATATGACCAATATGAATTGGAAAATAATGTTCAATATCATAGAGGTGGAATCCAGTTATTTTCGTGTTATAATTCTAAAACGAGTGGCTGCTCTGATAAAAATTATCCTAAATACTAATAGTTTGAAAATGATCAAAGACGTTTTCTTTTATTGCACACATATTGTCTGTCGTGCTGACAATACTACAATCGAAATTAATCAACAAAAAAAATGTTATCAACAGAAAAGCAAAAAGGCTTCTCTTGATTTTTTTTTTTTTTTACCTATAATTATGTATTTATCAAAAGCCAATTACTTCAATATTTCTTCTAATTGCTCGATAGTTTGTCTATTGTGTTTTAACACTAATTAATCTTAAAAGCTGTTTGTACTTACATTCGGGAAGAGTTTCAAATATCGATTTTGCCCATTAGATCAACAATTTGTTAATGGTTCCAGCAATGCTCAAATTTAATTATAGCTTTACACTTCTCTCTCTCTATCTCTCTTTCTCACTCTTTGCCTGCGTCTGGCTTACTTTCTCGCTATATATATATATATATATATATATATATATATATATATATATATATATATATATATATATAAACAAACATGGTAAGACAAATAGGAATTCTTTGTAGTTATTCTATACGTACATGCGTGTGTGCATGTGTGTTTGAGTGCGTATGTGTGTGTGAGTGAGTGTGTGTGTTTATGCGTGTGAATCTGTGAGTGTGCGTTTGTGAATGTGTGCGTGTGTTTGTGTGTGTGTATGTGTATATGTGTGCATGTGTGAGTTAGTGTGTGTGTTTGTGTTTGTGAATGTGAGTGTCTGTGTGCGTGTGAATGTGTGCGTGCGTTTGTGTGTGTGTGCATATGTGTGCATGCATGCTTGAAAGTGTGTGTGTCTGTGTGTTTTTGTGTGTGTGTATATATATATATATATATATATATATATATACATGATTGAGCGTGTGCGTGTGTGTGTTTATAAATGAATGTATGTGTAAACTGTACATTATGTTTTTATTTATATGTAAGCCTGTAAAAATAACACTTCATCGCAATGAATTGATAAGAGCAATATACGTAAAATTCTGCAATTTAGAGAATAGTATGTTTGTCAAGCCAATTCGCAATACAATAACCACATAGTAGAGATTATTTTTGCGCGAGACATGATCTATCTATCTATCTATCTCTCTATCTATGATATTCTTTTCAGAACAATTCATCTATGGGGATCATCGTGGTGTTGCAGCTAACGAGTTTGCTTTCGGACAAAATACCCTTGAGAAAAGTATAAACCCCTTTATCAACCGAACTGTTAATTAGATCGTACAAATATCCTTCTAACAGGATGGTTTTGACATTAAATAACCCACGAAAGAAAGCAAAACCAAAACTATCAATCCATTAAATTCTGTTCATATCTATCTATCTATCTATCTATTAAATAACTATTCATATCTATCTACTAAATAACTATTCATATCTAACTATCTATCTATTAAATAACTATTCATATCTATATATCTATCTGTTGTACAGTGACTCGTACCATGTGACTTCTGGTATCGCGGAGGTATAAAAAACGACGAGTTTCTTAAGTAGGAGTGTTCTGCAAGATCTCGGTCAGTAGTAAGACCAACTTCGGACGTAACACCCAGAGCGTGAGACTTATAATATTTGTTGGACAGTACCACTTCAGTTAATAAATAATTAACTCTTTCTTTCACTGTGTATCGCTTGCTTACCACAAAACAACACTATCTATCATAATTCACATCATATTTGTGCGTCGCCATATCTAAAGAAAATGGTAATTGGTCGCAATGCTTTCTCTGGAAGAATTTTCTTGTTCTGTTTATATGTATATATATATATATATAAAATAAATGGGGGGGTAAATCCGACACCATGTGGGGTTATATGTATTTATACATGATAATGGGCCATTTTTAGTAAGGTATCGGTTGTTTGTTTTAAACTTCTTCGGAGTTATCTTGGAATGCAGTGTATCATCCGAAAATTATTTTCAAATGAAAGAATTAAAAAGAGAAAATGAGATAACGCCCAATGTTCTAATATTTTTCATAGTGTTCGGTTTCAAAATGTTGTGACGTTATTAGTGTTTGAAACTTTTTTCAAAAAAGGGTACCGTATTTGCTATAGATTTTAGAATAGAAAACAATTCCTTATACGCACACACACACACACACACACACACACATATATATATATATATATATATATATGGCATTCTCTTATGGGCCCCGACACATGGATGCACCAGGGTTGAACGACCGGCATGGACTTACATACGAGAACGGGTCCTCTCAACTAATGCCGTCAAAAGAACCTGCCAGAAGTGATGATATCATAAGAGAGAGAGAGAGAGAGAGAGAGAGAGAGAGAGAGAGCGAGAGTGGGGGAAACTCCAGCCGAGCAGCAAGACTTGTTGTTTATATATATACATATATATAATAAGAAAATTATATATGTGTTTGTGTCCGTATGTGTGTGTGAGTGAGCGTGTGTGTTTATGTGTATGAATCTGTGAGTGTGCGTGTGTGAATGTGTGCGTGTGTTTGTGTGCATGTGTGTGCGTATATGTGTGCATGTGTGAGTGAGTGTGTGTGTTTGTGTTTGTGAATGTATGTGTCTGTGTGCGTGTGTGTGTATATGTGTGTGTGTATACATGATTGGGAAAGGTATGGACCATCTTTATTTTCCCATGCCATATCAACCATTGTAACTTGTTTAATGCCGAATCCATTTCTATACATATAGACAGTTCTATTTCAAGCAATTCAGTTTAGCATAAGTACATTGTTTAATTCTATTTAACTCATAGATCATGTACTACCGCTCCGGGCCAAAGTGGATCTGGGAGCAATGGCAATAAAGGGGTACTCCACATTCCTAAAGTTCCTGGCTTTACTGAAGCCTCACCATCAGATTGTTTAGTGTCATATGCAGGACACTCGTTGTGGTGGGGAGGCTTAGTCCTCTGCAGAGATGCAGTTGTATTTTGCAGCCCCAGCCCAGCTAAGTCCAGAAAGAGTAAATTTGCCGGCACGACTAGATGGGAAATGTCATCAGGTGGAAATTACTCAAAAACTAACTACTGACCATATAGATCATACGAATAATAATTAACCTTTGACCATACAGACAAATAGTTTATGCATACACCAGAATATGAAGGTGCTTATAGCGTGTTGGATACCGTCGTAAGAAATATACGCGAGTGATTCAAAAAGTAATGCCTTGCAGGAATAATTACCGACATAGGATCATATATCATGCATCTAAAGGAAGCTGGTTCTCTGTGGATCATATCCCTATTTCTCAAAATAGTCACCGTTTCTCTCAATAGCAATGTTACACCTTCGAATGAGAGCATGTATTTCTCTATCACTAATCCTATGTTCTTATTACTAACAGTCTCTCTCTTGTAAATACTCTTTCCTGTAAATATAACTATTTACCTCACATCGTGGTTTGTCTTATTATTACTACTACTTGTTTTCACTAAACAGAACACAACAGTTTGGCAACGAGGGATTCGAACTAACGCAACAGAAAAAAAGTCCGTACGCCTCACAACAGTTTGGCGACGAGTGATTCGAACACACGCAGCAACAAAATCCGTTCGCCTACAACAGCTTGGTGACGAAGATTCGAACACGTAGCAACAAAAATTCATTCGCCTTGCAATAGTTTGGCCACAAGGAACCGAACTCAGCACACAAAAATTCTATCGTCCCACTCAACAAGTTTGGAGAGGAATTACGAATTCAAACACGGCGAAAAAAAGAAAAAAACCCACTCTGGTCGTAATAATTGACAACTGAGATTCTCAAAATCACTTGGACAAATAAAACCACCGTCATAGGCTAACAGTGCTGACGAGGAAAATTGAACCCGTAAAATAACAGTGACGAAACAGGAAAAAAAATTTTTCGTCACATAACAAAAAAACAAAAAACAAAAAAATAACGAGGATTAAAAATACAGACGTACAATTATTGCCGGAATCTGTAAGTTAAACTTATTATTTGTAAAATTCATTCTTCGTGCTAAAATTACGTGGCTAATTTTTTTTTTTCTTTGACCCTCCTCACAGAGAAAAACCAACACAATTTTTTTCCCTACTTGCAACAAATATGGAACAATTCCAATCGTCAATCCTCGAACTTATTAAATTTCAAATACAATCCCAAAAGGAACTACAAGAGAGACAGATCAAAAATGAAGAGAAATTCCAACAACAAATTTTGGAATTAAAACAAGACAATGACAGAAAACAGCTAGAAAATGATAAAAAACAGCTAGAAATTTCAGAACTGATCGATAAGGTTATTCTAACTAAAGAAACATGGTTTGACGAAAAATTCTACTCGCAAAATACAATTTGGTCCACCATCGAAACTTTCAACTACAATCCCGAGGAAGATCAAACTTTCGAACGCTTCTACCAAAAGTACCAAGATTTCTTCGATATCGATTGTCAAACATGGACCGATGAGAAAAAATAGACTCTTACACTCAAAACTTGGGACTAATAATAGGGACTAATAATAGGGACTAATAAACATAAGTTCACCGACTTCATTTTACCCAAGAAAACGCGAGACTTAAAATTTAATGAAACAATTCAGCTTCTAAAAGTATTATTCAACCCGAGACTATCCTTATTCCACAAAAGATGGAAATGCTTAAATATCCAAAAAAAAATGAATCGGAAGACTTTACGACGTACGCATCTGTTACTAACAAAACTTGCGACGACTTCCGCCAATCGGAACTGACAGCCGACAATTTCAAATGTTTAATTTTTGTACTAGGCCTAGTTTCGAGAAAAGATAGCGATATGCGTAGACGAATTCTTACGAAGCTAGAGAATGAACAAAATATGTCGCTTCAACAATTGGCAGATTATTGCCAACAACATGTTAATATAAAGCAAGACTAAAAAAAATTGAAGAAGGGGGCATAGCAAACGTCAGACGAATTTGGAAGTCCTCCGCAAGTACAAATAAAAACCATTATAGGAAAAATTCACCATTGCCAAGACGAAATTAGAAGTCCCCCTCAAGTACAAATAAAAACCATGAAGAAACCTCCCACCTGGCGCATGCTATGGATGCGGACAATTCCACTGGTACAAGGACTGCCCGTACAAGAACACAATTTGTAGAAACTGCAACAGAAAGGGACATAAAATGTCGTGCTTTAAAAAAATTAAACAAAGTCGAGTTAAAATTACCTAAATCGATAATCAAGAACAAAATATCAAGAAATACCTTTATGTAAAAATCCAAAACAAAAAGGTAAAAATGCAACTCGATTCGGGCTCAGACATTTCTGTCATAAACACTCAGACTTGGAAAAATATTGGGAAACCAACACTCCCTAGGTCCAACAAAATCGCCAGAACCGTAACAGGCAGAAAAATAAACTTTGTTGGTGAAGGTTGGCTAAACATACATTTTAATAATAAAATTTTAAAAAATGAGAATATTCGTGATGCGAAACACTAACAATTTATTTGGAACAGATGCTATCACGAAATTTAACTTATGGGATCTACCCATATCGTCTTTCTGTAACAAAATAAATAATACTATATATAAAGACGACTCTCAAATCATAAAGGAGGAAATAAAGAAAACCTTTCCTGAGGTCTTTTCAGAAGGTTTGGGTAGATGCACAAAAATGACTGCAAAAATTAAATTAAAAAAGAATGCACAACCAATCTTCAGAAAAAAACGAAGCATTCCTTTCGCCTCTATAGACAAAATTGATAAAGAACTAGAAAGATTAACACAGTGCGGAGTACTATCAAGAGTCGACTATAGCGACTGGGCAGCTCCTGTAGTATACGTAAAGAAAAAATCAGGAGAAATACGTGTCTGTGAAGATTTTTCCACCGGCTTAAACAGCGCAATAAAAGATCACCATTATCCGCTACCTAGTCCAGAAAAAATATTTACGAAACTAAATGGCGGTCGATACTTCTCGAAAATTGATCTTAGCGAGGCTTATCTCCAAATACCAACAGACAACGAAAGCTCGAAATTACTCTGTATTAGTACTCATAGAGGTTTGTTCAAGTACCAACGCTTACTCTTGTGCGTTAAGACTGCACTGGCGGTGTTCCAACAAATCATGGACACTATGTTAGCCGGGCTAGATTTCGCAACGGCATATCTGGACGATATTCTAGTTAAAAGTAATACCATAGAACACAAAAGTTTTCTAAAGGGAATTTTTGAGCGAATCAGGAAGTATGGGCTGAAGATCAAAGAAAATAAATGCGACTTCCTACTAGAAGAAATTAAATACTTAGGACATGTAATAAATAAGGATGGTAAGAAACCAGACAAAAGTCGGGCCACGGCAATCAAAGACATGCCTAATCCAAAAAATGTAAAAACACTACAAAGCTTCTTAGGTTTAGTAAGTTACTATCAGGATTTTATCCCTAATTTACATAACTTAAGAGCACCGCTTAACGAACTGCTACGTAAAGAAAAGAAGTGGATTTGGACAAAAGAAAGCAAACAAGCATTTCGCGAAATAAAAAAATAAACTAACATCTGACTTATTCTTAACACATTTCAATCCTAATCTTGACATAATCGTAACTAGCGACGCCAGTACACACGGCGTAGGAGCATGTATATTACATAAGTGGAAAGATGGGAAAGTCAGACCCATAGCATATGCAAGCAGATCGTTAATTCCAGCAGAGCGCAATTATTCACAAATTGAAAAAGAAGCTCTAGCCATAATATTTGCAGTTACAAAATTCAACAGATACATTCATGGACGTCGGTTTACATTGCAAACAGACCACAAACCACTAGAAACTATTTTTGGTTCCAAAAAGCGACTTCCAACATATACAGCCAACAGACTGCTTCGATGGGGAACCATCCTTTTAAATTATGATTTTCAGATTCAATACCTATCCCCGAATAAGATAGGGCTCGCAGATGGATTATCTAGATTCATTCCTAGGTCAGCAGAAACCTTTGAAGACACTGTTATAGCAGCCCTCAGATCTGAAAATGCGGTAGAAAATAAAATTAACAGCACAATTAGAGAACTACCGGTATCTCTTAAGGAAATAAAAAGAAAATCAGTAAGAGACAAGCTCATTAGAGAAATAAAATTGAAGCTATTAAAGAAAAACACAAAAATTGAGGAGACTTATTCACTATGTGATAACGTATTATTATACAGTGAGAGAGTCGTAATACCAAAAACTCTTCAAAAAAGAATTCTTCACGATTTCCACACTGGTCACCCAGGGATAAATCGAATGAAGAGCCTTATGCGTTCTTACGTTTTTTGGCCTGGTATTGATTCCGATGTCACTGATATGGTCAGTAAATGCAAAGGATGTATCCTAGCAGCAAAGTCTCCACCAACCTCGCAAGAACTCTGGCCCAAAACAGATAGACCATGGTCGAGGATACACATAGATTTCGCAGGTCCAATTGATAAAAGGTATTACTTAATAGAAGTAGACAGCCATTCTAAATGGCCAGAAGTCTTCCAAATGAGAAGACCAACATCAACAAACACAGTAAACAGGTTACATGAACTGTTCGCAAGATACGGTGTAGTAGATACAATAGTCAGTGACAACGGGACACAATTTATATCTAAGGAGTTTGAACATTTCTGTGCAACATTCCAAGTTGAACACATAAGAATACCTCCTTACAACCCACGATCAAACGGCCAGGCCGAGAGATTTGTGGATACGCTTAAAAGAACGTTAAAGAAAGCAATAGGAACTCCGACTAAAAAAGCCCTTCAACTTTTTCGTCAAGTATATCGGATAACTCCGAATAAGTCGGCACCATCAACTCTATCACCTGCAGAAAGCATGTTTGCTAGAAGAATCAGATCTGTATTTGATGAACTTATTCTTAGCAAGAAAAACCACATCCCTGCCATCCTTGTTCCTAGAAGGAAATTTAATAAAAATGATAAAGTATTTTACAAAAATTACAAAAATAATATGACTACCTGGGAACCTGGAATTATTAAGGAGCGTATCGGAAACATGATTTACACCGTAGTAGGGAAAAAGTTCATCCACAGAAGACACGTGAACCAACTACAAAAATGTATCACAGATGAACCAACAGAAACTTCACAAATTGAAGAGGATGATCTACAAGATCTTTATGATACCTTCGACCAACAAATGCCTCAAGCTGAACAAGAAGCTAGAGTGAAAAGAAAGCGGAAAGCCCCTCCACAATTCATAATTGACCCAAAAAGAAAAAAATACTAAAAATTCACAAAGAAAAGCTGGTCAAGAATATTAAAAAACAATCTTGGGTGGGGGGTGTTGTTTATCACCTACCTTTTCAGTATAATGATTTGTTCCATCTGCCATATATGGCAGTAGCGGAGATCAGTCTGGGAAGGATAAGCCTACGAGTCAGACCAGAAGAGCCGTTCCTATTGTTGAAGTATATTAATACTCTATCACTAATCCTATGTTCTTATTACCAACAGTCTCTCTCTTGTAAATACTCTTTCATGTAAATATAACTATTTTACACACATATCGTGGTTTGTCTTATTATGACTACTACTTGTGTTCACTAAACAGAACACAACAGTATACTTGCCTCGTAAAATTCTGTTGACTGTTCTTTGAGCCACTTCATTACTGTAGTTTTTACTTTCTCGTCACTGGCATGATGTTTGCCTTTAAAACCCTCTTTCATGAGGTCGAAGAGACGATACACAAGAAACTTTCCAGGGAAATGAGACGCATAGATCCCAAAATGCCGACCAGAATACCAGAACTAGTTTTAATTAAATAAAAGGAATATAATTTGTCAAGTGATAGACTCGTGTTATATAGCCAGAAAGATCTCAATCACAACAGTAATACAATATATATATACAAATACAAGTAGACTCTTTCGTTTCGGATACGAACGGGTTTATTAATTTCTATCTTCGGTCCATGGTGACAAGAGGAGAGAGACACAATTCTTAAAAGCCTATGCTAACCATACTATGCTGACCACACCACAACGTGCTGCGCATCTTGTGATGTTTAAGATCTCAATTCATTTCTGCCGGTCGTGATCCGAAAAACTCAACTGCACGCCTTGACGGTAGAAAACTCAACTAATGTTTTTTCAAAATCCTCAAATTTTCAGGACCATCTCTTCTGGCAAGACGTCATCCACACTCCAGCCACATTTCCTGTCTGGGATTTATTATGAGATATGGTGATTGTCATATCCTTATCGCGCGGGCATAAGACTGCACCATCTGACTATGTGTTATGTTTTGAGCTTTTGACCCGGCCAAAAATGCCATTCAAAGTGGTGCACCGGAAGGAAGTGACACATCCCGGTCGCTGGAAATCGGAAGAGGTTGCGCAGGCGTTGAGGCGTATCTATATTACTGCATGGGAGTTTGAAGGTAATATAAGGCCGACGAATTGAGGACAGTGGGAGATAGGCGAGAAGGAGGGCAAGCAGTACAGTGGAAGACGGAGGTAGACGCGATGTAGTAGGGAAAGCCAGCACACAGAAGAGTTTACTCCAGCGTCCGGTTGAGCAGCCATGAAGAACGAGAAAGACACAACGCTGATGGCCATAACTTTGGGGTCAAAATATTTCAGTAATGTTCGGTCTCTAGCTCTCTCTCACACGCAAACTTGGAACAACCCTTTCGAAACTTACAAATAAAGATGTGAGGTAAAATATGTTATAAAGAAGTCTTCCTGCGTCTTTCTGTGTGCGTCGTTTATTACAGCGACTTTATCATCGGGCGTCTTAATTATTATGCATCGGTATGTATCCAGCATATATATGTATATTTCTGCATGAATCAGCAGATGACTATATAACATATGTACCTGGACTAAGAGACCCGATTGGTTCAAAGCCTTACCAAGCTGAATGATAAAATATAATTAACGAAAAATGATTAATATAAAAAAAACATTCCACAATTATATAATACTGGTAAACAACAAGAAGAACTAAGAAAAAAGAATAGGGAACGAGAAATCCGAGTAGTAACTGAAGCCGTCTTCACCAGAACATTACTAGTGTGAAAAACTTGCTTAGAGCAAAATAATAATTAATTTAGGCCCGATGACAAAAAACTAGTATTAATCAACAAGAAAGAAAGAAGTTTTCAACGAGAAGATTTTGGCATTCTGGTCGACCATACATGAATAATAAAAAAAAAGAAAAACAAAACTGGATAAATATCTGGACATGGCTTGAGGGGTTTCAAATTTATGGAACATGAAAGTAACGGTGATAATTATAGTAGTGAGCACTTGGAACAACTTTGAAAAAAAAAAAAAAAACCCAAAAAAGAGAGTGGGTATCTTGAGATCGTCCAGACCACCGCATTGAGGAGATCGTTTGATATACTGAGAAAAGTCCTGGAGGGCTGTAGAGAATTGTTACTGGGAAAAGCTGACAGCAACATCTAAGGGGGCGGAGACTTGCAGAATAGAACTGATAACAACTAGAATTAAAGTTGTAGTTGACCATAGTCGAGGGTGACTCGAAGGCTCCCTTTTCAATAGCTATTACTCCAAGGTGTAGGGAAGGGCGCTGTTGAATCATGAACTTAAAGAATATACACAATAAAAATAAAGGTAAAAAGAGACCAATTGCAACAGCGTAAAACTGTTACAAAAATTACACGAAGGCAAAAAGAAATATAAGAATTTGGAAATTGAGAAAAGAAAGGGAGCCAAGATATTGGGTTGCGACCACATGGTTAAAACATCTTCTTTTTCATTAATTTTTGAAAAGTTTCATTTGATTACTTAAAATTAGGCATAAAGAATCTAATTGGAATTCTTTGGAAGATGTAGGTGAGGAAACATATTTTGGGGAATGGACTTATGAGAGGAGTTTGTAGTTTAATAGTATATCAACCTCCTTTGGTTATTTAATGCAAAATCCATCCTTCTAGAAGGACTGTAGTGGTACTATTTAACCCATAGCTGGGAGGATAAGGGGGTTCATACCTTTCCCAAAGTTATTTGTCCGACAGTGAACGTAATGGTGCGACTGGAGTATGAACTCGCTTACTACGATTCCGCAGTCCACCGCTTTAACCATTACACCACGAGGACACCTCCTTATTCGTCTCAGTATATAGATAAGTGACCACTTAAAAACATTAGGTATGGTAAGCATTCTTATACCTGTGTATCGGACTAATCAGAACTTTGTAAATAACAACTTTAAAGCAGCTAACTTACAATCAGGTTACAATAAAAGCGCTAATTCCCGACGAGTATTTGACCGAACGTACGAACTCGCTTATTATATTCCGCTGTCAAGCACTCTAACCATTACAACACGTTTCGTTTGAAGAAGAGAAATAGATCTGGTTGCTGTTCAGGAAAAAAAAAATCTAAATCAGTAATGTAGCTAAGAAAATAGATAAACGGATGAAGACAAAAGAAACAGAATAAAATTGAATTATATGAAGGCTTTGTTCTAGAAGAAGAAGAAGAAGAAGAAGAAGAAGAAGAAGAAGAAGAAGAATCCGGAAAGAATCTGGATATCCGGGGAAAGACGAAAAGCCATATATTAAAATAAGGAAGAAGATCGAAAAATTGGAAAAGAGAAGAAGAAGAAGAAGAATGGGCACATTTAAAAAAAAGGAAACTAGAATATGAAGATATATAAATTAATAATAATAATAATAATAATAAGAAGAAGAAGAAGAAGAAGAAGAAGAAGAAGAAAAGGGACATATGAAAATGAAGAAGTAGTATATTTGAATGAAGGAAAAGATAATAATAATAATAATAATAATAATAATAATAATAATAATAATAATTGGCATAGAAAAATGTGACACGTAAGGAATGAAAAGTGGCAAATGACACATAACAAAAGGAGTTAAACTACCAAATCAGACATCAGAACGCTCGGAGAAAAGGAAACCTATAAATACTTGGGGATATTGGAACAACATAAAACAACAGGAACCGGACATTGGCCTAGGGGTTAGAGTGTTCGCCAATGGCCCGGGAGACCTGGGTTCAATCCCAGGTCGAGTCATACCAAAGACTCAAAAAATGGTACTTGATGCCTCCTTGCTTAACACTCAGCATTATAAGGTACCGATCAAGGGTAAAGTAGAGCAATCTAGGGAAAGGATTAGCGCCCTCCCCTACACATTGGTGTAGTAGCTATTGAAAAGGGAGCCTTCGGGTTACCCTCGACTATGGTCGCCAAATTACTTATTTCAGAAGAGCCCGAAATTTACTTGAGACAAAACTCTATTGCAGGAACCTTGTTAAAGGGATAAATAACTGAACTGTTCCCCTCGTAAGATACTTGAGACCATTCTTGAAGTGGACCAGAGAAGAACTTAAACAAATGGAGCAGAGAACAAGGAAACTAATGACCATTTACGAGACATTGCATCCAAGAGATAACGTTGACAGGAAGAGATGGAGGAAGAGGGCTTGTCATCAGTGAATACAGCGTGGACACGTCGATACAACGACTCGAAGACTACATACAAAGTAACGGAGGAAGACTGATTACAGTCACCAGAAACAATAACAACACGAGGACCAGCGGAACGACAATAACCAGAAATAACCAGACGTTTCAAACGACTAATAAGCGACATCTCACACGAGAAAACGTGGACGTGGCAAAAAAGGAAACCTTATGAGAGAAAATGAATCTCTCCAAATAGCAGCACACAATAACGCCAAAAGGACTAACCATATCATAGCGAGAATAGATAAGACGCAACAAAACTGCTGATGTTGGTTTATGTGGCGAAAGAGATGAAACGATCAATCACATAATAAGCGAATGCAGCAAATTAGCACAGAAAGGGTATAATACTTGGCAAGACTGGGTGGCCAAGGTTATTCACTGGGAATTGTGCAAGAAGTTGAAGTTTGACCATACAAACAAATTGTATATACACAACACATTATCTGTCCTAGTGAATGAGACGCCAAAAGTCCTCTGGGATTTCGAGATACAAACGGATCACCAAATCTCGGCCAGACGACCAGATCTTATAATAATCAACGAAAAAAGAGAAATTGCAAAATTATGGACTTTGCTGTTCCGGCGGACCACAGAGAAAATTAAACAATATGAAAAGGGGGATAAGTACCTCAACCTTGGTGAGGAATTGAAAAAGCTGTGGAACATGAAAGTGACGATAATACCAATAGTGATTGGTGCTCTTGGTACAGTCACCAAAAGATTGGTACAAGGACTGGAGGACTTGGAAATAACAGGACAAGTGGATACCATTCAAACTACTGCGTTATTGAGATCAGCCAGAATACTGAGAAGAGTCCTGGAGATTTGAAGATTCTTGTTATCATTCAAACTCCAGTGAGAAACTATCGGCTGACGCTGGTGTGAAAAACTCTCAAAAGAGAACAAATAATAATAATAATAATGTTAATGGATCACCTAATATCAGATAGACAACCAGACCTAATAATAGTAAAAAAAAACAACTTCCCGAATTGTGGACTTTGCTGTGCCTGCAGACCATAGATTAAAGCTAAAAGCAAATGCAAAGAAGAATGAGTACTTCGACCTTACTATTGAATTGAAATTATTGTTGAACATGAAAGTGACGATTATACCAACTCTAATTGGTGCTCTTAGTACAATCACCAAAAGATCGGTACAGAACTGGAAGATTTGGAAATAAGAGGACGAGTAGAGACCATTCAGACCACAACATTTGTTGAGTTCGACCAGAATTTTAAGAAGAGTGTGGAAACTTGAGGATACTTGCTGTTATTCAAACTCCAGTGAGAAACTATCGGGTAACGGCGGTGTGAAAAACTCGTAATAATAATTATAATAATAATGAAGAAGAAGAAGAAGAAGAAGAAGAAGAAGAAGAAGAAGAAGAAGAAGAAGAAGAAAAGCCATATATTAAAATGAAGATGCATTCGAAAAGAAGAAACAAGAAAAAGCGATTTATAAATGAGAAAGAAGATTGAAAATCTGGAAAGAAGAAGAAGAAGAAGAAGAAGAAGAAGAAGAAGAAGAAGAAGAAGAAGAAGAAAATCTCTCAGACTTTGAATTAGAGAGAGAGAGAGAGAGAGAGAGAGAGAGAGAGAGAGAGAAAATAGTAGAAGACGATAAAATCTATTAAATAAGGACCCCTTTTTCGTCCGTGACATGGAAGTTGGATTTGTTGCAAGCAGTGGAGCAAACATTCGATTATTTGCTGCTGGGGTTTGCTGTTTGATTCAACCAGAAAAAAAAAAAAAATAGAAGAATTCTTCATTTTCCGTGAATCGTGAGTACAAGACAAAAATAAATAAATGAATAAATAGATAAATAAAATAGATTTAAAAAAAAAATACCCCCCCACCCGAAAACCCCACCAATTCTTTTTCTTGCATTTCTGTATACATTCATTCTTATCTCTGATTATTCTTTTCTTTTATGTTTTGTTTCGGATTTTCCTCAAATAATTCTTTGCCATTTGACTAAGAAAAATTTTGACAAAATAATTACCTATTGTTCTTCTATAGCATGAACTTGCCCTAGTATGCAGAAATGATTGTCATGTAAGACTTTTTTAAAAACATTTACTGCGCCATTCTTGTCTTTTCCCAGTTCTTTCACTCAATCGAAGCGTTGATACGCATTTTACTTAAGCGTCTGTGTGAGCGTACACACACACACACACACACACACACACACACACAAAACACATATACATATTATATATATATATATTTATATATGTGAAGCGGTAAATGCGTATAACAATGCTTTTTATATGTTCACAAATAGACTGAAATTTGGTGTTTATATAAGTACATATGTTTTTGAGACAAAGTAATGTATGCATGCATTCAGAGATTTATGTTCGTACATATATAAACAGACACGCACACACATAGGCATACGTATATATAGATTTATGCATGTGTGTTCAAAGAGGAATACTGATTTATATATGTGGGTGTATGTGTTTGCACACACACACACAGACACACACGCATGCACGCACGCACACACACACACACACACACACACACACACACACACACACACACACATATATATATATATATATATATATATATATATATATATATATATCCAAGTGTGTATGTGTGTATCTGTGTGTGAATAATTAAAGAAAGTTCGTGCCACTCAATCATAGTTGCCCATGAGCATGTCTGAGCAAAAAATAAAAAAGAATCAATGTATATATATATATATATATATATATATATATATATATATATATATATACATATATATGTATATATATATATATATATATATATATATATATATATATATATATATATATTACGAGTATGTATATACTATTATGTTGGTATATGTATATATATGTATATATGCAGCTTTGTATATATATATGTATATATATATATATATATATATATATATATATATATATATATATATATATATATATATATTCTCTGAGACTTACTCACACACACGCAAACACAATCTATCCACAAAATTATTTTGAATAGATTTTGAATCAAAATCTATATATATATATATATATATATATATATATATAGACACAAACGTGCACTTACGCGCGCGCACACACACACACACACACACACACACACATATACATATATATATATATATATATATATTAAATTATATCAGATAAGTATCCCTTAGTAAATGTGGTAGGAATTGGACACAGTGAAGAGAGTTCATATCGTGGTCGAGTCTGTTTGCTTTTCACAAGACGTTAATACGTTTGAGAAAGGTATGAATTTAACTATTTTACCGCCAGCTATGGGTAAAATAGAAGGGTATACTAGGTTCTTTAGTCTTGGCATGGGAACTGGTGCTTATGTAAGAAAACTCTAAATTCAAGCCTGTTAAACCCCGCTAAAAATTGACCTTATGTTGCATCCTGCTTGTACGGAAGAGTCAGTTGATTGGTTATTTGATTGGCTGGCGGGGTTTTATGGCACATAAAACCAATATAAATTATTTAATACCGTATTATGTTCATACATAAGTATCTAATACATATGATTTTTTAATCAAATTTTTGTAACCTCTGTTATGCGACCAATGTAGCAAACATCACATTCCCATAAAAAAATCATAAATAAGAAAAATTTTAAGGGAAGTAATCACAATATTTTGTGATTAAGGCGAAGTAACACATCAGATTTTAGGATGACTCGTAATTTAACAAGATTCAAACAGCGATTGACAGAACGTTTAATTTGGTCAAGAATTTGCATGGAAGTGTTTTCTATCCAAAGTAATTTGTGATATTCAGGGCATTTCCGCTCAAAGATTAGACATTTGAATAAACCAGCTCATTCCTTCTGTCATTTGCACTAACAATTAAGATTATACTGACGTGTCCAGCAATCAGAATTCAAATTCAGCGTCTGCAATCGCTCGACACATTGGACAACTCAGCTTGCACCGCCACATAAAACCCTTCTATATTTTCCATTCTGGTGACCTCAAATTACTAATTGCGTTTTTAATTTTCGAAGCCGTCCTTATTATAAAATACCAATAAGCATTGTGTGTCCAAAAAACAGTTTATCATATTTCCCAACCCCTCCGCTCGAGCAGGATATCACACAGGGTCAATTTTTAAGTGGAGTTTAACAGGTTTGAATTCAGAGTTTTCCTTCTCCAAGACTAATTGCCTCACCAAGACTGAATAACCCAGTCTGTCCTACTATTTACCCGTAGCTGGAGGGAGAATAAGTGGATTCATAACTTTCCCAAGGGTATTAGTGCTATGTGAAATGCAATTAGCCTGGTCCAGGATTTGAACTCGTGCCGTCGTGTCCATTTCCTACAACGATAACCATTACACCACGGGCACCTCCACTAAAAACAGTTTATGCCTTGCTTCCATTTAACAATTCTATTACTACCGGAAGAAAATATCATTACCCAGGCTTACAGTAAATATATATCTTTTTTTATGACGGACACTATTCCAAATCTCATTCCTCATATATATACTTATCAGTAACGGTTTTTATTCCCTGAAGAGATGGGACTGATACAAAGGATCCCTTTTTTAGAAATTTAAAATATTCTAAATAATTTCAAAATATTTTATTTATTTTAAAATGCATACCCTTTTAAAAGCAGTTTCAATTTTTCATGTACAAAAAATTCACACACACACACACACACACACACACACACACACACACATATATATATATATATATATATATATATATATATATATATATATATATATTTGTAACAGAGGTCCAATATTGTAAAGTTTTCTAAAAGATAATACCTAAAAATATCCGTTTTGACTGTATAATTTTCAACTTGTAACAGAGGTCCAATATTGTAAAGTTTTCTAAAAGATAATACCTAAAAATATCCGTTTTGACTGTATAATTTTCAACTTGAAATAATAAAGTCTTGGTATTTTTCATTTATATAAAGATTATTTTTGTTAGGTGTTTACTTATTGATAGGTAGTATTCGATTGAGAGATCGATATAAACAAACTACAAATTCGTTTGATTTGGTTAGGTTTTACGGCATATCAACCATTGTCGGTTATCTAATGGCAAATCCAGCTTACACATATAATTTGTAAACACATTTTCTTAGAAATATTTGAAAATGTTCCTGATCCCTTTATTTGCACTGTGTTAAATGGTTTCAGTTATTGTTATATAACAGTCCCAATTTAACATCAGTCATTTGTTGGCACACATTTAATTAGATATACATATGTAAGAGATTGATTCGTTGGTAATTTAATTTCTAAATAAGTTGAAATTAATTTGCTTGCGCAGTAGTATTGCTATTGTTACTAGATAGTTTAATTGCTTCAATTATTACAATAAAACTCTTATAATTTTGTTCAATATTAATCACTTGTTTGAGGATAGTGAAGTGGTTACAAGTATTGCTATGTATTACAATCAGACACTTGCTTATACACAGTTAAATGATCAAACATTTCTATTTCAGACAATTCCTTTTAGAATAAGTCACTTATATCAAGTATATGTCATTTGTTTACTCACAGTTTAAATGTCAAACGGTTCTATTTGAATCATAAACAGGTACCCTATCAGGTGTTACCACTCCGGGTTAGAGTAGACTTTGGACCGATGGCAGTTGACGGGTATTCCATATTCCTTAAAGCTTCGGAGCTGTAGTAATTTACTAAGCTTTTTGCTTAGATGTGGCACAAGGCCATATGAATGGGGCACCCAATGAGACTCGAACTCACCCGTGTAGGTTTGCTAGTCTAGCTTGCTAACCATTACGCTACCCGAGGTGCCCTAAGCTCCGGGGCTGTATCCATCAGATTGTTTAATGTCATAGTTAGGACGCTATTTGGGTGGGAGGGGGTTACCTCTCTGCAGGGATGCTGTCAGCGTATTCTACAGCCCCAGCCGACTTGGCTGCAAATCTCAAATTGATAGATAAATCGATTGAAAGATAGATATCAACAAAAATGCATGTGTATATATGTAATTATTATGTGTGTGTATGGGTAGGTGAGGCGAAGGAGGTCAGTATTAAAGTGGAGTTTAAAAGGTTTAATTCAATTTCCCTTTTCTAAGACCGATTGTTATATTAAGGCTCAATAGGCAAGTCTGCCTTACTATTAACCGATTGCTGGAGGGAGAACTGTTGAACATCCTAACTTTCCCAAGGATATTAGCGCTGTATTAAACTTGTAGAACTCAGGTCACCGTGTCTATTTTCGAGAAAAATAAACGTTAAATCACAAACATATGTGTGTGTAGATATATGCATACATATATAGTAAGCTGACCGACTGTACTCAAGTCATTCGAAGGTTCTCTTTTAAATAGCTACTTCCCTGAAGTGTAGGGGTGAGCGTTATGTCTTTCCCAGGATTGCTCTACAGATTCTTAAGTTATAACTTATAGTGCTCAGTGTTAAGGAAGGAAGCATCAAGTACCTATTTTTTTGAGTTTTTGGTATGACTTTTCTGTAATTGCACTTCGGTCTCCTGAACCATGGGCGAACACACTCTTATGCTAACGATTTGGAAAAATATCTAATTGCATGAATAAACTGCAAGTAGATAGATAGATAGATAGATATGAAAACACGGGGAAGGGATATATATATAGATTTGAGCAAACTGTAAATGAATATATATATATATATATATATATGAATAAACTGCGAGCATATATATATATATAAATATAAAGAGGGAGAGAGAGAGAGAGAGAGAGAGAGAGAGAAAGTGAGATGAACAAACACTGAAGACAGACCAACAGATAGATAGATAGATAGATAGATTACATGCGAACAGATAGATAGATAGATAGATAGATAGATAAACTGAGGATAGATAGATAGATAGATAGGAATGGATTGTCATAGATAGATTGATAGAGAGGTACAAACTGCAAATCAACAAATAAAACGTAAACATAAACAAAGATCATTACTTTTATTTAAAAAAAAAACCCAAAACGAACGCAATAACTATACGATTTGTGCCCAAAGACGCAAATATTAAAGTTGCTGGGCCAACCATTAATATTATTTGCAAACGGATACCTGCTATCATTCCTTGGGCATTCACTTTTATAGATGGCAAAAACGGTCGTTCTAATCAGCTAGGTTACCAGGTACGCGGCCGCAAGTGGCCTTGTATATGTTGGGGTTGTCAGCAGGCAGATTGTTACGGTGCAGTTAGCCTCAAACAATCTTTACCTGAACTGAAACTTTGCTTGCGAAAACAAAGAAAAGATGACATATTTATCTGTCTATATTTCGAATATAGTGTAACATACCACCGTTATTATAAGTCTAATAGAAAAAAACAGGAGCTTATAAAATTGAATAACAGACTTCCATTGTCTGTTTTCTGCAATAAAACATGCTTTAAAGATATAGGTTGCTAAAAGAATAAATGTAAATGAAATATGATCAGATTCTACACTTTGATCCTAATTAAAAGTGATGATCTATACGTCAATAACTGCATCACTTATTACACCATATATATATGTATATATATTGTCATCCACAGACAGACTGTTTCGTTCTGTCAGAACTCTTCAGGGTGGCTAGATACGCAGGACGCTCGGAACCGGGATCGAAACCCATCCAACTTTACGTTAGACTATTCTCAGACCACTCGCCCAACAAGCGGACTACGTTGGCTAATGGAATTTTTAAGGTATTTATATAGCAATAGCAGGAGCGTCCGTTTGTTTACATTTTTATACCCTATCGGCTATATATATATATATATATATATATATATATATATAAGAGAGAGTCGTGGTAATAGCACGGATTTCCTTGCTATCAATCAGTATCGTCCATCCCTTTCGGCAGTCTTTCTAGACTGTATTCAGTGTCCGTACTGAGATTATGTATATAAGTCCTTGCTGGACAGCCAGCAGTGTTTCATCCATGAAATTAAATCTCTTAAGAGTTGGTTTTTCTTATCCAGTAATGTCCAGCTTGTCTTGTTTGTCGTCCTTGAATGTTTTTTGAGATTAAGAGGTAAGAGAATTATGTCTGCTATATTAAACATACACAGACACAGACACACAGACAGACAGACACACCCACCCACACACACACTCACACACACACACACACACACACATATATATATATATATATATTAAATAATAGCCCTTATGGTAAGAAAAAAACCGGCAAGTGATTTGAAGATGAAAATATACAACGAATCACTGTCAAGGGGAAAAATATATATATTAGAAAAAAATATATACTGGAAAAAAAAAGAAAAGGCCAACCTTGTCATACCAATTGAAAAAAGTCAAAAGAGATGCAATTGGTTGGTCAAAAGAAAAAAACACCGTTAGGGCTGCTAAGCTACAATGCAAAAAATGCTCAATACTAGATAGGTACCCTGATCAGCCTCTTAGGCGAAACTATAATAGGTTAGTTCCTGTCTCACTAAGTAATTATCGTTACTATATATATATATATATGTGTGTGTGTGTGTGTGTGTGTGTAATTGGTTGAGTTAAAAGTCTTGTAATATTTAGGTAAGTGCTAGATTGTGGCACGTATAATACGTGACCGAAGCAGTTCCAGCCGTGGTAGGTACCCGCTGTGCTTCGTAGTGTCGTGTTAGTTCATGTGCTGACTCATTGTGCATCGTGTGGGATTTGAGAGTTGCACAAATTAAGGTAGTTTAAATTAAGAACTTATACAAGTTCAAACTGGTCCATAACTCCACAAAACAACTAAGAAAAATTTATTTTGCAAAAGGGGAATGTGTATTTGATCTCAGTACAGCGAACAGTTTTAAAATATTTCTTCCGCGTTGCAAGTATCTAAACGATCAGGTAAGTCAAGTTGACCTAAAACCGTGAGTTCTGAGGCTGTGACCATAGACATAATGGTAAATTCGGTGAGTAGCTCTGGGAGAGTATCAGGAGAACTTGGCATCTCACCGTCTAGTATGGTTCCTCATCTTCACGACCTCAGCAAAATTATCTGAAACTTCAGCATTATGCTCAACTTTACGAAAAATTTTATATATTTACTGAAGAAGTTGATAATTATAACACACTGAAAGAGGTTGATCTTGAGAAAGGTTTTTGAACTTTCAATAAATGGAAAGTTAATGTCTCATTAAAAGTGAGCTTAAAAGATATGTTCCAAAGTTACAGTGAACTTGGAATTGAAATTCAAATTTAAATGAGTTTAATGAATGGTTGATGTAGAAAATTAACATCAGAACATAATAAACTTGCAGAAAAAACTATAAGTAGAGTTGCATTTTATATGACATGGCATTAGATTTGTTTATACTTGCCTTTAATTAGTTTCCTTTTATGTTTGGTATATTCATTATTTTATTTAGAAATTATATACAAATTCACAAAAGCAGCTCTGACATAATTCTACTCATAAATTTTAGCAGATTTTAAATGCTATATCAGAAGGTAATGTAATTTTTTAACGTTTTATTTATTCTTGTTTCTTTTTCTCTTCTTATTTTTTGCGTTTTTATAAATTTACGTCTCTTCTTTCTGTATGCTACAAGAAAACATTCTAAAATGATCAGAGTGTCTGTCCCTTTATCGAACACTGACGACGAAAATTAAATAAATTGGTTAGTTTATCACAGCCTAGTGTTCGCCAATGATCTGGGAGACCGGGGTTCAATCCCAGGTTGCGTCATACCAAAGTCTTTAAAAATGGTATTTTATACCTCTTTGCTTAACACTCAGCAATATAAGGTACGTATCAAGGGTAAAGTGGATCAATCCAAGGAAGGAGTAGCGCCCTACCCTACAACTCGGTGTAGTAGCTATTCAAAAGGGAGCCTTCTGGTCGCCCTTGACTAAAGGGAGACAACTTTTCTTGCTTAAATCTATAGGCTTGTTCAGTGTAACTGTTATCGTCGAAGGAAATGGAATCGGTGACCAGGGCTTTAATCCTGGACTTGGCTGTGTGTTTCACTGCCCTCTAATGTTCTTGGAATTGGATGGTTTTGATGGCATATCAACCATTGTTCGTTATTTTTATGCCAAATCCTGTTTTTATACATATATTAAACATATGATTTGTACACATATTTTGTAGATCCACAATTAAATGATCAAACAGTTCTATTTCTAAAAATTGAATTTAGCATGATTTAAATGTTTCCAAGCATTCCGACGTATCCCTGACAATTCAATTAAACATCATTCATTTGTTTACGCACAATTAAATGACCAAACAGTTCTGTTCCAATCAATTCAGTATAGCATAAATCAGCAAAGTTAAATGGTTCTAAGTATTGCAATGTAAAACTAACAATTCAAGTACACATCAGTTATTTGTTAACACATAGTTAAATGATCAAACATTTCTCTTTCAAATAATTCAGTTTAGCCTTATTACACACATAGTTTTTGCACATATATTGAATATATGATTGGTAAACTCATTTTATAGATATACGCTGTTAAATAATCCAACAGTTCTATGTCTAATAATTCAATTAAACATCAGTCATTTATTTACACACAGTTAAAGGATCCATCTTCATCATCATGTCGTGCCACCAGCGCGGATTTCCCTGACCCTCTCCCGCCACCCTTCTCTATTGTCCATCGCTTCCGGTAGATCTTCAAAGCTACATACTGTCTCGGTACAGAGCTGTTGTATGTAGCTTCTAGCAGGTCGTTCAGCCTTAGTGCGTCCATGTGAAGGGGTCCACATGAGTATGTCACTTGAGTTCGCCCCTTCTTCTCCAGCAGTGTCCTGCAGGTCTGGTTCGTCTAACTTGGATAGTTTTCGTCATGGGTGATAAGTGGCCGTACAGCTGCTGCTTTGTGGGGTGCTGCTTCCTGGACTTGTTTGATACTGCTCGCTGCATTCTTGTGTTGTTGCCGTCAAGCTTTTTCTCCATAAGTTTAGTTAACGTCCATGTAGTGCATCCACACAGCAGTATCGATACGACCGCTGCTTAGAAAAAGTAAACTAAACCAAACCACTGAGTGCCCCATACTTGCCGCTTTATATCAAATGTAATCAGAGAAATCAGTTTAGGATAGGGATAATTTTGCAGCACAACCGGTTTTGTATAAGGACAATTTTGAATTCAAATCTCAGAGCTGGAAACAAGCCTTATTTTACGCCAAAAGATTAAGCAGTGATGGACTGCAGAATCGTAGTAAATGAGTTCGTACTCCAGTCGCGCTCTTACGTTCACTTTAGGGCAAATACCCTTGGGAAAGGTATGAACCCCCTTATCCTCACAGCTATGGGTTAAATAGCACCACTACTGTTCTTCTAGGAGAATGGCTTTGGCATTGAATAACTTAAAAAGGTTGATACGCCATTAAACAAAGAAACCAAACCATTCCAAAAGATTAAAGAATTGCATTCATTCTACATTTATATTTATATGTTTCACAATTCTATAATATCAGCTATTCCTATCTAATACTTATAATCTGTACGCAGTTGTATGGTTTCGAGTATTCCCATTTAATAATATCATTTTGTAAACGATTACATTGCTTGAAGTGATTAATTCTCTCTAATAATAGTCAATTGTTGGTACACAGTTATGTGGTTTCATGTAACTAAAAATAATCTTTAGTAAACAACTATAGCTTTTTGTGATTATTCTTAATATGAATAGTTTTCAGTTATATGGCATTAAGCATTCCTGTCTCCATACTCAGCAGATTTTCAGGTGTTTAGAGCCATAAACAGGAACCACGCTCTTTTTTGGCTGGGTCTTACTCCACTACAGGGGATACAGTCAGAGCAATCCAGGCCCCAGCTGGTACTGCAGAGAGTTTGTCTAGGCAAATCTAAGTAGAGTGTCTTTGTGTTGAAGTGTGGTAAACTATTGTTAATGAGTTGTTTGTTGTTTTTTTTCTTTTAACTAAGAGATTGTGCTAAACTAACCCAACCTTAATAAATGATACCACCATATCTTTTGCAAAATATTTTTGTGCATATTTTTGGTTCTTTGTTTAATGGCATATTATCTTGCGTGGGTTATTTAATGGCAAGCCATTCTTGGAGAACAACAGTTGTTCTATTTAACTAACAGCAGAAGAAGGATAAGGAAGTTCATAAATTTTCCAATGGTATCAGTCCGAAAGTGAACGTAAAACAGACCTGGAGTTCAAACTATATTTCTAGGATATCACTGTCCGGCACTTTAACCACTACACCACAGCTATTTCATCCCCCCCCGTGACACTCAGAAGAACTGGTTCAGTTAGGTTTAGTTTTATTTAATGCCAAATCTAGTCTATACATATATATTATATATATATGATTTGTAAACAAAAGTCAATAAAGTTAAATGGTTCCAACCATTGCTATGTATCACTAACAATTCAATTAAACATCAACCAGTTGTTTACACGCAGTTGAATGATCAAACAGTTCTATTTCTTACCATTCAATTAAGCCTTAGTCAATAAAGTTAAATAGTTCCGGGTAGTACTATATTCCGGACATTGGTATAATGGTCAGAGTGTTCGCCAAAGACTCAAGGGTAAAGTGGGGCAATCCAGGGAAATGTGTAGCGCCCTCCCCTACACGTTGGTGTTGTAACTATCGAAAAAGGAGCCTTCGAGTCACCCTCGATTAAGTTCACCAACTTTGCTTTATTGCTATGTATCATAAACAATTCAATTAAATATCAGTCATTTGTTTCCTCACAGTTGAAAGATCAAACAGTTCTACTTCTTACCATTCAATTAAGCATGAGTCAACAAAGTTAAATCGTTCCAATTATTGCTATGTATCACTACCAATTCAATTAAGCATCAGTCATTTGTTTATACATAGTTAAATGATCAAACAGTTCTATTTCAAACAATTCAATTTAACTTAAGTCATTTGCCTGCACTCAGTTTAAATGCCAAACATTTCTTATTTGACCCTCTCAGGCGATACCCTACCGGACCAAAGTAAATCTGGGATCGATGGACACTCTAAAGACATTTTCCTACAAATAAAAGAACTTGTGTATTTACCCAACTCCTCTACATGAACAGGATGTGACACAAGGTTAAATTTAAAGCATTCTTTAACATGTCTACATTCTTCAAGACCGGTTGCCATACCACGGTTCAAGTGCCTAGTATGCTCTACTATTTACACTTAGCTGGAGTGTACTGGGTATGAGAAACTGCATCTGTTAGTAGTACCACCACTTCCAGGAGAATGGCTTTGGCATTAGATAACCTACAAAGGTTGATATCCCATTAAACAAAGAAACCATACCAAATCATACATTTGATATATATATAGAGAGAAAAATTAATATCAAATTAATCTAAGCTGAAGAACAAATTTATTCAGAAAGAAAGTCAGCACTATCGGTTAGAGTGTTCGCCAATGGCCCGGGAGACCTGGGTTCAATCCCAGGTCGAGTCATACCAAAGACTTTAAAAATGGTACTTGATACCACCTTGTTTAACACTCAGCATTATAAGGTACGGTTCAAGGGTAAAGTGGAGCAATCCTGGGAATGGAGTAGCGCCCTCCCCTACACCTTGGTGTAGTAGCTATCGAAAAGGGAGCCTTCGGGTCACCCTCGACTATGGTCGCTAACTTTACTACTTATAGCTTCTACAATTACCTTGTTATCAATTATTTCTCTATGTTGTCAGATTTTACTCCATTATTCACTTCCATTTAATTCATATATATGAATTGGATTTGGTATGAAATATCCTAAAAGTGTTCATATGCCATTAAACCCGACCGACCTTCGCTTGATAGAGAATTATTGCATTCAAGCTTTTCCATCGGCTATGTAAAATTGAAAGTCTCGATAAGGATTTGAACACGGGTCACCGAGTCTATTTCCTACGACGATATCTCTTACACCAAGAGCGCCTTTTAATAAGAGAACGTACACATCATCGAAAAATAATTTTTTACCATGACATTCAGTAGCATATCGATGTACATAATACTTTATTAATGTTTGAATAAAACAGAAATAAAATTAATGAAAAGATGCTAAAGAGGCGAAAATAAAAAATAAAAAATGTAAATGACTAATTATGAGATCTCCGCCTTACGGAAACCGGATCATTTTTCCTTCTCTCTCTGCGTGGTCACAGATATGCATATATGTGAGTGACATTAATTATCATTAATTTTGGCGTAATTAATGAGCGACTGGCTGCTACCCCACCCCTAGTGAATACGAAAGGAGAGAAAGAGTGGTTAACTGTGAACATATTGTGCTAGACCATGAAAACGACAAACATGCAAAATGATGCATGCGCATGATAATACCAGGTCTTGCTGAAAGTAAAAGGACTAGGTGTTCTGTGTAAGCTATGGGCGAAAGAGGGATAAATGGATTGTGTTATCATCGAACATCCTATCTTGGGAATATATAATTGTAATGTTCGCTTTCTGCAACAATTGCATTTTTGTTTTATATCCTTTTCTTTACACCGCTTGTTTTTCGGGTCGCTCAGCTATGACGAACATATAATCCAGAGACTTTTGGGCCAGTAGGGGAAATCTCCATCGCAAGCACAGGACATGCTACAGGAAGTGTATAAAGTTAACACCATGACACGCATACGCATTTTTGACTGGCACAAGAATCTCGAAGAGTGTGGGGCGGGAAAGATAACTCCAGAAGCGGGAGGCCTTCAATGAGCAGGCCTCAAGTCAATATCAATCGAATAAAGAAGGTGGGATGTGGCAATCGTCGGTTGCGTGATCGTATGATATCAACTCAGCTGGACAGGAAAAGGACAGTGTTTGGAAGATTAACATCGAAGATCTGGGCAACTCTGAAAATTAATGAGACTGGATGTGATAAGTATCCGGCTGTTCCTAGCTCTGACAAACATCACTGAACGTAAATAACTTCCTGATTCTCCTGGTTTTGTTCCGTGTGACCTTTATATCTTTTCCCCAACCGCGTTTTGAAGGTGTGGAGACTGCCAAGATGTCCGTATGGACGGTGCAAAGATTTGGTTTGGTTTGGTTTGGTTTTATGGCATATCAATCATTATAGGTTATCTAATGCCAAATCGATTTTTATACCTATAAACAGTTTTACTCTAAACGGTTTAAATGTCAAAAACATTTCCTTTTCAAGCTATACAGTTTAGTCAACAAAGTTAAATGGTTCTAATTATTGCTATGTACCACCAACAATTCAATTAAACGTCACTCATTTATTTACACACAGATTAAATGTCAAAACAGTTCTATTTCAAACAATTCGTTTTAGCATAAGTACGCAGTTTAAATACTAAAAGAGTTCTATTTTAAACAATTCAGTTTTACATAATCATACAGTTTAGTTCTATTTGATCCATTGATAGGACCCTATCAGGTGCTACCACTCCGAGCTAGTGTGGACCTGGGAGTGATGACAATAAAGACCTACTCCGCATTCCTCTCAGCTCCAGCATTACTGGATCATCAACATCAGATTGTTTAGTGTCATATCCATTACACTCGCTGGGGGAAATCTTGCCCCTCTGCAGATATCCATTGAGTGAATTCTGTAGCCCCAGCCGACTTGGTCAACGGAACAAACAGGGATTCAAGAAAAATCCTTCCGGCAATGAATAGATTATCATGATGGAGACAAAACATTGTGCGTATTTATCAACCCTAATAAGATATTTTACCCAATTGTTACTTTCAGTGTTGATGTGCTTGTCCCATCGGTACACAAGAGCATAAATATTCACCTCAAAAAACATAGCGTCAAGCCGCAGTAGCAGTTTTTTGCGCTTCAGCAACAAAAGCGTTATCTGAGTGGAAACGCTGACTTCGGGAAATCAAGTTTTACTGTTTTATCCCGAAGTGTACACAGTCAATCATCTTGAATTAAAGCATCAAAATAACTCTTCACGCATTGAAGCTTTGATGCAAGATATTTTTTTTTTTGATTTAATCTGTTTTTAATTGGATATCTCGACCTTCGTAGGTTACTTAATGTCAAAGACATCCTTGTAGAAGAATAGTAGCGGTACTATTGAAGGTTTCTTTGTCTAATGGTATATCAACCTTCGTGAATTATTTAATCCCAAAGCCACAATTGTAGAAGCATAGTAATGGTATTATTGAATGTTTCTTTGTCTAATGGTATATTGACCTTCGTGGGTTATCTAATGCTAAAGCCATCCTTGTAGAAGAATATTAGTGGTACTATTGAAGGTTTCTTTGTCTAATGGTATATCAACCTTCGTTGCCAATCTTGTAGAATAACAGTAATGTAACTATATAATCCATAGCCGGAGAGATAAGGAGATTCGTAGTTTTGCCAAAGGTATCAATAGAAAAGTTAACGTAATAGCTTGACTGGAGTTCAAACACGCTTACTTTGTGGTCATAGTTCAGTACTTTGGCCTATACATCCCGTGTTCTTCACGCATGATAATTTTCCGTACAAATGTATGCCCGCGAAACTTGATTTTTCCGAAGATTCGTGATAATGGGTTTAGCTTGTTTTATTCCTGTGGTTATTTCATGCCAAAATTCAATTGATTTTAATTAATTTTTTTTTTTGCAATAACTACATGTTCCACTGTATTTTAGAAAATAGACTCGATGAACCTGAACGAGGCTAACTGCTGTTGTATACTGACCTAAACCCGGCCGGGTTGTCAAAATAGGAAATGTACCTGTGTATAATAACATGTGCATCCGGTCGAGGAATAGCAGAGTATAGCCTTGACCGTGGATGTGTTGAATGAGTGAGATTGTGACGTCCACAAGAAGAAGGTGGGCGCGAACTATTATATAACTCAGTGAAGTCAGAAAATCAGGCAGTTTGGAGACCAGACCAGTTAGAGATAAGATGCGGTACAGAAAGCCGGCACCCAGCAGAGGGAGCCCTCAGGCCCCCGATTAATCAGTTTGGAGATCAGACCAGTTGGTGAGAAGATGCTGGATTGAGGAACATGTCCCAGAGAGGCCGGGTCCTCAGGCCCACGGTTGAGCAGCCCAGGAGAACGGTAAAGAAACGCGGTTATCGCCAATAGAGTGGGGGTCAATATATTGCAGTTCTGTTCACCCTGCTAATTACCTCTCACACAGTAAAACGTTTAGTAACCCTTTCGAACCCTTTCAAATAAAGTGAGGGTATATTTTTCTAAGAACTGTGTCGCTCGTCTGTATTGTGTCGTCGTTAGAGTGTTCGCCAATGGGCCGGGAGACCTGGGTTCAATCCCTGGTCGAGTCATACCAAAGACTCAAAAAATGGTACTTGATGCCTCCTTGCTTAACACTCAGCATTATAAGGTACGGATCAAGGGTAAAGTAGAGCAATCCTGGGAAGGAGTAGCGCCCTCCCCTACACCTTGGTGTAGTAGCTATCGAAAAGGGAGCCTTCGGGTCACCCTCGACTATGGTCGCCAACTTACTTACTTATGCATATGCAGATGTATATGTATTATGTATCATGACTATACAACACCTGCGTTTCACTTTCATGTTAAAGCATTTTAGAAAAGCAGGAACCAGGTTGTGGGTAAATAGCAGAGCACACTGGAATATTTAGCTTTGGCAAGGCAACAAGTTTGGAGAAAGAAAATTCTGAATCCAAAACTTGAAGGAATAGAGTTCCCTACTTCACAGTCTAAAAATCTACTTGTTCCGTACCGCAGCTCTCTCATCGTTTCGCTAATACGTTTATTTTCGAACAAATTATTTCGAGAAAGGTACGGATCCTCTTATATCACCAGCTATGGGTCAAATAGTATGACTACTATTCTTCTACAAGGATGGATTTGATATTAAATAACCCGAGAAGGTTGATATACAATTAGACAAAGAAAACCTTCAATAGTATAACTAATATTCTTTTACAAGGATGGCTTTAGCATTAGATAACCCACGAAGGTTGATATACCATTAGACAAAGAATCCTTCAATAATACCAAGACTGTTTTTCTACAAAGATGGATTTGACATTAAAAAACCCGAGAAGATTGATATAACATAAGATAAAGAAACCTTCAATAATAACACGACTGCTCTTCGACAATTATGGCTTTGACATTAAATAACCCGAGACGGTTGATATATCATTAGCCAAAGAAACCTTCAATAATAACACGACTGTTTTTCTACAATTATAGCTTTGACATTAAATAACCAGAGACGGTTGATATATCATTAGCCAAAGAAACCTTCAGTAATAACACGACTGTTCTTCTACAATTATGGCTTTGGAATTAAATAACCTGAGACGGTTGATATACTATTTGACAAAGAAACCTTCAATAATACCACTATTATTATTCTAAAAGGATAGATTTGGCAGTAAATAACCCACGAAGGTTTATATACCATTAGACAAAGAAATCTTTAATAGTAACATTACTATTCTTCTACAAGGATGGCCTTGGCATTAAATAACCCACAAAAATAAATAAAAAAAAACAAACAAAAAACAAAAGCAAAAAAACAAAACAAAACAAAACAAAAAAACAATTAGAATACATTCCAGGCCAAATCAATGAAATAAAAAATTAAAGAAAAGATAGACAATCACAAATGGCATGACAAACAGTTGTTATTTCGTCATCTACAGCATCACAACGACACAATAATTAAGACGCAGTGACAAAGACAGACGCACGCTGAAAGACGCAGGAAGACTTCTTTAACAAAATATTTACCTCTCACTTTATTGCAAGGGTTCGAAAAGGTTGTGTGGGGTTTTACTGTGAGAGGGAGCTGGAGACTGAACATAAACTGTAATATTTTGACCCCACTCTTATGACCGTCACGTTGCGTCTTTCTTGTTCTCTAGGGCTGCTCAACCGGAGGCCTAGGGCCCACTCTGCTGGATGCTGGCTTTCTTTACTAAATCTTATCAGCATCTTCTCTGGACCCCAAACTCCATCGGGGTTCCCGAGGGCCCCCTCGGTTGGGTGTGGCTTTCCCTACCACATCTCGACTCTAACTGTCTGGAACTCTACTGGCAACTCCACTGGCTCGTCGAACTGAACTGAATTATATAATCGTTTGACGCCCACTCGATCTTTGAAATCGAATGTTTAATCGTCATCAAGCAGAAATAACTGTCATGCACTTCAGAGGTCACTCTCTTCCGGCGCATCAGTCTATGAGTGTACCATGGGAATTTTTTTAGCTCGTCCCATTTCATCAGCCAATTTCCGCCCACTCGATTTCCTCAAATAACTGCCATTGGAATGTGTCACTTCCTTCCGGTGCATCACCTTGAATGGCATTTTGCTCAGTCCGAAGGTCAAAATATAACACAGTGAATGAAGTGAATGGAAAGAAAAGCTGCCTGCCAAGAAGAAAAACTTTTGAAGTGGAAAGAACATTTCAAGAATCTTCCTAAAATCACAGACAGACCTATCAAAAAATCACACACCAAACTTGCATAATGTGACGCGAAGAATTTACTTTTATTCCAAAACGGGGTTTTATTTTCGCACGCGTAAAGACGGGGCAGGTTGGCACTTGATCCCTTGTAGAATAAGTCCTCGTTCAGAGTTTTTCTCTCAGGCATATAAGAACTGGCATATTATGTGAGGGATTAATTTAGGGCTAGACTGACCGCCGCTGGCAAGGGGTTCCAAATTTCACACTATCCACACACCCACCAGGTCGCTTTCCTTCCTCCCCTAGACAATGGAAGATATGGACCTCTAGGTTGAGACGTAATAATATTATATTGTAGTAGTCGGCAACTCCGGTTTCCCGTGTGATATTTTAAAGGAATTTATAGGACAATTTTCAGCAAGATAACATAAGCCGAATAGAAGCTGGAAAAGAAATATGACATAACAAACTCGTAGAAGACAATGTAAATAACAACTTCGACCACGTGGGAACATTAAAATACTTGAATCTTTTACTATACTTATATACACCTTCAAAGTGTCAAATATATAATAAATGAACAGTCCATGAACATAAATATCTTTCTTCTTTTCTTTTCTTTCGTTTTCCTTCAAATTGAGAGAGAGAGAGAGAGAGAGAGTGTGTGAGAGAGAGAGACAGAGGGTATATAAAATTGGGTATAAGGAGAAACAGTCCCAAAGTCACTTATCTTATTTAGATGGATTCCTGTGGAGAATCTTTCTTCTTTTACGGGCTGACAAACCTTTTCTTATTTTCAATACTGGCTTGAAGAACTTTCGTGTCCGAGATATTTTTTTGTTCGTCTTCGTTTTCCCGGAGTACTTGGCTTTTGGTTCCGTCCACCACGAACCATGTCCAAAAACTAACTTTTTCTTTTCGTTTTTTCGCTGACGGAGAGGAGTCCCCACTTCCGTCTTAGGGTCCCAGCCAATCGTTTGGCTTCTACCTTCCAGTGTCAGGCGATCCGAGTGAGGTCACCAAGTATAAACATCTGGTCTCCCCTGTGACCCATATTCTTTCTTAATGGTCATTCTTTGACGGCTTGCTACTGTTAATTCAAACAAGAGGATAGTATTAATCTTATTTCTATCGTCTCAGTGGGATATCACGTGACAATAGTTCACGGAGGAAGAACTCAGTGTTGAAAAGAATGAAAAACAGAAGAAGTTAAAGTTTGTAAGGCAAGAAAATTTCACAACATACATCTCCGATGATGTAACGCTGTCTATTAACAAGACACAATTGCAAAATTGAACAATAGGCTGAATTTTACTCTTCCCCATGAATCACAAAAGACTGCAAAAGCCAAACTTTTACTGCAATTGTTGCTAAGGGTTATAATACCCTGCTTCTCAATTGTATCTATCAGGAAAACGAGAAAA
The DNA here is from genome assembly GCA_963585895.1 of Sepioteuthis lessoniana. Classification (NCBI taxonomy): domain Eukaryota; kingdom Metazoa; phylum Mollusca; class Cephalopoda; order Myopsida; family Loliginidae; genus Sepioteuthis; species Sepioteuthis lessoniana. The sequence continues at coordinate 60,839,416 of OY757927.1, read as the reverse complement.
TTCTTAAGAAAAATCTGTAAGGTTTTTGAAGAAATCGTTCAACAACCTCACGGATTCTGAAAAGCAGCTGAACCAGTGAACGGCAAAAAATCTCGAGGTAACACTATTGCTCGTATATTTCTCCAAGGCATTCGATTCCATACGCAAAAGAAAGATTAAGATGGAACATTTACTATTAACGTATGGTCTTTCCAAATAAATTGTTACCGCTGGAATAATACTTTACAAAAACACACCAGCAATGTTTCGCTCAGCTGATGAAGACCTTGCCTTCTTCGATGTTGTCGCTGGAGTCTTGCAATGAGATACATTAGCGCAATATTTTGTTAATACTTTGCCTGGATTATGTTCTTCAGAGGTCAATAGATCAAATAAAAGAATATAATTTCGCCCTAAAAATAAAGACCAGAAGCTGATGATATCCCGCAGAAACTATGTCTGGTTCAGACCTCGCAGATAATCTACTACTTCCCGCAAATAAAACAGCCTCAGAAGAATCCCTATTTCATAACCCTGAACAAGCCGCAAAGAGCATTGGAATCTAAGTGAATGCCAATAAAACAGAGAACATATGTTTAAACTAAAAGTAGCAATCTCCATTCAAAGTTGCAAACCTCTAAAATTAGTGTACCGCTTCATATACCTCGGCAGAAACATCTCATCTACTGAAAGTGATATGAACATACGCCAACTGCTGGCGTGGAATGCTATTGACAGGTTATCAATCATATGGAAGTCTGATCTATTCGATGAAATGAAACAGGATTTCTTCGAATCATTAGCTGTGTCCATACTACTGAACGGAGGCACAACATAGACGTTAACAAAAGGCATTGAGAAAAAACTAAATCGGAACTGCATATGAATACTGTACACTTTCTTGGACAAATATTGGAAGAAATATCCCACGAAACAGCAGCTATACTGCCACTTGCCTCCTATCTCAAAAAACATTCAATAAAGACAAACAAGACATAAGGGGCACTGCTGGGGTAGCCAGAATGAACTCATAAGCAACGTTGTCGAATGAACTCCAGCGCATATGTGTGCTAGTGTTGGCCGACCAGCAAAGACTCACATCAGCTCTGTGTGGACACAAGATTCAACCTCGAAGACTTGCCAGGAGTGATGAATGGTAGGGATGGATGGTGAGAGAGAGAGATAGGGGGAACCCCATGCTGTCAGAATGACTTAAACAAAAATAATCCAAACTTAAGCATAATTAAGATCAGCGAGAATACTGAGAAGAGTCCTAAAGAGTTGAGAAGACTTGCTGTCACTCAGACTCCCGTGAGAAACTATCAGTTAATTCTTGTGTAAAAAAAAACTCTCAGGAGAAAAAAATTACTCAATGCCACAAGAGAGCGAGTGAGAGATAAAGACATTGGCGAAGAGTGTCTTGTTGAAATCTACCGGCAAGTTATGAGTTCAATCCCTTGACCCAGTCTCAGTGGAAATAAAAGTCATAAAATGACATAAGGGCTAAATCTCTAAGAATGCAAATTAACTGATAAGAACTATTCGAAGATATTAACATCGGAATGTGAACAATCTATCTCCGGGAAGTGAATAAAGGGCAGTTCAAAATTCTTTGAAGATTAATGAATACAAAAAAAAAAAAAAATAAAATAAATAAATAAATAAATACGACCGGAGGGTGCAGCAGCCGACACGTACGTATAACGACGAAAATGAGATTTGTATCATAATAGAATATTAATATTTAGTAAAAAATAATAATAATCACTAAAAGCCTTATAGCTTTAAGGTTTAGATTGATTTGGTTTGGTTTTATGGTATATCAACCATTGTAGGTTATAAATGCCAAATACATTTTTATACATATAAACAGTTCTATTTCAACCAATTCAGATTAGTATAGGAATAGTTTTTTTTGTTTACATATAGTTAAATGTCAAAACAGTTTTATTTCAAACTAATCAGTTTAGCATAAGTACACAGTATCAATGTTAAAAACAGTTCTATTTCAAACAATTCATTTTAGCATAAGTTCACAGGTTAAATGTTAAAAACAGTTCTATTTCAAATAATTCTGTTTTGCATAAGTACACAGTTTCAATGTAAAAAACAGTTCTATTTCAAACAATTCAGTTTAGCGTAGTACACAGTTTAGTTCTATTTGACCAATAGATAGGACCCTATCAAGTGCTACCACTCCAAGTCAGAGTGAACCTGGTAGCAGTGGCAATAAAAGGATACTCAGCATTCTCCAGAGCTCCAGCATTACTGAAGCATCACCATTGGATTGTTTAGTCTCATATACAAGACACTCATTGGGGAAATCTTGCTCCTGTGCAGAGACGTAGTCGGTGTATTCTACTGCCCCTGCCAACTCTGTTAGCCCAACTGGAATTCGAACTCGCTTACTTTGAGCCCGCAGCCCTTTACTTCCGAAATTCAATTCATTTGTAAATGTGTAATTGTAATAACCATATTTACCCAACCCCTCCGCTCGGGCAGGATATGACACAAGGTCAATTTTTAAGTGGAGTTTAACGGGTATGTATTCAGAGTTTTCCTTCTCCTAGACTAATTGCCTCACCAAGGCTGAAGAACTCAGTCTGCTCTACTATTTACCCATAGCTGGAGGGAGGATAAGTGGATTCATACCTTTCCCAAGGGTATTAGTGCTATGTGAAATGCATTCATGCTCGTCCAGGATTTGAACTCGTGTCGCCGTGTCCATTTCCGACGACGATAACCATTACACCACGGGCACCTCCACGTAATTGTAATAACTATATTTTCAAAAGTTGCCTTAATCCGAGACACCTTTTCAGAATAAGTTAAACAAAAACAAAAGCCAAACACAAACAACCCACATATATATTTTAGCTCACCAAACATTAATCAATTCAAAGCCTTATACATCACCCCTGATAGTTACCAATCTAAATTTTTGATAAGGTTTTCAGTAAATTTGATGTCCGTACTCATAGTTACATTTTCTGTATAATTGTGTTTCAATGATTTTTTTTGCATTCAGTCCTATCGAACACGAATGATTTTTCAGTGGATCTTTTTAACTCATTGATGGGACCCTAACGGGAATTACCACACCAGTTTGGAATACACCAGTGAGCAAAAACAACGAGAGGGTAGTTCAGACTCCTAAGATATCCAGAACTGGAGCCTTACTTTTATGCAGTTTAATGTCATATTAGGATATGTCTTTTTGCCAGTAGTTCTGGTTGTGCTGAGGTCTTAATCCACTGTAGGGGATACAGTCAGTTTACTCTTAGACCCGTCGGCAGGGTGGTCTTTGCCATTAAGTATTCATTACATTACTAAGAATCTAAAAATCTACCTTCACACTGAAGGACTTCTTATTTTGGTTCATGTTTATCCGCTTTTTCCTTCTCTCTCTCTCTCTCTCTCTCTCTCTCTCTCTCTCTCTCTCTCTCTCTCTCTCTCTCTCTGTGTCATTTTAATAACTCGGCTGGCTTTTACAACATGTTCATTAAGGAACGCCAGAGAGGAATGAACAAAGGGTAAAAAAAAAAGAAATTGAGTTAAGGGAGGGGACACTGCAAAGAAAAGACAAGACGGAAAAACTCAAAGAGTCTGACAAAATGAAGGAAACAAAAGCATCGAATGATGTGGTCGCTGTAGGCGGTAAAGCAGCCAATAAGGACTAGACTGCAGATAACGCAAAACAAGGGTTACTGAGACCACCCTTGTCGTCCAGGGAATAAAGGGGAAAAAATGCGAATAGTGGGTGGAGGATAATGAAAAAGAAGGAAATACAAGGTCGGTCTAGAAAGTAAAATTACTGATTTTTTTTTCAGGGTAGCAACCCTGATTAAAAACTAGCTAATCATTTTTGACATTGAACACTTAGGAAAATATTCTCTTCTAGTTGGCCTCTCAGGATTCATGTTTTGCTGAGTAATGTTGGATTATTACAAGTGTAGCTGGTTTACTCTGTCATGAAAACTGAACAGAGGGTGTCACTGCGGTTAAGGTGCTGGATTTTGACATTGAAGTAACCGAGTTCGAGCTCTAGTCTCCTGACTGCGTTCCCTTTCGGACTAATAATGTCGGGATAGATAATAACCTCTTTATCCTTCCAGCAATAGAATAGGTAGTAAAACTACTTTTCTACAAAGATGGCTTTGGCATTAAATTGATCAAGGTTTGGTTCATAAGTATATTCATAAGTACCTAAGCGTTTATCTGCCTCGTCAGTGGGATTTAGAATACGCTGCTTCATCCACTGAACGGTGGTAGGACCCTGTCACCAAAAGGGGCGTCCTGCTTAGGACACTAAACTGCATCTGATGGTAAGGCTCAACTCCTGGGGCTCTGGGAAGTGTAGAGTACATCTCCATTGTCATTACTCATGAGTCCGTTCTGACCTGGAGTAGTCGTAATTGTTAAGGTTAAATCTAACATATATGGGTCAAATAGATCTATCTAGAAGTGTTTTGTATTCCATAGTAATGCTTCACACACACACACACACACACACACACACACACACACACACACACACACACACATACATATATATATATATATATATATATATGTATAACTGTGTGCGTGCGTGTGTGTGTGTGTGTGTGTGTGAGTAAATATGGATCTAAATTCGACAGTGTGAAGACAGTAGAAAAAAGAGAATAATCCAAATTAGGGGAACTTTTTTTAATGTAAATCCAACGTTAAAAATGTTGGTCTTCATAACGTTAATCAGGACTTTGATATCATGAGAATTGTTCACACAACAACGGATACTTGTGGAGATAAGGGCAAATAAAATGTATAGAACGTGCATTTAGGGTTCTTTGTTTAAAAGTATTAAGTACCTTTTTGGTACGTGGAATGATATTTGAAAATGTTGGATTTTTAAGAGATCAGAAAAGTTCTCCTGTTTTTGGAGAAATATACAGAAATTGGTAAGCTTTTATATTTACAAATCGTTTTGAAATCATCCATGTTAGATGCCGTGTAAGAATGTATTTGGTATTTGTTTTTCCAAAAGAACAGTATGAAAGTTAATATGGATCTAAATCCGACAATATGAAGAAAGTGGCAGTGGCCATTTTTTTAAAAAATCAGTTTGTTTCTCTCAAATTTGGTCTTGTCGGCTACAGAAAATAACGACTGTCCAGAATAAGATAGAGAGGTTCCAGCAATGCTGGAGCTTGAGGGAATGCGAAGTACCCCTTCATTGTCATCGCTCCCAGGTCCACTCTGGCCCGGAGTGGTAGCACCTGATAAGGACCTCTCTATGGGTCAAGTAAAACTAAAGTGTGTACTAATGCCATACTGAATCGTTTGAAAGTGAAATGTTCATGTGTCAAAATGAATTTGGCATCAAATAACCTACAATGGTTGATATGCCTTAAAACCAAACCAAACCAAACCCAAAATCTCAACTTATTGTTGAGAAGGGTGACTTGTTCGCAGTTAATATCATATCACACAATATCATATATATATATATATATATATATATACACTTAGAGAGAGAGAGAGAGAGAGAGAGAGAGAGAGAGAGAGGTTTTCATTCAATGAATCATTTTATAATATAGATTGCATCGCTGTGGTCATATCACCATTTCACTTTTAAATTAAAAATATCAAAGATTCAGTCATGGTATTTTTATCACACATTGCTCATATATATATATATATATATATATATATATATATATATATATATAAAGACTGATTAGCGGTTGTATCGATACTGCTATATGGATGCACTACATGGACGCTAACTAAACGGCTGGAGAAGAAACTTGACGGCAACTGCACAAGAATGTTGAGAGCAATATTGAACAAGTCCTGGCGACAACACCCCACGAGACACCAACTATACGGCCACTTGCCTCCCATCATGAAAACTATACTGATTAGACGAGCCAGACACGCCGGATACTGCTGGAGAAGCAAGGACGAGCTCGTAAGCGATGTACTCCTATGGACCCCCACATATGGCCAAGCAAAAGCAGGATGACCAGCCCGAACTTACATACAGCAGCTATGTGAGGACACAGGATGTAAATCAGAAGACCTGCCGGAGGCGATGAATGATAGGGAGAAGTGGCGAGAGAGGGTCAGGGATATCCGTGCTGGCGGCACGACATGATGATGAGGATGATGATGATATATATATATATATATATACGGATTTTATTTATATTTTTCGCAAAAACCTTTTATCCATCCATAAAACAAGAAACATTCAGATATTTTTGATGATAATATTTGTGCATGCCCTCAATATTGTTAATCTATCTATCAAACTATCGTTCAGAATAATTTGAACATACATGCTCAGATGTAGAAATGTTTATTCCACCAATCCCTCAGCGTCGATTAGGATGCAACACAAAGTCAATTTTAAGCGGAGTATAGCTGGTTGGTATTCACAGTTTTTCTTTTACTTGACTAAAATTGCTCAATCTGCCTTACTATCAATAGACCCATATGGTAAAAAAGAAATAAAGATAGATCTATGCCTTTCCCAAGGGTATCAGTGCGAAGAGAAATGCAAATATCCTCGTCCATAGATATATATATCTTGAAATTTGATGGAGGTGCCAGTGGTGTAATGGTTATCGTCGTAGGAAATGGACACGGTGACACGAGTTCAAATCCTGGACGAGGCTGATTGCATTTCACATAGAACTAATGCCATTGGGAAAGGTATGAATCCAACTATTCTTCCTCCAGCTATGGGTAAATAGTAGGGCAGACTAGGTTCTTCAGCCTTGATGAGGCAACTAGTCTAGGAGAAGGAAAACTCTGAATTCAAACCTGTTAAACTCTGCTTAAAAATGGACCTTGTGTCATATCCTGCCCGAGCGGAGGGGTTGGTAAATATAATATATATATATATATATATATACAACATTTTAAACTATCAAGTGTCAGTAAGCTTAAACAAGTTCTAATAGTAGTTCCATTTACGAAATATCCTACCATTTCATTTCCATTATGATTCCTTATGATAATAGCTTGGACCGGTGCAGTAAATGCCTTTGGTTTTGAAACGTTTACTTAGATTGGTGAATCCGTGGTTGTTACGAGATAGCTTTCCTACGACTATGGGTTAAAAATTACAGAACGATTAAAAGAAAAGAACTTAGAAGAATTAAAAGATGCTATTCGCCGAAAAAAAAGTCGAAGAAATACTACCAGACATGTCTCTTGGTCTTTTTGAAAATCTTCATTGAAAATCTTTAAAAACTTGGCAGATCCTCGCCATGATTGTAAATAAGCGTATTTGAAAGAAAAAAATAGGTTGATATAACTACCATTGACTCTTTCTTAAGTTCACTTGTACCACACAAATGACTGTTTAAAATGAAGGAGATATATCAGCTGCGCCCCGTACATTTAGAAGTAAATGGGACAATTTTTTTTGCCATTAAATTGTTGGTTTTTATCAGATTTAAAAATTCATATATAATTTGTCTGTACGCTAATTATTACAAATAAACATTGTTTAAAAATTCAAAAAAATTTAACACATTTTTTTATTTTCCCTTTTTTTACGTTAAAAGAATCAATTTTTTAATCTATTTTTTTCTCAGCTATTCTCCTTACAAATGGCACGTAGTTTAATTGAGTTAAATCAATTTTTCTTTACAAGTTCGGACTTTTTCTTTTAATATTAAAACTGCTTTTGTGAAGAACGCAAATTCAATAATTTGCCATGAGGCACAGTCAAATGTTTATTCAATAGCTGGTAATTTCTATAGACGACAGATAAACAAATCTTTCCAATTTTTAATATAGAAATGATACTCAGTGCCTATTAACAAACGTACAAATGTGGGTCGAACACATGTATACATACATGCATATATATATATATATATATATATATATATATATTGTAAAAGGAGAAAAAGAGAAAGGAAACATATTCAGACACATACATACACAAATGAAAAGTCGGAAATCACACAACAACCAAATAAACGGGTAATACAAACGGGAAAATATTGTTAGCAAAGAGAGTAAAACAGTTGCTCGAAGATCACAGCCTAAGCAAAGACGTTGTCAGTCATGATATCGACGGGATACGACGACGATGACGACGACGACGATGACGACGTGTACAACATCCAATCAGAGAAGAGGGTAGCCCCTTTCCGCTCCCCCGACCACCATACACATTCATAACATTCTTCCAAGCTCACCCCCGTTCTGCCAACAAATAGAATAAGCGTAATAATGTTTCTCTAGGGATCAAGGCAAAACCTAGGAAGAGGATTGTACCCCCAAAAGAGAAATGCGGAACAGTGATTATTATTGTGCTTTTTTTTTCCTCTTTCGTTTTTTGTCATCTCTGAGGGTCGATGGAGCAGGGCTGAATATACGCTGATATTTGCTTGTTTTGTTATGTGATATCATGTGGCCATTGATAACAACAGACGAGAATAAGACAAACAAACAGACATTTAAGGAGCAGGATGTAGGGTGGAAGGAAATCCGTGGAGAGAGAGAGCGAGAGAGAGAGAGAGAGAGATGCTGATTGGAGGAATGACAAAGAGCCTAGTGGATAGGAAATGGGTAAGATGAAAAAAATGTTGGCATTCGGGCGAATAACTTCAGAAGAGATGGAAGACGCTTTCTGAGCATGCGTCAACGGACCCTGATCTTTGGCGGCTAAACAAAAAATAATTTAGGAAAATAACAAAAACAATTAATAATAATAATAATGATAATAATAATAGACCAAAATTTATCCTGGAAAATGAAATATGCGATATTCTTTGGGATAGAAATGGATCACTCAATTCTTGCCAGAAGACGAAACTTTGAGTTAGTTAACATGAAGAAAAGAACTATCGAGTTTGTAGATTTTAACGTTCCAGCAGACCACAATGTGAAATCAAAGGAAAGCGAAAAACAGGAAAAATACCAAGATTCATCCATAAAGCCGAAAAGCCATAGAATATGATGGTGACTGTAATACAAATACCAGCTTGTTTCAGAGTGATTGCTCAAAAAAGTATGATGATAATACTACTAATACTACTACTGATAATGATTAACAAAAGGAGAAAAAAGTGCTTAGAACTTGCCACAGAACGAACAAAGCAATAGAACATGAGGGTAACGGAGATACCAACTGTAACTGGCACACTTGGAACGGTCCCCAGAGGCTTGGAGAGGACACTGTAAAAGATGGAAATCTGAAGACGAATCGGGACTAACCAGACTACAGCGTTGTTGGGAACGGACAGAATACTGAGAAGAGTACTGGAGACCTGAGGAGTCTTGCTGTCACTCAGATTTCAGTGAAAGACCGTCAGCTTACGCTGGTGTGAAAAAAAAATCCCAAGCAGTTCGAATAATAATAACAATAATAATGATAAAAAGGAAAAAATTAAAAAAGAAATGTTTGTCGTCAGGTGATGAAATTTCAGAATAGACAACAGTAAAGAAGAGACAAATGTCCGAAACAGAAGTGAAAACTAAGTAGCAGACTGGAGTACCCCCCACCCAAACAAAAACAAAAAACAAACGCCATTCTATACCATGTTCAAGAAAACAACAAATTGTATGTATTGGCTTCAAAATTTGGCCTTGTTTGCTACTTAAGTTGTGTTTAATTTTGTTACATGGATTTTCTCGTCTCTAAGTTTTGGCTGCTTTGATATATAAAGGCAGATACTGTTAATTTAGTGTTTAACATACTGTTGTTAAAGCCAATAATCACTATGAAAGGATTTGGAAGTAGTAAATTTTATAACTCACTGCCTCTAATTGCTCTTGGACTGAATTATAGGAAAAATAGTGAATAGCTGGACTCTAAGTTAAAATTATCAAATAAAAAAAAAATTACTTAATACATATCACGGGAACCCAGGGGAATTAGCATGGCGGCGGTGAAGTAAAGCAGATGAATCCAAAATTGAGTCAACGGTGAGCCCCGGCAGATGTGGCGCGGAAGAACTTCATAGTTCAACAGCTAGGGTCAAATGGTTTAGTCAGAAAACTACAGTTACAAATCCATAAGAGATTGGCAATTGGTAAGGAAAAAAAGCCAAACTATTATTTTTTGTAACTCGCCAAGTTCTCTTACTTAAAGAGTACTTGCTTACATCTGTGATAGGTGCGAAGATTTTAAACAGCCCCTTGCTCTGAGATTGCAATGATATATAGTTGGTGACCTTAATCGAGGGTGACCCGAAGGCTCCCTTTTAAATAGCTACGACATTTTTCCTTCCTATTTGATACTAACGATTTTCAAACAGATGCACTTGTTCTGTATATAGAACCCAGACAGGTACAAAGTAAATCTAGGAATAATGGCAACGATGAGGTAAATCCATATACGTTAACTGGTGTCTTACCACCAGATTCTTTTGGGATTATTACTTATCTGTCGGGGATACAGACAGTATATTCTCAACCCTGCGTATAGGGCTTATATAGTCAGGTTTAACTATTAAAAAGTCTTTTATCCATGTTATAAATTAAGTGTTGAGTGTTCTTTGAATGTGCAGTAATTAAATTGTTGTGGTTTCTTTGTTTAATGACACATCAACATTTGTGGGTTATTTAATGCCAAAGCCATTGTTTTGAAAGACCAGTCATGGTGCTATTTAACCCAAAGCTGGGTGCGATAATTGAATGATTCTATTGTAAATCATGTCTAAGATAAAATAGAATTAAACTTGCGTTCACTAGAAATAGATACAATTGTATACGCAACGAATGTTCGAAAAAATACATTGGCACAAATAAGTAACGTAAAATTGGCGACCTTCGTCAAGGGTGGCCCGAAGGCACCCTTTTCGATAGCTACCATACCCAAGTGTAGGGGAGGGCGTTACTCCATTGCCCGGATTGCTCCACTTTACCCTTGAACCTCACCTTATAGTACTGAGTGCTAAGCAAGGCGGCATCAAGTACCATTTTTGAGTCTTTGGTATGACTCGACCTGAACACTCTACTCATTAGAACTTTGAAATCGAAACATAATTCAACGTGGGACTCAGATAACAGGTTTGGATGTCATGATCGGCAGGTACTCCCCTGATTGTCAACATAGGGGACCAAACAGGCATCCTGCGAATGTTTGTTCTTTTTTCAGATACACGAACGACGACCTAAGTAACCACACAAACCGGAGACAATAACACAGAAAATGAACTAGGGAAGACAACCAACTTGCACTTTACTGTTATTTTAGAAACAACCCTACACAAAGAGCGTATAGGAAAAGAATGATTGGAATCTAGGAAGAATGCGCGAGATTTCAGACAAGAAAAATACTCGCTGACCTAGCTACAACGATGATAAAGAAATGCTGGGTAGGTAAAACTGAAGGAAAGCGAAAAGAGATATGAGTTCTTAGACCTTACTAGAGAACTGAAAAAACTATGTAACATGGAAATAACGATGATGCCGACTGAAATTAGGGCGCTTGGTATAGTCAGCAAAGGAATGGAATGTAGAGGACGAGTGGAGACCATCCAAACTACAGTATTGCTGAAATCGGCCAGAATACTGACAAAAGTCCTGGAGACTTGGCGAGATTTGCTGTCATTCATACTTCAATGGAAAACTACCAGCCAACCCTGATGTGAAAAATTCTAAAAAGCGTAATAAAGAAAATTAAGAGTATATCAGGAGTACGAGAAAACTACTCGAAACCAAACTAGATAGCAGAAATCTCATCCAAGGGATAAACACCTGGGCTCTCTCACTTGTAAGATACTCGGGACCATTCTTCAGGGAAGAACTTCAACAAATGGACCAGAGAACAAGAAAATGACCATGCATAAGGCCTTAATCCCAGAGATGACGTAGACATACTATATGTGTCAAGGAAAGAAGGAAGAAAACTTGCAGCGTTGAAAATAGGATTGATGCATCGATACAGTGACTTAAAGATTACATAAAAAGTGCTGTGGAATACAGATTACAGTGACCACAAAATACGGATAACACAAGCATCAGCAGAACAAAAATAACAAGGAGACAAAGTTTCAAGAAAAACAACTGTATGGATATTTCAAGCAACAAACAAGCAAAATCTATCACGAAAAAACTCGGATAGGACTAATAAAGGGAAACCATGAGGGATAAACTAAGTAGTGAACTTTGCAACTCCAATAGACCAGAGAGTAAAATTAAAAGAAAGCTAAAAGAGAGAAAAGTACTGAGACCTTGCTAGAGAGCTAAAAGAACTATGGAAAATTAAGGTGATAGTGACAGCAATTGTAATTGGTGCCGTTGGTACAGTCATCAAAGTATTGTTGCTTGCACCATCCAAACTACGGCATTATCATAATCGGCCAGGAGGATACTGAGAAGAGTCCTAGAAACTTGAGGAGACTTGCTGTCACTTAAACTCCAGTGGAAAACCATCAATTAAAAGATAATAATAATAATGATAATAATAATAATAATAAATAATAATAATTGTTGTATAATTTGGTGATGTTAATCACAACAGTACATATACATATGCAAAAATACAAACGAACTCTGTCGTTCATGTACGAACGCGTTTATTAATTCCTGTCTTCGGTTCTTCGACACGAGAGGAGAGACACAATTCTTACTCTGCTGACCATAATATCTGACCCCAACAAACACGCTGCGCATCCCGTGAGGTTTAAGATCTCTGTCGGTAGAGATCCGAAAAACCCAACTACATCGTCAATGGTCAAAATCCAACTCTCAGCTCTATGTCCCAATGGCAGAGAACTCAACTGTCTGCTTCCATGGTCCAATCTCAACTTCAACTGACTCTTTGTTAAAATCCTCAAATTCTCAGGTCCATCTCTTCCGGGCATGACGTCATCCACACTCCACCCCCATTTCCTCTCCGGAGGTTTATTATGACATTAGTTATTTTCATATCCTTTGCACACGAGCGTAAAACTGTATCTAAAGACTACGCACCTGAACTCCAATCCCGAATAGTTCAAAGCCCAACCAAACTGAATGACAAAATATCATCATCATCCTCATGTTGTGCCACCAGCACGGATATCCCAGACCCTCTCCCGCCACTTCTCTCAATCGTTCATCGCCTCTAGCAGGTCTTCAGGGCTACATCCCGTATCCTCACACAGCTGCTGTATGTATGTTCGAGCTGGTCGTCCTGCTTTTGCGCGGTCATATGTGGGGGTCGATAGGAGCACATCACTTATCTCGTCCCTGCTTCTCCAGCTGTGTCCAGCATGTCTAGTTCGTCTAACTTGGATAGTTTTCGTGATGGGAGGTAGAACGAAAAATGATTAATACAAAAAAAAACAAAACATTCCTTAATTATATAACTTAATAATGATAATAACAATAATAATAAAGTTCGATTTTTTTATGTATTGGATACTTACATGACAAAATAATACATCATAGAGAGGTTTTTCCTGTAAAAATATGCAACAGAAATTTGAACTTCTCAGCTGGTTGCAGTTATTGAAAACGATGGAGATTACATTCTTGATGATAATACTTTAATGAATATAACCTACCTTTGTTTTTATATCCTCTCTGGTAAAACTTAATTATTTTCCGAACTCCTAAATGTGTAGCATAGGACCAAAAAACTTATTAAAATGCTGTGTCTTGAATCTTTAAGAAGAAAATAGTAGTCGCTCTCATCCTTGGGGATTACAGCGAACTGTAGTTAAAAGTTCGTTTAATAGCGTTCTTCCTCGCCTTCTCATTTTTTTGTCGCTATCAAACGTCTTCTTTCTGTATCACTCTTTCCCACCACGCACTTCAACTAGCGTAGGTAGGAAAGGTTCAACTTCCTCTTCTTCGCGATGACGGCAGCGTTGTTATCGTCGGCCTGTTGATACTTATCACATCAGTCTGCTTGCTACGACAGGCTTGGTATGACATGGGTCGGGGTTTCGTGCACCTCTGTTGAAACCTGTTTGGAAACCTGTCTTGAACTGCCAAAATCTCGCTATTTGATTTTCTTATATAGCGATTTGATGGATCAATTCGAAGGTTCCCGAAGGTTCGATGATCACCAGTAGAACAGTAGTGCAACATGAGAAAGTTCATGCGTGATTATTTTAAAATCACGCTTGAACTCTACAGGTCACTCTGCCTGCACGAGCGAGGTTCGTGACATTTTTGATCGTCAAACCAATGTACCCAATGACTAATGACAGCTGATGTGCTCGAACGTTCTCCAACCTTGAGACCGCCGCAATTCAATCACGGCGCCCGTCCGTAATATTACGAATGTTTTTAACAGAAACTAAAATTAAAACTAAAAGACAATGCCGAATTTGACTTACGTATTATTAATACCTACTAATTCAAATAGAATTCTAAATTATTCGGTCATCTTGTGACGAAGTAGAATTTACTCGATATATGTACAATCTAGCATTCTAGCCGGCGTTAACGCTACAATATGAAGTACAGTTGATTGATGTGCACCCAGTAAGAATCAAACTCACCAACGATGGTCTTCTAATTTTGTTTGCTAACCATGATACCATGAATGTAAATGTTAGATTATTTATTGAAATCTGACAGCATTAATTGTATGAAAAAATTCCAACAAATTAAGCAAATATTCAAGAACTTGTAATATATATATATATATATATAATTTTTTAAGTTATATGATTTTTACAACATATACATATATGTATATATATATATATATATATATATATATATATATAATGTAAAGAATTAAAAATAAATAAATGCAATTTACGCCTTTTTATATCGTACAGTGACCAATATAAAGTCATTACTATGTAAAATTATTTAAAAACGTGATTAAAATTGTTTTTAAAATATCTTAACAACGGCTTTTTAAATATAAGCTTGAAAGTAATAGACAGTTTCTCGAAAAACATTTTTTCAGGGGCAATATTTAAAAATCCTTTAAATCACGGTATAAACATGTTTGATTAGATAATAAAGACACATTTTGTCTATATAATTTAACTAAGATCCTTTCAAGTTTCCTGATAATTGTCTTGGTTTTATGTTGAAATTAGGGGATGAATTTACGGAAATTTTCCCAAGCGCTTTCGGACATAGGTATCATCAGGGGTTGCCGCTTGTGTAAAGAGTATTTTTAAAGAGTAATTTAAAGTTTTTTTTTTTTTTTTTTAGTTTTTCTTTTTTTTTTTTTTTGTTGTAACATTACAAAATTTCGGAAACGCAAAGTTAGATAAAACTGAGATGCTGATGACATCGAACGAATTTAAAATAGAACGCTCTCAACGGAAATAGAATTTAATGAAACATGTTTAAATGAATCACTGCTGCCAAACCACACACACACACACACACACACACACATATATATATATATATATATATATATATAGTGACATGGTAATTCTATTATGTCAAAAACTTATTAGACTCGTTATAAAAAAAACCCAAGTGTAAAAAATCAAGACAACTTGTGAAAATGTGAGCGGTTTATGACAAAGAATCTTTTTGGATCCAATTATTTACAACAATGTATGCTTTTCAACAATTAAATTGGCGTTAAATAATTGCGTTTCCATATCTTCTAACACTTTAGACTACAGTTTAATTATATTCTCCTCACAAACAATAATAAAGCCGCCAGTAACTCATCTATTACCACAAAACATAACATAGCCAGTGAGAAAGAAAAATAAACTAATTAAAGTTTTTTTTTTTTTTTTAAATATTAAGAATTATCCTCGTTAGACTCAATCAGCGCCAGCTTTCGTCTTTCCTTGATTGAATCTTAAAGATATATTTTCTTTTTTTTTTTTTTTTCGTTTTCTGAGTAGTTTTTTTTTTTTTTCGATTTTCCCTTGTTGAAACAAAACCTTTTGTTTAAAGAATTTAAAGAAAAATTTTTGTTTCGTTTTATTTTAATCTGTTCAGTGAAATATGAAGTTTTTTTTTTTTTCGTAGTTTATTTTTACTCGTGAAAGAAAGCAAAATCTACGAAGCTGACTTAGTTAAATAATAATAAAATGTGTGAACCGAAAAACGAAGCCCGGGAGTTTTAGTTTAATTGTAATGTTTTTAAAGAAACAGATTGAAAATTGCGGATGATAATTTCCCGCTTGTGCGCCATTTTGTTTTAATCTCTATTTTTGTAGAAAATGAAGAGGCTTAGCTCAGCCTGGTATAAATTAGCTATAATGAGGCACCCATTAGGAAATGAACTCAATTCTGAGGCCTTTGGTTCTATATTTCAGTTATTTCGTTTGGTTTTGTCGGGTTTTTTGATACATTAATTATTGTAGGTTATTTAATGCCAAATCCTGTTTATACATATATATCAATACATATATCAAATGATATATGATTTGGTTTGGTCATGTTTCATGGGATATCGACCATTGTAGGTTATTCAATGCCAAATCCTCTTAATATATATATATATATATATATATATATATATATATATATATATATGTGTGTGTGTGTGTGTGTGTGTGATTGATATATATATATATATGATTTGGTTTGGTTTGGTTTAGTTTTATGGCATATCAAACATTGAAGGTTATTTAATGCCAAATCCTGCTGACACATATATTAAATATACATCTTTTGTAAACACATTTTGTATATAACATTTTTAATGAGCTTGAGTTCACTTTGTTTTTGCACACAGTTAAAAAGAATTTAAGTTTTTCTATTTACTATTAATCATTTGTTTGCACCTAGCAAAATGGATATACTTAAATGATTTGTAACTGAATAGTTTGTAGGTAATTTCATTTAAAAATTTGTTTGCACTCTACTAGTGCTATTGTGTAGACTACGTGCTTAGAACATCGATGGATAAAATCAAAGAAAACGGCTTCGAGCTGACAAAGAAAAGAAGCAGAAGGTACACCGTAAAAACAATTACCGACGCCGACTACGCCGATGACTCAGCGATTCTGGCAAATACACCCAACCAAGCTGAAACACTACCGCATAGTTTGGAACGAGCCACCGCAGGCATTGGCCTCCATGTCAATGCACACAAAACTGAATATATGTGCTTTAATCAAACAGGCGACATTTCCACACTAGACGGAACCTCTCTGAAACTGGTAGGCAAATTCACCTACCTAGGAAGCAGTGTCTCATCAACCGAAAAAGACATCGACACGCGGCTAACGAAGGCATGGACAGCTATCGATAAGCTATCCATCATATGGAAATCAAATACGACCGATAAAATGAAACGCAGTTTCTTCCAGGGAGCGGTAGTATCGATACTGCTGTATGGATGCACTAATTGGACGCTAACTAAACGGCTGGAGAAGAAGCTAGACGGCAATTACACAAGAATGTTGCGAGCAATATTGAACAAGTCCTGGCGGCAACATCCCACAAAGCACCAACTATACGGCCACCTGCCTCCCATCACGAAAACTATGCAAGTTAGACGAACCAGACATGCAGGACACTGCTGGAGAAACAGGGACGAGCTCATAAGTGATGTACTCCTATGGACCCCCACATATGGCTGAGAAAAACCAGCAAAGGATTTAACAACAAAGGATTTAATTTCAGGTAGAGAAACAAGAGAATTCCAAATTTTGTCTTAGTTATCTATTAAACTTGGTTTACTTGTGACACAAGGCCAAACATATCGAGCCCTGTGAGAATTGAATTCATTATTAATGGTCTGTGGTACACAAATCCTTATTTCAAATTTGATATTCAAATAAAAAAAAAAAAAGATTCAGTTGTTATATTTTTCTATCACACCTCATAGAATATAAGTTTTGTAATCACCCGTGGTATAACGGTTACAGTCGTAGGAAACAGACACAGTGACTCGAGTTCAAATCCTGATCGAGTCTGTTTGCATTTCACATTGCACTAATTCTCTAGGGAAAGAGAAGAATCCAACTATTCCCCCTCAAGCTCTGGGTAAAACAGCGGGTCAGACTAGGCTCTTAGGTTTGGTAAAGCAAGCGGTCTGGGAGAAGGAAAACTCGATTCAAACCAATTCCCCTCAGCGTGTAAATTGACATTGTGTCATATTTTACTTGGGTGGAGGGGTGGGTAAATAAATACATACAATGTGAATATAATGCGGAGATTTACTAAGCTTAAGCCAAAAGTATAGGGCTCCCAGTGAGAACCAACCTCACAAGTAATGGTCAGTTAACCTGGTTGGGTGACATATTATAGTATACGTTCAACCTCATCGGCTTAATTCCTAAAAAAAGTTAAAACGTCAAAAGAAAGTAAGACGTAAACACATGTAGAACACAAGTACATGAAATAATAATAATAATAATAATTATTATTATTATTATTATTATAATACCGAAAACAATATCTCAGGAGAACGCGAAAACTACTCGAGACAAAACTCTCCAGCAGAAACCTCATCAAAGGAATAAATACTTGGGCTGTGCCACTAGTCAGATATTCGGGACCCTTTCTCAAGTGGACCCGAGAGGAACTTAAACAAATGGACCAAAGGACAAGAAAACTAATGACCATGCATAAGGCATTACACCCCAGAGACGACCTTGACAGACTATATGTATCTAGAAAAGAGGGAGGAAGAAGACTTGCCAGCATCGAAGACACCGTTGATGCATCCATACAACGGCTCAAAGACTACATAGAAAAACACGAACGAGGACTAATTACAACCATCAGAGTCGATACGGACAACACAATAAACGAAAGAATGACAATAACTAGGAAACAAAAATGGGAAGGAAAACAATCTATGGCCGCTTTAAGCGTCTAATAAACAACATCAGAAAACCTTGACCTGACTAAGAAAAGAAAACCTTAAGAGAGAAACGGAATCCCTACTAATAGCAGCTCAGGACAACGCCATAAGAACGAATCATATCAAAACGAGAATAGATAAGACGCAACAAAACAGTAAATGTAGTCCATGCAGTGACAGAGACGAAACGTTCAATCACATAATAAGCGAATGCAGCAAATTAGCACAGAAGGAGTACAATGCTAGACACGACTGAGTCGGCAAGGTGATCCACTGGGAAATGGGTAGGAAATTTCAATTCGACCATACAAACAAATGGACAACCCGGCACCTGTCCTAGAAAATGACATGCATAAACTCCTATGGGACTTTAACATACACACGGATCCCTTGATCCCGGCAAGAAGACAAGAACTCATAATAATCAACAAAAAAAAAAGAAAATTTGTAAGATTGTCGACTTTGCTGTCCCGGCGGACCACAGAATAATTCTGAAGGAAAGTGAAAAGAAAGATAAGGAAACCTACAAATACTGGAAAGCGGACACCATCAAACAAGTAAAGATGAAAGAAAAAATTAAAAAAGGGTATCTCTATCTAGTCGAAACCAAAGAATATAGCAGAAGTCTCGTCAAAGGGACAAGCACCTGGGCTGTTACCTTTGGGAGGTAGTTGGGATCATTTTTGAAGTGGACGAGGGAAGAAAAGCAAATGGACGAGAAAACAACAAAACTAATGAAGATGCATAAAGCCTTACATCTCAGAGAGGACACACACAGAGTGTATGTGTCGAGAAAAGAAGAAGGAAGAGGACTTACCAGCATTGAAGATAGCGTTGATGCAACGATTCGAAGACTACATATACAAAACTGATTACAGCCATCAAAACCAATTCAGACAATACAATCATCAACATCATCATCATCATCATCATCATGTCACGCTGCCAGTACAAATCTCCCTGACCCTCTCTTGCCACCCGTCGTTCATCGCTCCCGGGAGGTCTTCAAGGCTGTATCCAGTATCGGCTCATAGTTATTGTATATAGGTTCTAGCTGGTCGTCTTGCCTTTGCTTGTCCACGTGAAAGGTTCCACAGGAGTATATCGCTTATGAGTTCACCATTTCTTTTCCAGCAGTGTCCCGCATGGTAGGTGACCGTATAGTGTCTGTTTTGTGGGATGTTGCCTCCATGACTTGTTCAGTATTACTCGTAGCATTGTTTTGTAATAGCCGTCCAGCTTTTTCTCCACACATTTAGTTAGCGTCCATGCCATTACAAAGTGATGCACCGGAAGGAAGAGACACATTCTAATGGCCAGTAACCGAAAGAGATCACGTGGGTGGATTTGGCTGATGAAATGGGACAAGGTAAAGCCCATGATACACTCATAGACTGATGCACCGGAAGAGAGTGACCTGTGAACTGCATGACAGTTATTTCCGCTGGATGACGATCAATCATGCCATTCCAAAGATCCAGTAGGCGATCGAGTGGACGTTGGACTATTATATAACTCAGTCAAGATAGAAGTCAAGGAGTTCCAGTTCCAGTTCTAGTTGGAGACGGACGGAGTTATAGACGAGAAGTTGTAAGGAAAGCCACACCAGGCCGAAGGGGCTTGGGGCCCTGATGAGTTGGGGTCCAGAGATGATGCTGATAAGATTCAGTAAAGAAAGCCATCACCCGGCAGAGTGGGCCTCTGGGCGTCCGGTTGAGCATCTGGAGAACGAGAAAGACACAACGTTGACGGCCATAAGAGTGGGAGTCAAAATATTGCAGTTTCTGTTCGGTCTCCAGCTCCCTCTCACACGGAAACCTTGAATAACCTTTTCGAACCCATGCAATAAAGTGAGAGGTACATATTTTGTTAAAGAAGTCTTCCTGCGTATTTATTATTGTGACGTTATGATGCTGTAGATGACGATATAACACAAGTGGTATATGCACAACAC
This sequence comes from Sepioteuthis lessoniana, assembly GCA_963585895.1. Lineage (NCBI taxonomy): Eukaryota > Metazoa > Mollusca > Cephalopoda > Myopsida > Loliginidae > Sepioteuthis > Sepioteuthis lessoniana. The sequence continues at coordinate 60,818,786 of OY757927.1, read as the reverse complement.
AGAATCTATCCTGAAGAATGAGACACACAAATTCTCTGGGATTTTGAGGTACAAACGGATCACCTAATCTCAGCCAGACAATCTGACCTTTTGATAGTCAACAAAAAAAAGTAATTTGGAATATTGACTTTGTCGCATCGGCGGAAGAAAGAGTAAAAATCTTTTTAAAAAAAAGCAAAAAGAGAGAAAAGTACCAAGACTTTTCTAGAGAACTATAAAGAATCTATGGAGCATGAAGGTGACAGTTATAACAGTTGTTATAAGCAAGCACGTAACCATCCCCCAAGGATTGGTAAAGAGACTGGAAGACTTAGAAATCAGAGAACAATGGGAGACAATTCTGACAACAACATCATTTGGATCGGCCAGAATACCGAGAAGAGTCCTGGAGACTTGCTGTCACCCAAACTCAAGTAAAATACCATCAGCAAACGCTAGTCTGAAAAACTCCTCAGGAGTCACAATAATAATAATAATAATAATAAAAGCTATATAACAAATTTGAAATCATTTGCGGGCCTATTCGTTTTAAAACATTTATTTTTCTCTCATTGGAGCATCAACAGTTTATATATATTACAACAGTATACGGTTGTCGCTATCATACTTAGTGGGTTTGTGGCAGACCAAATGTGGTATAATTTGGAGCGTGCTCAATATCTGAGATAGAGCTATAATATTATATAATAATAGATGAATATTTTACAGTTTTTATACATATTTGATATCTTGGCTGCTTATCTGCGACCTGTAACACTATGTAGGTGGTCCGCCAAGCAGACGATTCCTTTGTCTGTTTTGGCGCGAAACCAGACAAAGGGATTTGGACTCGAGATCTCGGGTGACCGGAAGTGAGGAAGGGAACGCCAGTCAGAGAGTTGGAAAAAGGAGCTCGCAGAAGGAGTTGGCGAAGGGTGACGCGAGTGACCAGTCGATACCGGAGCAGAGAGACCAGTCGGATGAGATGAGGTCCAGAGCAGAGAGGGAAGACGAGTCAAGATGAGTCGGCATTCCAGTAGCGTTGTAGAATTTTCGCGAGAAATCCACGCTAGCGTTAGTCTATATATGCTTACAGGAATGCAGAGTGTTACATAACTCCTTGTCTTGCACTCTGAGTTAAACCCAAGCATATTGTTCGTTTGTTCTTTTTTCTCCCACTCCCTCGGTTGTACTTCTTGTAGCCGTAAGGAAATGTGCGATGCCCCTATCGGAACCACTAGTTGATCACCGGCCGTAAAGTGAAATGGTTCGAAGAAGTTGATGTAACGTGGGGGCCGAGGGGGTAACGTCACAACCCAGGTTTTTTGCCGTCATTATACGACAATCATCAGGTAGAAAAATCATGAGACTAATGATTGTCGTATAAAGATAGCATGAAACCAATGGTCGCAGATAAGCAACCATGCTATTAGATATATATAAAAACTTTATATATATATATATATAGTGCCCTGGTCGTACGACTGATATGCATTTAGGTGGAAATAATAAGAGTTGACTGGTATTTAAGAAAGATGTCACTTGGTCCTTGACAGGTTTGGAATCTATCTATCTAGTCTTGGATATGACACTAAACTGCATTTAGTGGTGAGGCTCTAGTTTTGCGGCTCTAGGAAGTGGGGTATTACCTATT
>OY757927.1:60722153-60809653 GCA_963585895.1 Sepioteuthis lessoniana | reverse complement strand
CAGTTTGACCCAAAGATAGGATCCGATCTTTTGCTACCACCCCGGGCCAGAGTGGACCTGGGAGCGATGGACTCCACATCCCCTAAAGCTCGAGCATTACTGGAACTTCACCATCAGATTGTTTAGTGTCATATCAGGACATTCGTTGGGGGGGTCTTACCACTCTGCAGAGAAGCAGTCGATGTATTCTACTGCCCGAGTCGACTGGGCAAGCAAATTGATGAGTTGTCTAAAAAAAAGATGATCACCGAAAGAGAGAAAAGTTCAAAATGTTGTGTTATATATTAACCTTTGACAGGCCGTGTGAGTTCGTGGATTTCAAATACAGGAAGCACTTCTGTCTTAAGGTAAACAGAATACTGTGGAAATGTCACGTGAATTGTGTGGTTTGGATGCCGATAGGAAGAGTGACCAAAGGTGTGTAGGCGTCCGAAAAATATATAATGACGGAAGTTTTCAACCACGTGGCAATAAGCAATGAGCAGAGAGCAGAGCAGAGGAGACACTTGACGTCACGCCTTTTTAGGTGCTGACCCGGTGAGGGGCTAGACGGTCCTGGGTTGAGAGGTGGAGAAAAGTCTAAATGTACAAGACTCGCTAATGTCGAAGGTGAGTATGATCTCAGAAGAAAATAAGAGTACCTAACAGAGGCCCTTGTCGTGAATTTGTCTATACCAGCCTCATCGAGGGAGAACGAAAAAGAAACGAAGATGTTTTTTTTTTTTTTTGTCAGCTCTATGCCAGTTTCATGAAGGCTGTCCGAAGAAGTAATGCTCTCTGAAGATATGGTGTAATTTTTAACAGTTACTGACTCCTTCTCTTCGCCAACCATTTCGACTATTTCGTAATATAGCGGAAGAGATGAATATTTTATATGTGTGTTGTCTTTCCTTCTACCCAACACTCGTCCATTAGACTATATGTAAAAAAGATATGCTTTATCTTGTCATCCCAACGTAAAACAGTAATTGACGAAAGTTGCCGAGTTTCTTAGACTCCCTTGGCTATCTAAGCTGGTCAGGTATGCTGGCCACGCAGGGTGTAGTGGGCATTTACTGTCCCGAGAACCTTTATAAAAGAAGCGGGATTGTTCGACTTGTACCCGTGGTGTAATGGTTATCGTCATAGGAATTGGACACGGCGACCCGAGTTCAAATCATGGACGAGACTGATTGCATTTCACATTGCACTAATACCCTTGGGAAAGGTATGAATCCAATAATTCTCCCTCCAGCTATGGGTAAATAGTAGGGCAGACTAGTTTCTTTTGCCTTGGGGAGGCAACTAGTCTAGGAGAAGGAAAACTCTGAATTGAAACCTGTTAAACTCCGCATATAAATTGACCTTGTGTCATGTCCTGCTCGAGCGGAGGGTTTGGGTAAATATGGGGATTTTTCGACTTCCTTATCTGCTGGGGCTGGGGACAAGAGCGGAAGGAGACGTAGTGTGGACTGAAAGGAAAAAACCCTAAAAGATTTTGTTAGATCTGGTTCAAAAAAGAAAGATAAAAGTCCTGCAAATCTCTCCGAAATAATCAGTCATCCGTTTCCGCGAATTTCCATGAAATCAGTTCATAAAAGAATTGAATAAACAATAGAAGGTCCTATATTTGAGGTGAGTTGTATATTTGTGCTTTGCTTCAGCCACTTGACGATCACTATCACCAATAATGTAGTCGTTGCTTGGTTATTTTCTAAATAGCATATCAGCCTTTGTGGCCTATTTAATGCCAAATCTTGTTTTATTTGTATATATGATTTCATGCGTATTAACCCATTGGTAGAAAAATTTTCATTATTCATATATTTGGTTTGGTTTGTTTAATGGAATATCAACCTTCATGGCTTATTCAATGCTAAGTGCATCCCTGTAGAAGATATCACAGAAGTAATATTATTTAACTCATAGCTGGGAAGATAAGGGGTTTCATAAATTTCCTAAGATCGAAAGTGAACTTAATAGCATGACTGGTGTTCGAACCTGCTTACTTCGAGCAATTTAGTCACTAACTCACAGGGACTCCCCTCCCACAACTGCAGGTGTATTATTAAACTGGTTGAAATATTTTTCATTAACTGTTTTTTTTTTCTCGACGAAGTTGACCCTCAGCTAACCCCTTCAGGCATCACTAAGATAAAATGGGTTGGATGTTTTATGAATATAGTTTGACATAACCCGCCGATTGATCGAATCGGACCTCTTCGATCGTCCATCTAACCCAAGTAAGTGCATTGTTGCAGATAACGTGACCACTGAGAGCCTAGGTCATGGACTGCTCAGCCACCAAGACTCCATCTGCAGTCTTTACAGGTTACGCTTACAGCCAACAGGTGGCAGTATTAGTGGGGAGATTTACTCCTTTGCAGAGGTGCAGTGATGTATTCTACAGCCCCAGTCTACAAGGCGGGATAAAGCCCTCATGTGTGACAATGAACCCCACCCCCAAACAAAAGGTTCTTGGTTAAGCTCCGAACCAAAATATTAAGCATGAATAAACTGGAATAAATGTCAAATATATATAAATGAATATATCAATCATTAAGTTAAAGTACTCAAGGACTTGGGACATATGATAAAGTTAATTATTTAGTTGTTCAGTGTTGGAATTCATTTGTAATGCTCGTTAGCTGTGAGTAAATACTCATGTGCGTAAGAGGCAATACGACGACTTGAGGCGAGATTATATGGACATTGGGGCATTCCATTGCTCTCAAGTGGCTAAGTCCATTCTCTCGACAGTGATTAGTTGCTGATCCAGTGAATGAGTACATTAGTGTGTATATACACTGGCTTGCTTAGGACGTTACAGGCTCGGTACTGGGTTACTGCTCATTTTATTTTTTGTCTGCCAGCTGGGGCTGTTAAAACGGTAAGTATTGTTTATTCTGCGAGTAGTGCTTTCTATATCAGTTAGAGACATTTTTCGATGTATCAACGGGGTTAGATTTCTCTAAACCCAAGTTAGTAGTTTTTTGCCCACAATTATTCCTATTCAACAATAGTTTGTGATCAACTATATTTGGTTTGGTTTGGTCAGGTTTTACAGTATATCAACCATTGTATGTTACTTACTGCAAAATCATAACTATCTATCTATCTGTGGATGACTATATAGATATATATATTCCCCTACCCCCGTAAGGTTGAGTTCTCTAGCGAATGAAGTAATTGTGTTGCCATTAGCGTTCATTGAAAGTCTCTTCATATATGAATTGAGGTCTCGGTAGCCGTTAAACGGATGTATGTAAATAATAGTAATTGTGATTCGTAACCATTTAAAAAATTACTTCGCTGCTACTGGTTCCTCGTGGCTGAGGGTTAGAGGCTTGGATTAGCGTTTGAGTCAACCTGGTTTCGATCCCAGCTACGGGAAGCTAGTATGTCTAGCTTGTCACTGATGAATTCTGATAGAACGAAACAGATCTGTCTATGGATGATTTTATATATGATTTGCTAATACGTTTTAGAGATAGCATTTTTAAAGGAGCCAGAGCTTAACTCCTTTTTTTTTTTTCAAAAATTTTCAAAAAAAAAATTTTTCAAAAATTTCTAACGTGAAAAATTCGATGTACTATTAATCATTTGTTTGCTCAAGGTTAAATGGTTTTCCAATACGAATAATACAATTTACTATTAATTATTATTGATTATGCCGGACACTGCTGGAGAAGCAAGGACGAGCTCGTAAGTGATGTACTCCGGTGGACCCCTGCATATGGCCAATCAAAAGCAGGACGACCAGCTCGAACATACATACAGCAGCTATGTGATGATACGGGATGTAACCCTGAAGACCTGCCAGAAGCGATGAATGATTGGGAGACGTGGAGAGAGAGGGTCAGGGATATCCGTGCTGGCCGCACTACATGATGATGATAATGATGATTATACTATCAATAATTAATTATTATTAATAATACCATTTATTATCAATTATTAATCGCACAGTTAAACTGTTTCAAGTATTGCTATGTAACAGCAACAATTTAACATCTGTCATTTGTTAGCACACATTCAAATGAATGTAAATGTATGGTTTTTAAGTAAATTGTTTGTTGAGGATTTCATTTTTGAATGAGTTAAAACTAGTATTTGCTCACTAGTGATGATATTGCTTCTAAACAGATAAATGGCTTCAATTATTGCGATAAAGCACAAATATTTCTATATGATATTAGTCATTTGCTTTCACACGGTGAAGTGGTTTCAAGCATTGCTATTAAACACTAATCATTCTATCCAGCACTATTCATTCATTCATTCATTCACACAGTCAAATGTTTCCAAGTATTTCTATGTAATGCCAATAATTCTATTTTGTATGCAGGTAAACAGTCACAAGTATTCAACTCTAATAGTTTTATCAGCGCCCAGCCAGTGTTCCAAGTTTTGCTATGTATCGATAACTATTCGATTAAAGAGTCATTTGTTTGCACACAGTTAAGTGGTCAGAGAGTTCTATTTTTAACAATTTGATTAACATGCTTCGCTTCTTTTCTTTCAGTTTAAATCGCTAAACAGCTTTATTTGATCTATGGAAAGGATCCTAACAGGGTGAGAGCGAATTTGGGAGAAATGGTAATGAAGGGGTACTCCACATCCCCAAACCTCCATGGCTGAAGCCACACTATCAGTGTCATATCTAGGACACCCATTGGATGGAGTATTATCCCTTTGCAGAGATGCAATCAGTGTATTTTACCATATTTACCAACCCCTCCTCTCGGCCAGGATATGACACAAGGTCAATTTTTTAAGAGGAGTTTAACAGATTTGAATTCAGAGTTTTCCTTCTCCGAGACTAGTTGCCTCACTAAGTTGCCTCACCAAGTTGCCTCATCAAGGCTGAAGAAATCAGTCTGCCCAACTATTCATAATTTTCCCAAGGGTATTAGTGCTATGCGAAATGCAATCAGTCTCGTCCAGGATTTGAACTTGTGTCGCCGTATCCATTTCCTACGACGATAACCATTACACCACGGGCACCTCCAAAGGAAGTAGCGTCTCATCAACCGAAAAAGACATCGACACACGACTGACGAAGGCATGGACGGCTATCGATAGGATCTCGATCATATGGAAATCAGACCTAACCGATAAAATGAAACGCAGTTTCTTCCAGGCAGCGGTTGTGTCGATACTGCTATATGGATGCACTACATGGACACTAACTAAACGGCTGGAGAAAAAACTAGACGGAAATTACACAAGAATGTTGAGAGCAGTATTGAACCAACACCAATTGAAGGCAACACCCCACGAGACACCAACTATACGGACACTTGCCCCCCATCACGAAAACTATACAAGTTAGACGAACCAGACACGCGGGACACTGCTGGAGAAGCAAGGACGAGCTCATAAGTGATGCACTCCTATGGACCCCCACATATCGCCGTGCAAAAGCAGGACGACCAGCTCAAAGTTACATACAGCAACTATGTGAGGACACAGGATGTAGCCTTGAAGACCTGCCGGAGGCGATGAATGATAGGGAGAAGTGACGAGAGAGGGTCAGGGATATCCGTGCTGGCGGCACGTCATGATGATGATGATGAAATTGTTACTGTAACATAGCAAATATATATTTTCGCCGTGTCGACGACAACCAATACAACATGGGCACCTTCCGTTAGTGTATTTTACAGCTCCAATCGACTGGGCCAATTATTCTGAATACAGAAATGCAACATCCAGTTTTATGGTTTCGTTTTAATGGCATATCAACCTTCATAGGTTATTCAAAGCCAAAGTCTCTCTTGTGAAAGAACGATAGTTGTACTATTTAACCCATAGCTGGTAGGAATAAGTGTTTCATGCCTTTTCATTGGGTATTGGTATGATAGTGAACGTAATAACTCGACTGGAGTTTGAACTCGCTTACTATTATGTTGTAGTCCAGCACTTTACCCACTACGCCCAATAATATACTTTCCTATAATTAATAAAGTTAAGATATTTTAAACAAGTAAATAAACATAGTTAATCGCAATAATAACATTTTAAGAAACAACTGCACAAAAAATGTAAATATGAACGTCCTACTTTGAAAATTCCTTAACCTCTAGGAATAAAAACCCTTGAAAGTTTAACGTGCCGTTAAAATCAGTCAATCAATCAATCATATTCATCGTCGGTGGATCGAGAGCAAATCTATTCATGTCTTTCCTGTGGGAATCTATGCAAAGTGAAGCAGTCACCTTCGTCCAGGATTTGAACTGCTTATTGATGTTGGTAAATGCATTTGAGTGTGTAAACTTGTATACATACATACATACATACATACATACATATCATCATCATCACTATGTCGTGCCGCAGGCACATATATCCCTGACCCTCTCTCGCCACTTCTCCCTATCGTTCATCAACTCTGGCAGGTCTTCAGGGCTACATCCTGTATCCTCACATAGCTGCTGTATGTATGTTCGAGTTGGTCGTCCTGCTTTTGCCCAGCCATATGTGGGGGTCCATTGGAGTACATCACTTATGAGCTCGTCCCTGCTTCTCCAGCAGTGTCCTGCTTGTCTGTTTCGTCTAACTTGGATAGTTTTCGTGATGGGAGGTAGGTGGCCGTATAGTTGGTGCCTTGTTGGGTGTTGCTGCCAGGACTTGTTCAATATTGCTCGCGACCTTCTTGTGTAATTGCCATCTAGCTTCTTTTCCAGCCGTTTAGATAGCGTCCAAGAAGTGCATCCATACAGCAGTATCGATACGACTGCTGTCGGAAGAAACTGCGTTTCATATATATATATATATATATATATGTGTGTGTGTGTGTGTGTGTGTGTATATATATATATATATATTATTTGTTCGTTTGTATTTATGAATTGGATAGAGAAAAGAAAGGAGAGAATGTTTTGAAAACGTGTTAAATTGTAAAAACAGATAAAAGAAGATAAGGATTGAGAGTTGAATTGGCACTTCCATTAATATAATGAATGGGTTGAAAATGCACAAAGAAAATTTGAAATTGCTACAACAATCAACTGAGGCAAATATCGCCAAAAATAACGCTCTCACTCTCTTATTGTTAGGAATATTGTCGAGAGTAAAACATAACAGTTGGAATGATTCTCCGAACAACCGCTAGAGGGACAAGAACGGCGTAAAACAAAAATGAAGCATAATGAGGGAATGTCGAAGAAAATTAAATTATACAAACGAGCAATGAAGAAGAAGAAGAAGAAGAAGAAGAAGAAGAAGAAGAAGAAGAAGAAGAAGAAGAAGAAGTGTGTTGCAGTATGGTATGAACTCTAAAACAGGGACTAGAATGTTTGTTTAAAAGTACGGGAAAAAGAGAAGGACGATGAAGAGAAGGAAATAAGGCCATCTGGGAATAGAAAATAATTACAAATGAATGAAATAAAATAAACAAATAAACAAGAAAATAAGAAGAATCAAAAGTACTTAGACCTTGCCGGAGATCTAAGAAAGCAGTGGAACATGAGAGTGACGGTGATAACGATTGTTAATGAGGCCCATGGAATGGTCTAAAAGATTGGAAAGGGGACTGGAGTAGTTTGGAATCGGAGGACGAACCATGACCATCCAAACTAAAGCCTTACTTAGATCGGCCAAAATACTGAGAAGAGTTCTGAAGACCTGAGGATACTTGCTGTCACTCTACCTCCAGTGAAAGACCAACACCTAACGCGGGTGGGAAAAATTCGCAAGGAATATGATGATGGTAAGGATAATGATTGTAACAATAATAATAAGAAGAAGAAGAAAAAGAAGAAGAAAATTGAGAGTCGCCTTGGAAGATGAGGGACTAAGTTAAAAAGAAACCTTGAAGGTACTTTGAAATTTCTGCTTAGAAAATAAAATAAAAATACCAAAAGACATTATCCCACAAATTATGGAAACGATACTAACCTTGTAATTTTGGTGAACACTAGCATTTTTGGCAAGACACTCACAGACACACAGAATCAAAGACAGGCGTACACCCATATATAAATGTGTATCCTTACCCCAATTATTATGTCTGCATATATATATGTTTTGTGTGTGTGTGTGTGTGTGTAAACATTTCGTTACATGTTTCTATTTTTATTCATATATAAATTATGTATATTTTCTGCATTTATTCAAAAAACACGCACACACATACACACACACATACACACACACATATATATATATAGATAGGTAGATAGATAGATAGATGAATAAATTTTGTTTTGTTTCAAAAACATAATTACTATTCTCATGTATGGATAACATATACATTTATGTCAGGTTTGTATTTCTCTCAATATATATATATATATATATATATATATATATATATATATATATATATACTGATCTTTTTGACAGTACGTGTATAGGTTTGTATTTATTTTCTTAAAGAAAGTTAGTGGTATATAAACATGCTTGTGCACTGTTCTACAAATATATATGCATTTGTCCTTACTACATACTACACATACTGCACACATCCACAAAGAGACTCAAATGCACACCTCTATATGAGTAAGCATATATATCCCATATATTAAGATTTATCTCGATTATGTATATATATATATCTATATCTATATATATATGTATATATATATATATATATATATCCCTCTGAACATGTATTTAAGCTAAACATTTACCTCCACTTTATATATATATGCTTGTAAGTATCTGTGTGTTTTTGTACGCGGACACACACACATACACACATATACACACAAACATATATATATATATATATATGTATGTGTATTTATACAAATATAAATATTTCTTTTTCCCGCCAGTTATTATGTATGTTTAGAAGATCTTCTTCAAAGGAAACGGAAAATGCCGAAAAAATCACATCCGGAATGTGAAAAAGAGAGTAAAAACACCTTTGGGAAAATTCACTATTCAAAAAAAAAATTCAGAGAAACAGAACTGATTAGATTATTAAAATGAAGGAAAAGTTGCCATTTTGTTAGTGTTTCATTGAAATGTTTAGAAAAACAAGGAAATATTATGAAACAGTCGAAAAGCTAATGAGAGGGTAAAACTGAACGTCTTATTTTCTTTTGCTTTGGTTTGAAGGTATTATTTTACTTCCGTGTGTGTTTGCGCATGCGTACGTTTCTCTAGACGTTCGTGTCTATGTACCAATAAATGAGTTAACTTATAGAGACATCTATAAACGGATGCGTTTGAAAGACTATTTGTATTCATTTGTATGATCATATGCAGGTTTATTGGCACATCTACTCAATCAAATTTTGTTTTTATACTGGGACATGTTTGTAAGTTTTTTTATATTCTTATTTATTAGGATATATATTTTCCAATCATTCAACACCAGCAGGATATGACACACGGTCAATATTTTAAGTGTAGCTATTACAGTTCTGAATTTAGATGTTTTCTAGAGCGGTTGCCATTCCAAAGGGCCCTGTCTGCCCTACTATTTGCCCATAGCTGGAGGGAGAATAGTTAAAATGTATACCTTTCCCAAGGGAATTAGGCTTAATGTAAAATATAAAATTGTTGATGATATAGCAAATATATATATATATATATATATATATATATATATATAATGAGTTGGTTTATGTTTCTTACAAGATCACTTAATGAGTTAATGGAGTGATCTTGTAAGAAACATAAACCAACTCATTATATATATATATATATATATATATATATGGCAGTGTCTGTAACTCTGGGTTTCGTGCTTTCCACATCGTTAGACAGCGAGAAGGCTTTCAAAAAATGACTAATTAAAATGGTTAATTTTCTGTTCGATAAAAGGCGGGGTTTTTTGTGTGCAGGTGTGCCTAAGTTTGTGCGCTTTTGAATGTTAGTATATTTGTGCATGCGCTGTTGCTCGCGTATATATATATATATATATATATATATATATATATATATATATATATATATGCGTATATACTGGCATGCATTTTTACATATATACACATATTTACGCTGTCTGTTTTTGGGAAGGGTGAGGCAAAGAAAGAGAGAGTGAGAAGGGGACAATGGATGAGGAGGGGGTGGAAAATGGACCCTTTACCATCAGAATGATTGTTACAATCAGAATACATATCCATATATATATATATATATATATATATATATATATAACTAAAAAGGACTCAACAAAACGCCATTTGGGTATTATAAATTTATTTCAGCTGGCACCTCTACAAAGAAGACCAACTTCATCAGGTAGCCGTCACACAATGGAGAGAAAAATTAATTTTATATTATTACTATGGACTCTTCCTCGTCCAAAAAATTATTTCAAAGAAAAGGGATTGGGGAAAGGAAGCATAAACCTGGTGTCATATATTCTTATTTATCCAACATTTTGCAAATATATATATATATATATATGTGTGTGTGTGTGTGTGTGTAAGGTTTGGTTTGGTGTGTTTTTTTAGCGTATTAATCATTGTAGGTTATTTAATGCCAAATCCATTTTTATACATAGAAACAGTTCCATTTAAAACAATTCAGTTTAGCATAAGTACGCAATTTAAATGTCAAAAACAGTTCTATTTCAAGCTATTTAGTTAAGTCGACAAAGTTAAGTGGTTCCAAGTATTGCTATGTATCACAAGCAATTCAATTAAACGTCATTCATTATTGACACACTGTTGAATGTCAAAAACACTTCCATTTTAAACAATTCAGTTGACAATAAGCACACAGTTTAGTTCTATTTGCCCCATCGATTGGACTCTATAAAGCGTTTCTATTCCGGGCCAGAATCGTGTTCATTGCACGTTCATATATATATATATATATATATATATATATATATATATATATATATATGTCGTTGTACGTTTTTATATAGTTGCACATTCATATATAAATTCCTATATAGTTGTTTCTAAAGAGCATTTTTTGAAAACAATTATATGATACAAGTAATGGTTGGTTGGTTTCTTTTACGGCGTATCAACCTTATTCGTGTCATGTAACGCCGAATTAAGTTTCAAACAATTTAGTTTAGGATAAGTATAGTTTTTATTTATAAAGAGTTAAACATAAAAATAGTTCTATTTCAAACAATTCAGTTTAGCATAAGTAATGGGTTTAGTTTCATTTGCTCCATAGATAGGACCCTATAAGGTGCTACCTCTCCGGGCCAGAGTGGACCTGGGAGCGATGACAATGAAAGGGTATTCCTCATTCCCCAAAGCTCTAGCATTACTGCACCTCACCATCAGATTGTTTGGTGTCATATGCAGGACACTTATTGGCGGTGGGTGTCTTATCCGTTTGCAGAAAACCAGTCGGTTTATTCGAGAGCCCCAGCTGACTGGGCCTGATATCAATATTCTTATCAAACAGAAATGATTAGCACATTTCAAGTATTCTTCTCTAATTCTTATAATTTCAAGGTTGGTTGGTTGGTTTCTTCGTTTAATGGCATATCAACCCTTGTAGGTTATTTAATGCCGAAGCTATTCTCCTAGAAGAACAGTAGTAGTACTATTTATCCCATAGCTGAGAGGATAAGGGGGTTCATACCTTTCCCAGGGGTATTTGCCCAAAAGTGAACGTAATAGCGTGACTGGAGTACGAACTCGCTTACTACGATTCCACAGTCCATCGCTTTAACCATTACACCACGAGGACACCCCCATCAGATGATTTCAAGTATTCATTTCTATCTAATAATAGTCATTTATTTGCACACATACATAAGGGTTACAAGTAACTAATAATAATCCTTTGTAAAATATCATAGCTTCTCGTAACTATTCTTAATGGAAATAATTTGCAGTTATACTGTTGTATTTTGACCTTCGACCCGGCCAAAAATGCCATTCCAAGGTGATGCACCGGAAGGGAGTGATACATTCTAATGGCAGTTATGAGAGGAAATCGTGTGGGCGGAAATTGGCTGATGAAATGGGACGAGGTAAAATAAAATTCCCATGGTACACTCATTGACTGATGCACCGGAAAAGAGAGTGACCTGTGAACTGCATGACAGTTATTTCCGCTTGATGACGATTAAACATGCGATTCCAGAGATCGAGTAGGCGATTGAGTGGGCATTGAACTATTATATAACTCAGTCAAGACAGAAGTCAGAGAGTTCCAGTTAGAGTTGGAGTGAGATAGACGAGGTGTGGTAGGTAAAGACACATCAGGCCGAAGGGGCCATTGGGGCCCTGATGAGTTGGGGTCCAGAGAAGATGCTGATAAGATGCAGTAAAGAAAGCCATCACTCAGCAGAGTGGGCCCCAGGGCGTCCGGTTGAGCATGTGGAGACGAGAAAGACACAACGTTGACGGCCATAAGAGTGGGGGTCAAAATATTGCAGTTCTGTTCGGTCTCCAGCTCCCTCTCACACGCAAACTTTGAATAAACCTTTTCGAACACTTACAATAAAGTGAGAGGTATATATTTTGTTAAAGAAGTCTTCCTGCGTCTGTTCATTTATTGTGTCGTTATGATGCTTTTGATGACAATATAATAATACTGTATCAAGTAATCGCATCAAATACGAATAGATTTAAACAAATCTATTAGGCGCAGAGGAGGGACTTTAACAGGTGATATCACTCCTGGTAGATATAGACTTGGTGGCATTGACTTTGATGGGGTACTCTACTCTCCATAGATCTTTAAAATTGGAGACTAACCATTTAGCCCAATCAGCTGGGACTGTAGAATAAACCAATTGTATCTCTCCAGAGGGGTAAGATCGCTCTCCCCCACAACGAGTGTCCTGTTATATGACATTAAAAAAATCTGATGGCAAGGTTCCAATCCTGGAGACTTGGGTTATGTAGAGTATCCCTTCATAACCATTACTCCCAGGTCCACTCTAGCCTGGAATGACAGCACCTGATATGGTCCCGTCTGGTTCAAATGGAACTATTTAAAAATTGTTAGAAATAGAACTGTTAGACCATTTAAATGTGTGTAAACAAAATGATTGTCTAATTGAATTTTTAATGATACATAACAATATTTGGACCCATTTAACTGTGTGCAAACGAATGAGTAATGTTGAATAGAATTATTAGTGCTAAATAGCAAAAATTGAAATCATTTAACAGTGTAGAAATAATCGTAAACAAATCAGTTTAACTCATTTAAAAATGAAATTACCAACAAACTATTCTCTGACATATGTATATCTATTTAAATGGGTGCAAACAAATGGCTAATATTGTGTTCTTTCTGTTACATAGCAATACTTGAAACTATCGAACAGTGTGTGGATAAATGAGCTAAGGCTTGTTTCAAAATGTTATTTACAAAATGTGTTTACAAATCATATTAAGAGAAGAATTGATAAAAAGGTAATCCAAGTAGAAGGAGAGATTTATTGAGATGCAAAGTCGACACTTAATAAACAAATTTTCCCTAGATTTTTGTTCTTAGTACTTTTAATCATTCGTCGTCGATTTAATATCACTAATATCATCCCTCACAAACCTGATTATGGTTCATTAGAACCGAAACGTTGTAGTGTCGACTTTGCTTCTCAATAAATCTCTCCTTCTACTTGGATTACCTTGATATCAATTTTTCTTTTTATATTATCGGATTACACCTCATTATCTACATCCAATTTATATTTGATATATGTGTATAAAGAGAATTTGCCGTCAAATAACCTACTATGGCTGATGTGCCATAAAACCCAACCAAACCATTACATATATATTTGATATATATCTATAAAGAGGATTTAGCATTAAATAACCTACAATAGTTGATATGACATAAAACCCAACCAACCAACATACCATCAGATGCAGTTTAGTGCTATATTCAAGATATCCACCTTTCTTTTTTTTTATGTGTGTTGGGGTGCCGTTGGACATAGCTATTTGAGGAAAAAAAGTGTTATTCAAATTATGGATCTTATTCACATATTACTGATAAGGAATTTTAATTAAGGTGTGTATTGGCCATGGCTTTTGATTACTTCTTTGTATCTATGCGCACATGTTTTCATTTCATTGTTCAGGATTCATTTTACTTCATTTCTCTTACTGTTTCTGTCTCAAATTAAACATTGGTATTGGTTTTCTTGCCTAATATTATTGGCAGTGAACTTCCTAAGGTTTTAAACTAGATTTATATCCTGGACTTTAGGCTGAGCATACCATTTCTCGACGTTTTCAGTTTATAAGAAATATGTTACCGTTTCTGTCCAGGGATAAAAGATGGTCCTGTAAAAGTCATCGTCATCAAGTCGTGCAAATAGCTCGGATTCCTTTGACTTTTCTCATTGTCATTCCCGATTATAATTCACTATTAATCAAACAGGCGACATTTTCACGCAATAGGGAACCTCTCTGAAACTGGTAGACAAGTTCACCAACCTAGGAAGCAGTGTCTCATCAACCGAAAAAGACATCGACACGCGGCTAACGAAGGCATGGACAGCTATCGATAAGCTAACGATCATAAGGAAATCAGACCTGACAGATAAAATGAAACGCAGTTTCTTCCAGTCAGCGGTCGTGTCGATACTGCTGTATGGATGCACTACTTGGACGCTAACAAAACGGCCGGAGAAGAAGCTAGACGGCAATTACACAAGAATGTTGCGAGCAATATTGAACAAGTCCTGACGGCAACACTACACAAGGCACCAACAATACGGCCACCTGCCTCCCATTACGAAAACTATCCAAGTTAGACGAACCAGACATGCAGGACACTGCTGGAGAAGCAGGAACGAGCTCATAAGTGATGTACTCCTATGGACCCCCACATGTGGCCAAGCAAAAGCAGGATGACCAGCACGAACATACATATAGCAGCTATGTGAGGATACGGGATGTAGCCCTGAAGACCTGCCAGAGGTGATGAACGATAGGGAGAAGTGGCGAGAGAGAGTCAGGGATATCCATGCTGGCGGCACGATACGATGATGATGATGATGATTAACAGGTCCTGTAGACTGCATCCAGTGTCCACAAAGAGGTAATAAATGTAAGATTTTGCTGGTCAGCCAAAATTGGTGTATCGATGTGTAGGAGTCCATTGGAGAATGTCGCTTAGGAGTTTGCCCCTGTTTCTCCAGCAGTGCTTAGCATGTCTTGTCTGACTTATTTCTGAGATGGGAGGTACAGCTACTGTTTTAGCGGGTGCTGCTTCTAAGATTTGTTCAAAAAACATGAAGCATCCTTGTGTAGTTTCTGTCTTGGTTTTTCTCTAAACGCTCCGTTAAAGGCCAGATAGCGCGGCCGTACCATAGTAATAACACAGCTACTGCTTGAAATAATTCCTGTTTATTTTATCAAAAATGTATTTTATATAGTCGATAACAATTCATGCCTTCCTTATTTGTAAATTGACTTCTCTTTCAGTTGATGAGATATAACTACCGAGGTATAAAACTGATCTTCTTATTTCGAAAGCTTGTCATATAATTTAGAGATACTGTTTGTTTGCTTATTTGTGTTTGGGTTTTATGGCATATCAACCTTTGTAGATTATTTAATGCCAAATCCATTTTATACAAATAAACAGTTTTATTTCAAACAATTCAATTTAGCATAAGTACTAAGTTTAATTGACTAAACGGAATTGCTTGAAATAAAAGTGTTTTTGACAAACAGTTCTCTTTCAGACAATTCGGTCTAGCATAAGTACGCAGTTTAAATGTCAAAGCAGTTCTATATCAAGCAATTCAGTTTAGCATAAGTACACAGGTTAGTTCTATTTTAGCTATAGATAGGACCCTATCAGGTGCTACCACTCCGGGCTTGAGTAGACTTGGAAGCAATGGCACCCCAAAGCTGCAGTATTACTGGAACCTCACCATCAGATTGTTTAGTGGAATATTCAGGACACTAGTTGGGGTTGGGTCTCACCTCTCTGCAGTGAGTGTGTTCTACAGCCCCAGACGATTGGGCAACAATTCGGAGAGAGCTTCATCTTGTTTAAAACATGAACTCTGTTTTTATCTGAGTTAACGTAGAATCCAATGCCGCTAGCTCCTGCTCTAGGCTATGTAGTTGTCATTCAGCTTGCGCATGTTTATTTGCTGGAAGCGTTAGATGATCTGCATAGTCTGCTTCGGCATTAGTTTCTGCAGGATATCATCGAATCCTTGCCCACAGAAACAAAACTCTCGAAAGTATCTGATTACATACAGATGGAGCAATTCTTCGAGTATATATTCCCTACACATATTTTAACGTCTAATTCTTTGGTTACCTGACGCACGATGCAGGCTGGTGTGTCAAAAAGTTCCGCAATAGAGAACCTTAAAAACTCCCGATTTTACCAAGGAATCGTTTTACGTGACCCTCCCGATGTTTCAACAGATTTTAAGGAACTATTATTACCATAAATACATGAAGAGTTGATATTCTTGAAACAAATATGTTAGGAATAAAAACTTGTCAGGAAGAAAAACAGACCAATCGACATGGGCTATTGAATTCAGTGACTACATCTCTGCAGCGGGGTAAGACCCCACAAATGAATGACCTTGATTTGACACTAAACCATTTGATGATGAGGCTCCTGTAATGCTGGAAATTTGGGGAATGGGAAGTACTCCTTCGTTGCCATTAATTCCAAATTCACTCTAACCCTGATTTTTGTTGTAACTGACAGTGTCCTATCAATGGGTCAAATGGAACAAACTGTGCCCAAAGAAATGACTGGTGTTAAATCCTGACTATTATATAGGAATACTTGAAACCTTTTAAGTATTTACAAAAAGAGTTCAGACTCTTTTAAGAATGCTATCTACAAAATGGGTTTACAAAATTATATATTTAATACATATGTAAAAACAAGATTTGGAATCAAATAACTTACAATGGTTGAAATGTCATAAAACCGAATGAAACCAAATCAAATATATTTAATATATATGTATAAAGAGGATTTGGCATTGAATAACCTACGATGCCTAATATACCACAAAACCCAACCCAACCAAATCCTATCAATTTGATATATATGTATAAAGAGGATTTGGCATTAAATAACCTACAATAGCTGATATGGCATATGTAAAAAGATGTTTTAGCATTAAGTAATGTACAATGGTTGATATGTGATAAAACCCAACCAAATCCAATATAGATGTATAAAGAGTATTTGGCATTGAATAACCTATGATCCCTAATATGCCATAAATCCCAACCAAACCAAACCAAGCAATAGCATAAAACATCCTCTGGATTTTTGAAAGGTTTGTTGGTTGGTTGGTTGGTGTTGTTACAGCATTTCACCCTTTGTGGGTACTCCGCAGTTTCCAGAATTTCAGCATTACTGGAGCCTCGACGTCAGCTTGTTTAGTGTTATATCCTGGACACTCGTTGGAGGAGGGATCTTACCCTTTTTCAGAAATGCAGTCGGTGTATTTTAGAGCCCTAGTGGATTGGGCTGATATTTCATGGGGAACTATTTCATAAAGATGTTTGAATCCCTAATCCTTTTCTTGGGAACTATTATATAAATATGTTTGAATCCCTAATCCTTTTATTGGGAACTATTATATAAAGATGTTTGAATCCCTAATCCTTTTATTGGGAACTATTATATAAAGATGTTTGAATCCCTAATCCTTTTATTGGGAACTATTATATAAAGATGTTTGAATCCCTAATCCTTTTCTTGGGAACTATTATATAAAGATGTTTGAATCCCTAATCCTTTTATTGGGAACTATTATATAAAGATGTTTGAATCCCTAATCCTTTTATTGGGAACTATTATATAAAGATGTTTGAATCCCTAATCCTTTTCTTGGGAACTATTATATAAAGATGTTTGAATCCCTAATCCTTTTATTGGGAACTATTATATAAAGATGTTTGAATCCCTAATCCTTTTATTGGGAACTATTATATAAAGATGTTTGAATCCCTAATCCTTTTATTGGGAACTATTATATAAAGATGTTTGAATCCCTAATCCTTTTATTGGGAACTAATATATAAAGATGTTTATATCCCTAATCCTTTTATTGGGAACTATTATATAAAGATGTTTGAATCCCTAATCCTTTTATTGGGAACTATTATATAAAGATGTTTGAATCCCTAATCCTTTTCTTGGGAACTATTATATAAAGATGTTTGAATCCCTAATCCTTTTCTTGGGAACTATTATATAAAGATGTTTGAATCCCTAATCCTTTTCTTGGGAACTATTATATAAAGATGTTTGAATCCCTAATCCTTTTATTGGGAACTATTATATAAAGATGTTTGAATCCCTAATCCTTTTATTGGGAACTATTATATAAAGATGTTTGAATCCCTAATCCTTTTTGATCAACAAGATGATGATAGTGCAAAACATATTTTAGTAATATTTAATGTAAATTAAAATTTCTTTTTTCCCTTCTTATTTAATATTAACGATTTTCAAACAGATGTGCTTATTCTGGAAATGGTACCTAGACAGGTACAAAATAAATCTAGGAATAATGGCAACGATGAGGTTAATCCATGTACGTTAACTGGTGTCTTACCATCAGATTCTTTAGGGATTATTACTTATCTGTTGGGGATACAGACAGTATATTCTCAACCCTGCGTATAGGGCTTATGTAGTAAGGTTTAACTATTAAAAAGTCTTTTATCTATGTTATAAATAAAGTGTTGAGTGTTCTTTGAATGTGCAGTAATTAAATTGTTGTGATTTCTTTGTTTAATGACACATCATTTGTGGGTTATCTAATGCCAAAGCAATTGTTGTAGAAGACCAGTCGTGGTGCTATTAAACCCAAAGCTGGGTGCGATAATTGAACGATTCTATTGTAAATCATGTCTAAGATAAAATAAAATTAAACTTGAGGTCACAAATAATAGATACAATTGTATACGCAACAAATGTTCGAAAAAAATATATATGCACAAATAAGTAAAGGGTCCCTTTTCAATTGCTACCACACCCAAGTGTAGGGGAGGGCGCAATTCCATTTCCTGGATTGCCCCACTTTACCCTTACCTTATAATGCTGAGTGTTGAGCAAGGTGCAACCAAGTACCATTTTTTGAGTTTTTCGTGTGATTTAATCTAGGATTGAATCCTAGTCTCCCGGACCATTGGCAAACACTCTACTAATTAAGCTAATGGGGCTAGTAAATGAAAAATATAGAAAAATATATATATATACAATCCACATGGTAACAGCTAGAACAGACTTAGTAATTGGCACATTGATTTGTAACTTTCCATGAGTAGTAAATAGTCCCATAAGACAGTTGACAAACATAGAAATGATAGGTATTATAAGATGTTTACATGCTCAGAGACCCCCCCAACAATAAATAAATAAAAAATAAAAAACAAAAAAACCCGGAAAAAACCAAGACAGATAAACCGTTGCTGTGCATGGCGAACGCGTATGGTGCATTTGTTGTATAATTTGCGATTGGCAGGAATAATAATACAGATACAGATATTAAAACAGGCGGACTCAGACGTTTCAGATACGAACGGTTTTATTAACTTCCTGACTTCGGCCTATAGCGACACGAGGAGAGAAAGACACAATTCTTACAATGCTAACTATCCCCAACGGGCGGTGCATCTTGTGATGTTTAAGATCTCTGTTGATAGAGATCCGAAAAACCCAACTACATCTTCAACGGTCAAAATTCAACTCCCAACTGACTCTTTTTCAAAGTCCTCAAATTTTCAGGACTACCTCCTTCGGGCATGACTTCACCCACACTACAGAACCACCTCCTATCTGGAGTTTATTATGACAATGGCGATTGTCATATCCTTTGCGCGCGATTGTAAAACTGTACCCAATGACTATGCACCTGAATTCTTAACCCGAATAGTTCAAAGCCCAACCCAAGTGAATGATGAAATATAATTAACGAAAAATGATTAATATAAAAATTGATTATATAGCACATTTACGCACGGAGTTAAAAATCTGCAGCGCGAGCCTCGTATAAAGAGTCCACGTTCATTTACATTAGAAGAAAACAGCGCGTATTGAAGCTATGATTCGTTTATAACAGACGGTGTAGACTTTGTGGAATCGCTTTGGAACTTGATCCTTTTGAAGTTGATGTGTAAAAGTGGAATATCAAAAAGCATCATCTGGTTGGGTCCAAAGGAACTGACGCCTCTTCCCTCTAAGAGCTTTACAGAATGTGAAATATCCCTTCATTGCCATTACTCCGATCTCCATTCAACCCTGATTGGTACTACTTGATTGGATCCCATCAATGGATCAAATCGAACTGTTCAGTCAATTGCTAAAGATTATAATTATTATTAGTCATTTGAAAACAATTAACGGAGTGCAAATCCAGCAAAGACTAACATTCATCTGTGTGGACGCTAGATGCTGTCTTGAGGACCTGTAGAGGGCATTGTCTAATCGGGACGGATGGTGAGAAATAGTTTCGGAACCTGTGCAATTAATACAGCTTGATGATGATGATGATGATGATGACATTTTCGAGACCATACCTTAGGTTTTATACAGTACAAACGGTAAAATTTATTTATTGACTCGTGCACCTATGAGGCAAATGCATCGATCTGGATGACGAATATCAGGAAACGTATCTGAGTTGAGTTGTTACAAAATTATCGGATTAGTAAATATGATAGAGCCCGATCGGCTGTAGAAAACACCGACTGCATCTTTGCTGAGGGGTAAGACCAACTTCCTACGATTGTTCTGGGTATAATACGAAACAATCTGATGGCGGGGCTCCAGTAATGCTGGATCCTTGGAAAATTCAGAGTATCCCTTCATTGCCATTGCTTTCAGGTCCACTCTAACCCGGAGTAGTAACACCTGACCAGGTCCTATTTTTGGTTCAAACAGAACTATTTGACATTAAAACTGTGTACTTATGCTTAATAGAATTGTTAGAAATAGAACTGTTTGACATGTGTATTGACAGATGACTGGGGTGTAATTGAATTGTTAGTGAAACATAGCAATACTTCCAACCATTGAACTTTCTTAACATGCTAAACTGAATTGTTTGAAATAGAATTGTTTGATCAATTAAATGTATGTAAACAAATGACCGATGCTTACTTGAATTGTTTGTGATACATAGTAATACTTAGAACTATTTTACTTCGTTGACTTATATTTACATATCATATATATATTTAATATCTATGTATAAACAGGACTTGGCTTTAAATAAACAACAATAGTCGATATGCCATAAAACCAAACTAAACTAAACTAAATATGGTAGCAGAAAATGCAAAAAAAAGTCTCATTGGATGGCAGATGGAAAGTAACATCTTGATTATCCACTTGAAGCCGATTGGAGGTGGTAATAGCAATGGCAGTAAAATTCGGAAATATTCATAGAGACGGTAATGTGGTGTAAATATCACTCACTACAAAAAAAACTGTCTTTCTTTCTTTCTTTCTTCTCAAATAATGTCTCATATTACCATACCATTAACTGTCCATAAGCATCATAGAGTGTTTTCCAGTGGTTAAGGAGACGGGGTTCAATCCTAGGCCAAGACATACCACTGACTCACAAAATAGTAGTTGATACCTCTTTGCTTAAGACTTAGCATTATATGGTACGGATCAAAGGTAAATGGAGTAATCCAAGGTAAAGATTAGTAACTTTTCCTACACCTCGGTGTTGCAGCTACTGAAAAAGGAGCCATCGGGTGGCCTTCAACAACAGTCGGTAAACACATTACCATATCAAAGTAATGAAATTTCTAATTTATCTACGGTGACACATTTTTGTGTGACTCTCTCTCTCTATATATATATATATATATACATATATGTGTTTGTGTGTGTGTGTGTGTGTGTGTGTGTGTGTGTGTGTGTGTGTGTGTGTGAGTTTGAATATCGCAAAAAGAGAGTTAACAGAGTTTGGTGACTGTCAGGAAAGAAACAGTCTTCATGCTGTGCTATTCAAAATTATCTATCACAAATACTGATTTCTCTTGATTTATAGATGAAGTAAACAACACACACACACACACACACATATACATACATATATATATATATATATATATATATATATATATATATATATATATATTCTGTTACGTTAACTTTCGGAATAATATCCTTAGGAAAATAATGAATTCTTGGTCCCAACAGCAGTAGGTTAAATGGTATCACTGGTGTTCTTCAAGGATGTCTGTGTCGAACTCACAAAGGTTGCTTTGTCATGAAAGAAAGATACCAAAATAAACCAAGATATATAGTCATCCACAGACAGATCTGTTTCGTTCTATCAGAACTCATCAGTGTGGCTAGACATTCTAGATTCCCGTAGCCAGGATCGAAACCCGGTTGACTCAAACACCAATCCAGGGTTCTAACTCTTCAGTCATGAGGAACCAGTAGGAGCGAAGTACATTTTAAACGGTTATGAATCACAATTACTATGGTTTACATACATCCGTTTAACGGCTACCGAGACCTCAATTCATATATGAAGAGACTTGCAATAAACGCTAATGACAACACGATTACTTCAGTCGCTAGAGAACTCAACCCTACGTAGGTAGGGGTGTGATTAATCTTTTTAAATTCATCTATATATATATATATATAGAGAGAGAGAGATGAATTAAAAAAGATTAATCACTTTCTGATGCCTGTTGCTAAAACTGTCATGAACCGTACGACTTGATCGTCAAACAAGAAAAGTGATTTAATTCAAGCGGAATATTTCAAATACAACGTTTTAGAACTTAAAAAAACTTTTAAACGACATTGGACCAAGAAAAAAAAATTTTCTATAAAGTTTGTTGCTTCGTTGAACGTGGAAATTATTAGAATTTAAAGTTTGCTATAAAATAGACTTAACTTTGAAAATATAATCTTTATTTAAAATGTCGAAAAAAACATTCAAGAAATCGAACAAAAGAAATAATTATTTTTCTAAAATGAAAATGTAATTGAAGATTCTTTTAAAAGAAAGAGCAAAAAGTGGAAATTTGCGATTCCAAACATGAATCAATTTGCGTTGAAGTTACTTAATATTCAGGTTAGAAAAATCGACTTTGATCATCGATTGGTCGTTCTTTGTTTCGCAATAAATCCAATCATTCGTGGCTTTAATTCATGTGAATTTCATTTTTAATGCCGTTTCTGTCTGAAAAGATTTTAATTCAATTCCAAGTTTTTGGGTTTTTTTTTTGTTTTTTGTTAATTCTTTAAAATTATTCTGGTTTTTACAAGCAAGTTGACATACATACATACATGCATATATACATATATACAGACAGACAGATAGACAGACAGATAGATAGATAGATATGAACAAATCATATAATGAGAACATGAGAAATATTGACAAAGAGATTTGAACGAGATAAAATGAATTTGATGGAACTGATATATAAGAAGACGCGATGGGTAAGAGAGAGAGAGACAGAGACAGAGAATCAAAGAAATCCATGCTATCAGCTATTTGCGGACAAGAGCCATGACAGATAAGTACAGATGGTGTGTGTGTGTGTGTGTGTGTGAGAGAGAGAGAGAGAGAGAGAGAGAGAGAGAGAGAGTGTGTGTGTGTGTGTGTGTGTGTGAAGATAGACAGGCAGAGACAGAGAATCAAAGAAATCCATGCTATCAGCTATTTGCGGACAAGAGCCATGACAGATAAGAAAAGATGGTGTGTGTGTGTGTGTGTCCTTGTCTGTGTGTGTGTCCTTAAGTGTGTGTGTGGGAGAGAGAGAGAGAGAGAGAGAGAGAGAGAGATTCAAAGAAGTCCGTGCTATCAGCTCTATGCGTAAAAGACCTATGACAGATAGGAACGGAGGGGGTGTGTGTGTGTGTGTGATATATATATATATATATATATATATATATACATGTGTGTGTGTGTATATATATATATATATATATATACAGGTGAGAGAGAGAGAACCAGACAGAGACAGAGTGGGTTAAAGAAATCTACGGTATCAGCTCTGTGGGTTCAAGAGCATTGACAGGTTGGAAAGGATGGTGTGCGTGTTTGTGCGTGCATGTGCGAGATATATATATATATATATATAGAGAGAGAGAGAGAGGGAGAGAGAGAGACAGAGAGAGATGCAGGCAGACAGACATACAGAGACAGAAAGAGTGAAAGAAATCCATGCTATCAGCACAAATTGATGATGATGAAATTAAGAGTTTAAGAAGTTTGGTTGGACTTACGTTCTTTGTTTACTGGCATACCAACATTCATGGGTTATTAAATGCCAAAGCCATCCCTATAGAAGTATAATAGGTTAGTTTGCTGTACTTTTTAGTACATTAACCCTTGTAGGTTATTTAATGCCAAATCCTATTTATACATGCATATATATATATATATATATATATAGTCATCCACAGACAGATCTGTTTCGTTCTATCAGAACTCATCAGTGTGGCTAGACTGTATCTTCCCGTAGCTGGGATCGAAACCCGATTGACTCAAACGTCAAACCAAAGTTTCTAACCATTCAGCCACGAGGAGATATTAGCTGCGAAGTAAATTTTAAACGGTTATGAATCACAATTACTTTGTTTACATACATCCGTTCAACGGTAGCCGAGACCTCAATTCAACTACGAAGAGGCTTGCAATAGACGCTAATGGCAACACGATTACTTCTTCGCCAGAGAACCAACCCCACGGGGGTAGGGGAGCATATATATCTCTATAGTCATCCGCAGACAGATCTGTTTTGTTCTATCAGAACTCATCAGTGTGGCTAGACAGTATCTTCCCGTAGCTGGGACCGAAAACCGGTTGACTCAAACATCAAACCAAAGCTTCTATATATATATATATATATATACATATTTGTAAAAATTGGCTAGTTATATTTTATAGCATATCAACCTTTGTTTGTTATTTAATGTCAAATCCTGATTATGCATATATTTATTAAACATATATGCTTTGTAAAGGTAAGCTGGTTGTATTTTTCGGTATATCCTCCTTTATAGACTATTTAAAGCCAAATCCTGTTTATACAGGTTAGTTGGTTGTTTTGTTTTACAGCGTATCAACCCTTTTTGGTTCATTTAAGAATTCAATTTAATATAAGTATCGACTCTGTTTACGAACAGTTAAATGTCCAAACAGTTCTATTTCAAAGAACTCGGTATAGTATAATTATGTAGGTTCAATGTGAAAAACAGCTCTATTTCAAACAAATCATTTTAGCAAAAGTACAGTTTAGTTCTATTTGGCCCATGGATAGGACCATATCAGGTGCTACCACTCCGGGACAGAGTGGAGGTGGGAGAGATGGCAGTGAAGAATTACACACCATTTCTCAAAGCTCCAGCGTCACTGGAACTTCACCATCATATTGTTTAGTGTCAAATTCAGGACACTCGTTGGGGAAGTCTTATCCCTCTGCAGGGATGCAAGTGGTGTATTCTACATCCGCAGCCGACTGTGCATATTTATACAGATAAATATCAAATAAATATGATTTGTAAAGTTCGAGTGGTTGGGTTTTATTGCATATCAACCTTATTAGGTTATTAAATGCCAAATCCTTTTTTTATTTTAAATATGTTTTCTAGACTGATAGTTTGTCGGTAACACTGTTTTTAAACGAGCCAGAGTTCATTTGTTTGCACATAGTTAATTGGTTTCAATTATAATAGATGATTAAACCATTAATTGGACCCTAACAGGTTCTAAAATTTTGAGCCTGAGTTGATCTGGAATTAATAGCGACAAATGAGTACTTTGCATTTCCCAGAGCTACAGTTATAGGGCCTCACAATTTGATGGTTTAGTGTTATAAACAGGACACTCGTTGTGGGTCTTCATCTTTTACAGAGGTGCTATCGGCGTATTTTGAAACCCCAGCCGACAGGGTGGAGCAGACTAATTTTTGCATAGCCGTAATACATATACAACTATACACATATACATGTGGAAACAAAATCAACAATAATGACGAACGAATACACTTCTTTAGAAAAATGTACCTCTAACATTTTATTCGAAAGGGTTGCGAAAGGGTAATGTGCGGGAGGGCAGTTGGAGACTGAATAGACTGCAACATATTGAACCCAAATTCCTGTCTTTAGCAGAACTTCTTTCTCATTCTGCTGGCTGCACAACCGGGGTCCCGAGGGCCTAGCCTTCTGCTGGGAGCTGGTTCTCACTGCTGCGAGCCGAAACTCGAACTTCAACTGCAACTTATTCCAACTAACTCAACTCTCCATGGCACCGGGTTATATAATTGTTTGACATCCACCTGCTTCCCGTGGGCGTCACAATTGCACCGAATCCAACCCGTCCACGGTCAAGGTTATATCTTGATATCTTCGACCGGATGCACCTGTTATTTAAACAGGTGCATCTCTTAATTGATAGTTCGGCCGAGGGCCAATATGTAACACAACTATGGAACTATTTAATCCACGGCTGAGAGGATCAGGGGGTGATTACCTTTCCCAAAGATGGTTAGTCTGAAATTGGTTGGTTGGGTGGTTAGTAAGTTAGTTGTTTTACTGTGTATCGACCCTTTTGGGGTTATTTAACGCAGAATTAGATGTCAAACAATTCAGTTTAGTATAAATATAGTTTTTGTTTACAAACAGTTAAATGTCAAAACAATTCTATTTCAAACAATTCAGTTTAGCATAAGTACACTGTTTACTTCTATACAACTCATAAATAGGACCCTATCAGGTGCTACTACTCCGGGCCAGAGTGGACCAGAGAGCGATGGCAATGAAGGGGTATTCCGCATTCCTCTAAGCTCTAGCATTAATGGAGCCTCACTATCAGATTGTTTAGTGTCTTATTCAGGACACTCATTGGGGGAGGGTCTTAACCCTTTGCAGAGAAGCAGTCAGGGTAATCTACGGCCACAGGACACTTGTTGGAGGAGTCTTGCCTCTCTGCAGAAAAGTAGTTGGTCTATTCTATAGTCCAGCCAAATGGGCCGATCTGAAATTAAGTGTATTAGCGTGATTAGGGTTGAAAATTGCTTTCTACGACGTTCAACATGTTAGCCAGTACGACAAAGAAATTTGTAAAGTGCAGAAAAATTGCGGTGAGAGTACGATGTAAAATTGAGTATACTGATAAAAGTACAGCAAACGAAAAAGAAAACTCCTTATATGAAATGTAGATAGACAGAAATTATTGCAGATGAACTCGTGGTATCATAGACAAACAGAGGACATCTAAAAATAGAAATGAAATCTATCATTGAATATCAACCCTATTGTAATAGGAAAGTTATATAAAAGAAAACAGACAAAAATAAAATAAAAATAAATAGCAACAACAATCAAGGGAAAAAAAATCAAAAAAAAATAAATTAAATTTTGTCTTCATGGTGTATGAGACAAGACTGCGATTAAAACTACCAAACTGGTGCAACACACACACACACACACACACACACACACACACACACACACACACACACACACACACACACACACACAAACAAACAAACATATATATATATATATATATATATATATATATATAAAAGAAAAAACTTTAAAAATTACTCAATTTTTTTGTAATAATATTTATTTCAGCAGGGCTTATATTTAAAAAATTCTGCCCTTCAGACAAAGAAATAAGTAGACATTTCTAATAAAGATTTAGAAAAACCTACAAAATTCAGGTTATCCTATCTCAATAACCGAAATTTCATTTGTTTTTTTTTTGTTTTTGTTTTTGTTTTAATTTTTTATTAAGTAAAGGCCAGACCATATGTTTTTCCTGTTTGGTTGACAAATGAAATTCAATTCCTGTATCAACATGCATCAATTTTTGAACCCCCCTTCCTTTCCACTTATTTTATGTAATGGTTAACAAACTCTTAAACCTAACGAAGGAGATAAGTAAAAAAATCTATATAAATAAAAATGTAAATGTTTATTACTAACCGATAATCTCCAGTTTTATACCACTAATTAGTTTAAAATTATGTGAGAGTATTTTATTCGAATACGGGCGTGTTTTTATATACTTAATATCCAAAAATATTACAATAATTAAAAAAAATATTTTTTAATAAGTCATTTTTTCCCCGAGAAAAGCCGAACGCAAATTATGAAAGTAAACATTACTTTCGTTTTCCAAGAATTTTACACGTGAATTTTTTTTTCTGCCTTTATCACTTTTATTTCTTTTTTGGTTAAGCACAGGGACAATCTTTTGAATTGTGTGGGTTATATTTACACACTGATTGCTTCTCGCATGGGCAATCATATGTTGCCTGTTCCAGGGTCGGCAATCCAGACAATCTCTTTATCAACACGGAAACTGGAACTACCAGAAATATTGTGTATCCACAAGTACTGGAAAATTAAACATATTAGAAACATGCATTTTCTTTTTTTCCCCCCATTTAAACAAACTGAGCCACCGCAATGCGTGGCCGAGTACAGCTGGTATACAATAAAGTAATAACTTAGTTTATGGAGAGAAAATTATCTATTATTGTTACTTTCTGAGGCCCCTTTTTCAACTTGTCCTTGGGAGCAGACTTCATGTCTGCTCTGTGAACTGCGAATAGAATTTTCGGTAAATCTTTTCCCTGGGTCATTTTGAATACCATTATGAATTACTCTCCTTAATGGATTGTCCCAAACCCCTTCAGCTTTACTGCCAGGGTTTCAAACTGCCGCTTGTTGGTCTTGTGACCCGGCGCTCTATAGAATGAATCTGTCAGTTGGCAGATAAAGACGTGCCCAAAATCATCTCCCAGTCAAGGAGCTATCTGGTAATCCTTTTTACATATACTACATAGTCGACCATTTATTCAGGTCTTGTTGCGTGTGTTTTTGCTGGCCAAACGTAAGGAAATCGTTTCTAAACCTTATAATCCAAATAGATTTCGTGTAATACAGGGTGGAACGATGAAATTGTCGTCCGAAAGAAAACAACACTACAGCTTTATTTTAAAACTTTTATTGAAAAAATCAATCCAGGTAAATTGTTTATGTAGTAGAGCTGACATCTTTTCAATGTAGCCGCCTTCAGCCTCAATCACCGCCTCGATACGGATCCGGAACTGGGAGCATGCCTTTTCCACAAGCACCGGCGAGAGCTCGGTGAATACACGGTGGATGGCGGCGATCAGGCTGGCTTTGGTGTTGTGAGAGGTCATGTTCGTGATGTTCTCGACGTATGACCAAACGAAGTAGTCCAGCGGGTTCAGGTCGGGGGAGGAGGGGGGCCAGTGAGAGAAGGATACAAAGTTGTAGCACTCCTTCTGAAGCCAAGTCTGGGTCTCTTTGAACTTGTGGGCCGGCGCCGAGTCCTGCTGCCATACCCAGGGTCTGCCACTGGCCACCTGATTGCACCAGGGGATCACCACACTCTTCAGCACATTCAGGTACACTTTGGTGTTGATTTTCAAGCCGACTTCGAAGATGTGAGGTAACATGATGTGGCCCCCACTTGAAACCACACCAAAGACCATAACCATAGCCGGAAACTTTGTTTTCATCACCCTGGGAACATCCCTGTTATTCGTGGCAATCCAGATTTGCATTTTGGGGGTGCTGGCAATGGTCCTGTTGTCATAACTTGGGTCGGTAGAGAGCATGAGTTGTACAGCAGCGCATCTCCGATCTCGCTCGTTGAACATTGTGTCACATTCAGACATGATAGAAGGCTCCTATCGCTCTTGAGATTTGTACACAACTGGCAAACTAGTAGATGGTCTACAGCAAAAAAGAAAAACTGGTTTTCTTTAAACGGAAATGGAATCATGTCGTCTTTTCTAGGGCGACAATTTTATCGTTCCACCCCGTATATTTTTCTTCCTGACATTAATAAATTTCACGTTGATTTTAACCCGTACATTACATTCACCCTGCTTGCTTACATGTTCTGTCAATTTTACCTTTGTATGCCTCCTCTTCCCCTGTTCATTCCTCTGTAAATAAACTTAGTTTAGCATTTCAAACCCTTGTTTTACTTGACTATTCTTTGAGTCAAATTTTTGTGTTATGATTGCTTACCCTAAATTCGCTGTAGTCATAACACTAAAAACAACTTACATGGGGATTTATAACCTCTTAACAAAAATAAAATTATATCATAAAGTATTATATTGTATATTAATATTATTTCATAAAAAAAAACAAGAAAATTGTCATGTTAATATTATTCAATATAATTGGTCATATTAAAAATTTAAAAAAATGAAAATAAAAAGTATACTTGTTACTGTTTAGACGTTATCTAAAGTTATTAAAAAATACAATGGAGAAGCAGGGACGAACTCATAAGTGATGTACTCTTATGGACCCCTACACATGGCCGCGCAAAAGCAGAACGACCAGCACGAACATACATTCAGCAACTATGTGAGGATACGGGATGTTGTCCAGAAGACCTGCCCGAGGCGATGAACGATAGGGAAAAGTGGCGAGAGAGGGTCAGGGATATCCGTGCTACCAGCATTACATGATGATGATGATGATGCTATATATATATATGTGTGTGTGTGTGTCCGGCACTTTCAAAGAGTAAGATAAGATATTTGAGCATTTTCAAAGGAATAAAATAGGTTTTAATTGAGAGATAGGCTTCTTTTACACGGTCAAAGAGTGTAGTTTACGTTACTTGTTGGATTCACACGTTTCTCAAGTGTATTAACGCCATGTGAATTGCAAAAAGCCTCGTCCAGGATTTGAACTTGGGTTACCCAGTTCATTTCACTGTGTCTATTTCCATTACATCAAGAGCGCCTCCACACACACACACACACACACACACACACACACACACACACATATATATATATATATATATATATATTGTCATTGTTTCAGGATCTATAACCTTTTGATCCAATTTACAAGCTTTTTTACTTCCACCCTACTCAAATAACCGTCATCAAGACTTGGATATCAGAATAGTTCACAAAGCGATGGATGCTTGTTGAGATAAATGGAGCAAATGAAAAATATACAACAAAAAGATACACAAACGTGCTCATAGCGTTCATAATTCAAAAGTCATAAGAACGTGTCTGGCACGTGGAAACATATTTGAAAATATTGGATTTCCCAAAGAAACGAGACAAAACCTCCCGTTTATAAGGAAATACGCAAAGACAAGTTAATTTTCATATATACAGATCGTTTTGAAGTCATCCATGTTAAATGTCGTGTAAGAATGTATTTGGTTTTTTTTTTCTGCAAGGACAGTATGAAAGTAAATATGGATCAAAATCCGACAGTATGAAGATAGCAGAAAAACAATCCAAATTGGTGAATTTATTATGATCTAAAGTCAACGTTGAACGTTTCGGCTTCAGAAACCAACATCAGGACTTGGATATCAGAATAATTGGCTTATATGTAATACAGCAAATATTTGCAATGAGAATTAAATAAATCATAACATGAGGAGATTTATATCTAAAACAAAAATACATTCCCATACTTAACTTTGGGATTTTGATAACACCTTAACTTATCTCGTGTCATCTGTCAAATCATGACTTTAGTAAGCTACTCTGCCATGTAAATCAATAACATTTTGCGAACCGAGCTGTGTGACGATTGGCATCCTTACTACGAAAAGCTCCTTGCAGTATACCCTGTTTATGTCACCTAACTCATTCTGTTGTAAGACTCCAATATAGAAGTTCTGAAAAGTGTGTGGGGGTCAGCGCTTTTTTGCCATTACTCCCAGGTTCACTATGACCAAGATTAGTCGCACCTTTTTTGGTTCAATCGATTGTTCAAATTGATCCATTTATTACCCGTTTATGTTCTATAAAATGAGTTTGAACCACATTAGTAAAATAGTAATTAAACTTTTAACATTGCAACGAAATATGAAGAGCTTACGGTTGTAAAATGATTGTGAAGATACCTTTTTGTATCGTATTTAACTGGATTTCATTAATGTTAAAATGACATTTTGGAGGGAATAATTCAATAGGGTTTTAGATGTTGTAACACGATCTAACAAACAAATCGTTGTGTAATGGTTCAATCGCTGTAAGCATTTACGTTTATTTTCACTCAAGGGCCAGTTGGAACCTCAAAATTCACTATATACAAGTTATTAATACTAGAGGGGTGTAATGGTTATAGCGAGGGACTGCAGGATTGTAGTAAGCGAGTTCGTACTCTAATCGTGCTATTACATTCTCTTTTAGACAAATACCCTTGGGAAAGTCATGAACCCCCATATTCTCCCAGCTATGGGTTAAATAGTACCACTGCTGTTCTTTTAGAAGGAGGTTTTGACATTAAAGGTTGATATGCCATTGAACAAAGAAAATAAACTGTCAATGTCGGAGTTTGTAAGAATTTTACAGAAAGGCGTTGATAATTTGAGGAGAATTGTTGTCACTTGTTCACTTGCGATAACTATCAGACATTTGATATGAGCATGCAAATGTAGGAAAAAAGAGAAGAAAAGAAACAGAAAGAATAACTCTTAATTGTAACATCTTTTGTCTTAATCATTTTTCATTTATTATTCATTACTTCCCAAATCATGGCAAATGAATTTTTCCCTAATTTTCATTCGTTTTCTTTTCATTTTATTCTCATATTCTTTTTCTTTTTCTCCCACTTCCCCTTTTTTTTTTTTTTTTTTTTTCTTTTGTTCTTTAAGTTTGAAATTTCTTTCGCAATTGGTTCTTTACGTTTTTTCGGGTTTTTTTTTTCGATCCAAATGTTCGTTGTATTTTTTTTCATTGCTCATTTTCCGCGTTTTTTTTGTTTTTTTTTTCTTTCTTAGACGTTTTACTTTCTATAACGTCCAATTATCTTTCTCATAACGTTTTTCTTCTGATTTCTTGCAACTTACAGGTTTGCTATTTCCGCCCCGACCTCACTTAATTGGTAATGAGTTGTCTCCCTTTGAGGGTGTCCATCTTCAGTTTCACTTATAATCAGAAAGAGAGAGAGAGAGAGAGAGAGAGAGAGAGAGAGAGAGATATCAATAGTTTAATTATCTCCGCGTAAAACATGCTCCGAATGATCAATGTTCAACTATTATGAAAGCACGTTTCAAACAGGAACATTTCAGCGTGAGAAATTAAGACAAACGTTAGTTTCGTGACGCAGTTATGACTATTTTTTATTGGAATTTGCTAGTTTTCTTCTATACCCAACTTATTTCGATGACATACACTGCTTGTGAAAAAAGGTTTGAGTTGATTTTTAATGTTCCCGAAAATAATTTGAAAAAGTTTTGAATGTAAAAAGAACCGATTCTTTTAAAATACCAACACTATCTGAAAAAATAGTTGTTTAATTTGTATCAATAAAATTATTATCAAATTTGTTTCACCTTCAGTTTTTCAATTTCGCGCGATCTTTGCAATGAGGAATTTTGATAAAGAATCTTAGTTACAAGGATCATCAAATAGTCACTGTTTTGAGATGATGAGAACAGTCCCAGTTTTGCAGATGGCCTAAAAGGTCTGTTTCACTGCAAATTAAGTTGTCCCTGTTTTAAGGAAGATAAAAAACGTCACTTTTTTCACAGATAATCAAATAGTCTCTGTTTAAAAGAAGATCCAAATGATGTTTTACCGATGCTGAAGAACGTATACTATTTAAAAGATAATCAAACAGTTCTGTGTTTAGTAGATGATCAAAAAAGTCTGTTTCACTTTCTCAGATGATTAAAAAGGTTAATTTTACAGATACTCACATAGTCTATAATTAAAAAAAAAGGTGTCCCAATTCTACAGATTTCCAAGGTTTCTGTTTCACAGCGGCTGAAGAAGATCTCTATTTCACTAATGATCGAAAATGTCCATGTTTCACAGATGACAAAGTTGTCCCTATTTTAAAGAAGATAAAAAATATATATCTATGTTTTACAGATCCGCAAAAAGGCCTTTGTTTCCCAGATGATCAAGATCTCTCTTTTCCAAATGATAAAATATTTTGTTTTTCAAACAATAAAATAGTCACTATTAAAGATTCGATTTTAGGGATAATCAAGAAATTCTCTATTTCACAGATGATCAAAAGGGTCTTTCTTTTTACAGATAATCAACTAGTCTCCGTTTTAAAGAAGATCAAAAGATGCCCCAAAAAGTCTCCATTTCACGGATGCCCAAGAAGGCTTCTGTTTCACAAATGATCACGATCTCTGTTTTACAGATGATCAAGGTCTCTGTTTCACAGATGATGTAGGTTTCTGGATGGAGGTGCCCGTGGTGTAATGGTTATCGTCGCAGGATATGGACACGGCGACACGAGTTCAAATCCTGGACGAGGCTGATTGCATTTCACATAGCACTATTACCCTTGGGAAAGGTATGAATCCGATTATTCTCCCTCCAGCTATGGGTAAATAGTAGGGCAGACTAGGTTCTTTAGCCTTGATGAGAAAACTAGTCTAGGAGAAGGAAAACTCTGAATTCAAACCTATTAAACTTGTGTCATATCCTGACCTTGTGTCATATCCTGCCCGAGCGGAGGGGTCGGTAAATATGATGATGCAAGTTTCTGTATAACAGGTGATTCAAAAGATCTCTCTGTTTCATAGATGATCAAGAAAGTTTGTTTCACAGATGCTCAAAAATGTTTGTTTTACAAGTAATCAAATTGTATCGGTTTTAAAGAAGATCAAACTGATCCCCTTGTTTCCCAGAGGATCGAAATAGTTGTTTTGGAGAATATAATAGAACAGTTGTATGTCTCAAAATAACTAAGACGGTGAGGTTTTGAGTCAAAAGACGGAACGACTACGTTTAATACAGTGTTGATATCACCTGCTAACATGCACTAAAAAATCATACAACCTGTTGTCTGCATAACGAGAATAAATAAAGCTCTTCTGTAGGAGAATAATATTTTGTTAAATTTTACTTCACTTTCCCTATCAAGAGCGCGGGTTTAGAATACACACAGTAACTAAGTGTGTAGGCTGAAAGCAATTATTTGCCTTTGAGAACATTAGAAATATGTTATTTAAGATTATGAATTGTACAAAAGTAATTTCATTAAGAAGTACTACAGACCTGAAATTTTTTACCAATTGATGTGTGTGAGTGTGTAAAAGAGAGAGAGAGAGAGAGAGAGAGAGAGAGAGAGAGAGAGAGAGAGAGATTACGTAAGAGTTTAATAATCACACAATGTTACGTATTGACCTTTGACAGAGCCAGATTCTCCAGTTGTGTAAACAATGTATTGCTGGACACACCTCTGTAAATAAACAGAAGCGCCTCAGGTGGTTGACAACCGGAATACATCAGCGTGATGAAATTATATATACACGGCCTAAAGCAGATATGGGAAGACTTATTGGTGTCAGTCTACAATCTAAAGCCTTGGGTCTAGATATGATCAGTCACAGAGACTGGGTGCCAGCGCAGGGTGAAGAAACGCCTCGCTGTGGGCCCTGGGCGGGAAACAGAATAGGCAAAGATGTAAGGCCTTGAAGATGTATGGTCAAGAGAAAAAGTTGTGGTCAATATGGTGGTCTGTCTTCGTCTCCCTCCGTCCCCCAGTCTCTCTCACACATACGTCAGCAAAGCCCTTTTCAAGGAAAAAAGTGTGAGAGTTATATTTTCATAAAGAAAAGTGATCTTCCTCCATGCTTTTTCATCATTCATCTCTTCATTATACCGGTATGGTATATAGCAATGATCTCTTCATTATGCCGGTATGGTATATAGCAATGATCTCTTCATTATGCCGGTATGGTATATAGCAATGATCTCTTCATGATGCCGGTATGGTATATAGCAATGATCTCTTCATGATGCCGGTATGGTATATAGCATTGATCTCTTTATTATGCCGGTATGGTATATAGCATTCATCTCTTCATTATGCCGGTATGGTATATAGCATTCATCTCTTCATTATGCCGGTATGGTATATAGCATTGATCTCTTCATTAGGCCGGTATGGTATATAGCATTCATCTCTTCATTATGCCGGTATGGTATATAGCATTGATCTCTTCATTAGGCCGGTATGGTATATAGCATTGATCTCTTCATTATGCCGGTATGGTATATAGCAATGATCTCTTCATTATGCCGGTATGGTATATAGCATTGATCTCTTCATTATGCCGGTATGGTATATAGCAATGATCTCTTCATTATGCCGGTATGGTATATAGTATTGATCTCTTCATTAGGCCGGTATGGTATATAGTATTGATCTCTTCATTACGCCGGTATGGTATATAGCATTGATCTCTTCATTATGCCGGTATGGTATACAACATTGATCTCTTCATGAAGCCGGTAGGGTATACAACAAGAGCAACCGTATTGAACCAACTATACGTGCTACGATCTGTTTTTACAGATTATCCTAAAATTGCCTTTCATAGATACTTAAAAATACCTCCGTTTTATAAAATCACATATGATGTAAAAAAGATCGTTTGTAAGAATGTATTATATGGTTGGATTTATTTGTAAAACAATATTTCAACTCTTTATGGACTATCTAAGGAAGGATTTCAATTCTTTTCTAATTGCTTGATTAGATCCCTATCTACATTTTTAACATTTTATTGCATTGTTTTATTTTATATTGTATTTTTCATGAGTAATCATTTGTTTGCAAACAGTTACAATATTAAGTATTCCTATCAAATACAAATAATTTGCACACTCGGCTGGGGTTTTAGAATACACTGACTGCTTTTCTGCCGAGTGATAAAGAACCCCAACCCACACAACGATTGTCCTGGATATAACACTAAACAATCTGATGGTGAAGTTCCAGTAATGCTGGAGCTTTGGAGAATGCAGAGTACCCCTCCATTGCAAGCACTCCCAGGTCCACTCTGGTCCGCAGTGGTAGCACCTGAAAGCAACCTATTTATGGGTCAAATAAATTTTTTTGACGTTTAAACTGAGTGCAAACAAATAACTTATGTTAAATTGACTTGTTTAAAATAGAATTGTTTGACCATTTAACTGCGTGTAAGAAAATGACTGATAGGGTCTTATCCATGGGTCAAATAGAACTGAACTGTGAAATTTTGCTAAATTGAATTGTTTGAAATAGCACTGTGTGGACGTTTAAACTGCGTACTTGTTAAACTGAACTGTTTGAAATAGAACTGTTTTTAAACAGAACTAAACTGTGTACTTCTGCTAAAGTGAATTGTTTGAAACCGAACTGTTTGACATTGAAACTGTGTACGTATGCTAATTTGAATTGTTTGAAATAGAAAAGTTTTAGACATTGAAACTGTGTACTGATGCTGAACTGCATTGTTTGAAATAGATCTGTTTGACGTATAGCTGTTTGTAAACAAAAACTATAATTATGTTAAAGTGATTTGTTTGAAATTTAATTCGACATTAAATTATATTAGGTTTCATTAAGTTTTTATATATTTTTGAAACGACATTTACCTCGAAATAAAATTCCTAACCATCCAGACAATTATTCCATTTTCTCTCGGTATTAGAGACAAAATGATTGTCAGCTTTAAATGTATCATCAAAGCCAACCTTTACGTAACATTTTTCATTTATTTATTTTCATTTCCTTGTTGGTTAATGTATATTCAACTTTAATGTTTTTTGATCCAATATATAGTACTTTACTTTTTCTACATAAAATTCTAATTTCCAAATGTCTTCCCAATACGGCAATTTATTTATATCCATTTGTGTGGTTTCTTTTGATAATGGTCTCAAAAGTACTTTAACATCATCAGCAAATAGTTTTATTACTGATTTTATATAATTAGGGAAATCATTCATGGATATTAGAAATAACAAAGGTCCCAAAACTGATTCCTCAGGATCGCCGGTGGCTATATATTATGTTTCCGAATAATTGTTAGCAATTTTTACTTTTATAGTTCTACCTGTCAAAAAAATATCTTACAATTTTTTTTTGTTTTTGTTTTTTAGAAATACCACGGCCTTTCATTTTCACTAGTAAACGATAATGAGATACCGTATCAAATGCCTTGCCAAAGTATATAATTAATTAATGCCGGTATTGCAAAAAGAAAGAAAGCTCAGTTATCTGGTACAAGTTTCTCCTGAAATGCATTTCTGTTTTACTGATTATTCCCTAAAACCGATTAAGGTTCTGACGAAAAAAATGTCCATAATTGTAATGTATTGTAAAATACAAAGTAATAGAAACTAGTTCTACAAATCATTAGATCCGTTAATTAAATCAGTTCCTTAATTGATTTATATACGGATTTCTCTATGCTTGCATATTGACTAAAATTTTCATATATACATACATATATATATATATATATATATATATATATATATATATAAGGGTCGTTCAAAAAGTTCTAAGCCTCAATCGGATAGAAACACTCAAAGTTGATCATTTTTGTTGTGGCAACAGTCTACCTACGACTTCTGATAAAACTAGAAGTAGGGTGCCCGTGGTGTAATGGTTATTGTCGTAGGAATTGGATACGGCGACATGAGTTCAAATCCTGGACCAGGCTGATTGCATTTCACATAGCACTAATACCCTTGGGAAAGGTATGAATCCAATTATTCTCCCTCCTGCTATGGGTAAATAGTAGGAGAGACTGGGTTCTTCAGCCTTGGTGAGGCAACTAGTCTAGGAGAAGAAAAACTCTGAATTCAAACCTGTTAAACTCTGCTTAAAAATTGACCTTGTATCATATCCTGCCCGAGCGGCGGGGTTTGGCAAATATGATAAAACTAGAAAAACAAATCCAGATTTCTATCTTTATTTTAGTGCAGGTGAGTCTCATACAAATGTGAGATGCGCGTGACAGATAAAAAATTTGGCTGTCTTTTAGCCGTTTTTGAACGATCCTAGTATACACTGGAGGCGTTCGTGATGTTAGGG
Source organism: Sepioteuthis lessoniana (assembly GCA_963585895.1). NCBI lineage: Eukaryota > Metazoa > Mollusca > Cephalopoda > Myopsida > Loliginidae > Sepioteuthis > Sepioteuthis lessoniana. Next base: position 60,770,956 of record OY757927.1, on the reverse strand, counting down.
TTGGACACAGCGTCACGAGTTCAAATCCTGGACGAGGTTGTTTGCATTTCACATCGCAGTTTTACAATCTGCGAAGGTATGAATCCAACTGTTCCCTCTCCAGTTATGGGTAAATAGTAGGGCAGCCTTGGCTCTTTAACCTTAGTATGGTAACCAGTTTAGGAGATACAAAATTCTCATTCACACTTGCCAGACTCCACTTAATAAATTCACCTTGTCTTGCATCCAGCTAATGCAGAAATGTTGGATATATATATATATATATATATATATATATATATATATATATATATGTGCAATGTAAAATATTAAATGGTTTAGACGTGTGTTGTATCTTGGATAGAATAATTACCCAGGCGTGTTTAGATCATGGATAAATTCACTTTTTAAAAATCACTTATAACAAAAATGTCTCAAACCGGTCGGTTGACTCAACTGTATTGCGTTCCTAACAGTTCTACCATTATAAATAAATTTTCAAATGTAACGTTCTAAGCAAGTAAGTCGATCCAGATGAGTTCATTTCACTGATTCATTTGAATGCTACAGTTATGTAAAAGATTAGAAATTCGAGTGATTGTGATAAAAAGCGAAATTGTTGTAGTCTAAATTCGAACATTTTTGAAAAAAAAAAAACTCCCAGGAATTATTGAGTACTTCCATATCGGTATTGGTAAAAAATTACCGACCTCCAAGTTATTTAGAAGCCAAGACTTATCAATTACGAAGATAAACAGAGTTTTTAATACCATTTACGAGACAAGACCTATACTAGCATAAGTAATAAATAGCATTAATCAGAAGGGGATCATGTGTCTTCATAACACAGTATATAAATCCTCAACACTACATCATTTAGGACCAGGTATATTCTGCCATAGCAATAGATCTCGTAAAATGGGCAGCTGGCCTACTGAAAGTGACCATCATATTCACTGGAATAACAAACCACTCCACAATGCACAGCTTATTAGGCATGGATTCAGGAACAAGCAGAACATTTCATAGTTTGGCTTTGACTGACAAACACACTAGATCTCTTAATCCATTGCAAACTTAGCAGAACTATTACACCTGTAAGTTCATATTCAGAATCTTCACAATGGAACCTGGAAAGAGTAAAGAAATAGCTATTAATATTCATCCATAATGTTCACTGGAAACCTTTCCGAATTCATGCTATATCTGTCAATTTAGGACTAAGATCTTATAAGGCAGGGGGTCTTAATGCTTTTTCTTTTTAATATATATATATGTTGTATTTTGACCTTCGACCCGGCCCAAAATGCCATTCAAGGTGATGCACCGGAAGGAAGTGACACATTCCAATGGCAGTCAGGAGAGGAAATCGTGTGGGCAGAAATTGGCTAACAAAATGGGACAAGCAAAAAAATCCCATGATACTCTCATAGACTGACGCACCGAAAGAGAGTGATCTCTGAACTGCATGACAGTTATTTCCGCTTGATGACGATTAAACATGCGATTTCAAAGATCGAGTGGGCTATCGAGTGGGCGTTGAACTATTATATAACACAGTTGCAGTTCGAGTTCCAGGGAAATCGGACGGATTTATAGACGAGGTGTGGTAAGGAAAGTCACACCCGGCCGAAGGGGGCCTCGGGAACCCCGATTGAGTTTGGGGATCAAAGAAATTGCTGATAAGATACAGTAAAGAAAGCCATCACCCAGCAGATTGAGCCCAGGGCCTCCGGTTGAGCATCAGGAGAACGAGAAAGACACAACGTTGACGGCTATAAGAGTGGAGGTCAAAATATTTCAGTTCTGTTCGGTCTCCAGCTCCCTCTCACACGCAAACCTTGAGTAACCCTTTTCGAACCCTTGCAATAAAGTGAGAGGTACAAATACTTTTCTAAAGAAGTCTTCCTGCGTTTGTCTTTATCATTGTGTCGGTATGTATCCAGTATATATATGTATATTTCTGCATGAATCAGCAGATGACAATATAACATATATATATATATATATATATATATATATATATAGGTGCAGCAAAAATTCCTCCCCATTTTAAACCATCACCTGTGTGATACAAGTAAACATCGGCAAGGGATATTGGAAGTTAGATTTATCTAATTTCTTATTGTTTTTACTTTTATCTATTGATTGATTTATTTAATATTCTATCAGTTACGATCATGTGTTTGACTAGTACACACCGTATATTTGCTGTCGAAACGTTTTCAATGATTAATGAAAAAGTGATGACTACATAAAGAGCATTCGGTGTTCATTTCCTGTTTCGAAATGATGCTGTTCTGGATAGAATTTTAACTCATTGCAGTATCTCTTTTCTATCCGAAACAACATTATTCCGACGTAACATGAAATTAGATAAAAAAGTTGTCAGTGTATGAATTGCAGATCCACTAGTATTAAAAATCGTTTCAACTGCAAAAACCGGGTGCACACCAGCCAACCCATTATTGTAACTGGTGATATCTTGAAAAAAAAACGATAAAAGATAATGTTATATGGAGCTACCATTACCATTTGCCAAAGTTCACTTGCCTTACACAGGTAACTATCTGAAATGCTGTTGCTATTTTTGCCTCACCATATATATATATATATATATTGTAATAGTTTATGGTTATTATTAGCTCAAAAAACGGAAAGATAAGTAATAAGAAAAGAATCCTCAAAAGTATGGTGGTACAGTGTGGAGAAAATGTCCCCTTTTTTTTTTTTATAAAAGAACGAAATATCACGCCTCTTCACCGGTTTTAAAGTGTTTGATCTATCCAACCTACCATATATTTCTATCATATATATAAATATATATATATATATTGTGGTATCTGTGACCCGAGGCTTCATGCTTTACGGATTCATCAGGAATCTGCTTGATGAATTCGTATAGCATAAAGCCCAGGGTCACAGTTACCACCATGTAATATATATATATATATATATATATATATATATATATATATATATGCATTTATATATATATATATATATATATATATATATATATTACAAGGTTAGATCTTTATAATATATATTTATATATATCAGTGTCCGTCAAATGTTTTTCAATATTTTGGTGCAAATAATTTTGCGAGGCTTATGTTATGTGACCGAAGTAGCTCAAACCCTCATAGGTGCCAGCAGTGCCTTTTATTTTCGTGGTAGTCAGTGCGCTGACACGTTCGGATTGTTTAACTTTATGTGGGAATTGAAATCCACAGAGATAGATGTGCAATGTAACATATTCTTTTTGAGTTCAAGCTGACCCATAACTCAACGCAACCAACTGAAAATATTTGTTGTGCTGAAAGTTAAAGCGCAGTTACCACTGTTACAGTAATTGGATAGTTGAAGAAATTTAGTTTGGGTGTCAAAAAAAAAAAACTGACAATATATATATATATATATATATATGGGGTACATGCGATAAGTTTCCAGACTTTTTTCGTATGGGCGCTTTTATTGACAGTGCACACATGAAACTCTAGTCCCCTTCGAAGTAATCTCCTCCGGCTGTAATGCACTTTTTGTACCGTTCCAACAACTTCTGGAAGGCCCCATGGAAGTCCTCTTGTGTGAGTGTGTCAATGACCTTCGTCAAAGCCTCTTTCATCTCCTCAATTGTCTCATAACGACAGCCTCTGAGCTTAGGGAATAAGCAAAAGTCACAGGGAGCAAGGTCTGGATTATAGGGAGGCTGAGGAACAGTCTTGATGCCCATCTTGGTCAAATAGTCTGGATTTTTGAAATTCACCAGCTGTGACAATCAGGCTTTAGTAGGGTGTATTCCAATTCCTGCTGTAGCTGTTCATTTGAAGCTGAAATCATAAAAATTGGTCATTCATCTCATAAGATGTATAGCAATAATATACTGAATTTTTTACGAAAAAAATCTGGAAACTTATCGTATGCACCTCATATATATATATATATATATATATATATATATGATTGATTGAATAATAAAGACACATTTTGTCTATATATTTTTCTTAAGATCCTTTAAAGTTTTCGGATAAGTGTCTTGGTTTTAAGTTGGAATTGGTAGATGAATTTACCAAAATTGTCTCAAGCGCTTTGGGCCTTTTATATTTGATTATCAGGGGTTGTTTGTATGTATTCATACTTTTTTTTTAAAAGAGTTTTTTTATGTTTTATATGGCATTACCTAAACGAAATTTGGATAAAACTGATACAATTTTGGTAAATTCATCTACCAATTCCTTTTTAAAACCAAAATACTTATCAGCAAACTTGAAAGGATCTTAATAAACTTATACAGACAACATGTGTCTTTATTATTTAATCAAACATGTTTAATGAAAGATTGCTGCCCAACTACACACACACACACACACACACATACATATATATATATATATATATATATATATATATATGTGCGTGTGTGTGTGTGGTAGTTGGGCAGCAGTCTTTCTTATATATATATATGTATATATATATACAATGTGGTGTAATCTTTTCCGTCGAAGGAAAAAGGAACGCCGTCCCGAGTTCATATCCTGGACGAGACCGTTTGTATTTCACCTTCTAAAAGGTGTACATCTCACTATTTTTCCTTCTTCTATGAATAAATAGCAGTGCAGACTGGACTCTTTAACGTTGGTATGGCAAGAAGAAAAGAAAAAAAAAACTGCATTCAAATCTGTTTAAGGCCCCGATTAGAAAACTGACAATTGACCCTGTGTCACATCCTGCTCTTGCTGACGGGTTGGTTTATATATATATATATATATATATATATATATAGGGTGCAGAAGCAAACTTTGGAATATTCTTCCATAATAGTAAAGGAATCTATAATAAAACAAGATTAATTTTAATTTTAAAAGTTTAACAGACAAGTAAGAAAATAGACACAAAACTCTAAATTTACTCAGTATGACCACAATTTTTTTTTTCACTTATTGTACAAACACGCCTTCAAAACGATTTGCATGCCTTCAAAATAATTTTTCCAGGATATTGTATTCCTTTTCTCCTTAACAGCAAACTTTAGCGAACTGATATTTGTATGGGAAGTTGCATTTGTTTTATTTTCTAAAACGCCTCATATAGCGTCATCAAAGGAGTTAAAGTCCGGGCTTAAATCTTGTTTAATTGCTCTCCTCATAGTTTTTTCGTTGACTTTCAATTCTTTAGCATGATTTCTTATTGAGGTTGTGTGGTCCTTCTTAATCGCCGTAGTGAGAGCTGTCAAAAAGTTTTCTTTTCGTTTTTGTTTAATCCTTCTCTCCCCTTTTCCTTGAAAAGCTCTTTTTCGGTAAAAAAAAAAAAAAAAAAAAAAAGAATTACAATCACTAGACAAATAAAATTTGATTTGGTTTTGGCGTTAAGCAAATCGTAGATTCTTTGTCGTTTCTCTTCTTGCACACTCATATTAGGCTGAATTTTAATTAGTGCTTGAATACTAGAGCTAACCATAAAATTTAGATTCATCACTTTTTTTTATTTGATTTATAATACTAGAAAAAACGTTTTAACAGTTATTCCATGTTTTGCCTCTGCACCTTGTATAATAACTATTGCAAAGGTTTTTATGTTATGTCATGAATTCGAGTGTCTAAAAGATATTTAGTAAGAACCAAGCGTGTTTCCAGACGGCAAGTCATTTTCTTCAGTTTTTATGATGAGAACTTTTTTAGCTGCAGTCGAAGCCAAAGGGAAAAAAAAAAATTTATGTTTCTCTTTTTTCGATTTCTTTCTCAAAAATTATTAGGCAGTTGCAAATTTAGACTGAAAGCATTTTATAACTAAATTTCGCTAATACAGCTGTCACTATTGTTATTTAAAGCAGAAAGTTTTAGATGGTACCTGGCATTTTCTGAACGCCAAGTTTTTTTTGTGAAAATACTGTAAATTTCACATTTTATTTCTATAGAGAGCAAATGGAAGATATAGCTTTGAAAGTAGAGTGAGCATTAGAGTCCTTTTTGATTTATCATATGATTTAAAAATGATTGCTTATTCTTATCTGTTCACTAACTTGCTTTATATATATATATATATATATATATAAAAGTAAAAGTAAAGTTGGCGACCGTAGTTGAGTGTGACCAGAAGGCTCCCTTTTCATTAGCTACTACACCGAGATGTAGGGGAGGACGCTACTCCTTTCCCTAGATTGCTCCGCTTTACCCTTTATACGTACATTATAATGCTGAGTGATAAGCAAAGAGGTATCAAGTACCATTTATAAAGTCTTTGGTATAACCGGACCTGGGATTGAACCCCGGTTTTCCGGACCATTGGCAAACACTCTACCCTCTAGCCGGTTATATACATATATCAGTAATACCCAGTCAGCGACCAAAGACAATGGGTATGGATTATTCGCGTAGAGAATATATGTGAAATTTCATATAAATCTAGGGGAGTACTCTATGTATGGCTATTGTTATATATTGTCTATCCAGGTTTCAAATTAAACGTGTGGCGTCTCTTGACGAGACGAAGAGTATCATGATATTCTTCACCGAAATAAATAATAATAATAATAATGACAATCTAACCAAGATATTATATATATATATATATATACGTGTATGCGCAAGCGCACGTGTGTTTGAGAGAAATCGAAGTAACTTACTATATATAAATATATATATGTATTGGTGACAAATTTAAATAACTTGCTATATATATATATACATATATATATATATATATATATATATATATATATATATATATATATATATATATGTATACGTGTGTGCGCGTACGCTCGTTGTTTTAGAGAAATTTAATAAATTATTTCTCATAGTTATTGAATGTAAATATATTTTGTTCAATTCTTTGTATGTATAACTCATATATGAGGACATACAAATACAAAAACAAATACACTCACACATACATACACACTCACACACACACACACATATATATATATATATATATAGTTATCTTAATTGAACGTCAATATATTACGTGTAATAAGACTACACACAAGAACAATGTTAGTAAGTCATCACATCATAAAAAAGTAACGATAGAACTGGTTATATATATATATATATATATATATATATATATATATATATATATATATATATATATATATAAGCTGTCTTTTTCTTATATTACGATATGATGAAATAACGCACGTACACATATATATTTCATTCGTATTATTTATTCTAGTGTATATATATATATATATAATTTTATGTTATTATATATATATATATATATATGTGTGTGTGTGTGTGTGTGGCATCGGCCGTAGTTTGTTGCTACTTTAGAAAGTGGTGCTTATACGTTGGCAAACATGCTCAGAAATGGACACATTGAATATATATTAATCAACAAGGCCTTCCGTTTAAATAGATAAAAGTCGAAAAGACACGATAGACAATAAGTACAATGATGCGCCGGTCTAATTAGTGCTTGATGAATCGCTGGTAATTAACCCTGTAGTTGACTTCTTATTATTGTTCTTGTGCTTCTTTCGCGCGCCTATTTCCAAATCAGAAGCAACGAACAAAGAAATACAAAATGGCGAACGTCTTTCGTTCGTTTGTCCGCTGGAGCGCGCGGGAAAGAACAGGCCAGCGACGAAGAGCGCATGATGACTTTATCGTTCTGACTATCGATTGGCAGATCAATCGATCGTTAGAATTCGTTGCTTAATTACCACTGCTTTTACCTCACACACAAACACACACACACACACACACACACAGTGTATATATATATATATATATATATATATCGATGTTTGTTTTAGTTTTGATATTTTGTTGCTCAATTTTTGTAGGCAAAAAAACTACGATATGATAAAGAAAGAAAAGTAGACCCACAGGTTAAAAAAATTGAAATAAAAAAAGGGATAGAAAATAGAGTTAGATGAACGCTGGGTAAAAAAAAGAACATTAATAAAAAAAAAAAGGATAACAATAAAAAAAAATTAATGCTTTCAAGGAAAAAAATGGTGAGGAAGAAAATGGAAGAAATCTGATTGATAGGCAGAAAAAAGAAAAAAAAAGAATTAAATTTAGAAGAATGCTTTAGAATATTCAAGGAGTTGAAAAATAGTTGTAGAAAACTGAGCTAAAAGAAAAAGAAAAAGAAAAATGCGATTAAGAAGAAAATGAAAAAGCGAAAGACATATTAATACTACACCAACTATCCGGAAAAAGATTATCATTTCATCTCATCCGATTTGGTTTGATTTAGTTTCTTTGTTTAATGGCAGATCAACCTTCGTGGCTTATTTTATGTAAAAGCCATCGTTGTTGAAGAACAGAGGTAATACTACTTAATCCATAGGTGAGCTTCTAATCCGGAGAAAATTACGAACACATTTTGGATTTACGTTATTTACAGATTATGAACGGACGCTTAGTTTTATTTTACAAGTTAACTAATGTTAAGAAATAATCAGCTTGTTTAATACTTAGATGGGTTATCACTTAAGCAACAGCAGGTATTCAAAGCAATCAGAGGCTGGTTCTCTATATTCAAGCAAATCTTGGGAAATAACGGCAATTATTACAAATTACGAACAAGTCACGATGATTGCACGAGTTCCCAATAGATCCCATAAGTTAAACAGCGATCAGCATCTGGGATACTTAGATGGGGGACCATTTAAGCGACTGCAGGTACTGTGAACAATATATAGTATATTTTAGTAATTAATAGCATTATTTACGGTCCTTTCACGTTGATAGTACCGGTTGCCGATAGATTACCTCAGGTAAGCAGCGATCAGCCAATTCAATACTTAGATGGGTGACCACTTAATTAACAGCAGAAAAGCAACATGAGGCATATGTACTATAAGTAAAGATTTGTAAACACTTACGCGTTAAACAATCTTCTGGAAAACAAATTCTATCTTAGGTATTGTGTTTTAGGTGACAAGGCATTTTCGGATAAGCAAGATATTGTGGAAGATGGTTTGGTTTGGTTTGTTTTTATAGCATATCAACCATTGTAGGTACTATTTACCAACCCCTCCGCTCAGGTAGGATATGACACAAGGTCAATTTTTAAGCGGAGTTTAACAGGTTTGAATTCAGAGTTTTCCTTCTCATAGACTAGTTGCCTCACCTAGTCTGCCCTACTATTTACCCATAGCTGGAGGGAGAATAAGGGGGTTCATACCTTTCCCAAGGGTATTTGCCCGAAAGTGAACGTAATAGCGCGACTGGAGTACGAACTCGCGTACTACGATTCCGCAGTTCATCGCTTTAACCATTACACCACGAGGACACCCTTGTAGGTTATTCAATGTCAAATCCGGTTTATTTATATATGTCAAATACATGATTTGTAAACACAAGTCAATAAAGTTTGATAATTTCAAGTTCATTTACAATTCAATTAAACATTAGACATTTGTTTACACTCAGTTAAATGATCAAAAAGTTATTTTCTAAATAATTTTGTTTAAAGTGTCATTTGTTTACACTCACCTTTCATGTGAAAAACTCTATTTGACCCATAGATAGGGCTCTATGTGATGCGACCACTCCGGGTCAGCGTAGAATGGGAGCGATGGCAATGAAGTGGTACTCTGCATTCTCCAAAGGTCTAGAACTACTAGACCGTCACTATCAGATTGTTTAACATTATATCCAGGACAACAATATAGGAGGGTCTTACCTGTCCGCAGAGATACTGTCAGTGTATCATACAGCCCCAGCCGACTGGGTTATATTGTGGAAGAGGATTCCAGTCACTTTATGAACTGGAGAAAATTCGTCAAAAACTAGGACTCTGATCGGACCTATTACCCCTTTAGGAAAAAAAATTATACTTTTAATCTAAATAATTAAATCTATTTTGTTTAAGGTATATCTTATGAAGCCAGAAAATGCAGCTTTTAGATTTAAAAAATGTTTTGACTTTAATTGTTACCTCTAATTTCACAAACTATCCATATAAGACGAATAAGACCTTCGGTGTTCTACTGCAGAAGTAAGGACAAACTGAGAAGCAGCTTTCTCTTATGGACGTGGACGTACCAGTGTCGGTAGACCAGTGGGAACATATGTACACCAGCTCTGTGCGGACACAGGGTGCAGCCAAGAAAATTTGCCAAGAGCGATTGACCCAAGAGGCAGATGAGGAGAGAGAGAGAGAGAGAGAGAGAGACAGAGAGAGAGACAGAGAGAGAGAGAGACACACACACACACACACACACAGAAACAGAGACAGAGGCAGAAAGAGAGAGAGTGAGAGAGAGTGAGAAAGAAAGACGGAGAAAGAGAGAGAAAGACGGAGAAAGTAGGAGAGAAAAAGAAAGAACGAGAAAGAAAGAAAGAAAGAAAGAAAGAAAGAGAGAGGAAGACGGAGAAAGAGAGAGAAAAACGGAGAAAGACGGAGAGAGGAAGAAAGAAAGAGAAAGAGAGAGAGAGAGAAAGAGAGAGAGAGAGTGAGAGAAATGTGTATCAGTGGTGTCTCTTGAAAAATATGCTGGCGTTAGCAAACAGAATTTTGCAGGTGTAATTAAAGACAAAGAAAAAATTAAAAATTAATTAAATGCATCTTATCACCTCTCAAAAATCAAATAAATTTTTCCGTGTGATTGCATTTACAATGAACCAACGAGCATGAATGTCGAGACAAAGTTAAACAAAATCCCTCCGAAAATAAATAAAAAAAAACAAACATGAAAGCAATTGAATTATGATGATTTATATTTGCACTATTAAACTATTTACGTCAATGTCATATTTTCAGAAGTTTGATTATAAGTAAAGATTTCAAATGAAACATATATATATATATATATATATATATATATATATATATGTGTGTGTGTGTGTGTGAATCAGGGAAGTCCGTGCTCTCGGGAGGACTTGATGAAGATGAAGTCAGTATCTGCTAAGAGTGATAATTTCATAATTTTGCTTAAGTGGGGAATAACACGAGAGGATATTTTACCAGTTTGTTTAAATCAGCGCTTGATAATGAGAATGATTGATAATGAATTAACTTTGAACAGCTGATATTCTGTGAAGTCAACCAGACAAATAATGAAATAGAATCTGTCAAACAGTTTTCTGGGCACTTATTCCATGAACTCTTTCTTGACCAAAATGTAGAACGGGTAACGTCTCCAAAAAGTTGGATGATTTATGCTGAACGTTTTATGTTAAAGAGTTTAAAATAAATGAATTCCTATTCTTTTATAAAATATAAAATTGTTGGTTTTGTTTTGTTTTACGGCATATCAACCTTTGTAAGATACTTAATGCTAAATCCGTTTTATTCACACACACACACACACACACACACACACATACATACATATATATATATATATATATATATATATATATATATATATTAATTAAATTACTATGACCAGAAAATCCAGCAAACACCCACATGCGACATACAGAACACTGAACAGCTGTTTCGACCTTATTGGGTCTCATCAGCAGTGCATACCATAATCCCCACCACTAGAGATCAAACCAGCACCCCCAGAATGTAGAATACGAACTTCTACCATAGGGTCACCAATTCATGCCAGATATAAGTGATACCAAATCAACTCGTCATGGTAAGAATGCGCAACCGCATGATCATATATATATATATATATATAATGCCATGAAATTTAGTCTGCGGCCCCTGGGTTTCATCGAGTTTTTACAATACAACAATCATCAGGCAGTTAACAAGATGAAATGAATCGAAATTCGAAACATACGGACAAAAACCGTTGGGATTTTGTAGGAAACTTTACGTGTGATTGTAGGTGTGTGTGCGTGTGAATGTGTGTGTGTGTGTGTGTTGGTAGCAGTTGCGTATCATTGTGTGTGTATGTGTGAGTGGTATATAGTGTATGTGTATATAAAGGTGTATGCGCAGCTCATTGTTTTACCAGATGTTAGTTATTTGTGTACCTCAATTTTGCTACTGTATTGTTGGGAAAGAATTCTTTATCAATTTCTATTTTACCTACACATACAGAAATAGATAAAGAATTCTTCAATCTGATGATTGTTGTTTTGTGAAAACCCCATAAAACTCAGGGGTCATGGACTAAATTCCATGGCATTAAATATATAAATCTATTATATATTTATTTATTTATTTATTATTATTATTATTATTATATAATAGGTTAATCCTAGATATTGAGCACTCTCCACATTATATTGCACCTGGTTCGCCACAAACCCACAAAGTGATTTAGTGACTACTAACACTGGTATGATAATATATATATAAATATATAGTCATCCACGGACAGATCTGTTTCGTTCTATCAGAACTCATCAGTGTGGCTAGACAGTACCTTCCCGTAGCTGGGATCGAAACCCGGTTGACTCAAACGTCAACACAAGCTTCAAACCATTCAGCCACGAGGAGATATTAGCTGCAAAGTAAATTTTAAATGGTTATGGATCACAATTAATATTGTTTACATACATCCGTTCAAACGGTTGTCGAGACCTCAATTCAAACGAAGAGGCTTACAATAATCGCTAATCAACACGATTACTTCTTCGCCAGAGAACTCAACCCCACGGGGTAGGGGAGTATATATATCTCTATAGTCATCCACAGATAGATCTGTTTCGTTCTATCAGAATTCATCAGTGTGGCTAGACAGTATGTATATATATATATATTAAATATGTGATTTATAAACATATTTTGCAGTTAACGTTTTTAAACGAATCAGAGTTCATTTTTTTTGCACACAAGTCAATAATTGCTACTTAACACTAACAATTAACTCTAACATTAGTCATTTATTTACACACAGTTAAATGATCAAACAGTTCTTTTTCAAACAATTCAGTTTAGCAGTTCAAAAAAGTTAAATGGTTCCAGGTATTGCCCTATATCATAAACAATTAAATTAAACATCAATCATCTGTTTACAATCTATTAAAATGGGTATTTGACCCATAATAAGACCCTATCAAGTGCTACCACTCCAGGCTCAGAATGAACCTGGGAGCGATGGCAATGATGGGGCACATCGCATTCTCCAAGGCTCTAGCATTACTGGAGCCTTACCATGAGATTGTTCAATGTCATATCCAGGTCACTCGTTGGGGGAGTCATAAACTTCTGTAGAGGTTTAATTGTCAAAAACATTTCTATTTCCAACAATTCAAATAGTTATATATAACAATTCAGTTTAGTGTAAGTACAGTTTCAATGTCAAAAACAGTTGAATTTCAAATAACTCATTTTAGCATAAGCAGGCAGTTTCAATGTAAGTACGGTTTAATTGTCAAAAACACTTCTATTTCAAGATATTCAGCAAGGGCAATGAAGAGGTGCTCCATATTCCCTAAAGCCCCAGCATTAATGGGACCTCAACATCAGACAGTTTTGTGTCATATACAGGACACTCATTGGGGAGCGGTTTTACCTCTCTGCAGAGGTGCAGTCAGTGTATTTTATAGCCCCAGCCGACTGGGCAATTCATAGGGTGAGTATGATCCCACCCCTCATACCATTAAATTAAAAATTTGATTGGAATTTGCTTTATTCTCTAAGTTAGATTCTTTAGTACTGTTACAGTAACAAAAATAAAGCTCCACGTCATTGTTATTCTTCCTCTTTTAATCTGAGACTTTGAGACTGTTAAAAAAAGGCATTTATATGTCACCAATTGTTGTGCTCACTCAATAGGTTGCATAGAAATAGCTAAAGGGTGTGTCAATTAAAAACTTCGAGTACTCTTTCTCAGAGAGGAAACAGTTTTTTTTTCCGAAGAAAATATTTTGTGGGAGATTGATTTTTGATTGATTTTAACAGCATGTCAAATCGTCTAATACATAAGCCGTGAAGGTTGATATGCCATTAAACAAAGAAACAACTACCCACTCATACTATTGCTGTTCTCTTTATCATCTCTCTCGCTCTTCTTCTATTTATCCTCTCTCTCTCTCTCTCTCTCACCGTTCTCTTCTCGTTTCTTCCCTTCTCCCCATCGCTGTCTCTGTCTCGGTCTTTATATTTTAAAAAATAATATTTTAATAAAAATTATCATTTTCAACGACTGCAGCCGAAGAGGGATACAAATTCTTGATTCTCGTTTAAAGAAATATCGGGTTTGCATGAGTTTTCGTACCTGCTCTGGAAAAACCTGATTATTTCCCGAACACCCTGATATATGATTTTGTAGAATATTATTTGTCTGTAATAATTAGACGGTGGTACTTTCCTGGGTTCAGCTAGTGAATCATAATCCTTTGAATACAGACTTTTTCTTGAATCAATCTTATTTAAAACAAACTACGGGAGTCTAGACTACGTGCTTAGAACATAGATTGATAAAATCAAAGAAAACGGTTTCGAGCTGGTAAAGAAAAGAAGGAGAAGGTAACCCGCAAAAACAATTACCGACGCCAACTACGCCGATGACATAGCGATTCTGGCAAATGCACCCGCCCAAGTCGAAACTCTACCGCATAGTCTGGAATGAGCCGCCGCAGGCATTGGCCTCAATGTCAATGCACACAAAACGGAATACATGTGCTTTAATAAAACAGGTGACATTTCCACACAAGGCGGTAGCTCTCTGAAACTAGTTGACAAGTTCACCTACCTAGGAAGTAGTGTCTCACCAACCGAAAAAGACATCGATACGCGACTAACAAAGGCATGAACAGCTATCGATAGGCTATCGGTCATATAGAAGTCAGACCTGAGCGATAAAATGAAACGTAGTTTCTTCCAAGCAGCAGTCGTGTCGATACTGCTATATGGAAGCACTACATGGACGCTGACTAAACGGATTGAGAAAAAGCTTGACGGCAACTACACAAGAATGCTGTGAGCAATTTCGAAGTCCTGGGGGCAACACCCCTCAAAGCACCAGCTGTACGGCCACCTACATCCCATCACGAAAACTATCAAAGTTAGACAAACCAGATATACAGGACACTGCTGGAGAAGTAGGGACAAGCTCATAAGTGATGTACTCCTATGGACCCCCACATATGGCCGAGCAAAAGCAGGGTGACCAGCTCGAACCAACATACAGCAGCTCTGTGAGGATACGGGATGAACGATAGGGAGGAGTCGCGAGAGAGGTTCAGGGATATCTGTGCTGGTGGCATGATGATGACGGGAGTCTAGCGTCGTTTATTTCTTATTGCTTAGTCTCTAGGCTACACATCCGATTGCTGTTTCATATCAGAACTACTTGATAGTTGACAGAAGAATAGAAAAGAGTTTGAAAAACGCAATCCCCGTAGATTCTCATTTCTTTTAAATCCCGACATTTTTTAGTTGTTTTTAAGAACACTTTTTTCATTAGCTCACAGTCCTCTCAATTAGGAATACTTTTTAAGCAGCTCTACCTGACTCATAGATGAGACACAAACTGGTATTACCTTTCCGGGTCAGAGTGGACCTGGGAGTAATGGAAATGAAGTGCTATTCCATATTCACCAAAGCTCTAGAACTAACGCCTTGTCACCAGAATCAATTTAGTGTCATATCTAGCACACTCTTCTTTGAGGAGGGGGTGTCTTAGCCCTCTGTAGAGGATATAATCTGTGTATTATAAGCCCTGACAACGCAAAGGAGATTTCACAACTTCTTCATTTCTTCTGCAATGTCCAGGTATTTTACAAGCTTTTCGCCTTGGTTCACGTTCACTGTGTGGTCTGCTGGAATTGAAAAATCATCTAGATGACAAGTTCTTTTTATGTTGTTGTTTAAAATTAGTTTAGGGCTTCTCGCCAGGATTGGAAGATTTGTTTTTATCTCAACATCTCAGAGAAGTTTAGTCATTTCTGTTTGGTTTGGTTTGGTTTGTGATTCATTTTTGTAATGTATTTAATGCCAAATCCTATTTATTCACACACACACACACACACACACACACATATATATATATATATATATACGCGGTGCCTTCAATAAGTTTCCAGACTTTTTTTCGTATTGGCATTTTAAATCGTCGTAGACACTTTATTGCTATACATCTGACCAATTTTTATGATTTCAGCTTCAAAGCCTGATTGTCACAGTTGGTGAATTTCAAAAATGCTATCTGGACATGAGGAAGAACGATATGCAATAAAATTCTGTTTTAAAATTTGAAAAAATGCCATAGAAACGTATGGAATGCTTCAGACTGCTTTTGGAGCATCTTGCATGAATTAAGCATCAGATTTTGAGTGGCATAAGAGATTCAAGGAAGGCAGGGAGTCTGTGAGGGATGATGAGAGGTGTGGGAGGAGTAAGGAAGTCAATACACCAGAGTTGATTGGCCAAAGGTTTAGGCTTACTACGTAGAGGTTTTAAGGGAGTTCAGGAAGATATTCCGTCGGAAGAGGCCAGCACTCTTCAAATCGGATCAGTGGCATTTCCAGCAGGACAATGCACCAGTCCACAACTCCATCCTTGTCACAGACTATTTGACCAAGATGGGCCTCAAGACTGTTCCTCAGTCTCCCCATAGTCCAGACCTTGCTCCCTGTGACTTTTGGTTATTCCCTAAGCTCAGAGGCTGTCGTTATGAGAAAATTGAGGAGATGAAAGAGGCTGTGACGAAGGTCCTTGACACGCTAACACAAGAGGACTTCCATGGGGCCTTCCAGAAGTTGTTGGAACAGAACATTAAGTGCATTGCAGGCGGAGGAGATTACTTCGAAGGGGACTAGAGTTTCATGTGTTTACTATCAATAAAAGTACCCATACGAAAAAAGTCTCTATGTTGTAGAGTGGCTGAACATCCCTTCAGCACTCTACCAGATAGAGTGACTCATAGCCATAAATAGCCAACGATTAAAGACTTCAGGGGTTGGTTTAATAAGCTGATTAATATTCTGTCTGATCTTACTTCGTTTGGCTATACAACATTTTGACCCTCTTCAATATCTTGTTAATTCTCTTGTTAATTGTTTTTAACTTACTGTACTGTATCTTCTTTGTATCCGTTAGCACAGGATACTGGTGCTGAATATATATATTAAGCACTCATTCTTCTCACTGCATTATTTACTCCAATGATACAACATATATATATATATAGGAAATAGATAAACTAATGCAGAGTGTAAAAAGGTATTATGAATGGGAAGGGGCGAAAGACGAGATATACTAGGGAAGAAAAAGGAGGTTTGAGTGATAGTTGTAGGGGAAAGGGCCGAAAGACAAGAGATAAATAAGGGAAGAACAAGGAGGTTTGAGTGATGGTTGTAGGGGAAAGGGCCGAAAGACAAGAGATAAATAAGGGAAGAACAAGGAGGTTTGAGTGATGGTTGTAGGAGAAAGGGCCGAAAGACAAGAGATAAATAAGGGAAGAACAAGGAGGTTTGAGTGATGGTTGTAGGGGTTAATTCGATTTTGAATATAACCTGGAAGCCAGGTGACACTAAGTGTATTGGATTTCATTAGAAATTTGACTAGAGGTGGATTAATTTTAGTGAGTAAGGGAAATATGAGGGGGATGATTATTTAGAGAAAAAGAAGAAAGAGGCAATGAAAGTAGATAAGAAACTAAAAAAAATGTTTAGTCTGAGGAAGTTTTACTGTTAATAAAAACGAAATATTACTATTGAACCGTTCCAAGAGTTTGATTTAACCACTCCACTCTTCCTCTATTTTTTATCATCTTGTCAGATTAACCGAAATCTACCCATTCGCTAAATATATATATATAAACACGAAAAAACAAGAAAGTAAAAGTCTGCGCTCCAGATAGAGACACAGACTATTTCGACATTGTACCAGGTGTGCTATAAGGAGACACAGTGGCTCCATACCAGCTTATCATCTGTCTAGACTACGTGTTTAGAACGTCTATTGGTTTAATGAAAGAAAACGCTTTCAAGCTGGCAAAGGGAAAGAAGCAGAAGACACTCCGCATAAACAATTATGGACGAGGACTACGACGATGACATAGCGCTTCAGGCAAATACACCCGCCTAAGCCGAAACCCCGCTACATAGTCTGGAACGAGCAGCTGGTAGCATAGACCTCCATGTCAACACAGACAAGACGGAATACATGTGCTTTAATCAAAGAGGTGGCATCTCCACACTAAAGGGTAGATCTTTGAAACTTGTAGACAAGTTCACCAACCCAGGACACAATGTCTCATCAATCAAGAAAGACATCAACACGTTACTAGCAAAGGCATGGACTGCTATCGACAAGCTATCGGTCATATGGAAGTCAGACCTAACCGATAAAATAAAACGCAGTTTTTTCCAGTAGCAGTCGTGTCGCTATTGCTATATGGATGCACCACATTGATGCGAACTAAACGTGTGGAGAAGAAGCTTGAAGGTAATTAAAGAATGATGCGATTGTTATTGATCAGGTCCTGGAGGTAACACCCCACAAAACAGCAACTGTACGGCTACCAACCACTCATCATGAAAACTATCTAAGTTAGACAAACGAGACATACGGGTCAATGCTGGAGAAGTAAGGACGAACTTATAAGCGAGATACTCCTGTGGACCCCTTCACATGGAAGACCAAAGGCAGGACGACCAGCTATAACCTAAATACAACAGTTCTGTGCCGATACAATATATAGGCTGGAAGACCTCCCGGGAGCGATGGACGATAGAAACAGGCGGTGAGAGAGGTTCAGGGAGATCAGTGCCGGTAGCCTGACATAATGATGATACCAACAGGATTTTGCATTAAAGAGCCAAGAAGTGGTGATATGCCATAAAACCCAATTAGTCAATAATCACTTGTGCGATGCTGGGTTTCAGCAATGGCATTTCGTATTTCGGCCGATTCTATTTGAAAATTGGGTCTAACTTGTTGTTGTGTCTTTATTTTGTCTTCTAAGTAGTTCAGTTCTGCACTCGTCTTCATTTAAATTTAATAACCGGAATACTTTTTAATCACATCTCGTACTCACACACTTATTATATATATATATATATATATATACGTGTGTGTGTGTGTGTGTGTCTGCTTGTGTACCTACAAGTACGTATATTCATTTCCAAAATATATTGTATAAGCAGGAATATATATATGTGTGTGTGTGTGTCTGTGTCTGTGCGTATGTTCAAGATATATATATATATATATATATATATATACTGGCAAGTTGTATGCATATAATCTTTACCTATAACAAGATAACACAAATGAAATATTCTTACGAACCAATGAATAATTTGTTTGTTGTGTTATAGTATTTCGGTGCTTTCACCTGGATGGAATTGATGTCTGAAGAAGGGAAGTAATATTCAAAAACATAGATAGCTTGACAGATAGATACTGACATATATATATATATATATATATATATATATATATATATATATATATATATATATATATATATATTATCTTGTCATATATATAAAGAGAAAGATAGAAACTGAGACAAATAGAGAGACAAAGCGAGAAGAAAACAAAAAAAAAAAAACGACTGAAAGGGAGAGAGAGAACGAGAGCATGGTTAACAGAAATTACTCAGGATCACTGTAAAATAGAGAAAGAACTATAAAAGATGTGATGGGAAACAGTAAAGACGACAAAAAGGAGAAAAGGAAAAGCAGAGAAAAGAGAGAGAGAGAGAAAGAGAGAGAGAGAGAGAGAGATTGAGAAAGAGAGAGTTAAATAGAGAGGAAGAGAGAGAGAAAGAAACAGAGATAGAGACAGACAGACAGACAAAGAGAGAGACAGAGAGACAGAGAGAGAGAGAGAGACAGAGAGAGACAGAGAGAACAATAGCATGATCAACAGTGATTATTTCGGATTACAGTACAACGGAGAGAGTGAAGAACATAAGACGTGATAGGGAAACACAAAAGACGACAAATAGAAAAAGAAAAAGAGAATCAGAGAGAGAGAGAGAGAGAGAGAGAATAAGGGAAAGGGAGAGGGGAAGAAATTGGAGAGAGAGAGAGAATCTTTGGAAGAGATGTCATCTCCTTCCGATCAATACACTAATGCCCGGCACACGACACTAGACATATTTACATACCGTATAACCCCGCAATCGCACTTGGGGTCTTCTTCCGCCTGTTCGAGCGTGCCGTCCACGTGACCTACGGGAAAGCGGAAGTTAGCCATGCGCTTGCAATGTCATACGGTACACATACAAAGTTTTTATGTCACACCGTACGAATATATTTAGAATATTAAGTTTTTTTTCTACTGTTTGGAATTATTTTTTCGCCTTTTTTTCCTTTAAAAAAACATCTTGTCTTTTTTTTCCTAATTGTTTTTTTTTATTCCAATTGTTTATTTTCGTATTTATGGTGTCTTTCTCTTATTATTTACCAAAGATACGTCAGAAACATTCTTATTGGTTACCGAAAGTCCTAGATCAACTGTAATTGTCATTTATTCAGATATTTTGTTTAAATTTTATTTAGACACATTGGATTTTTTAAAAATCTATGCTTGCTATTTTTTTTTAAATTCTTGTTCTGTCATTTATATAATCCTCTTCTTCTTCTGTTCTTGTTGTTACTCTTCTTTCTTTCTTTCTTTCTTTCTTTCTTTCTTTCTTACCTTACTTTTTAATCATTTTCTCTGTTTTTCTTCCCTCAAGTAATTCTAATGCATTTCTTCTTCTTCTTCTTCTTCTTCTTCTTCTTCTTCTTCTTCTTCTTCTTCTTCTTCTTCTTCTTCTTCTTCTTCTGTTGTTGCTGTTGATACTCTTCTTTGACTTCTTTCTTTCTTTTTTTCTTTCTTTCTTTCTTTCTTTCTTTACTTTTTAATCATTTTCTCTGTTTTTCTTCCCTCAAGTAATTTTAATTCGTTTCTTCTTCTTCTTCTTCTTCTTCTTCTTCTTCTTCTTCTTCTTTGACTTCTTTCTTTCTTTCTTTCTTTTTTCTTTCTTTCTTTCTTTCTTACTTTCTAATCATTTTCTTTGTTTTTCTTCCCTCAAATAATTTTAATTCGTTTCTTCTTCTTCTTCTTCTTCTTCTTCTTCTTCTTCTTCTTCTTCTTCTTCTTCTTCTTCTTCTTTCTTTCTCTCTAATCATTTTCTTTGTTTTTCTTCCCTCAAATAATTTTAATTCGTTTCTTGTTGTTGTTGTTGTTGTTGTTGTTGTTGTTGTTGTTCTTCTTCTTCTTCTTCTTCTTCTTTCTTTCTTTCTTTCTTTCTAATCATTTTCTTTGCTTTTCTTCCCTCAAAAATTTTTAATTCGTTTCTTCTTCTTCTTCTTCTTCTTGTGTTACTCTTCTTTGACTTCTTTCTTTCTTTCTTTCTTTCTAATCATTTTTTTTGTTTTTCTTCCCTCAAATAATTTTAATTCGTTTCTTCTTCTTCTTCTTCTTCTTCTTCTTCTTCTTCTTCTTCCGCACACGTTTTATCCTAATATCCGGCTTTTTTCAGCAACTTCTTTTTTTTCTGATCGTTTTTTTTTTTGCTTCCACCTACTCTTTTTTCCTTTATTCTTTTCATTTACTTTCAAACCTCCTCGCACTCTCTTCTTACGGATACAGCTTTTTCCTTTCCAGTTAATGTGATCTGCAAACGCCACGGGCTGGCATCAAGTAACAGTTGTTGGGCCGACGAAATGTCTTTCGTGACTCTCTGCTGCCCACTACAATGACCTAACATTTATACCAATAAGCGCTCCCTAAGCCAACGACGCTTATAAGAAACGACCAAGAAAAAGGGATCTGAGTTCATATTCACAGATATCGTGTGGCTTTCGTTCATTTTTAGTTATTAATTTTTGTTGCAATTATAATAATGTAAACTCTCGGGAAGGAGGAAAAAGTTGCGAAAAGGAAATGCGAAAAATTCACATTGCAAGCGGAGAATTTCTGGTCCGGTAGACAAATAGGAACTTATAAAAGGAACGTATTTGTTTGCGAGTTTTCAAGGTTACCGATCCGGGTTTGTCCTTTATGCATCAGACAAGAAATTAGAAACGCGAGCAAGCTAATTTGATTCGAAAGAAGTTAAAGTAAAATAATTAAGCGATAACCTACAACCACGCATATCTATCTATCTATCTATCTTGTATATATGTATGTATTCATTTATCTTGGCCGTTTTATATCTATCTTGATCTCTTCTTATCTATCCATCTATCTTGCTCTCTCCACATCTATCTATCTATCTATCAGGGTCTTTTTGTTGTATATTGACCCTCGACCCAGCCAAACAAGCCATTCCAAAGTGATGCACCGGAAGGAAGGGACACATTCCGATGGCAGTTATGAGGAGAAATCATGTAGGCGGACTTTGCTGACGAAATGGGACAAGGTAAAAGCCCATTATATACTCATAGACTGATGCACCGGAAGAGAGTGACCTGTGAAATGCATGGCAGTTATTTCCGCTTGATGACGATCAAACATGCCATTCCAAAGATTGAGTGGGTGGTTGAACTATTATATTACTCGGTGAAGACAGGAAGTCAGTGAGTTGGGGACCAGAGAAGTCGGAGGCAAGTTGTAGTCGAGAAAGCCACCGCCCGGCGGAGAGGGCCCTCGAGGCCCCCGATTGAGTTGAAGATCAGATGGGTTAGGGATGAGATGTGGTAGGGAAATCCACACCCGGCCGAAGGGGCCCTCGGGACCCCCGATTGAGTTTGGAGTCCCTTTGGTGATAAGATGTAGAAGAGAAAGACCGCACCCAGCAGAGTGGGCCTCTGGGCCACCGGTTGAGCAGCCCTGGAAAACGAGAAAGACACAACGCTGATGGCCATAAGAGTGGGGGTCAATATATTACAGTTCTGTTCGGTCTCCAACTCCCTCTCACAGTAAAACCTTGAGTAACCCTTTTCGCACCCTTACAATAAAGTGATGGTTTGGTTTGGTTTCTTTGTTTAATGGCATATCAACTCTTTTTAGGCTATTTAATGCCGAAGCCATTCTCATAGAAGAACAGTAGTGGTACTATTTAACCCATTGCTAGGAGGATAAGGGGGTTCATACCTTTCCCAAGGATATTTGGCCGAAAGTGAACGTAATAGCGCGACTGGAGTACGAACTCGCGTACTACGATTCTGCAGTCCATCGCTTTAACCATTACACCACGAGGACACCCCCTGAAATAAAGTGAGAGGTACATATTTTTCTAAAGAAGTCTAAAGAAGTCTTCGCTCGTCTGTTATTATTGCGTCAGTATGTATTCCGCATATACATGTGTATATAAGCATATATATATATATATATATATAGTTGTAGCATATGACTTTACAACATCTATCTATCTATCTATCTATCTATCTCTTTTCATATCTATCCATCTATCTATCTACCTTGGTCTCTACATATGTATGTATCTATCTATCTGGATCTTTATATATCTATCTCTCTATTTTAGTCATTTCATATCTATCTATCAGACCAAGAGAGGTTGATAGATAGATATGAAAGGACTTAGATAGAGAGATAGATATATATAGATCCAGATAGATAGATACATACATATGTAGAGACCAAGGTAGATAGATAGGTGGATAGATATGAAAAGAGATAGATAGATAGATAGATATAAAAATGTTGTATAGTCATATGCTACAACTATATATATATATATATATATATATATATATATATATATATATATATATATATATATCATCTTGCTATATATGCTATAGTCATATATATATGTTGTATAGTCATATGCTACAACATATCAATCTATACTGGTTTCTTGGTCTCTAGATCTATCTATCTATCTATCTATCGTCCTGTGCTTGCCGAGGTGTTTGATGTGGCCTTTGTTCCGTGCCCATTGCATGGGTTTCCCGTTAGATGTTGTATCAACTCCTTCATTGCCCATGCTGTGTTTGAAAAAAAAATCCAGAGAAGGCGGATGACACAAATTATCTGATGAGAGGTGTTTGGTTGGAACAAGTTGCTCGAGTGTTGATAATTGAAAGACAAGAAAAAACTGTCCATTAACAGAAAACAAGTATCTATTGAACCACAATTCTGTAACAATAATACATATAATATATATTTGGAAATTGTATTAATTTTTGTGTTGAGAGAAACACATGTTGAGGAATTGGCTGGTGCTATTTTCCCATGTCTGGTAATTTTTATATGGAGAGGCTTAAGTGTTTGGAGGGACCTCTTGCCCTCCGTATGGTCATTGAATTTTCTCTCCCTTTGAGCTCTTAAAGAAGTAACTTTATCGAGAATCCCCCAGGGTAAAAAACAACTTTAACTGACTCACCAGCCACAAATCATTTCCTATTTTCTACAACTTTATTGGTCAGCTAATCACAAGTTCCAATCTCTGTTTGTCGGAAGTGTATCCCTTTTACGTTTTATATTTCCCTTGGATATCCAATCAAGTAAAAAATTGGCGATTTGATGATAAAGTGTTGTAGACCTCACTTTTTATATTAACCAATCAAAGTTTTTTTAATTGAAAAAAGCCCCCAAAACAATCAGTTATCCGAATCCAATATTTAACTTTTTAATTTCAACAGGTGGCCAAAGATCAATTTGGAATGTTATGTGTTTACATAGGTCAATCCACCAAGAGACCCCAGTAACATTCTTGTCACATGTTTACTTTGATTTTTTTGACAACTTGTAGGTGTGCAAAGTTCAAGTTTTCACTGACCTTTTATATTAACTTTCGAATTTTGTTATGTCAACTCACGATGTAAATAAGTCTATATTCTCATATTTTTATTAGTCTGTTCTTATCTATCTATCTATCTATCTATCTATCTATCTGTCAGTCTTAGTATCTTCATATCTATCTATATATTCATCTATCTATATCTTAATTCTTTTTTCTTTTTCTATTGATTTCTTTGTATCTATCTATCTATCTATCTATCTATCTGAGATTTCTTCAGCAATTTTATTAGAATCTCCTGCTGATTGGTTCCGTAAAACTTTTATCATTACATTATATTTTTATTTTGTTTCACTTGAATTCATTAGTAATTATCTTTGTTCGTGAATGGCGACATTAACTTAGATAAGTGGATAGATTATTAAAATTGAATACAAGATACAGTTTTAATTTGTTACATTCTGTTTTGAAATTTGAGATCAGGTAAAAATTTGTGAGCATAAACATGCGAATAATGTCTGTTGACCTTTCAAAGGTCATTTAATGCATTTAATTTAAGCTTTAATTGCAGTTAATTATCTTTGATTCCTGCTAAAATATCATAACAGTAATGTATATTTACCCCTGTACATTTTCGGACACGCTACGAATACATTATCATCATCATCATCATAAGATGTTATGCCTCATGTATATATATATATATATATATATATATATATATATATATATATATACTGGAACCTTACCATCAGATTGTTTAGCGTCATAATCAGGACACTTGTTGGGGAAGTCTTACTCTTCTGCAGAGGTGTAGTCAGTGTATTCCACAGTTTCAGCCGATTGGGCAATTTTCAGAAAGTTGTCCTCATTTTTATTTATTTATTTATTTTCAAACTATTCAGTTTAGCATAAGTACGCAGTCTAAATGTAAGTACAGTTTAATTGTAAAAAACATTCCTAATTCAAGCTATCCAGTTTAGTCAAATAGTTCTAAGTCAAACAGTTCTGATTCAAAGAATTCAGTTGAGTATAAGTACAGATTTTGTTTGCACACAGTTTAATGTCGAAACAGTTCTATGTTAAACAATTCAGTCTTGTGTAAGTACATTTTCAATGACAAAAACAGTTCCATTTCAAACAAATCAGTTTAGCATAAGCACACAGTTTAAAAGTAAGTACGGTTTAATTATCAAAAACATTTCTATTTCAAGCTATTCAGTTTAGTCAAACAATTGTTTAGCATAAGTATGCCGTTAGTTCCATTTAACCCATGGATAGGATTCTTATCAGGTGCCATCACGCCGAACCAGAGTGGACCTGGGAGCTATGTCAATGAAGGGGTAGTCCGCATTCCCCAAAGCCCAAACATCACTGGAACCTCACTATCAGATTGTTTAGTGTCATATCCAGGACACTCATTGGAGGGGGGAGTCTTACCTCTCGGTAGAGGTGCAGTCGGTGTATTCTACAGCCCCAGCTGACTGAACAATACACAGTTAAATGTCAAAAGCAGTTTTATTTCAGATAATTCAGTTTAGCATAAGTGCAGAGTTTAGATGTCAAAGTAATTCTATTTTGAGCAATTTAGTTTAGCATAAATATGCAGTTTAAATGCAAAAAACAGTAAAGTCAAGAGAGCATGGATCAGTTCTATTTAACCGATAGATAGGACCCATATCAGGTGCTACCACTCCGGGTCAGGGGGTTTGAGTTTTTACTGTTTTAATTATTTATAGCGTTTGTTTGAAGTTGTTGGTTGGAACGTTTTCAACGTTTTAATTTAAAACGTTCGGTTGGAAAAAGGTTTAATAATAGAGTTAGTGATTTTTATTTATTAAAAATAGTTTATATATTGGTGCGAGTGTTAAATGCAATTGTATTTATGTTTGGTTTTATATTTTTTATGCATATTGCTTCTAGGAGCTGTAATTGTTTTCATTATTATTTTTAAATTATCTGTGAAAATCTTCATACCATTGGAAGATGTAAGTTGGTTAGTGTTTTTGTTGTGTTTTATAATTAAATTTTGTTTTATCGCACTATTTTCAGAAAAGTAATAAGTGAGACAACGAGATAATGTTGTGGTTGTATAGCCAATGTAAGAATTATATATATAATTCTTACATTCGCTATGCAACCACATTATCTCGTTGTCTTCTTACATCACACACACACACACACACACACACACACACACACACACACACACACACACACACACACACACACACACACACATATATATATATATACATATATATATATATAAATATATATATATATATTCTAAGTTATGATAGCGTAGACGCAGAGTTAACGATAACTTCCTACTGTCAGTTTCTTGCCTATACGTATATCAGGCTTGACATATATACATATATGTGTCTGCGTATATATATATATATATGTGTGTGTGTGTGTGTATGTGTGTGTGTGTGTCTGTTTTGCTGACAGTAGAACAGTACATATATATATGCACATATACGAATATATATATATATATATATATATATATATTGTGCAGACAGTACAGATTTTCAAGACTCTCTCTCTCTCTCTCTCCCTCTCTCTCTCTCTTGCTATCCGTTCGTATTGGTCAACACTCTGTCATCTTGACGGCGTCCAGTGTTCGCAATGAACTGAGCTTTTACTTGTTGGCCTTCACTAGTGTTTATACTTGCAGAAGCCCATTGGAGAACGTCACTTGTAAGTTCATCCTTAATTCTCCAACAGTAATCAGCATGTCTTGCTTGTCTTACTAGGATGGTTTGCGAAATGGGAGGTAAGTGGCTTTACAGCTGCTGTTTTATAAGGACCGATTTAACTCTAATTGACCTACGGAATATGTAGGTTGAAAAAAAAAAAACATCAACAACGGGAGTATATAAATAGTTTCATTTGAAGTTCACCGAAGATTATTGAATTCAGGTATTTGAGGAAGGCAAAGGAATATAACGTGGAAAACGTTGTGACAAACACAACAAAGAAGACGATACTCGTAAGAAAAGATTAGATAAATTAAACAAAAAATAAAATGAGCGGATCATCGATTATGATACGAAAGCAGTTGTATATTATGTAAAACCTAGCGAACAAGATTATCTCATCATTAAGGGTTTTCGGACTATTGTCTTCATCTTTCTTATTATTACTACAACCTTTCGGTTGATATGTCATCCGGCCTTCTTCAAGTTTTTGTCGAACTCTGGAACCTTCACGGAACTTCGAACTACGCCCTTTATTGAATCCACGGGGGTCACCTGTTCTGATTCCATTAGCCATAACCGGGTACAAGTGTTAAGTATTCCTGTATTTTTACTCGCCTCCAGTCAGGATTGAACCTGCAACCCCCAGAAGATCGTCTCATTAGAAGCTTAGGAAACCAACGCCTATAACTGTTACGCTATGTGTCCTACTGGACAGTTCAAAGTCGACATACATTATGAAATTGCATTGCTAGCGAACGAGCTGTAATTTCCAAGACCTCCCTCAAGAGTTGGATTTAAACTAGGCGAAAGCTTAGAATATGTAAGGTTATTGTATGGAGGCGTATGTAGTGCAATGGTTACCGTTTTTGGAATTGGACACGGTGACCAGAGTTCAAATCCTCAATAAAGTCGTTTGGGATTCACATAGGCTAATATTCTAGGGAAGAATAAATTTCAGGATTCTTCGTCCAGCTAAACGTAAATTTTAGAGCAGATGGGACTCTTTAACACAGGTATGCCAACCAGTCAAGGAGAAGGAAAACTCTGAATCCACACCTGTTAAAAATTTACTTAAAAACTGACCTTGAGCCGTATGCTGCTCGCGTGGATGGGTTGGTTAAATATATACATGTTGGGAACTGAACTACTTTTAAAAGCCGATTTTACTTTTTAATTTCCGGGACGACTGAAGAGAAGAAAATTAGTTACTGATTCTCTATGCCTATATAGTGGGTTAAAGGATTTACTTAAATAGGAAAAACGCCAGATGATCGTATTATTGCATTTTTATCAAATACATGGTTGGTTAGTTGGTTTTACTGTATTTTAACACTTTTTGGATAATTTTTACCGTCGTCATCATAGAAATCATGGTTTCTGATTATATTCAGTACCAACCGGGATTCAATCCCCGGGCGAGTCATACCAAAGACTCAAAAAATGGTACTTGATGCTACCTTGCTTAACCCTCAGCATTATTAGGTAAAGATCAAGTGGAGCAATTCAGGGAAAGGAGTGGAACCCTCCCCTACACCCCAGTGTAGTAGCTATTGAAAAGGGAGCCTTCAGGTCATCCTGAACTAGAACTTCAAACTTTGTTGCCGTATCATTATTTTATGTGCCAAGGTTTTAATAAAGTTTACAAACTTATTAAATTACCGAAGCACTTCATATTTGGCTGCAATGTTAAAATTTTAGAAGACAAATAATTAAGTTGGCAATCTTTTTTAACGGCTAAACTCAGTTTCTGTATCTAATGTTTTTAGAGCCAATGTATTAATGAAGTTCATAATCTTTTTAAAAAGACAGTTTCAATATCAATGCTATCTCTTTACAGCTATGGACGGACTGGGCTCTTTAACCATAACACG
This sequence comes from Sepioteuthis lessoniana, assembly GCA_963585895.1. Lineage (NCBI taxonomy): Eukaryota > Metazoa > Mollusca > Cephalopoda > Myopsida > Loliginidae > Sepioteuthis > Sepioteuthis lessoniana. The sequence continues at coordinate 60,741,920 of OY757927.1, read as the reverse complement.
GTAACTGGTATAGGAGAAGGAAAACTCTGAATTCAAACCTGTCAAACTCCACTTTAGTGTCACAACCCGCACAAAGTGTTGTGTGAATTTATAAGCCATGTAAAAGTTAGTGATCCCATGTCTAAAAAAGTCACACTCAAAATTTAAAGGTAACGTTAAAAAAAAGCAAATTCTGTTTATTTTTAGTACACATCAAATTATAGGGGCGTTAAGCTGTACCTTGTATAAAATTTATTCCCAAATCCGGCACGGCCGCCCTCACCCGTTCTTCGTCTTATTTGTTCGAAGTTGTTTATAAAGAACTAAACTGTTTTTCGTGATATCTCTTTATTGATTTTAAAATGTAGTGTTTTTCTTAGCATCGCGTCTGAGTGTTCGCTTATTTATCGTCATGAATAACGTAAAGTATCTTTATCTCCCTGCCAATACACGCCATGGCAGCTTCATGGACGGCTCCGGTTTTGTCAGTAATCATTAAAGACAGAATGTGTGACGCAATCGAACTCTCCAGGGGAGAACACTGCTGAAAATATTCCGGCTGAGATAGTGAATAACAAAGATTGCTTGTGTTATACTTATACTCTTTCTCTCACTCTCTCACTCTCTCTCTCTCTCTCAATACACATACACACACACACACACACACACACACACATATATATATATATATATATAGAGAGAGAGAGAGAGAGAGAAGCGTTCGTGGTGCAATGATTACAATCGTAGGAAATGGATACGTTGACCAGAGTTCAAAGCATGGACGAGGTTGTTTGTATTTCAAGTAGCGCTAATACCTATGGGAAAAGGTATGGATCTAATGACTCAATTTTTAGTAATACCTGAATATATATATATATATATATATATATATATATATATATATATATATATATATATATCCAGCTATGGATATATATATATATATATATATATATATATATATATATATATATATATCCAGCTATGGATAAATTACTGGGCAGACTTTGCTCTTTAACCAAGGCAGGGCAACCGGTCTAAGAGAAGAAAAACTCTAAATTCCAACCAGTCACATTCCACTTAAAATTGACATTGTGCCGCTTCCTGCTTGTGTGGTAGAGGAACAGTCGGTAGATTGTTCACCAAAGGTCCGGGAGATCTGGGTTCAATCCATGGTCGAATCGTACCACAGACTCAAAAATGGTACTTGATGCCCCTGCTTAACACTCAGCATCATAAAGCACCTATCAATGGTAAGTGGAACAATCCAGTGAAAGGGGCTGTGTCCTCCGCTAGACATCGGTGTAGTGACTATTGAAAAGGAAGCCTTCGGGTCGCCCTCGAGTATGGTCGGTCAAATTACTTTCTAACTAATATATATATATATATATATATATATATATATATATATATATATATATTAGCCTGTTTAAAACAGGTTGTTCCTTTTTGCTTTTTTTTCGGAGGAGTGCCTTCTTTGAAGTTATCGAAATATAATTAAATTATAAGCTTCTGCAATGATGTAGTTGAGTACTTCATGAAAAATTCTTTTCTTAACGGGTTGTTCCTCTTAACATCTTGTGGGGGCAGACCAAATTGCAAATGATTTGACATTGATATTATGGCTCATTTTATATCGGAATATGAGTACTCGTAAAAAGTATTTATACTATGTCCAAATAAAAAGTTTTCATTGGTCAATTTTACCGTCGCTATATGTACTGTCTCGCCGCCTAACGATTTCCTTGCTCGAAAACTAAGTCATGGCAATTGGGGTCCTTTGTAACTTCGGTTTTTCATCCAGCCCTTCTACCGGAAGTGTCATCGTGGTGTAATGTTTAAAGCGATGGACTGCGGAATTGTTGTAAGCGAGTTCGTACTCCAGTTGCGCTATTACGTTCACATTCGGGTAAAGACACTTGGGAAAGGTATGAACCACCTTATCCCCCAGCTATGTGTTAAATAGTACCACTACAATTCTTTTAGGAGAATGGCTTTGGCATTAAATAACCTACAAAGGTTTATATGCTATTAAACAAAAAATCCAACCAGTTCTTCTACCTTTTCAAAAGAGGTTGTTTCTCGTTGCTTATTTTTTGATGGAGTGGCTTATTTGCATTATATATATATATATATATATATATATATATATATATATACGAGAGGCAAAAGGATTACTGTTGAAAGTAAATTTACTCCAAAAATATCTGATTTGGAATCCTGTCCGAGTTAGAGGTGTTAGGTATATTCATGGAATAGAAGTAAACAATTAATATATATACATTTATTTATATCATACGTCTTCATTGATGCATCGGGATGGGTCATCAGTGATGTTTCCTTTGGGTTTACGGGGGGGGTTCGGGTCTTGCAACATCGAACCCCCTCGCCCAAATGACCTAGCTGGCATTGATCTTACGCCAACTCCCATCCCGGCAGCTAAGCTGCGTATGTTTCACACAAGACAAATGACTGTATATATATATATATATATATATGTATATATATATCATCATCATGTCGTGTCGCCAGCACGGATATCCCTGACCCTCTCTGGCCACTTCTCCCTATCATTCATCGCTTTTGGCAGGTCTTCAAGGGTTACATCCCGTAATCCTCACATAGCTGCTGTATGTATGTTCGAGCTGGTCGTCCTACTTTTGCTTGGCCATTTGCGGTGGTCCATAGGAGTACATCACTGATGAGTTCGTCCTTGCTTCTCCAATAGTGTCCTGCGTGTCTGGTTTGTCTAACTTGTATAGTTTTCGTAATGGGAGGCAAGTGGCCGTATAGTTGGTGTCTTTTGGGGTGTTGACGCCAGAACTTGTTCAATACTGCGCTCAACATTCTTGTGTAATTGCCGTCTAGTTTCTTCTTCAGCCGTTTAGTTAGCGTCCAAGTAGTGCATCCATATAGTAGTATCGATACAACCGCTGCCTGGAAGAAACTGACCGATAAAATGAAACACACACACACACACACACACATATATATATATATATATATTCTTACGTTATTCAAAGACACAAGTCAGCCAATGGTGGGAACTGTTCTTTTTTGAGATTTTCATTCTTCAATTTTCAAGTCATTTAAAATCCAATTCAGAGCTCAATGTAAAATAAAAGATTTAAGTACAGACTACGTAAATCCATATAAAAGAAAAACCTTTAAAAATTACTTATATTTGTTTGTTGTGATATTTATTTCAGTAGACCCTTTTGGGAATATTAGATCTACATCATCAGACAAAGAAATGATGAGAAATTCAGAATGAAAATTTGGAAAAAGTCCACAAAATTCCTGACACCCAATTTCCCTAACCCTGAATTCCCGTCTTTTTATATGTATAAACCAGATCATTTGTTTTTACTGTCTGGTTGACAAATGTCATACAACTCATGTAGCAAGATGTATCAATTACTTAAAATTCATGTAGCAAGATGTATAATTACTTAAAATTAGGAGAAAAGGAAAAAAGAGTCAACAGTTGATACATATATTCTATATATATATATATAAAAAGGGAGAGATTTTGGGTTATGGAGATATGGTGTCTAGATTTTGTAGAATTTTTCTAAATTTTCATTCGAAATTTCTCATCATTTCTTTATCTAAAGATGCATATCTAATCTTAAAAAAATAAAGGGTCTACTGAAATAAATATTATCACAAAAAAATATGAGTGACTTTTAAAGGTTCTTCTTTTATATTGTATATATATATATATATATATATATATAACCATTATTTGTATATATATATATATATATATATATATATATACATATATATATAATGATTATGGAAGAATTACTTTCATAATATTAGCTTTGTTTCATGTATTGAGCACTTTATTACGTTTTAGTTTAGGTAAATCTGTCGGTATTTTTTCTTTTCTCTAGACATACGTGCCGCTTGATTATTTTTAATTAGCGCCGAAAGTCCCTTCTTTTTTACGAATTTTTTCCCGGATATTAGTTTGAAGAATTTGCAAATTGTACAATATGGATTTTTCACACCAACAGAATTATAGATTGGATATAAAAATTAATATATATATATATATTAATTTCGTCACAGTACATATATATATATATATATATACTGTGAAGATTACCAAATGAGCAACGTCCTTCGACGAGTCTTCCAATGTCGCGTGATGATTAATGGAGCAGCAGTAGCTGACGTCCAATGCGGATATTTGAAGATGTGACAAAGTGGACCCTGATTGGATGATGTCGACCAATCATTAGCCTATCTTATGGCGACAAAAAAGGGAAACAGTTGTGCTGGTGCGCGCCATCTGATCCCGAAATAGTAGTCGAACTGGCGGTGCAGTTCAGGTGAGACGTGAATAGTCTGTTGGCGTCACAATTGTCCGTGTTGAAACGAAATTCAGCGGCGACACGGAGCGGAACGAAACCTGAAGCAAATCTTTTAAAAATCCTCGACTTTGATTTATGCTAGCAATTACGGAGATAATAAAATAAAGTAATGAAGTCATCCTCTTATATCGAGTGAAGAAATATGAATAACTTGGAATGATCCGTCCAAAGCTGATAATGTGGGAAGAATGAACGAAAACTTGATATGATTTTTTAGAGGATATAAGACTCGAAAGTAAGAGAACTGTCAATAGAGATACGTTGTAATGTCTCCATTCCTGATGTTATATTGCACGCACTCACGTATTTTAAAGAATTCCTTACATACATCATTATCCTTGCCCACAAAAATAGGGAAATACCTAAAATGTTTTTGACCATGTTTGCCCATTCATGTATGTAACTCAATGGTGAATCTCATGTTCTCTGATACTATTAATGCTTGACAATTCTTTCCTTCACTTCGTTGTTATAATTAAACGTTTTTGTTAAATCAATGTCCGACTTGCCTTGTTTGTACTGAACCGTGCTCTTGTCAGTATTTCGCCAAACATATATATGTATATCACTAATTGGAGTAGAAGGTTTTCTACATTAACAATAGTTTCTTTTTTTAAATGCTCTTTTTTCTTTTCATTAAATGTGTCGCTAAACTGAATTGTTTGAAATACAATTAGAAACAAAGACTATACTTATACTAAACTTAATTGTTTGAAATTTAATTCGACGTCAAATGACCCGAAAATGGTTGGTGCGCTGTAAAACAAAACAACCAACTACCAACCAACCAACTAATCACACGAAAAAAGGCATTGCTGTCCAAATGGAAGAGGATGGATCATGGGATGAATCAGTGTTATGTGATATATGATACAAGAAAAAATAGTTAAGATGTCTACAGTGAAAAATCAATTCATTCACTTTGTTTAGTTTTTGGCTCTCAGCATATTCTAGGTTGCATATCTTTTCTGACAGTCTCAATTTGCAATTATAGACTCTTGTTTTATAAGCTGGCTCTTTTTTCCCCAATATTCAAGCTGTTTACTCATTATTTGCTTGTTACATCATTTATTTGCAATAAATGTTTGGAAAATGTCATATTGTGGGGAATATTTTCTGTTAATGGTTAGGATCATAGTTGTAGCATTTATTTTTCAATTCAGTTCTGTGACACTGAAGTATATATTTTATCATTGTTGTTAGTTTCATCCTTGACGGTGGCCTCATATATTTAATTGTTATTCAAGCAATTACCAATTAAATTCATCTAACTCTGTTCCTGCAGTTGCATCTCTGATTTTGGTTATCATCCTTTCCATTAAATTGAATTGTACAAAGAAAATATCTATAAAATATTCTGAAAAATATCACTTAAATTTGGATGTATCCTCTAAATTATTTTTCCGGACGTGACATTCGGTTTAAGCAATGACAGAAACACTAAAAACAATCGTGTTCCACAGTTTTTTCAATTCTCTAGCAAAATCGAGGTATTTATACTTCTTTTCACATTCTTTCAGTTTTATAATGTGGTCAGCCCGGACAGCAATGTCAACAATTTTGCAAAGTCCCTTTTTTTGTTGGTTATTATTTGGTCTGGTCTTCTGGCCGAGATTAGGTGATCCGTCTGTACGTCAAAGTCCCATAGGAGTTTATGCTCTTTATTATTATTATTATTATTATTATTATTATTATTATTATTATTATTATTATTATTATCCACTGCCTAAATGAGCTGATCACCTCTCTTTCGTTTCCATCATTGTTCATCGGACATAGATGAATGGTTATAAGTGCAATTTTTTTCGTGTGGTGCTATAGTTACTGTCACAGGAAATGAATATGGTGACATGAGTTCAAATCCTGGACAAGGCTGTCTGCATTTACCATAGCGCTAATACCCAAGTTCGTGTCATACCATGATAACCGTTGCACCATGTACGCATCCCTAAGTGGGCAACATCACACACACACACACACACACACATGTATATATATATATGTAGGTTTAATTTCATGGTTCATTGTCATTTAATGCCAATGGCATCACTGTTGAAGTAAAATAATGGTACTATTTTTCCATAGGTGAGGGGATAAGGGAGTTCACGCCTTTCTCAAAAGTATTAGTCCAGAAGTTAACGTAATAGCATGACTAGAATTCCAACTCGCTTACTGCGATATTACAGTATAGCACAGTAGCCACTTCACAATGTAGACCTCATATATATATATATATATATATATATATATATATAGTGTAAACTTATTTTTGCATCGTTGCATATTCATACCATGTTCAGAGTTTCAAAATAATATTCAGTAATCCGTTTTCATTGTATAATGTATCACTAAGTATAATAAAATATTTGCGTTTTTGCATTATATGTTTTTTAAAGATTAGTAGGGGGTCTCAGAAAATTATCATTCATGAACAAAATGGACTGTAAATTGCTTTATTCTTTAAGTTAGAGATTTTTAAGTATGCTGTGATACTAGAACTAGTGTTCAACCAGAGAACTGCGAAAATATGATAAAATAAAAACAGCGTAAAACTGTACAAAAAATAAAAGAAAAAAGAAAGAAAAGTTTGTGATAAAAAAATTGTTTATGTGAGTTAAAACAAATAAGTAGACTATTTTTATGAATAGACACTGATAGGACAACCCGCTTGCTTCATGACTGATTATGAAGACGAGAATTAAGAAAAATAAGAAAAGTCTATATATATATATATATATATATATATATATATATATATATATATATATATATATATATATATATATATATATATATAATAAAACAGTCCAGAAATGCCCAAATACTGAAAAAAAAGAGCATCGGTAATCAGAAAATAATAAAAACAATACTTCCGATATACAGCAATATGTAAATAGACAAAAAAAAAAAAAACGAAAAAAATCCCAAAGCTATATCGTAAACAGTAGTGTTTAGTTGATGTGTGATAACATTGACAGTTTGTGGACAGTTTCATCAACAACTCAAACAAACAAATGATGGATCAACATTGACGTCAGAGTTAATATATTTTTATGAGCTTTCGATCTGCGTGGACTTCATCAGATTATGATTTGAAATAATAAGAAAGAAAATTGGGAAAAAATACAGTTTTTGAAATAATGACCAAATTCCATACATACATACATGCCAACAACATACATTTTTACAGATCACCGTTGTTCCCAAAAATCTCAAACTTACACCGTCCGCACCCCACTGCTCATGCACCCTCAAGTAAATGATCAATCCTGCTGTAGATCCACTAAGTCTGAAGCAAAAAGGACATAGGAAGGATACCCTCTCAACTAGATCAATTAGATTAGATTGTGAAATTCAATACTTGTTTACCACTGTATGTCGCTTGGGAGTATATACTGACTTATAAACTTTATAACACATTGAGCAAGTCATATCGTCTGTTACTGGAAATAGACCAGTGGGCACGGATTGTCTCCCTTGAGACTTCCGATGCCCAGCCTGAGAGAGCAAACTCCAACTATACATACATACATACATACATACATACATAGTTTGGTTTGGTTTGTTTTTATGGCATATCAACCATCGTAGGTTATTTAATTCCAAATCCTGGTTATACATATATACTAAATACACATGATTTGTTAACACATGTTGTGGATAATATTCTTAAACGAGCTTGAGCTTGTTTTTTTTTGTTTTTTTGCCCACAGTTAAATGGTTCCAAGTATTTCTATAAAACAGTCACAAGTTACCATCTTTCAGTTCTTTGCACACATGGTCTGTTCTATTTGACCCATAATTAAGAACCTATGAGGTGCTACGACGCGGAGTCATTGTGGACCTGGGAGTAATGCAATGAAGTGGTATTGGACATTCTCGAAATCTCCAAGGCTGGAGTCTTGCCATCAGATAGATTAATATTATATCTCGGACACACGTTGCGGGGAGAGTTTACTCCTCTGCAGAGATGCAATCGTATTCTACTGTCCCGACCGACTGGGCTGATAAATACGTAGTGGATATATATATATATATATATATATATATATATATATATATATATATATATATATATATCAGAAAACAGCTTTAAAACTATCAGTATATTATAGTCCACAAAGCCCCAACAATAATAAGAACAAAAGAACGAGAAATTAAAACATTATATATATATATATATATATATATATATATATATATATATATAATCCTTGGAAAATAGTCTAAAGATTAGACTAAAAGGTAATGATCGAAGAAGACTGTAGAATATATATATATATATATATATATATAATCCTTGGAAAATAGTCTAAAGATTAGACTAAAAGGTAATAATCCAAGAAGACTGTAGAATATACAACGGATACTTAATCTAAGATAGACGAAAACGAAAATTGCTAAAATGACAGATGAGAGAATTAGATGCGCTTTGAAACGTAATTGTTTGATTGATAATGTAATATTTTGTTCGTTTGGGTTTAATGACATATCAACCATTGTTGGTTATTTAATGCCAAATCCATTTTTATGCTAATAAACTGCTAAATTTCAAGCATAAATTAGCATAAATACACGGTTTAATTGTCAAAAACAAGTCTATTTCAAGGTATGCAGTTTTGTAAAACAGTTTTATTTCAAACAATTCAGTATAGTGTAAGTATAGTTTTTTGGTTTACACACAGTTAAATAGCAAAACTGTTCTATTTCAAACAATTCAGTTTTGCATACAAAAAACAGTTCTCTTTCAAGCAATTCATTTTTGCATAAGTTCACAGTTTAAATGTCAAAATAGTTCTATTTTGAGTAATTCAGTTTCACATTAGTATGCAGTTTAAATGTCAAAACAATTCTATTTCAAACAATTCAGTTTAGCATAAGTACGCAGTTTAAATGAAGTACGCTATTTGAATGTCAAAATTTCTATTTCAAGCAATCAAGTTTAGCATAAGTACACGGTTTAGTTCTATTTGACCCATAGATAGGACTCTATCAGGTGCCACCACTCCGGGCCAGATTGGACCTGGGAGCGATGGCAATTAAAAGATGTGACCCAAACAGGTAGTAATATTCGGGAGTAAAATGAACCTGGAAGTAATGGTGATTAATTATATACCCTAAAGCTTCAAGACTGGAGCGTCATCGTCAGATATCAGTTTAGTGACATACCGAGGACACTTGCTGCAGGGTGGGGTCTTACCCTTCTACAGATGTGCAGTCGGCGTATTCTACAACCCAAGCTGACTGGGCGGGACCTTTTTTTGTACCAGTAAGATAAGCAGTAATCTATACATGCTTAATTTTTTTCAGCTAATCTGATATTTGCATGGATGGAATTGCTTTATTTTTATTGATTAGATATTAAAACGTTTAATAAAGGTTAGTTAATAGTTAATTAACTCAGTGTCATCCAGTCGAAGATCATAGCATTCAGCAGCTTCTCTCGACCCACCAAAAAAAAAAAAAAAAAAAAAACACACAGGAAATTGTCAAAATTGATATTTTCATAGACTTGTATTTACCGAACCCTTCCGCCACGATCAAGCTACAATAGAAGGTCAGTTTTAAACAATGTAATGCCGGTTAGAGTTCAGAGTATACCTATTCCGACATTAGACCAGTCGGTTGACGTTGTAGAATACACTGACTGCATCTCTACAAAGGAGTAAGTGTTCCGGATGTGACACTAAACAATCTGAATGTGAGGCTCCAGTAATACTGGGGCTTTGGGGAATCCGGAGTGCCCCTTTATTGCCATCGGTACCAGGTCCACTTTGCCCCGGAGTGGTAGCACATGACATGGTCCTATCTATGGGTTATGTAGAACTCTTTGACATTGATACTGAGTGCAAACAAATGACTGATGCTAAATTGAATTGTTAGAAATAGAACTGTTTGATCATAATCAAGTAAGAACACTAAGTTTATAAGTCCCAAAAATTCACTCTAAATTGTCCAGCAGCACACATGGCGTAACGGTTATAGGCGTTGGTTCCCTAAGCTTCTAAGGAGACAATCATCTGGTGGTTGCAGGTTCAATCATCGCTACAGGTGAGTAACAATACAGGAATACTTAACCCTTGTACCCGGTTATGGCTAACGGAATCTGAACAGGCGACCCCGCCGTGGTTTCAGTAAAGGTACTATTTACCAACCCCTCCGCTCAGGTAGGATATGACACAAGGTCAATTTTTAAGCGGAGTTTAACAGGTTTTGAATTCAGAGTTTTGCTTCTCCTAGACTAGTTGCCTCACCAAGGCTGAAGAACCTAGACAGTCCTACTATTTACCCATAGCTGGAGGGAGAATAAGGGGATTCATACCTTTCCCAAGGGTATTTGCCCGAAAGTGAACGTAATAGCGCGACTGGAGTACGAACTCGCGTACTACGATTCCGCAGTTCATCGCTTTAACCATTACACCACGAGGACACCCCCGTGGTTCAGTAAAGGACGTAGTGAAGGTTCCCGAGTTCGAAAAACACCTAAAGAAGGCCGGATGACATATCGGCTGAGACGTTGTGGAAATAGCAATAAAGATGAAGACAATAGTCCGAAAACCCTTAATGATAAGTAGCAATAATTTTAAACATATTGCATGCAAACAAAGGATGTCTTATGTCACATTGTTAATGTTATATAGCAATACTTAACTATTTAACCGTGTAAAAAATTATGATCTTTGGCTCGTTTAAAATGTATCTACAAAATGAGTTGACAAGTCATTTATATCTGATATACATAAAAGCAGGATCTGGGATTAAATAACCAACAATGGTTGATATACCATAAAATCCAGCCAAACCAAACTAAACTTCCTTCTGACTAGTTTTTTTTTCTCCAAGAATAAAGTCTCTCATACAATTTAACCCTAGCTAGGAGGTCAAGAGAAGGATTCATCAGGAGCACCTGCGTGAAGTGAAGGGCAATCAGTCACGTTCAGGATTAGAACTCTGTTCGCTGATTCTATTTCCTTCGACGATAACCGTTACTCTACATGCACCTCCCGTAACCTACGAGGTCCAGTTGTTACATTATGTCGTGGGGTTGATGGTGTATTGTGTGCTTTAAGATTGTTTAAAATCAGCTTTTCTTTTAGACCTTCTGTTTAAAAGTGTCGCTTATTTTGGGTAGAAATTAGAAGATCTAAAAAAAAAAAATTCAACTTCGGGAACAATAGTGCTAAAAACAGTCCATGTGGAGAGAGAAAAGATTAAATGAATAAAAAAATAAATAACCCATTCAGCTGACACTTTAATAAGAAATCTTAAGTGCGGGTCGACGAAAAAAAAAATTAATGAATGAATGAATAAACGACCCGGTCAGCAGACACAGAAATGAAAAAAATCATAAGTACGGGTCGTCGAAAAAAAAAAAAATAGAATAAAATAAATGAACGGGTCTGCCGGCGCACAAATAATATTGATGACCAAAAATTACAGACAGCATCCTTCAGCGAGCTTTTGTAGATTTATTTAGACGGTCTTGTTTAAAAAATTGATATTATAAAGATCGGAAGTAAGAATGGAATAGGCGTTCGAATAAAGAAAAAAAAGTGATAATTAAGAAAAACAAATTCATAGTTAATTACTTTTTAATTTGAATCGTATATAGAAAACTGAGTCTTGATCTAGTGTGATAGTTTTTGATCTTTAAACCAAAGGATCAGTTACTTAGAACCAAGAACGGGCTTTGAGAAAAATCCAACTGTTTGCTGCTTTCAGAATATCCATACACAGTTATTGTAGTTAAGCAGTCATCACCAGAGAAGCAATAACGATAACAGTCAACTAAAATGCTTTGCGTTCGTTACCGTTATTTTGATCTGGTAAGTAAAATGTCTTTCTCATCATAAGAAATCGTGAACTCACCAATTTTTCAGAACAAGGACTGAAGGAACTTGGACCACCCAGATCGAAGAAAAAAAGAAAAAAAAAAAAAAAAAAAACGACTAAAAACAAAAAACAAACAAATATAGTTGTTAATAACGGAAAACATGAACATAGTTGATAAAATGGTTAGTGACAGATAGAAGAACCTTTAAGGTTACGCTGAAGGACAAAACAAAGTATTCATATCATATAAGTCGTCGTATCGATTCCTGTAAAATCCCAAAAAACACTATGATTATTCATCGTCGGACAATGGTACATAAGGAGGACAGTTTTGATACGTTAGATTGGCCATTTCCTCTATAACGTATAACTGTTTTGGATTGAAGAATTTCCCCACATCCTCAAACCTGAACCCTGAGATGAATCTTCCGCATGGGAAACTAGAAAATAAATATGAGGTTATGATAGAATAGGTTTATATTGTTAATATCTCTGTAATTTGTAATTTTGTTATTTATTTTCGTTTGAAACGAATTAATCTATCTATAATGCAATGAGGAAAGCAGATCTTAATTCGTCTGTGTTTTAAATTTCGGCTTGGACAAAAACTAAGCGATAACCAAGAAGGGAATCATCGAGGCGTAATGGTTAACGTGCGGAGCTGCTGCGTTGAAATAAGCAAGTTCAAACTCCTGTCAAAGTCTAACGTTCACTTTTTGACAAATACCGTTGGAAAAGTTATGGACCCCCTTAACCACTCCAACTATGAATTAAACAGTATCACAGCTGTTTTTCACAATGATGCCTTTGGCATTAAATAACCCATGAAGGTTGATCTGCCATTAAACAAAGAAACCACACCATTTACAAGGATATTAGACTGTCGACTTCTACTTTACCAGGATTATTCAGTCATCTCGCAATCAGAAACCTAACCAACCAACACAGTAGGGATTGTTCCCGTAGCGTAGTTGTTAAAATGCTGGACTAGTAGTAAGAGAATTCAAACTCTAGTCTGACAATTACGCTTATTTTCGGATTGGTCCCTTCGGAAAAGGCATGAACCTCCTTATTCCCCCAGCTATGGATTAAATAGTACCGTTTCTGTTCTTCTATAAGGGTGGCTTTGGTATTAAATAAACACGAAGGTTGATAAGCAATTAAATAAAGTAATAAAAAAATTGTCAGGAAAGAAATAGAGAATCGGTTATTTCAGTATCAATTATAGAATTTTAAAACTTAACTGTATATCAGGAGAGTCTTTCTTGCTTAGTGGTTGAAATATTTGACTGTTACATCGTAGTGATTTCAAAATCCAGTCTTGCTATTATATTTACTTTCGAACTAATACCTTTGAGAAAGGAATGAATTCCTTTTATCCCTCCTGACTAACGGTTAAATAATAATAATATTACAACCTTTCTTCTACAAGGATGACTCTGGCATTAAATAACTCACGAAGAAACGAAATCAATCCTCAATCAACAGAGAAAACTACCATCTCCTACACGGAACATACAATTTGACATATGGAATACACCATTTAAATATAATATACAGACCCAACATCAAAAAGAAGCTTAAGCCAATCGGCTGCATCACTACGGAGGAGTAAGACTCCCCAAACGAGTGTATTGGATATGACACTAAACAATTTGATGATGAGGTTCCAGTAATGCTGGAGCTTTGGGGAATGTAGAGTACCACTTCATTGCCATTGCTTCCACATCCACTCTGGCCTAGAGTGGTAGCATCTGAAAGGGTCATATCTATGGCTCAAAAAGAACTCTTTAATATTTAAACTGTGTAATTTGACATTTAAATTGAGTGAAAACAAATAACTTGTGCTAAACTGAATTGTTTAAATTGTGATTGTTATATAGTAATTTTTGAAATCTTTAACTGTGTGAAAAAAGAGCTTTGGATCTTTTAAGAATGTTATCTGCAAAATATGTTTAGAAATCATAAATATTTTATATATGGATAAACATTATTCGGTATTACATAACCTACAAAGGTTGATGTGTTATAAGTAAAAGTTAGTCGAGGGTGACCCGAAGGCTCCCTTTTCGATAGCTACTACACCAAGGTGTAGGGGAGGGCGCTACTCCATTCCCTGGTTTGCTCCACTTTACCCTTGAACCGTACCTTATAATGCTGAGTGTTAAGCAAGGTGGTATCAAGTTCCATTTTTAAAGTCTTTGGTATGACTCGACCTGGGATTGAACCCAGGTCTCCCGGGCCATTGGCGAACACTCTAACCGCTGGCCCAATGAAACCGGTGTAACGTGTTATAAAATCAAATCAAACTAAAAAGAAACATTCATAGCATTGATGATAAAAGCTTTAAAACTCATTCTTAACGTTTTTTATCGAACATGGCCAACATGTAACTGGTAATTATAACTTTAAAAGAATTAGTATAAAAATAATGTTCTCAAACAACAACATAAAATCCAATGCAAAAAATAATTCGTTGCTATGCTAATTTCACTTGATAATCTTTAAAATGGCTTATAATAGCTTTGCTGAAAACATTTGGGATTAAACTTTTTGATTGTTGGTTGGTTGTTTTGTTTTACGGTTTATCAACTTTTGTCGGGCCATTTAACGCCGAATTTAGCCATTTTAATCAAAGTTTCAAACAATTTCGCTTACTTTAAGTATATTTTTTGTTTACACACAGTTAAATAGCAATATAGTTCTATTTCAAACAATTCTGTTTAGCGTAAGTACACAGTTTAAACACACATTTAAATGTCAAAACAGTTAATTTCGAACAATTCAGTTTAGTGTAAGTACTCAGTTTAGTTCTATTTGACCCATAGGGAGGGTCCTGTCAGGTGCTCCCCCTCCAGGTCAGAGTGAACCTAGGAGTAATGACAATGAATGGGTTCTCAGCATTTCCAAAAGCTCCAGCATTGCTGAAGCCTCACCATCAGATTGTTTAGTGTCATATGCAAAACACTCGTTGAGAGAGTCTTACCCCTTTGCAGAGATGCAGTCAGTGTATTCTGCAGCCCCAGCCTATGGGACCATAACTGTTTTGAATAATTCTTGTATATTCACTGTCTACTGATTAAAAATTAAATCTACTTGTACAGACACCAGAAAGATGGAATAAAAATGCCTGTAAATCCTTGTCAGTCAGGTTTAATGAAAGATGCATCAAAGAAAATCTTTCTAGAATACCCAATAACACAAACACACACACAGATAGATATATATATCATCAAGTCGTGCTGATTGCACAGGGATCCCTAATTTCTTTCGTCCATCGCTCCTGGCAAATCCTCTTGACTGCACCTTGTCTGCACAGAACTGATTTATGTAAGTCTTTGTTGATTGCCAACACTAGTGTGTCCATGAGTAGTAGTACATCGGTGTACGTTGCTTATGAGTTCATACTTCCTTCCTCCACTTGTTATAAAATAGCCGAGGGATTTCGGTTCATGCTTTTGAGTTTAGTTAGGCTGAAAACCTTTCGGCTCAGCACATGGGTTGGTTGGGTGTAAGATTGAAGCAGGTGTTAACGCGGGTTCGCGCGGGCGGATGGGGGTGTCACTTAGATGTCATAATAGTCCGAGACGATACTGGGTGACAGGGTACGGGTGACGTCACGCACCGGAAGCGCGCAGAGGTTTGTGTGAAAATTTGAAGAGTGAAAGAGTCGGGTACTAGACGCCAAACGAGAAGGATCGACTTTTGGAGCTAGCAGGCGCGAGGCGAACTTGTGCCCTATGGGGAGGGGCTCGAGTTGGGGGCCAAATGAATAAGACAGCATGGAAGATTGTGTCTCTCCTCCTTACGTCGAAACCTTTAACTCAAAGTTAATAAAAAGGTTTCGTACCTGAACAAGAAGTCGTTACGTGTTTTCGAATTCCGAGATTCCTATGTTCTTTATATATTCTATAGTAATGAACATTATATGTCCATTTCACACATAGCGTTAATTGTGAATATGGTACACACTGTGCCTTGCATGTTTTGCTTGCCTTACATGGATAGTTTGTAAGATGGGGGGCAATTGGCAGTATAACTGCTGTTTTGTGATGTGTTGGTTCCAGAATTTGATCAAAACAGTCCGTAGCATTTCTGCATAGTTCCCATGTAGGTTTCTTCCAGGTATTTTGTTGGCATCCCGGAGAATGGACGCGGCCACAATTGGAAGAAACGCCATTTTATTTCGTCAGAGAAAACAGATTTCCATATAATCAGTAACCTGTCAACAGCAGTCCAAGCTTTTCCAGTTCGTATGTTGACATCACTTTCGGTAGATGAGATATTGCTACCGAGTTATGAAAGCTGGTCCACTAATTTCAGAAGTTTACCACTTAAAGTAGAGAAAGTTTCTTCTTGCTTAAATGACATGAACTCTGTCTACTTTCTTTCACGTGGAGGACAATGCCTCCTGATATTTGCTCCGGGCTATACAGCTGTGAGTTGACTTTGGTTAGTGTATTTATGGGAAGTGGTAGATCATCAGCGTAATCTGATTCTATCTTATTTTCTACTGGATATCTTCCGCTTCTTGTCTCACCACGAACGTCAATAGAACTTGATAAAGAACATCGTTTTACACACACACACACACACACACACACACACACAAATATATATATATATATATATATATATATATATATATATATATATATATATATAAGCTGCATTTACTCTTATAAATATGTTTGAGATAATAAAATAGACACTTTGAGTCTATTTCTGTCTTTGTATTAAGCGTTTATCTTTTTAGATAGAATGAAATCAGGAAGGGGTCGTATGTTTCCCAAGTGCTTTCAGCTCCATCTTCGGTGGAGGGAAAAATGAAATGACAAACATCGATTAGTTATATGCATTTATATAAAAAGTTGGAGGAGGAAAAAGTGAAAGAAGAATTTACTCTGCATCTATCTTATTTTCTACTGGATATCTTCAGCTTCTTGTCTCACCATGAACGTCAATAGAACTAGATAAAGAACATCGTTTTACACACACACACACACACACACACACACACACACACACACACACACACACACACACACACACACACAATAAATATATATATATGTATATATATATATATATATATAAGCTGCATTTACTCTTATAAATATGTCTGAGATAATAAAATAGACACTTTGAGTCTGTTTCTGTCTTTGTATGAAGCGTTTATCTTTTTAGATGGAATGAAATCAGGAAGGGGTCGTATGTTTCCCAAGTGCTTTCAGCTCTATCTTCGGTGGAGGGAAAAATGAAATGACAAACATTGATTAGTTATATACATTTATATAAAAAGTTGGAGGAAGAAAAAGTGAAAGAAGAATTTACTAAATAGAAATATCTCATATGGAGACTTGAACGTTTAAAAAACAGAAATTGTAGACTCAAAATATTTGCCTGATCTTATTATATATATATATATATATATATATATATATATATATATTTTATGAAAGTACTTATTTTTGAAATCATTTAAGAGTCTCTTTATTTGATGGCAAGTAAACGTTCTTTGGTTACTTAATGTCAAAGCCATGATTGTAGAAGACCAGTAATGGTCCTATTTAATCCATATCCGGGTGCAGTTGTGGTATAAGTTGTAAGTTTGCAACTGTATTCGAGGGGAACTAGAAGGCTCCCTTTTCCATAGCTACTACACCGAGGTGTAGGGAAGGGCGCTACTCTTTTCCATGGATTGCTCTACTTTACCCTTGATACGTACCTTATATTGCTGAGTGTTAGAGAAGGAGGTATCAAGTACCATTTTTAAAGTCTTCGGATATGAAGCGACGTGGGATTGAACCCAGGCTTCCTGGACCATTGGCGAACATTCCCATATATATTAATCCGAAAGTGAACGTTATAGTACGACTTGAATTCAGACTTACTACGATGCCGCAGTTCAGTAGTTCAACTTTTACTCCACGGGGATAATTCTTGAACAAATAAGTATTTGTGTTTTTTTATTTTATTTTATGTCAAGTGTCGTAGACTTGAGATTTGTTAATGAGAGATGAATTTATGTGAAAAAAAAAACTCTTGCTTCTTGAGTCATGAGTGTTTATACAAAATAATATAGATTCATTTAGTTAGGTTTTATGACATATCAACCATTGTAGGTCATTCATGTCAAATCCTATTGATACATATATTAGATATATGATTTCTAAACACATTTTATAGATAATATTTTAAAACAAACCTCAGCTCATTGTTTTGCACACAGTTGAATGATTTCACTTAATTTGAAGCAATTCAGTTTAGCATAAATAAAGTATTTAGTTTACACACAGTTAAACTATCAAACAGTTCTATTTCAAACAATTCATTTGGCATGTCAACAAATATAAATGCTTCGAAGTATTGCTATGCATCACTAACAATTCAATTCAACATTACTCATTTGTATACACACAATTAAATGATCAAACAGTTCTATTTCAATTTAGCATATCATTTGTTTGCACTCAGTTTAGATGTCAAAAAGTTCCATTGGACCCATAGATAGTGTTATATAATTAAGGAAAGATTTTTTTTATATTAATCATTTTTCGTTAATTATATTATATCATTCAGTTTGGTAAAGCTTTGAGTCATTTGGTGCAGTTTGACGCTTGCGCGGAAAGGATATGACAATCACCATTTATCAAAATAAACCCCAGACAGAAAATGGGGCTGGAGTGTGGATGATGACATACCCAGAAGAGATCGTCCTGAGAATTTGAGCATTTTGAAAAGACGTCAGTTGGATTTTGACCGTTGAAAGATGTAGTTGGGTAGATGAGTTGAGATTCTGCCGTTGAAAGATAGAGCTGGGTTTTCTACCGTTGAGCCGTGTGGTTGAGTTTTTCGGATCTTGACCGGCAGAGAAGAATTGAGATCTTAAACATCACAAGATGCACCGTGCGTTGGGGTGGTGTCAGCATAGTATGGTTAGCTTAGGCTTTTAAGATTTGTGTCTCTCTTCTAGTGTCACCATGGACCGAAGCCAGAAATGAATAAACCCGTTCGTATCTGAAACGAAAGAGTCCGCCAGTAATTGCGTATGTATATGTATTGTATTCAACCATAGGGCCCTATCAGGTGCTACCACTTCAGACCAAAGTGAACCTGGGAGCATTTGTAATGAAAGAGTTACTCCGCATTTCCCAAAGGTCCGCCGTTATTGTAGCCTGACCATCATATTGTTTTGTGTCATATACAGGACACTCATTGGAGGAGTCTTACCCTTATCATATTTACCCAACCCTCGACTCGGGCAGGATATGACACAAGGTCAATTTTTTAAGCGGAGTTTAACAGGTTTGAATTCAGAGTTTTCCTTCTCCTAGACTAGTTGCCTCACCAAGGCTGAAGAACCTAGTCTGTCCTACTATTTACCCATAGCTGGAGGGAGAATAATTGGATTCATACCTTTCCCAAGAGTATTAGTGCTATGTGAAATGCAATCAGTCCAGGATTTGAACTCGTGTCGCCGTGTCCAATTCCTGCGACGATAACCATTACAGCACGGGCACCAAAGGAGTCTTACCCTTATGCTGAAATGCAGTTGATGTATTCTCTA
>OY757927.1:60672153-60719653 GCA_963585895.1 Sepioteuthis lessoniana | reverse complement strand
CAATTATAATTGCTTCCCAATATTTTTACTGAGATTTAGTCGGTATATTAATTACTGCATGTTTTTCTTTTGTTCTATGTCATATCAACAATTGAAGGTTATTTAATGCCGAATCTGGTTTATACATGTGTATCAAATACATGAATGATTTGTAAACTTAAGTCAACAAAGTTAAATAGTTCCAAGTATTGCAATGTATTAATAACATTAAATTAAGCATCAGTTATTTCTTTAAACATAGTTAAATGATCAAAGAGTTCCAATTTAGTATAGCTCATTCATTTGCGATCTGTTTGACATTTAACATTCAATTTAGATTCAATTTAACATTCAATTTAGATTCAATTAAATGATCAAAGAGTTCTATTTGAAACATTCAATTTAGTATAGCTCATTCATTTGCGATCTGTTTGACATTTAACATTCAATTTAGATTCAATTTAACATTCAATTTAGATTCAATTAAATGATCGAAGAGTTCTATTTGAAACATTCAATTTAGTATAGCTCATTCGTTTACGATCTGTCTGATATTTAACATTCAATTTAGATTCAATTTAACATTCAATTTAGATTCAATTAAATGATCAAAGAGTTCTATTTGAAACATTCAATTTAGTATAGCTCATTCGTTTGCGAACTGTTTGACATTTAAACAATGTCAAACAGTTCTATTTGGCCGAAAACAGGACCCCGTCAAGTGCAAACTCTCGAGATCACAGTGGACCAGGGAACGATGGTAATGAAGGGGTACACCACATTTCCCAAAGCTTGAGCATTAGTGGAGTCCCACCATCGGCTTTTTTATTATCATATTCTGGACAAACCGGGACATTGGGCCAGCGGTTAGAGTGTTCGCCAATGGCCCGGGAGACCTGGGTTCAATCCCAGGTCGAGTCATACAAAAGACTTTAAAAATGGAACTTGATACCACCTTGCTTAACACTCAGCATTATAAGGTACGGTTCAAGGGTAAAGTGGAGCAATCCAGGGAATGGAGTAGCGCCCTCCCCTACACCTTGGTGTAGTAGCTATCGAAAAGGGAGCCTTCGGGTCACCCTCGACTATGGTCGCTAACTTTACTTACTTACAGATATGCAGTCGGTGTATTCAAGTGTCTCAGCTGACTGGGCTTTAATTGGTGGAGAACTATTTAATACCCAAATTTAAGTTGATTTTATTATATCTTTTATCATATATGTTAATTAAAACTCCGTTGTCAACAATGAACTTACATATTTTTTTCCTTTTAAATTGCCCTTCATACAGAATGCTTGAGTAACTAAAAACTGAAAATATATAATCGTAAATCCCGTCTACTTAAATAGGTACATATTTTAGCCAAAACCTCTGGAGGGATCTTCAACAAAAAAAAAACAACAAATAAAATATTAGAATCATCCTGACCTAACTTCAATGTTAGGACAATTAAGCTCCTTCTTGATATTGTTGGTACTGTTAACAGAACGTTTCGCTAAATATAATGTGTAATTATTACACACAATATTCTATCTATCTATCTATCTATCTATCTATCTATCTATCTATCTATCTATCTATCTCATTCTGTTCATATCTATCTATCTATCTATCTATCTATCTATCTATCTATCTATCTCATTCTGTTCATATCTATCTATCTATCTATCTCATTCTGTTCATATCTATCTATCTATATCTATCTCATTCTGTTCATATCTATCTATCTATCTATCTATCTATCTATCTCATTCTGTTCATATCTATCTATCTATCTATCTATCTATCTATCTATCTATCTATCTATCTATCTCATTCTGTTCATATCTATCTATCTATCTATCTATCTATCTATCTCATTCTGTTCATATCTATCTATCTATCTATCTATCTATCTATCTATCTATCTATCTATCTATCCGAAGAGGTGTTGAAATGTTCTTGATCCGTTCAATGAGAGAATCACTTCAAGCCATAATATTTACATATTATACAATATATTTATCCTGCAGTTCAGAGGACTTCGCATACCGATGTTCAAGTTTCCTTAACTCTTGTAAAAAATATCAATAAAAATGGAAAAAAAATGCTTCCCTTCTTCGATGGGTCGAGAACTTATCAAGCCCCCTCTGGTATATATATCTACAAATGTTTTGCATGTGTATTTGTTTATACTGTTGCTTGTTTAAAATAAACCCACAGTCCTCACACACAGACACGTATATATATATATATATATATATATATATATATATATATATAATGTGTGTGTGTGTGTGCATTATCCGCCATATTCTCCAATAATGAACACATTCCACCGTTAATATTGGAGTATAACTCAATGTATCCCTCTGTTTCTTTCTGTCCAACAATACGTCAATATACGCGCATGGATGCCTTGTACATGAATATAAGTCTTAGATGACGCCCTCCCATCTGTGCGTGGATTATACCGGAAATCAGAGAACCGTAGGTGTATCATTGAAGTTAACGTAACGCCTGAAACTCGCGCATGCGTGCTGATTTAATTTTTCGGCATTTCACAGAATAGTAAAATGAATGTTGCAAAAAAAAAAAAAAAAAATAAAAATAAAAATAAAAAAAAATGAATAAATAAGTAAATAGATAAAATAAAAAAAGAATATAAGATAAAAATAAAATAGTAAACTTTTTTTCTTAAAAAAATAAAGCAAAATAAACCGAAACAAAACAAATACACAAAATAAAACTAAAACAACAATGCTGTCTCTGTTGATGACAGTCGCTTCAGACAGACATTTTTTCTTTAGTTTTCAGTTTGCAATGTACAATGTGCAAGCGAGCGTCATGCCGACATTTTTGGCTAAAAATATGTAGACGAGTGTTAGTGAATTGCTTATTGACATTTGCAAGCTTAAAGACAAGATTCGGCTATCTTGGCAGGGTGTGTAGCTCCAGTATCCCGGAAGGGAATGCCGCCCCTACCAAAAAAAAAAAAAAAAAATCCCTTAAAACAAACTGTAACTGCAATGCAATATTAAAACCTTTACTTTACCCCCGTATCAAAACCTGCGTTTCCCACGTATCCTAATTTGAAACATCTCGTCTATTACGATGTTTCGTCAAAACGTTCTTCCCGCTAATTTATGTAATAAATGACAACACATGGTGTCACCCTTGAAACTGTATGTTTTGAAGATGATCAGAATTCTTATCTGAAGTGAAAACAGACTTTTAATTTACATTTAAAGCAGCGCCATTAACTTCACCTCTAAAGTTTGTTTAAATAAATATTTCATTATAATATTTGAAACTATTAAATTGCTTCAAATATTTGAAACTATGTTGGATAGCCATCTTCTTCTCTTTATATTCTTACCCTTTTCGAAACTTCATATTCATCGTCCGGGGGTGGAATCAGTCCTTCTCACTGGGAAAAAAATAAACACAAAGACATCTACTTGTGTTCATTCCTTCCTATTTTTCTAACTTTATAACTCCGAAGGTGCCCGTGGTGTAATGGTTATCGTCGCAGGAAATAGACTCGGCGACACGAGTTCAAATCCTGGATGAGACTGATTGTATTTCACATGGCACTAATACCCTTGTGAAAGGTATGAATCCAATTATTCTCCCTCCAACTACGGGTAAATAGTAGGGCAGACTAGGTTCTTCAGCCTTGGTAAGGCAATTAGTCTAGGAGAAGGAAAACTCTGAATTCAAACCTGTGAAACTCCGCTTAAAAAATTGACCTTGTGTCATATCCTGCCCGAGCGGAGGGGTTGGGTAAATATGATAACCCCGGACGTCTTTTACATTACCAGCCACAAAAACCGAGAGTTAACTTTTCGGAACATCGATAGAAAATACGGGCAAAATCATTTCTATTAATCCATGGATCTTGGATAAATTTGGCTAATAAAGTACAAGGATAGAATCTAATTCGAACTACGAAAGTTCGTAGTCATATAATTTTAAAAATCTTCAATAACAGCTAAGCTCTCAACTGATCTCAGAAGAGACGTGACAATCTAAGTCCGTTGACCTCAGCTAGACATAACAATCTCAACGGAGTAAACGGTTTAATTTTTTTTCAAATACTTCGTGCCAATTAAAAGTTATTATTCATCAACAATATAATTGATTAAAATTCTTGAAATCATATAGTTTTGATTTTCATAAATAAAGTGCTGCAATGACAATACATTTGAAAATACGTGGAGTATTCAATAAGTTTCCAGACTTTTTTCGTATGGATATTTAAAATTGACGTAGACGTTTGAAAATTCAGTATGTTATTGCTATGCATCTTATGAGATGACTGACTACTTTTTATGATTCCGGGTTCAAATGAACTGCTACAGCAGCAATTGGAATACACCCTACTAAAACCTGATTGTCACAGCCGGTGAATTTCAAAAATGCAATCTGACACTTTAGAAGAACGATATGCAATAAAATTGTGTTTTAAACTTGAAAAAAATGATGCCACAGAAACGTAGGGAATGCTTCAGACTACTTTTGGAGTATCTTACATGAATCGAGCAAGGGTTTTTGAGTGGCATAAGAGATTCAAGGAAGGCAGGGAGTCTGTGAAGGATGATGAGAGGTGTGGGAGGAGTAAGGAAGTCAATACACCAGAGTTGATTGGCCAAACAGTTAGGGTTAGGGTTACTATGTTGAGGTTTTAAGGGAGTTCGGGAAGAGATTCCGTCGGAAGAGGCCAGCACTCTTCAAATCGGGTCAGTGGCATTTTCACCAGGACAATACACCAGTCCACAACTCCATCCTTGTCACAGGCTATTTGACCAAGATGGGCATCAATACACTTCCTTACCGTCCTTATAGTCCAGACCTTGCTCCCTGTGACTTTTGGTTATCCCCTAAGCTCAGAGGCTGTCGTTATGAGACAATTGAGGAGCTGAAAGAGGCTGTGACAAAGGTCATTGATATGCTCACACAAGAGGACTTCCATGGGACCTTCCAGAAGTTGTTAGAACGGTACAACAAGTGCATTGCAGCCGGAGGAGATTACTTCGAAGCGAACTTGAGTTTCATGAGTGTACTGTCAATAAAAGTGCCCATACGAAAAAAGTAAGGAAACTTATTTAATGATACTCGTAGATGAATAAAAGAAAGTGATAGAATAATTTTAATTGCATTATAAGCAGATAGGACTATGAGGAAGCATTTACAAATGGATTAAATTTCGCCATTAGATAAGCCATAAGGGGTTGATATGATGTAAAGAGAAACTGAATAAACAAACCTATATATATATACATACATATATAAAGTAATTAATACAGTGAATATCCAAATAATGACAGCTCAATGCACGGCAATTCAATACAAAAAATACATCTGCTGAGCAAAATATATATATATCTTTGGTTCAATCCCAGGTCGGTTCATACCAAAGATTTTAAAAATGATACTTGATGCTTCCTTGGGTTATAATGCCGCCTTATCATATTTACCCAACCCCTCCGCTCGGGCAGGATATGACACAAGGTCAATTTTTTAATTAATACCGCCTCAGCATTATAAGGTGCGTATCAAGGGTAAAGTAGAGCAAATCAGGAAAACGAGTAGCGCCCTCTCCCATACCCCGGTGTTAAATTTCTAATTTTCCTGTATTTTAACACACACACACACACACACACACACACACACACACACACACACACACACACACACACGCATATATATATATATATATCCGTATAATGAAGCCCTACATAACTGCGGTTTCAACAAGCAGCTAGAGTTTTAGACCTTAAAAGATCTGACAAATATAGAGATAATAATAATACTTAACATATAGAATGAATAATACTAGCCATTATAATGATCACAAAGAAAATAGTAATTCTAAGAACAGAATAGACATAGAAATAATTTGTTTTAAAACTCCCTTTTGTAAGTTCACATATTTCTTAAATTTAATCGATAAACATTTTCAAAAAACAACATCCTAAATAAAACGATTACTAAGTAATTAAAGTTGGCGACTGAAGTCGAGGGTGACCCCAACGCTTTTTTTCAACAGTTGTCACACCGGGGTATAGAGGAGGGCGCTATTCCTTCCTGTGAATTGCTCGACTTTGCCCTTGAAAAGAACTTTATAATGTTGAGTGTTAAGCAAGGCTGCATCAAGTATCATTTTTAAAGTCTTTGGTATGAGCCAACCTGGGATTGAACCCCGGTTTCCTAGACCATTAGCGAACACTCTACCCACTAGGACAATGAGCCGGTAAAATGTTTAATAGAAACACTATAGAAATTAGTTTCTACTCATGCACCTACAATATGTCGAAAAAAATCATTAACCACCATAAGAAAATTCTAACTTAAACGAGGAAAATAAAGACGGTAAACCCTTTGACAACTGTAGAAATGAATAAGGTGGCTCATTAGGGGAAAATGTAACATAGAGAATACAGTTTACCAAGCCAAGATTTCCAGTAAAGCTTTGGTTTGGTTTCTTCGTTTAATGGCATATCAACTCTTTTTAGGTTATTTAATGCCAAAGCCATTCTCTTAGAAGAACAGTAGTGGTACTATTTAACCCATAGCTGGGAGGATAAGGGGGTTCTATAACTTTCCCAAGGGTATTTGCCTGAAAGTGAACGTAATAGCGCGTACTACGATTCCGCAGTCCATCGCTTTAACCATTACACCACGAGGACACAACCAATTTCCAGTAAAGACTGTAAACCAAATAGCAAAGCTTACATAGGAATTTCATAATTAAACTGGAAGCTTCGGTATAATAACCACATACAATCATTTGATAACCCCACTTACTAAAAAAATCAAAAAACATTATCAAAATACAACTAGAAAAGAAAGGACTAAAAGTTGACCCCAATAATAAGTTGGAAAATTTTTTAAAAAATCATCTATAACAAGTAGTTTACAAGGTTGGTGTAATTTATTCCTAGATGAAAAATATAGCACTGTAAAATATAAAGTTAGCATTAAATTATAATAAATACCGAATATGATATTGAATAATTTTTTGATTGAAATCATATAAAGCATATTCATGAAACGCAGTTTCTTCCAGGCAGCGGTCGCATCGATACTGCTATATGGCACTACATGGACTCTAACAAAACGGCTGGAGAAGAAGCTAGACGGCAATTACACAAGAATGCTGCGAGCAATCTTGAACAAGTCCTGGCGGCAACACCGCACAAGACACCAACTGTACGGCCACCTGCCTCCTATCACGAAAACTACTCAAGTTAGACGAACCAGACATGCAGGACACTGCTGGAGAAGCAGGGACGAACTCATAAGTGATGTACTCTTATGGACCCCCACACATGGCCATGCAAAAGCAGGACGACCAGCACGAACATACATTCAGCAACTATGTGAGGATACGGGATGTTGTCCAGAAGACCTGCCTGAGGCGATGACCGATCGGGAAAAGTGGCGAGAGAGGGCCAGGGATATCCGTGCTAGCGGCACGACATGATGATGATGAATTATATAATAGATAATTAAAGAATGATGGTATATTTTATATAATTCAAGATAATTATCTGGATTAATTCTTTTACACTTTAGTTGTAATTAAAAACTTCTTTCCTTAAATAATGAAATTAAGAAATGAAATTATTAACAATAACAACGAACAATTTTTACATACATAACTTAAACAAATGATTAAAAAAACATTTAATAAAGCCTCCATACCACTAAAATATAGATATAAATATAAAGAGAGATGAATAGTTCTTTGAAACAAGAAAATAATTGAATACGTTGAAAAATTACTTATAAATTTAAAAAAAAAAATTATTCGAAACAGTTAAAAAGATTTTCAAATTAGAATAAGATTATAAATATTCTGTATGGCTTTCAAATACTTAACCAAAACCGTAAGTAAAAAGAAAAATTTCGTAGTCGTTAATTTTTTTTAGTAAAATAGATCACCACGTGATATAACGTGAAATATATCACCGCCATTTAAAGGAAAAAAAAAAAAAAAAAAGAACCCAAATTCCATTTGAAATCCATCTGATGAGCTTCAATAAGCGAAATAAACTTATTATGGAGTACTATTTCTAAATTTCTTTTTTTTTTTTTAACAAAAATAGATATTTCACATTGCAGGTCTATTTTGTATTAAATAGCTATGCATCGCGCACTCAATCTTTGGATATACACAGTCCTTATTTACTTGATATATTTATATATATTTTAATCCATATTTACTTTCATATATATATATATATATATATATATATATATATATATATATATATATATATATATATATATATATATATATATATATATATATATATATATATATATATATATATATATATATATATATATATATATATATATATATATATATATATATATATATATATATATATATATATATATATATATATATATATATATATATATATATATATATATATAAATAAGTGCGTGTAGGAAAACCTACGGCCTTGAACAAAATTACGATACAAATAAATTTGTGCGCATGGAAAACTCGTTATCTATCTATCAATCAAAATGGTGGGAATAATTATGGCTTCTCACAAATATCTATCTAAATTTTATAAAAAGTCTCATTATACATGCACATGTATACCGGACATTGGCCTAGCGGTTAGAGTGTTCGCCAATGGCCCGGGAGACCTGGGTTCAATCCCAGGTCGAGTCATACCAAAGACTCAAAAAATGGTACTTGATGCCTTCTTGCTTAACACTCAGCATTATAAGGTACGGAACAAGGGTAAAGTGGAGCAATCCAGGGAAAGGAGTAACGCCCTCCCCTACACCTTGGTGTAGTAAGCTATCGAAAAGGGAGCCTTCGGGTCACCCTCGACTATGGTCACCAAGTTTACTTATATATATATATATATATATATATATATATATATATATATATAGATAAGAGAGGTTTTTGGTTCTTATTAGCTCACTCGGTCAGTTGATAAAGAACCAACTGTTGCAATATTGTCAAATAGTGCTCAATATCAATGATTGTGCATTTACACAGACACAGACACACACACACATATATATATATATATATATATATTACATGTTAGTGACTCTGGTTTTTCTACATTTTGCAATCGTCGGACAGAGTAAAGCTTTTCAAAAAAATCTGATTAATATGGATAATTTTATACGAAAAGTGGGTGTTATTTGTATGCATGTGTGCCCAAGTTTGTGTGTTATTGAATGTTAATATATTTGTATTTGTGCTTCTGCTCGCACGTATATATATATATATATATATATATATATATATATATATATATATATATATATATATATATATATTCACATATGTACTGGCATGCATATTTACAAATTTACTCTTATTTCCGTTGTCTGTTCATGAGAAGGGGCGAGGCGAAAGAAGTGAGTATAAGAAGGGGAGAATGGGTGAGGATTGTTGCAATAAAAATTTCTTTTTCTTTCTAACTTTATCGTAGCTAGAAGTTTATTTTGATTTGAATATGAAATGACTGTTTGATGTAGAATTTTGTTGAGTGAGTGAGTGAGTGATGATGATGATGATGATGATTAAAGGTAAAATCATCATCACGTTACTTTTTATTTTATTTTATTTTATTTATTTGTTTATTTATTTATTTTCTTTTTCTTTTTCTTATTTTTTTCCTTTTTTCCTTTTTATGTTGTATGGCATTTATGAGCTGGTTATACAAACGATAAGTTTTGGGTATCTTTTGCTATGATTAATAAAAAATTAAAAATAACAGTAACAGATATTGGGTACTTACATATTTGTATAATGTAATAATGTGGAAAAATAGTGGTTATAATTAAAGACAATACTTATTGACAATACTAAAATATTATTTACATTACTGACAATACTTTTGGGTGTTCATGAAAATGCAATAATGTAGAAAAATAGTGCTTACTTCTAAGTGTTCAAAATAGTATAGTGTGAGGAAAATGTTACTTATGGTCGGTGGTTCTGTTGTATAATTAGTATGGTGTCGGTAATGGCTGATAGCTGGTTCGTTGGTTGTTTGGGTTTTATGGCATATCAACCTTTGTAGGTTATTTAACGCCAAATCCATTTTTATGCAAATAATCAGTTTTATTTCAAACAATTCAGTTTAGCATGAGTGCACAGTTCAGTTGTCAAAAACATTTCTACTTCAAGTTATTCAGTTTATTCAAACGGTTCTAATTCAGTCAAATCAGTTTGGTGGGACATGATGATGATGAGTATAGATTTTGTTTACAGGCAGTTAAATGTTTAAAATATTCTATATTAAGCAATTCATTTTAACATAAGTACGCAGTTTAATTGTCAAAAACGTTTTTATTTCAAGCTATTCAGTTTAGTCAAACAGTTCTAATTCAAACAATTCAGTTTAGCATAAGCATGCAGTTTAGTTCTATTTAAGCAATTGATAGGGCCCTATCAGGAGCGACCATTCCTGGACAGAGAAGACATGGGAGCAATGGCAATGAAAGGGTACTTCACATTCCCCAAAGCTCCAACGTCAATGGAACCTCACCATTAGATTGTTTAGTGTCATATCCAAGACACTCGTTGGGGGGGGGGTATTACCTCTTTGCAGAGGTGCAGTCGGTTTATTCTACAGCCCCAGCCAACTGGGCAAGGTTGATGGATAATGTGGCAATGGGAGACGTGGCAGAAACAGGTGGTATATGGTGAAAGGAAAAGGAGCAAGCTTTTGAAGTAATGGGAACATTGGTGGCAGGAATGTATGTAAATATGAAAATAATAGTAGTGCTTACAAAGTGGATATAATTTACTTTATGTTTCGGTTTAGTGTTTAAGTCGAATCGGGAGAGGAGATACTTGTTTTTGTGTCAACATTTTGAGATTATCTTGTAACTTTTTCATGTAGGTAAAGTAAACATCTTCTTGATATTTTCTGTGTGTATATTCTTTGTTTGAAGGTTTCCTCTGTTGCGCCAATGCAGTATTTTCTTAAGTTGTCTGTCCTTACCGTGGCCTTGAATACCACATTTTCTTAGGCAGTTTCTCTGTAGGGGGCATATTGATTTGTCCTTACAATTGCATTGTTTGTTCCGTTGTTATTTTCTATTTTTTGTTGTGATTTTTATAATTTGGGTTATGTTTTTGTGCAGCTGTAGCTGATTGTTAAGTTGTTTTTGTTGAAGATTTCAGCCAAGATGCAACGTTTTTCTATTAGTTTTATAAAATCTTTGCTAATATTAGTTTTTTACGTTTTTGCTATTGAGTGGGTTGAACTAGATTATATCAATTTTTTCTGATTTTTGGCTTAGTTTTTGGTGTTATGTATTCTAGTTGTGTGTATCTATTTTTCTAATACGTGTATATGTTCTTTTTGCAGTTAGATATGTCAATTTTGGATGATAGTCTACGGTTAATGGATATTGGTATCTGTTTGATGATTGAGGGTGGGTGGTTTGAGGAGGTGTCTATATAAATAGGTGTGTCGTTTTCTTTTTTTTTTAAAGTTCGAATGTTCCTTTTTCTAAATTTAGTGTTACATCAAGGAAGTTTGTAAATTTCTAAATTGGTTTTTATCGTAATTTTGAATCCTTGTTGTTTTAATGCAAATGTTTTCCTCGTTTTTTGTCTAGTTTGGGACCGTTCAGTTCTTTTATGATGATAAGTCCGTTGTCTTTGTATAATCCTGTTTTCTTTGTCTATTATTCTAGATCATTGCAAAACTATGAGATATCCAACTAGTTCACATATATTTGTTTTCGTAGCTTCTCATGGTCACATCGAAGAGTTGATTATTGTAATTTTTTTATCCAGGTTTTGTTGTCGTGAAGAAGTGATTTACGGCAGTTCTCTATTGCTTTAAAAATCTCGTGTGAAATTTTCCCATTTTGAGCTGCTAATTCCAAAACAATATCAAATGTTCTTTCTGTGATGTAGGGGTAGAAATCTGTTATACCAAAGTGGATAAAACTTGCTCATCTTTGTTAGTTATGGCTGTGAATCTGTCTGTGACGGCCCTTTTGTTTATCCACTGGTTGAATCCTTGGTTTATTATAAAATTTTTATACCGTCTTGTATTTATTTGCTGATTTTTTCTAATTCAGTTTTCGTCGGGTTGATTAGTCGGTATGAGGGTTTTATATCGAAATCGTTTTTATGGTCTTTCATTGTAATGAAGGCAGGTAAGCAATTTACATTTTGGTCTATTTTCAGTTGTCTGGCTATTTCCATGGCTTCTTTGTTTATGTTATTTTTTGTGTTTTCTGGTTCTTTTTTGTATAGTTGTGTTATGTTATGTGTCGCTATTTTTGTAGTTTATGACGCCTGTTGTGTATATGTTAATTGTTTGGTCTGCAAATATTCATATTTTGATGAAGTTATTTATTCATTTTTTCTCGTTTGTGATATTTTTCTGGAACTTATCTAGGTTGTGTGTAAATTTTAGAATTTTAACCATATTCATCAGATCCTTTTCGAAACCTTGCATTTCTTTGCTTAATTGTGGGCACTTTCTTGTCTTCAGGTTGAAGTTTTTGGTGTTGTCGTTGTTGATATCACCTTGAAAGAAGAAGTGGGACTTCCATCTTATTCTATTTATCAAACTCCCAATTTTCTCAGTGACTAGGGGTTTGTATGATGATTGTGTTGGTATTGGTATATCTTTTGAATGAAAATGCAAAGTTGATGTGTTTCATGTTTTGTTTTCTGTTTTTTAAATCAAGGAGAAGTGCTCAACATACGTGGAAGCTTAATAAAAGAGGTTTATGGTTCTTACTAGCAAATTTGGTGAATTGATAGAGAACCAAATCTTGCAGTGTTGTCAAATCGGGCTCAATAACAATGATAGAGCATATATATATATATACCCTTCCGAACGAGCAGGATGCGAAGCAATATCAACTTTTAAGCGGAGTTATTAAACTCCGCTTAAAAGTTGATATTGCTTCGCATCCTGCTCGTTCGGAAGGGTATATATATATATATATATATATATATATATATATATATATATCTGAATTTAAACCTATTAAGGTTTAAATTCAGATTTTTCCTTCTCCTAGACTAGTTGCTATAACAAGAACGAAGGACACAGTCTGTCCTACTATTTACCCAGGAGTAGAGAGAGAGAGCAATTAGATTTATATTTTTCCGAGGAGTATTAGCTGTATGGGAAATTTGAACAACTTCTGATCTGAACTCGTGTTGATCTGTCCATTTCCGATCACGATAACCATTACACTACGAACGCCATCCCATAAGAATAATCACCCATAAATAGATTCACGCATCATATATATATATATATATATATATATATATATATATATAATAAGTGTAAAAGTGGATAAATCAAACACTTACAACAGGTTTTTCTGGTAATATTTCGTTCTTTATTTACAGAAGAACTTTTTCAGACTAAATATTTTTTTGTGCAATTAAGGAAATAGATTAAAAATGTAAAAAGGTGTAAAGGGTAGGAAAGGATCTGAAGACAAGAGAAAGTTAAGGGAAGAAACAGCGAGAGAAATAGATATAGATTTGAGTGACGGTGGTAGGTTTTATTTATTTATTTATTTTTGGTTTTTACTGTTATCGTCTGGGTAGAGGGTCAAAGTTAGGTGGCACTAAGTGTATCTGGTGTTATCAAACATTTGACCATATTGAAGTGGATTATTTTTATCTTTTCAGATTCATCAAAATCTTCTATTTCTCCACACACACACACACACACACACACACACACATATATATATATATATATATAAATTTAATTGATTTTTATAACTATTCGATAATTCTGATGAAATGAAAAAACCCTTATGATACAATTTGCAAATAAAAAAATACACAAACCGATGCAGAGGGGAAAAAATTCCATAAAAAGACAAGTCTAAAAATATACGTACAATTTGAAAATAATCAACCAATAACGAATGCCTAGTCAACACGTCAGAGTGTTCAAAACACTAAATAGAGCGAAGTATCAATGCCTACAGAGTCAGAAAAAAAAAATACCTAGGTGTCACCTAACCAGATCATTTGGACGATTGTGCAACCTAGGTAGTTTTTTTTTTCCTGACTCTGTCGGTAAACACACACACACACCCGCACACACATGCATGTATATATATATATATATATATATATATAGTCATCCACAGGACAGATGTGTTTCGTTCTATCAGAACTCATCAGTGTGGCTAGACATTAGCTTCCCGTAGCTGGGATCGATAAATATATATATATATATATATATATATATATATATATATATATATATATATATATATATTTGATTGAACATAATAGACATTTTTTTGTCTACATATTTCTGATTGATGTTATTCCTAGAGAGTGAAATTTGTCTCTCCACGAGATCACGTCTGAATTCCAAAGTGCTGTTGTATTTATGACCCGCAGGATCAAGGAGTTTAGAATATGAATATTTAGGCAGATTTTAAACTGCATAATCCTGTAGCTCATAAATACAACAGCACTTTGGAATACAGACGTGATCTCGTGGAGAGACAAATTTCACTCTATAGGAATAACATCAATAAGAAATATGTAGATAAAAAATGTCTATTATCTTCAATCAAATATGTATCAATGAAGAAATGCTGCCATACTATATATATATATATATATATATATATATATATATAATGGATTCTCCCTTCGATCTCCATGTATGAGGACCTCACAGTTCAGTTAAAAACGAGAACTGTTGTATTATCTACTCTGGTGATTTGTTTTATAATGGTGAAATGAATTGCTGAATGACATTTGAAAACTCAGAGATCAAATCGGTAATTTTAGCCGGATGTGTTTGCTCTGGTGTCAAGAAAAATGAAATACCGCCTCATAAAAAAAAGCCTTTCCCCCCAAAAAAAAAAAAACCATAAAAAAAAAAACAAACAAAAAATGTCTTTGGAAAACAAAAGCAAACAAGCAAACAAAAAAGAAATAAGTAAAAAACAAAACAAAACAAAGCAACAGTAAAAAGAACGAACCAACTAAACAAAGAAACAAACAAACAAAAAAAAAACCCTTTACAACGTAAAAACAAACAAACTAAAACCTCTTCCCCCACCACCACCCCAAAATAAGCAAGAAAACAAACCAGAAAACCCTTACAATAGAAAACAAACAAACAAACAAACAAAAATATCTGCAAAACAAACAAAAAATCTCTTACGAAGCAAAAAAAGAGAAACAAAAAACGCTTATACAACAAAAACAAACAAAAACAAACAAATACGCTTTAAAAATCTAAAAAAAACGAAAACATTTGCAAAACAAAAAGCATAAAAAGCAAAAAAAACTGGAAAAAACAAAAACAAATACAATAACAAACAAAAACACTTGCAAAGCAAAACCAAACCAAAAAAAGCAAAGAAACAAAAGCTTCTTATAAAACCAAAACAAACAACCAAACAAAAAAAATCATTTTGAATAATTAAACAAAGAAAATCTTTAAAAGTTAGAACAAACTAACAAAAACCCTTACAAATCAAAAACAAACAAAAAAACACATGCAAAACAAAAACAAAATCGACAAAAAAAAACCTTGCAAAACACGAATATACGAACCACCAAACAAAAACTATTGCATAACTAAAATGAACAAACACCAAAAAAAAAAACCTCTGCGCAAAACAAACAAAAATATTCACAAATTAGTGATTTCTCCCAAATGTTATGTCACAAAGCCACGCTATTCCATTTATTAAACATAAAGGTTGGTTGATTGTTTAAGTTTTATGGCATATCAACCTTTGTAGGTTATTTAACGCCAAATCCATTTTTATACAAATAATCAGTTCTATTTCAAACAATTCAGTTTAGCATGAGTACACAGTTCAATTGTCAAAAACACTTCTCTTTCAAGCTATTCAGTTTGGTCTAGCAGTTCTAATTCAGCTAATTCAGTTTATAAGTACAGATTTCGTTAACACACTGTTAAATGTCAAATTAGTTCTATATTAAAAAAGAATGATTTTAGTGTAAGTCCAGTTTCAATGTCAAATAATTCAGTTTAGCATAAGCACGCAGTTTAAATTTAAGTACAGTTCAATTGTCAAAAACATTTTTATTTCAAGCTATTCATTTTAGTCAAACAATTCAGTCTAGCATAAGTATGTAGTTTAGTTCAATTTAACCCATTGATAGGACCCTATCAGGTGCTACCACTCCGGGCTAGAGTGGACCAGGCAGCGATGGCAATAAAGGGGTACTCTGCATTCCCCAAAGCTCCAGCATTACTGGAATCTAACCATCAGATTGTTTAGTGTTATATCCATGACACTCGTTGGGGGAGGGGTCTTGCCCTTCTGCAGATGTGCAGTCGGTGTATTCGACAGCCACAGCCGACTGGGCAATTAAACATAAAGACAACACATATCTTCAACTGTTTCCCAATGAAAATGTATATTAATAGATATTGTTCATTACAAAATTATACTGTATTGAAACTATTTTAGCAATAATGTGAATCTATCAGTCCAAATATTATTCCACTCTGTATACAATACTTTATTGTAATTACATACTTTCAACGCTGCAATGTTTGATAATAAATAATTCTCTAAAATATCATCACAATGTCAGATTATACTGACTGTATATCCAGCAACTGATGGTGAGGCTCTAATTCTAAAAATCTGGGGGGTGTGGAGCACCCTTTTATTACCATAACCCCTCGGCTCACTTTGACCCGGAGTGGTAGTACCTTTTAGGATCACATCTATGTGTAAAACTGATCAGTTTAAAATAATTTGTATTTAATTGGATCGTGTTAAAATAAATACCCTGACACACAAAATATCAAACAAACAAAAATACCCGTAACAAATAATAACACAACAAATGTAAATTTGAATGTACAATGAACACGATTCCCTAATCTCCATGCTCAAAATGACTCCAGATGGTTTGCCGTGCCCTTAAAACAAATCAATCTATCAAAGAAATAGTCGGTACATTCTACATCTCCAAGCGACTAGGCTATATTTTAGGATGGCATTTTGATTTTATTCATTACTATTGTGGATACACACATCTGAAGGTTATCAGGTTGGAAAATACGTTGGCAAATTTCATACGAGTGAAAATACTTAGCAAGGATTATTAAGGGTTTATTTTTCATTTTTATCATCATTTAAAGTTGA
This sequence comes from Sepioteuthis lessoniana, assembly GCA_963585895.1. NCBI lineage: Eukaryota > Metazoa > Mollusca > Cephalopoda > Myopsida > Loliginidae > Sepioteuthis > Sepioteuthis lessoniana. The sequence goes on along the minus strand of OY757927.1, from coordinate 60,702,532 downwards.
TTTTACAGAAAATTCGTCGTAAACTCATTTCTTTGCTTAATTGATGGTAAGTCGTCTCTTAGTGTGTGAGCGTTACTTGGCAGTATCTAAATTCTCTTTTCGTAGTGTGTGATAGGTTATAGTAGGTTACATGGTACCAGTAACATGAATGATCTCCGAGTTGAGCTTAATGCAGGAGAAGTCAAAACGTGCTTATAAGTAACTTTCTCCAGTGAACTTCGACAGATGGGCACAGCATTGTTCCTCGACCAGCAAAGACTTACATCATATCTTGTTTGTTTGTTTGTTTGTTTGGGTTTTATGGCATATCAACCTGTGCAGGTTATTTGATGCCAAATATATTTTATACAAATAAACAGTTCTATTTCAAACAATTCATTTCAGTATAAGTACAGAGTTTAACTGTCAAAATCATTTTTATTTCAAGCTATTCAAGTTTAATCAAACAGTTCTAATTCATCAATTCAGTTTAGTAAGAATAAAGTTCTTGCTTACTTACAGTTAAATGTCAAAACACTCCTATTTCAAACAATTCAGTTTAGAATACAAAAGCAGTTCCATTTCAAACAATTGAGTTTAGCATAAGTACGCAGTTTAAATGTCAAAACAGTTCTAGTTTAAGCAATTCAGTTTAGCCTAAGTACAGTTTCAATGTCAAAAAGAATTCTATTTCAAACAATTTAATTTAGCATACAGAAGCAGTTCTATTTCAAACAATTCAGTTTAGCATAAGTACACAGTTTCAATGTCTAAACAGTTCTATTTCATGTAATTCAGTTCAGCATAAGTACGCAGGTTGGTTCTATTGGACCTATAGATCGGGCCCTATCAGATGCTACCACTTCAGGGCAGTGTGGACCTGGGAGCGATGGGTACTCCGTATTCCCCAAAGATCCGGCATTCCTGGAACCTCACCATCAGATTGTTTAGTGTCATATCAGGACATTCGTTTTCGAGGGTCTTACCCATTTGTAGAAAAGCAGTTGGTTTATTCTACAACGTCGTCCGACAGGGAAAATCAGCTCTCGATGCTCGTTGTGTAACGGTTATCGTCGTAGGAGATGCTTACGGCGAACTGAGTTCAAATCCTGAACGAGGCTGAGTGCATTTCATGTAGCCTTAATTCCTACTGGAAAGCTATGAATCTTACAATTCTCCTTCCAGCTATGGGTAAAATAGGAGGGCAGAGTGACTATTTAATCTTACTGTGGCTGCCGGTCTCGGAGAAGGAAAACTCTGAATTCAGATCTGCTAAACTCTGCTTTAAAATTGTCCTTGTGTCAGGTTGGTAAATAGATATACACATCAGCTCTGTGTGGTTAAGGAAGGCAGTCAAGTGGAACAGAAAAGAGAGATGGACGATAGGGACAGATGAAGAGAGAGAGAGAGAGAGAGAGAGGGTAGATGCCTGCCTTAACGACTTCGTAAATGGTCATGGTGACCTGAATCTAACTTCTTGACGAAGCTGCTTCACGCTAATCATATTTACCCAACCCCTCTGCTCGGGCAGGATATGACACAAGGTCAATTTTTTAAGCGGAGTTTAACAGGTTTTAATTCAGAGTTTTCCTTCTCCTAGACTAGTTGCCTCACCAAGGCTGAAGAACCTAGTCTGTCCTACTATTTACCCATAGCTGGAGGGAGAATAATTGGATTCATACCTTTGTGCTTAGTGCTAGGTGAAATGCAATCAGTCCAGGATTTGAACTCGTGTCGCCGTGCCCAATTCCTGCGACGATAACCATTACACCACGGGCACCTCCTAATGGACAGTTAGGATTTTTAACTATGGAAATGCAACCAGTCAAGAAGAAGGAAAAATCTGAATTCAAAGTACAACTTAACAAACTGCCATTATATAACATCCTGCTCTTGGAGGAGGGGTTAGGTAAATGCATATTTTACTGGTTTTACTCGAAGTTGGATGTTGGGAATTGTCTTTAATGATAATGATTCTTCATCTCCAATATCTTACCTAATCCTGACACCTGTCAATCACAAGAGAGTCAGTTTGGCTTGGTCTGCTTGTATAACATATCAACCATTGTAGTTTATTTAATGCCAAACCCTTTTTATACATACATGTCAAAAATATGGGGTTTTTACCCCATTTTACAGACAACACTTTTTTCACACTGGTAAATGGTTTTACTTATTTCTATCAAATACGAATAATTCTTTTACAATTAATCATTTGTTTGCACACAGATTAAAAATTTCAAGTATTGCTATGTATCCCTAACAATTCAGTTAAACATTTATTTATACACTGTATTTCAAACAATTCAGTTTAGCATAAGTACACAGTTTTTTTGTTTACACACAATTAAACGAACATCATCATCATTATCATGTCGTACCGTCAGCACGGATATCCCTGGCCCTCTCTCGCCACTCCTCCCTATCACTCATCGCCACCGGCAGGTCTTCAGGGTTAGATCCTGTGTCCTCACATAGTTGCTGTATGTAAGTTCGAGCTGGTCGTCCTGCTTTTGCACGGCCATATGTGGGGGCCCATAGGAGTAAATCACTTATGAGCTCGTCCTTGCTTCTCTAGCAGTGTCCCGCGTGTGTGGTTGGTCTAACTTGTATAGTTTTCGTGATGAGGGGCAAGTGTCCGTATAGTTGGTGTCTCGTGGGGTGTTGTCGTCAGGACTTGTTCAATACTGCTCTCAACATTCTTGTGTAGTTTCCGTCTAGTTTCTTCTCCAGCCGTTTAGTTAGCGTCCATGTAGTGCATCCATATAGCAGTATCGACACAACCGCTGCCTGGAAGAAACTGCGTTTCATTTTATCGATTAGGTCTGATTTCCATATGATCGAGAGCCTATCGATAGCCGTCCATGCCTTCGTCAGTCGTGTATCGATGTCTTTTTCGGTTGATGAGACGCTACTTCCTAGGTAGGTGAATTTGTCTAATCAGTTGTATTTCAGACAATTCAGCTTAGCATGTCAACAAAATTAAATGGTTTTAAGTATTCTAAATGGTTCTAACGATTCAATTAAGTATTAGCCATTGCTTACACACAGTTAAATGATTAAACAGTTTTATTTCAAACAAATCAGTTTAGCATAAGTTTAAATGTCAGCCAGTTCTATTTGACGCATAGATAGGATCCTATCAGGTGGACCCGGAAGCCATGTCAGTGAAGGGGTACTCCATACACAAGACAGACATAGATCACATACATACATCTATTTATTTCTGACTTGAAACATTCTATATTTATTTTGACAAAGTTCGTAAAAATACTTTGTTTCGTTTATTCGATATGCTATAATTTAGAAAAGCCAGTTCTTGATAACGTCTTCAGTCGCCTTTGAAATACGCGTATTGTTAATAAGTTTTATGGTAAAAAGTTATTGTTTTGGTACAGATCGGTATTTATTGGTGTTGAGGGACACGATCTTATGGTGTCTCAATACAGTGGCATTAGGCAAGGTGTTACAATTCAGAAAAAAAAACAAAAAAACATTAAAGAAAAATAATCGGATCAACTTTGTTGTTTTGCATGATTATTACTTGTACTGCTCAAGTGGTCGGTTGGCTGTTACCGCCTTTTAATTGAGCAACCAAATGGTTCTGGCTGTTTAAATAAACAAGCCAAATGAACAGTAGGAGGACTGGAGGGAGAAGATGAAAAGGAAGGTGTTTGAGAGAGGCTAAATTTAGTGTACGGTTGAGATATCAAAGCGAAGTCGTGTTTTCTTAAGAGGAGGTTCTTTTATATTATGTCGTTCGCAAAACAAGGCGTCAAGAGAACGCAGAATAGAACGAGGGATAAAGGAAGCGGAGGGAAAAAGTTATGGGTAGAAGTTAGAGAAGAGGAATTCAAATTATTTATAGAAGAAGAAAACAACAGAGAGATAGATAGATAGAGAGAGAGAGAGAGAGAGAGGGAGAGAAAGACAGACAGACAGAGAACTGTGGCCGATGAAAGATTGATAGAAATAAAGGAAAGTATAAGAAATAGAAGGGAAGTGGCGAATTGGAAAAGACGGAAACAACAAGATTGTAAGTCAAAGCAGGGAAGTCGACTAAGAATGTGAAAAGGAGTTAAAAGATAATCAGGTTTCGATTGATTCATTTTAAAGGCGTGTCAACCCGTCTGGAATTATTTTATACCTAAAATTCATGGGATTTTGTACATTTTACGTTCATATCTGCGTTTATGTTTTAGTTTCTTAAAAGCCCTTTTTACACACTTATATTATATTAAGTATTGCTATCGAATACTGGCCCAGTCGCCTGGGGCTGCAGAATACACCGACTGCATCTCTACAGAGGGTTAAAACTCCCTCAACGAATGTCCTTGATATGACTCTAAAAAATCTGATGATGAGGCTTCAGTTCTATTTCAAACAATTCAGTTTAGTTTAAGTATAGTTTGTTTTACTTATAAAGTAATGTTGGCGACTGTAGTCGAGGGTCACCCAAAACACTCGTTTCAATAGCTTCTAAACCGAAAAGTAGGGAAGGGCGCTACTCCATTCCCTGGATTGCTCCACTTTATCGTTGATCTGTACTTTATAATTTTGAATCTTTGGTATGACTCAACCTAGGATTGAGCTCCGGTCTCCGGGACCATTGACGAACACTCTACGCATTAACCCAGTAATTTTTGCTTATACACAGTTAAATATCAAAACAGTTCTATTTCAAACAATTTAATTTAGCGTTAGTACACAGTTTCAATGTCAAAAAAATTCTCTATATCAAAAAGTTCAGTTTAGCATAAGTACACTGTTTAGTTCTTTTGGACCCAAAGATAGGACCATATCAGGTGCTACCACTCCCCGCCAATGTGGACCTAGGAGCGATGGTATGGAAGGGATATTTAGCATTCCCCAAAGCTCCAGCATTACTGAAACCTCACCATCTGATTGTTTAGTGTCATATCCAGAACATCCGTTCGTGGGGTCTTACTCATCTGCAGAGAAGCAGCCGTATATTCTACAGCACCAGATGACTAAGCAATTTGTCGTTAGTGCGTTTGGAACTGTCCCCAAAGGATTGGAAAGGTACTGGAAATGATGGAAATTGGATGACAAATCGAAACCATTCCGATTACAGCATCGTTGTGATGAGATAGAACACTTTGAAAAGTTCGGGGAACCTGAGGAGACTTACTCTCATTCAGCTATCGCTAGTGTAAGGGGAAAAAAATCTCGGAAAGAGTGAAACAATAATGATAAAAAAAGACAATGGAAAATAAGGGTTACAGTGATACTCACGGTATTTCGTCGATTTGGAACAATACTCAAAGGTTTGACAAAAAGAAGACTGGAGAAGTTAGAAATCTGAGGAAGAATCGAGATCATCTGTTTTATAGCATTGCTAAGATCGGCTAGAATGGCCCAGAACAGCTCGGCAGACATGAAAAGACTTGTGGTCATCCAGACTCCAGTTAAAAACCACCAGTTACCGCTTGTGAGAAAATTCACTTGGAATAATGATAATAATAATAATAAAAATGTGATATTTTGACCTTTTGACCCGGCCCAAAATGCCATTCAAGGTGATGCACCGGAAGGAAGTGACACATTCCAATGACAGTTAGGAGAGGAAATCGCGTGGGCGGAAATTGGCAGATGAAATAGGACGAGCTGACAGTTATTTCCGCTTGATGACGATTAAACATTCGATTTCAAAGATCGAGTGGGCGTCGAACGATTATATAATTCAGTTGAGTTCAACGAGCCAGTTCAATTGAGTTCCGGTTCCAGTTGAGTTCGACGCCCAGGGGGCCAGTAGAGTTGCCAGTAGAGTTCCAGACAGTTAGAGTCGAAATGTGGTAGGGAAAGCCACATCAGGCTGAAGGGGCCTTTGGGTCCCGATGATTTGAGGTCCAGAGAAGATGCTGATAAGATGTAATAAAGAAAGCCAGCATCCAGCCGAGTGGGCCCTCGGCCTCCGGTTGAGCAGCCCTAGAGAACAAGAAGGACACAACGTGACGGCCATAACTTTGGGGTCAAAATATTACAGTTTATGTTCGGTCTCCGGCTCCCTCTCACAGTAAAACCCCACACAACCTTTTCGAACCCTTGCAATAAAGTGAGAGGTAATATTTTGTTAAAGAAGACTTCCTGCGTCGTTTATTACTGAGTCTTTATCATTGCGTGCGTCTGTCTTTGTCACTAGGTCTTAATTATTGTGTCGTTATGATGCCGTAGATGAGTATACAACAAAAATACTCGGCCAGAAGACCAGACCTTAAGTAATCAACAACAAAAAAAGAGAACTTGCAAAATTGTTAACTTTGCTGTACCGGCTGACCACAGAATAAAACTGTAAGAAAGTGAAAAGAAGAATAAGTACCTGTACCTTGCTAGGGAATTGAAAAAAACTATGTACAATTATACCAATCTTGATTTGTGCTTTCGTTGCAGTCACTAAAGGATTATTAAAGGGACTGAAGGAGGTGCCTGTGGTGTAATGGTTATCGTCGTAGGATTTGGACACGACGATACGAGTTCAAATCCTGGACGAGACTGATTGCATTTCACATAGCACTAATACCCTTGGCAAAGGTATGAATCCAATTATTCTCCCCCCAACTATGGGTAAATAGTAGGACAGACTAGGTTCTTCAGCCTTCGTGAGGCAACTATTCTAGAAGAAGGAAAACTCTGAATTCAAACCTGTTAAACTCCGCTTAAAAATTGACCTTGTGTCATATCCTGCCCGAGCGGAGGGGTTGGTAAATATGATTAAAGGGACTGAAAGAATTGGAAGTTGGAGGACGAGTGGAGACCATCCAAACGACAGCATTATTGAGAACGTCCAGAATACTGAGAAGAGTCCTGGAAACTTGAGGAGAGTTTCTGTCACTCAACTAACGCTGATGTAAAAAAAACTCTCAAGGAGTAAATAATAATAAGGATAATCCTTAGTTAACAGGGGGCGTAATAAGGTGTTGGACAGTCGTCTCGTAGTATGCGAGTTCAACCTCCAATCGTGCAATAATATTTTCTTTCGGACAAATAATCTTGTGAAAGGTAAGAATCCACTTATCGCGCTAGTAACGAGTTTAAAATTATCTTTGTTGTTCTACGAATATGGTTCTGGCGATAGACGACCCTCTAAATTTGATATGCTATTAAACAAAGAAACCAAACCAAACATTAAAAAGCAATTATACTAGCAAGTATCTATTCTTAATACTCATAATTTACCAACAGTTAAACGGTATCAAATATCCTTACTTAGTAATCTTTCAAAAGATCTATTTGACTAAAATGGGTCAGAGTGGACCTGGGAGTAATAGCAATAAAGTGGTGCTCTGCACATCCAGAGCTCCAGACTTGGAATCTCATCACCAGAGGGGTGTCCTCGTGGTGTAATACTTAAAGCGATGGACTGCGGAATCGTAGTAAGCGAGTTCGAACTCCAGTCGCGCTATTGCGTTCACTTTTAGACTAATACCCTCGGGAAAGGTATGAACCCTCTTATCCTCCCAGTTATGGGTTAAAGAGCGCCACTGTTGTTCTGCTAAAAGGATGGCTTTACCATTAAATAACCTGCAAAGGTTGATATGCAATTAAAGAAACTAAACCAAACCTCACTACCAGATGCAGTTTCGTGACATACCAAGAACACCACTTATTTTTTGCAAATTTATCACCCGAAGTTCTATTACTCTTTTCCTTCTTCCGAATGTCGAGACTCTTCTCACCTTAATCTATCCCCCACCCGTATTACCCACCTTGGTCTCATCATTTTCACCTGCAGAGCAGTCTAACGCATAAATTGCCTCATTTCTTTTTTCTAGCAGAGAGATAGAACCTACAGGAATCCTATTTATAGTTTCAATTTATTTCTAATCTCTTGGATTAGTTAATATTATTACTGTGTGCAAATAAAACAAATAACAAATGAATAAAAAAGCCTCCATAGAAACTACCCTTCCAAAATGGAAATAAAATAGTACTTAACCTCTTGGCATAAATAACCCCTGGAGTGGGGTGATACGCCGTTAAAATCAATCAATAACTCAGTCTTTCCAAATTCTGCAAACGGATTCAGCAAATTAAAGCATATTTTTTCTTTTCTTTTCTGTTTTTTCTTTTAAATTTTAAAACTTATATCATCACGTGTTCATTGTGGAATCAACGATGAGACCAGTGCAGACTGATGTAGACGGTGCCAGCTTTTGTAAATACTAATAATAGTCTAAAATCCTTAGTTGTAAATTATATCTAAAAGATCGATCTACAAATCTTCAGAACCTCTACTGCTTGGAAAGAACGCATCTCAGGTGTTAAAAAATATTTTGAAGAATTTTAAAGAATAAAAAAAAAACATCTCGATACGATGAATAAAAATAACATTTCAGTTTTGTTAAATTTTTAAAAAAATCTTAAATAATTTTTGATTAAAAACTGAAAATAATAATAGTCTGTGATATTTCATATATTCCATTGGCTTGTGGGGAGAGTGTTCGCCAATGGCACGGGGTTCAATCCTAGGTCTAGTCATGCCAAACCCTCAAAAAATGGTACTTGACGCTGTCTTGCTGATTACTCAGAATCATAAGGTACGAATCAAGGGTAAAGTGAAGCAATTTAGGGAAAGGAGTAGCGCTCTCCCTCACACATCGTTGTAGTAGGTATTGAAAAGAGAACCTTTGGATCGCTCTTGACTACGGTCGCCAACTTTTTTTTTCATATTTCATAAAACAGTTTTAAATGCGTTATTTATCCAAACCAGCAGTGCTGCGATGTATCTCAAGGTCGGTTTATTGTAGGGACTCCGAAGCAAGCCTTCAGTAGGTGGTGCCAAAAATAACCAAGTTCCGCCGATATTCCATTCTTCGTGGGCCTCAGTTGATTTGCTTCATACACACACACACACACATATATATAAACACACACACACACACACACACACATATATATATATATATATATATTATTTTAAGAAAAAAACAATATTCGGTCACAATAGGGTAATAAATTTGTTTCCATTCTGTTAAGAGCATTGATATGAATCAAAAACTCCAAAAGAATTTTAACAGGACTTCATCAGATCCAACAAGAAAATAAAATGAAATACAACCGGACAGGAGATAGACAAAGGAAGGAAGGAGAGGGAGAAAGGAAAGCCATTTAAGCTATATATAACTTTTCCCATGTAAGGCTAGTTCCGGTCTCTTCCCGTTTCAGATTAAGAAAATGCGAAAACAAAAACAAAAAAAAAAAAAAACCAACAAATTAACAATTACAATAATACGTATCCAAATTTTAACCATTTCTAATAAAATTATCAATTCTAATTTTAGTAAGTCATCTTTTTCTTTGAAAGATACCATGTTAAAGTACCTATATCAATTTAATAAATTTTAGTTAAATATTAACTTTGACTACATGATAAATATTGATTATAGTCTAAATTTATTTTTATGCCTACATCTAGCTATTAAATCATATCTCTGATTTAATGGGTTACCGGGATCAGGGTATAACATAATTTGTATCTTAATTTGTATATATATATATATATATATATATATATATATATATATATATATCGTATTTGCAACATCGGTTCCGTACGAGTAGCTATCGTCTCAGGACATCTATAGGAAACCTACATTTACTGGGCTATATTTGAATTGGCATTCTTTTGTCCCTAAATCTAGGAAACTTAATCTAATTAGAAGCCTTTTCTATAGAGCTTTAAACATCTGTAGTGACTGCAAGATTGAGAATGAACTTAAGGTTATCAAGGATATCTTTATTGACAACGGGTACCTCGAGGAGGTCATTGATGTTAATATCAGGCATACAGTGACTAGGTTAAAAAATACGAACAAAGTCTTCGGTCCTCCGAAGTGTCCTGTATACTGTAGACTTCCTTGGGTGGGTTCTGCTAGCCAGTCCTTTCCTGATAAGATTGCCACTTCTGTGTATCGTTGTTATCATGCTGTTAACCTAAAACCAATATTCACTACGAGGCTGGCCTTTAATTCTACAAATAAGGACAAGCTGCCTATCTTTAAACAAAGTGATTTAATATACAAATTTGTATGTCGATGTATTTCGACAACGCCTCGAAGTGAGAGTATATACCCAGAATTCTCTTGTCAGGCCGATTAACATCCGGGCACTCTCAGGCAATGGATTCGGCTATTGGTGAACATTTGTTTACTATAAATAGTTGCAGAACCAGTTATGGAGATGATTGTTTTTCTGTCCTGCATAGAGCGAGAGACAAATCTCATCTCAAAGTCTTGGAGACGATTTATATTTCTAGGAATCGCCCCTCTCTATGCAGGCAGTTAAACAATCACATCTTAAATATTTTTCGGGAACTGCTTAAGACAGGGGTGACTTAAGGTTTTTTTTGGGGTTTTTTTTCCACCTCGTCCCTGCAATCCAAATTATATAATCTATACCCCCCGTTTTTAACCGATTTCCGGTGTATAAAACTTGAAAAGCGTCGGACGAAAGGGCCCTCATTCATTTTACTATTTCATTATAGTTCCCCCTCTTTCGTTACCAATGACGTCTCTGTTAATCTGTTCATATATATATATATATATATATATATATATAAAAATGCAAATGAGAAAAGTTTGTATATGTTTAAGCGTTCTCTGCTCTTATGACATTGGACATATAAAACCTAATAACATAATTATGACCACATTAATTTAATTAAAGTTTCATGTGGTGCACACAATCATCAGACGGTATCTTTACGGACACTGGATGCTGTCGAGATGATGTGGGGTCTCTGAAGCTAGCCGTCCGTAGGCGGTGCCAAAAATACCCTAGTTTCGTTAGTGGATGATCGGGACGGGGAGAGAGAGAGAGAGAGAGAGAGAGAGAGAGAGAGAGAGAGAGAGAGTCAGAGAACTCCATGCCATCAGGATGGCTTGAAACTGAATATATATATATATATATATATATATATATATATATATATATATATGTATATATATATATATATATAGAGAGAGAGAGAGAGGAAGGAGACCGGAGAGAAACAAGGGAAGAGAGATTGATACAGTGAAAGAGTCTTGCTGAAAAACTCATAAATCTATACACATACGCGCATTTACACACAAACACATACATGAACTAATATGCACACACAAACTGTATACGCTCCCGCACACGCACACGCACATACACACATACACACACATAAAATCAATATTATATATATATATATATACGGAGATTGAGAGTGAGTGTTATATGGGGATGATTTGGTTCTTCTTTTAAAAAGCACCCATAAGTCCAAACAAGCATGAGCGTGCACACACACACACACAAACCCACTGATACACACACACACACACACACACACACACACAAACAAACAGACTGACACACACACACACACACGTGGACACACACACAAACGCACTGACACACACAGTGACACACACACACAAACACAGTGACACACACATACACACACACACATACTGACACACGTACACACGCGCACAAACACACTGACATAAACACACAAACGCACTGACACACGCACTGACACACATAAAAAAAACACTGACATACACGCAAAACAAACTGACTCACACACACACACACACACACACACTGTTATTTGCTTCCAACCCACCCGATAAAAATTTATCATCCGAATTTCTATCGCCCTTTTCCCTTTTGCTCGAACACCGAGACCATATTCTCGCCTTAATCCATCACCCTTACCCCCGCCCCGAGCCCTCCATTCTCACCTATGGAGCAGTCTAACACATGACTTGCCTCATTTCTTTTAAATGTCCAGATGGTTTCGAATAAAAATGAACGATTAAGCATTCTGCCTGCCTCTCCTTTTCTTCCCAAATCGCCTCTCTCTTCTCTACTCAGTATTCTGGTTCACCGTTTTCTCCACACTCTTATTACAAGGGAGCTGTTTTCTTTCTTCACCCACCGGCTTTTACTCGCAGGCAGCCACGCCTTCCATTCGGAGTTTCGTATTCAAGTAAAGAGGGTGAACGGATCGAATGATCTTCAACGCGCTTTTTTTTTTCTTATCATCTCTCCATCTTTTCTTCCTTGGCTCGCCTAGGGTGTCTCCGTGACTTACGTACTAGACTGTGAGATTGTTGTAAGCAAGTTTGAACTCTTCTTGCGCTCGGCCCATTTGGCTAGGGCCATAGAATACACTGACTGCATCTTTGCCGAGGGGTAAAACTCTCCCAATGAGTGTCCTGGATATGGCATTAAAGAATCTGATAGTCAGGCTTCAGTAATCCTAGAGCTTTGGGGAATGCGGAGTACCCGTTCATTCCTACGCTCCCAGGTTCACTTTGGCCCCGAGTGGTAAAATCTGAAAGGGTCCTATCTCTGGGTCAAATAGAACTGTTTGACATTTAAACTATGTACTTATCTGAAACTGAATGGTTTGAAATAGAACTATTTGATCATTTAACTGTGTGTAAACAAAAAAAAAAAAAAAACAGAACAAAAAAAACCCTGATGTTTAATTGAATTGTTTGCGGTACATAACAATAGTTGGATTAGATAAATTAAATGAAACCATTTAACTGCGTGCAAAAAAACTCAATTTCATTCTAAAAATATTATGTACAAAATTTGTTCAGGAATCATATATATAATATATATGTGTATAAAAAGAATTTGGCATTAAATAACCTACAGTGGTTGATATGCCAGAAAACCAAACTAAACTAACTCATTTTAATATGAAATTACCGAGAAACGATTCACTTACAAATTATATGAATATCCATTTCTATTTGTGCAAACAAATGACTGATGTCAAATTGTTACGGTTACATAGCAATACTTGCAACTATTTAACTGTGTGCAAAAATTAGCTTAGGCCTGATATGCAGACAAAGAGAGACAGAGAGAGAGGGAGAGAGGGAGAGAGAAAGTAGACAAAGCGAGGGAGGGGGTGAAAAGTAAAAGGTGAAAGAGAGAGAGAGAGTGAGAGTAGACAGAACTCGCGAGACAGCGATAGAAAATGAGAGAGAAAGGAGAAATAGAGAGAGAGAGAGAGGAGACGGAGAGAGAGAGAGAGAGAGAAAGAGGGAAGACAGACAGAGTGAAAATAAGTAGATAGAGTCAGATAGACACTGACAGAAAGATTGAGTGAAATAAAGGAGAGAGAGAGAGAGAGAGAGAGTAAAATTCTCTGAACTTTGTCCACACCATCCATTTTTTAAAATTAAATTTCATAAAAATAGTTTTGTACAAATTCCCATCATATGGGGGATGGCTGAAAATTCTTAGCCTGACCAAGATGCTCCAATGGAATGCAACCAAATGGGGTTTTGTATTCAACATACTCGTCCTTGCTGTCTGCACTCTTCTTCCACCGATGTTGCAGTGCTTTGATCCTATTGATAAAAATGTCATCAACCGCAGATATGACGTAATCAGATTAATTTTGCGGCCAAAGATCGTTTCACCCCCATCCTCTTAAATGGATGGGGGTGCTCTTTGATGGGCACATTCTCTTTCTGTCACAGTCTGTGTGTCTCTCCGTCTGTCTGTATATATATATATATATATATATATATATATATATATATATATATATATACACTATTTTTATTACTTCTACCCTCTCTCAACTATCTTTTTATGCATCATTTCGCATTCTTTTTAAATCTATCTTTCTTTTGAACACATATGTTGGCTCCTTTCTTTTTCAAATAATAGATCTTATTACTAAAGTTACGAAATTTCTTGTTTAGCCCCTTGTGCATGAACAAATATATATGTATATATATGTGTGTGTGTGTGTGTGTGTGGCCGACCTTAGTCGAGGTTGACCTGAAGGCTCCCTTTGCAATAGCTGATACACCGATGTGTAGGAGAGGTCGCTACTCCTGTCCCTGGATTGCTCCACCTTACCCTTGATATGTACCTTATTCTAAGTGTTATGCAAGGAGATATCAAGTACCATTTTTGAGTCGACCAGGGACTGAAACCCGGTCTCAGACTATCGGCAAACACTTTAACCATTATGCCAATGTATATTTATTTCCCTTGGGAAAGGTATGAATCGAATTATTCTCCCTCCAGCTATGGGTAAATAGTAAGGCAGACTAGGTTCTTCAGCCTTGGTGAGGCATCTAGTCTAAGAGAAGGAAAACTCTGAATTCAAACCTGTTAAAATTCGTTTAAAAATTGACCTTGTCTTATATCCTGCCCGAGCGGAGGGGTTGGAAAAATTTAGTATATTCATTTATATTCAAAGGAAACTGTTACATCCTACCTGGGGCCTGTAAATAAAAAAAAAGTTTAGTAAAAAACATCTTTTGTTGAAGACTGATAGGGTCAAGTTACATTGAAAGCACCAGTTCACGGAGTTAAGCAGCGATGATTCTGTTCAATATTTAATTGGTGACCATTTAAGAAACAGTAGGTACTCTTAGCCACCAGAAGCCTTTGAGCAAAAGATAATAAATAACAACATCAGCTAAAGAACTCATAAAGTGCTGCATCATTCGCCCTATTACACTTCCGAATTACTTACATTGCAAAGACAGCATTGTAACTGAGAATAACGTATTCTCTGAGAATAACGTATTGAATCTTATTTTCTCATCTTTCTCGATATTTTCATTACGTAACAAAAAGACAGTAATAAATAAAACATTCCTGAATGGTTGAGATTAACGAGTTTAAAAGCCAAAGGCAAAGAACTGTAATCACAGTGTTTGTAGCTGTCCTACTGTTAACTTCTTTTTCGAATTATAATAATAATAATAATAATAATAATAATAATAATAATTATTATTATTATTATTATTGCAAAAAAAACCCTTTACTCTCGTTAATACGTATCTTATATTATACATACAATAAATGATGACAGGAATAGAAAAAATAATATTCTGATTGATTAGTAGTAAGGGTGAAATTCCTTGTAGAAAGGAAGAAGGTTACCTAGTACAATGCAGGTAGCACCCACTGACAATAAGAATAGTACAGGGTTGGTCAAAATGATCTGACACCTTTGTAGGTTTAATAAAAGCAATAAATAATGAAAAAAGCGGTTTTATTTTACAAGTGTATATATGATGACATTTTGTTTAATTTCGTTTTAAAAAATGTATCTGTCAAATGTTTGCCGTTATTGTCGACACATTGACGAAGACGTTCGCGAAAGTAATTCTTAACTCCATCTATCTGTTGTATAGCCGTAATACAAATATAAGCGGAAATATAATCAAACATAATTTACGAGCTTCAATGAACGAACGAACCCACTTCTTTATAAAAAATATAGCTCACACACTTTATTCTCGAAAGGGCTGATGTTTTTGTGGTGTGTGAGAGATGGGTGGAGAGACATATTCACTCAGAGAGAGGACTTCTTCTTCTTCCAGGAGCCAGTGGGTACCAACGCTTGCACCCGCTTGCAAGCTCGTGTCCCTTGCTTGACTGCGATTCTCTACACTTTGTCTAAATCTTACCTCGTGGTTCTCATCACGTGGTCTCCTTCCGGTTACACACCTGTTGTACCCGAGTGCCCTGAACGTGCTGCCCTGTTTACTAATCATAACGTGACAGTTTGTCAGAGCACATGGGGTCACTAGGAATGAACCGATAATCCATGCATATGTTATATAACACATCATTTCATGTGGAATGGCAACAATTTCTGAACAAATGGCATCTTTTAATTGTTCAATAGGTCAAGTGCAATGAATGTAAACCTTTGATTTTAGGTATCCCCTGAGAAAAAAGTCAAACGGGTTCAAATCACGTGATCAGACTGGCCAACCGATATGACCGCGCAATGAGATCAAATTACCGGGAAACATCTCCCTTAAAATTCCCATTGAACGTCCTGAAGTCTGCGCTGTTGCATCATCTTGTTCAAACCAAACATTATTTCTGTCCTCAAGTTCATCTAATCTGGGTTTCAAAAAAAGTGTCTTGCAACACGCAGTATCGTTCAGAGTTAATAGTCTCTGTAACATTGTCTTCGAAAAAGTACGGACCCAAAATACCGAATTCTGCTATCGCACACCATACACATACATGAGAACTATGCAAGAGGCGTTCGTTTAATCCACAAGGGTTGTTTTGGAACCAATATGGGAAATTCTAATTATTCACACTACCACACAAATAAAAATAGGCCTCGTCACTGAAAAAACACAAGAATATTATTTAATTTAAAATAAAGGTATTGGTAATTCAAGGAACAAAATTTTTATTTCATTTTATATAAGTGTCTGAACTCAGTAAAAACAAAAATCTGAAATTGACTGTATAAAGGTAGGTGATAAAATTGTTCTCTAATGTTTAAGTATTTGGCAATGTTTCATAAAAATGAAAACACTGAGGAAACACAAGAGCAGTATGGGGAACATGTTGAATTTCCACACACAATATTCTGTAATTTTCCTGGTCTCTTTCGCTGAGTTCTTGTACCAATATCATTTTGTATGGATGCATTTGTAGATCCTCATGAAGAATTCTTCTCAAACTTCTAAAGGAAATGTCAAGAGCGGCGGCGTGTTTCCCTACCGAACGCCGTGGAGACTGTTGAATTGAAACATTTGCTGCTTCGATATTTTCGGGAGTTCTAAAGATCCGCGGCCAGCCTGTTGATTATCGTTTCAATGTAACCCATAATAAAATCGTGTTTCGAGAAAGTACAGGAGCATATCTACCGAACCTAAAGTGCACATGGAATACTCTTCATGTTGCAGTTACTGACTCGTTCTTGATAAACGTGTCCACGATGAAAGTGCAATGCTGGCCTGTCCAATCCATATGGATAACCAGAAACGAAATAAAACAAAATGGCATCTTATGTACATTGGGAAAATAAAAACACTTTTTTCATTATTTATTCTAATTTGCTTTTATCAAACCTACAAAACTCTCAGATCATTTTGATCCACCCCATACATGGGACACTGGCAACTCATCATTGTTAAAAGTCTTTATCTTTTATGTGTTCTTATCGATTGGATATTGTTCTATCTATATGAACAAAACAGATATTGTTAGGTATTATTTATAACCAAATTCTACAGCCGTGTAACTATGTTACAAAAAATAAAATTGCATAAATATATATGAAGGGGTAGTACTCTATTTCTTATTGTCATATATTTATTTTTATTTCCGATATTTCTATGCTGTAGACTTAGAAAAACAAATTTTAATGAAATGCGTACCCTAAGAACAGAGGGTATAATACACACAAAAAATAAGAATAAGAAATAAATAGATAGTTTCACGTTTCTAGTTATTCATTGCGTACAGATTATTTATATATGTGCTGGAACTTATGCCTGTTTTGGGGATTAAGTCGGTTGTATCATCGTATTGGTGAATTTTAAACACAGTAGCATTGGTCAATGAAAATATTGCCAAATGAATTTAAAATTTAAAGACATCAGAGCAGTTTATATTATAAAATGATAATGTCTTCACGTCCAGACGAAATCAGTATCAAACCTCAATGCTCTCTGATCAGCAGTTTTGACACTTTTTAATAATTTTTTTCTGGTAAAACACAAGTTTGGGCAAGTGCAGCATAACTCATTGTGACCGTATCGACCTCGTTGGAGCGTTTTCTTTATTTCTAAACTGAAAAAAAAAATCCCTTGGAACAATAGGAATCGAGGACTTGGGAGCCACTTGAAGAAATGTGATGTTGCAGATTTACTCCATACCGAAAGAGTTGTTTTAGAGTGCTTCGACCACTGGAAAACTCACTGGAATCTACGTGTTGACTTCTATTGAGTCTAGAAGAAGACTCTGCCGCGTGGTCGCTTACGTTTTGGACTGCGACATCGTAGTAAACAGATTCGAACTCCAGTCGAGCTAGTGTTTTTACTTTCGGACGAATTCCCTGGAGGAAAATATGAACGCCCCTACCCAATCAGTTAACGTAATTTACTGAGCTTTTTGCTTAGATGTGGCACAAGGCCATATGAATGGGGCACCCAGTGGGACTAAAACTCACTCGTGAAGGTTTGCTAGTCTAGCTTGCTAAACATCACACCACACGAGGTGCCCCTATCCTACCAGTTATATGTTAAACAGTACCACAATTATTCGTCTACAAGTATAGGTTTGGCATTAAATTACCCTGGAAGGTTCATATTCCAACAAACAAAGAAACCAAATAAAGAAACCAATGAGAGTACCGGGAGAAAATGTTTCATTTTCTTATTGGTAAACGTAGTTTCAGTTTTTATACATTTTGAAAACACTTTGTATTGACGAGAGAGACCACTGTTCTTTGATATGAGTCACATAGCGGTCTCCATATCTTCAGTTTTTATACATTTTGAAAACACTTCGTATTGACGAGAGAGACCACTGTTCTTTGATATGAGTCACATAGCGGTCTCCATATCTTCAGTTTTTATACATTTTGAAAACACTTCGTATTGACGAGAGAACCCACTACCTTTCAATATTAGTAACCTAGCGGCCTCCATAACTTCAGTTTTGATACTTTTTGAAAATACTTGGTGTTGACGAGAAAGACCACTGTTATTTGATTTTAGTCACCTAGCAGCCTCCATAGCTTCCGGCCGCTTCTTAAGGCAATTCTTCAAGAAGAAATATTTTTCGGATATTTAGAGGGAGCATCGCGTATTCACTAATGTCGGCTTTCTAATCTCGACATATAAGTTGTGTTTTATTTTATTGTATTTATTTGGCAGAAGTTATGAACACATTATATGAAAGATTTCTTTGATTTCTTTCATTGTTTTATGGCATATTAACCTTTGTAGTTTATTTAATGGCAAAGCCTTTATTGTAGTAGAAAAGTTGTTGGTTGGTTGGTTGGTAGGCTGAGTTTCATAGCATATCAACTGTTATAAGTTCTTTAATGCCAAATCCATTTATATACAAATAATCTGCTCTATTCATATCAATTCAGTTTAGCATGAATACACAGTTTAATTGTCAAAAGCATTTCAGTTTATTCCAAGTTCTAATTCAGCTAATTCAGTTAACTATATGTATAGATTTATTTACATGAATTAAATGTCAAAACAGTTCTATATTAAACAATTCAGGTTAACGTAAGTATAGTTTCAATGTCAAAACAGTTCCATTTCAAATAATTCAGTTTAGTATAAGTGCACAGTTTAAATGTAAGTACACAGTTTAATAGTCAAAAGCATTTCTATATCAAACTATTCAGTTTAGTCAAAAAGTTCTAATTCAAACAATTAAGTTTAGCAAAAGCATGCAGTTTAGTTATATTTAACCCATAGATAGGGTTCTATCAGATGCTACCATTCCAGACCAGAGTGGACCGGGGATCAATGGCAATGAAGAGGTGCTCTGTATTATCCAAAGCTCCAGCATCACGGGAACCTCACCACCAAATTGTTTAGTGTCATATCTAGGACAATCATTGGGTGTGGTCTTACCCCTCTGCAGAGGTGCAGTCGTTGTATTCTACAGCCCCAACCGACAGGGCAAAAGAAAAGTTGTGATACTATTTAAATCAAAGCGAAGTACTCCTTCATTGCTATCGCTCCCAGGTCCACTCGGGCCCGGAGTCGTAGCATCTGATATGGTCCTATCCATGGGTCAAATAGCACCAAACAGTGTATTTATGCTAAACTGAATAGCTTGAAATTGGACTGTTTTGGCATCAAAACTTTGAGGACCAATAAGCAGCAGTCTCCCTGTGGTCCATTGACTATACACTGAGGATTAGTTTATATTGGCGATAAATTCCTGTATTAAATAGATATAATTTTAACATGCCTGCATAAATACTTTATATTTGAAGTTTAACAAATTCTTTAATTTCATATAACTGTCCGTGCATCGAACAAAAATGTCAACTGGTAGGCAACTTCCAAAAGTTTGAGAAGCACTGTTCTAGGCCATATCATAATGACTGTAATGATTTTGATTTGTCTTATTTTGTAATATGTAAACGATAACTATTCAGTCCAAGGTGTTCCTTACCAAATGTAAATTAGTTAAAGCGTTGTAATTCTTCATCACCATCAACTAATATCCAATTTACCAACCCTTCCGCTCGGGCAGGATATGACACAAGGTCAATTTTTAAGCGGAGTTTAACAGGTTTTAATTCAGAGTTTCCCTTCTCCTAGACTAGTTGCCTAACCAAGACTGAAGAACCTAGTCTGTCCTACTATTTACCCATAGCTGGAGGGAGAATAATTGGATTCATACCTTTCCCAAGGGTATTAGTGCTATGTGAAATGCAATCAGTCTCGTCCAGGATTTGAACTCGTGTCGCCGTGTTCATTTCCTACGACGATAATAATTACACCACGGGCACCTCCATCAACTAATATTGCCAGCACGGATTTCTCTGATTCTCTCACGCCATTCGTCTCTATCATCCATCGCTTCTGGGAGATCTTCTAGAATATTATCCTGTATCTGTACAGAGATTATGTAGATAAGGTCTTGTTAATCGTCCAACACTTGCACGTCCGTAAAAAAGGGTCCATTAGAGAACGTCGCTTATGAGTTCATTCTTACTTCTTCAGCGGTGTCCCGTATGTCTTGTTCGTCTTTTTTGGGTAGTTTTAAGATGGGAGGTAGGTGGCCGTACAGCTGCTGGTTTGTGAGATTTTGCTTACAGAATTTGTTCTATATAGCTCGTAGTATTTTTATACAATTCCCGTCTAGCTTTTTCTATCTATGAATCGTCAACGTCTATGTAGTGCATCCATATAGTAAAATTGACACGATTGCTGTTTGGAAAAACTTGCGTTTTATTTTATTGGATACGTTTGACTTCCATATGATCGATAACATATTAATAGCAGTCCATGCCTTCACTAGTTGCTTAGTGATATCATTTTCAGTAGAAGAGATGCTGCTTCCGAGGTAGCTCACTTAAACCATGATTGTAATTCATAATTGATGAATTGATAAGTTTTAGTCCGAAGTATCGTATATTTTTCATCTTAAAAAGGTAATTTTTGTCTTTTTTTTATTATGTTATTGAGAAGTGTTACCAAGTGACCACTTCCATCCCTTCCAGTGTATGTGATCAACCGCAAAAGGTCAGTCATGAGCTCTTTCATTGTGGACGCGAGAGCCGATCAGACACGAGACAGCAATTTTTTAAGCTTTGGTAAGGTCTATCGATTTAATGGTATATTGATTCCTCATGGGTATTTTAATGCCAACATTTGATTCATTTTTAAATGTTTAATTATTATATACTTTTATTTATAAAAGTTATATGATTTCAAGTATTCTTACCGAATAGTAATACAAGGGGTCAAACAGAACAGGTACTACTACTCCAGGCCAGAGTGACTCCGAGAGTTTTAGCAAAGAAAGGGTATTTATTACTCCTCATATGCACATTACTGAAACCACACCACATACCCAAGACACGGTTTTTTTTTCTTAGAGCCAGTTAGTTACCGGAACAGCAAGGAATTATGACCTAACTTTCAGGCTAAGCGAAATCATAACAAGTGGGGGACTATGATAGCTAAAAAAACAAAAGAATCTTCTTAATCGACTGATCAAGAAATTGCCTTACATCTTTCTGTTAGTGAGACCGGTCCAATAAGAATTTTTAACACCTGAAATAAATTTGAGTTAGGATTTTTTAACCACCCACCTGTTTTTTTTTTCTCCTGCAAACAACTTTATTTGCTGCAATTATCACCTCCTCAATGTCTCTTGGTCTCTTCAACTTTCCACGAGAACCTGTTCTTCGAGACGTCCATAACAGAACGGAAGAACTTCCTTGCGAACTATTGAAGATTAGAGTAACTAGCTGAGAACCTGCCCAATATGTAAGGCTCTGAAAGAATAACACCAATCAATTTTTTGTGTGGACTTATTGGTATATTGAATTAGATCAAATTTCAACTATACCAACCCATTGGCATAATGGTTAGAGTGTTCACCAATGGCCCGGGAAACTGTGGTAAAATCCAAAGACTTAAACCAATGACCCCCAAAATGGTACTTGATACCTCCTTGCTTAACACTCAGCATTATAATGTAAGTATCAAGGGTAACTGGAGCAATCCGGTGAAAGGAATAGTACCCTCCCCTATACCTTAGTTTAGTAGCTATTGAAAAGGGAGCCTTCGGGTCACCCTCGACCACAGTCGCCAACTTTACTTATATTTAGGCTAATGAATACCAACCTACGAGATATACCATGCCATTAAAATCAATTAATCAATCAACCAAAAATAAACACACCACAGAAAGATATTTTTAAAACTCAAACTCATGGAAAACATATTGCAAAGGGGATGAAAATAACCTCGTAAGAAATATGAATTTGTCTTGCTTATTCCATTTTTCGTACCGATAACCGTTACGTTCCTGCATAAATTCAACCTGGTGGCAAAGAATGATCATTAAACCTTACCCCATCTTGTCGGTGAGGCTTAGAATACACTGACTGTATCCCCCTGCTGAGAAGCAAAACTCCACCCAAAAAAGTGTTCCTTGATCTGACACTTATCTGTATCTGTTGGTAAAGTTATAAATCTGTAGAATGTCGAATGGCTATTCTTTGCTATTGCTCTTAGGTCTACTCTTGTGGTAATAACTGTCAGGGTCCTTTCTGTAAATCAAATAGATCTCTTTAAAAATGACTAATATTCAATAGTGTGGGGTTGTTTGCTGAATATTTTGCTCCCACAATTTATGTTGGCTCATTATTGAAAAGCAAACGATGTAAACGACGCGAACAAAAGAACATTCAAAACAAAGCAATACAAACAAAAATAAATTTATATATGATCAAGTATAAAGGAAATATTACAAAACATTACGAATATTCTAATATAGCTTGTTAAATATTCCTCTGTGTGTGTGTGTGTGTGTGTGTGTGTGTGTGTGTGTGTGTGTGTGTGTGTGTGTGTGTGTGTATTACTAACACCAATACTATGGTGAAAAACTGAATATTAAAAGTGTCCCGTAGACTATAAATGTATGTTGACTAAGTATTTCACGTGAGGTATCAATACACAGAAATATACCAATGTATTCTGGAAGGACGTGTTTTCTCCCATGTTGGTCGTTTGTCTCTTTCGGGATTTGACGAAATGTTTGAGGCCGTGCGCGAGACAGGAATAAGTCCAGTCGAAAACGCAGAACAGGAACGAAAAAGGTCACAGAGTATATACGCACCCACGTTACGTGTATTGAGCTGTGTGTTACTAGCTGGCAAAGTCAAACTGTCTCTGGAAGTTAAAATGTAAGAGAATGAGTTATTAGAAGTCGAGAGTATATAAAGCTAATCCTTATCATGTGATCGGCTCCAAACACACCGTTTATTTTGCGCAGGACAAAATCAAAGGTGCGGACGTAGTTGGTAGCATAAATCACGTGGCTTTACTGACCAATAGGTTCCCGAAACTAATTAGTTTACCGACGACCACTATCTTTGTTTCGGGAACAAATGAATCAGTATCCTATTTTCAAGAATTTTCTTGTATCACGGCCATTTTACAAATATACGAGTGTAAATCCTTTAGCAGGGCCATGTGCCAAAAAATACAACTTAAGAAACAGTTACACAAGAAATATATGTATGAACGAAGAATTAATTCGATTCCATAAATTATGGGCATAAAATTGGATATGCCTTTAAAATCAATCACTCAGTCATTAAACCTGAGCGTCTTTGGTCCCAGACACTACCCATAGAGATATATCTGATGGTTTAGTGCAGACTTTGTGCAAATAATCAGAAGACCCACTGAAAACTGCCAATAAATAACAACAGAAATGGGGTGTGTTGATCTGAGCAAATAACCGAGTGGCCACGATTAGCTTGCAACGTAAACACGGCAGCCAAAAAGCCGATACTGTTTCTGTAGTTGCCGTTCCTTCTGTAAGTACGTGCCAAAAACCTCTTCACTAATCGCCTGATTTCCTAGCCCACTTAACACAGCGAAACGACGCACGGGCCGGTAAATAGCATCTGTAAATGACCAGCAAATTCTGTCGGATTGTTATTGACATTGGCGCTTCCCAGTTTTGTTCGCATAAAAGAGAAAACGGAATAAGACACCGTACCAAACAAGGAACTAAAAAGAAACAAAAAAAAAGTCTGTTATTTGCCTATCTGTCTTTTTCTTCTGTGTGTGTTTGTGTGTATCTGTGTGTTCTTTTTTTTATCGTTTTGTTTTCCTTCGCAAAGAGACGTTGATGATAAGACACGATCAAAATGGATTCCGATGACCGCCAGCAATCGTGGGTTTGATCACGATACGTTGAACCTAGCTAATGTGGCTTTCAAACCGTGTCGTAAACACTTGATCCAGTGGATCAACTGTCACAATAAACATCAAATCACTTGACGAGAGGATTGTCCGTATTATCAGACAAGGCTATTCAAGCGGTAATGAAGGTGGCATCATTGGCTGGGAAAGAACACTACGAGGAGAAAATAGACATAGAATAAAGAAAAGGGATAATTCCTTGCTTCTTTGTGGACTAAAAAAAAAGGACACCGTATTAAAAAAGGAAAGAAAATGAATGTCGAGAAAAAAAAGGATTATATCGAAGAAGATACAAAAAAGATGAAGAAAATAAAAGTAAAGTAAAACCTTTAAAACGGTAGAAAAAAAATGACAAAAATGTCTTTGTTAGGAAATCATCTTTTTCCTGTTGTTATGGGTGGTGATTAGACCTGATTACTGCGATTTTGTACACTAAACAGATCCCCGAAACAACCACATCGTAACGCAAATACATCTGAAGAGATATATTTACGCGGTAAACCGTTTCTCTGCACCAATTGACAACGTTATTTTTGCGGGCAGGCGAGTATATACGAACGAACTCAAAGGTTGTTTTGTTAACGCCTGTCTTTGCGTAGATATCAAGCAAGATTGCCTTGCAAGCCATTGTTAGTTAGAGTGATAGTTACTGGGTACCACATTATTGTTATATTGTGTTATATTATATTTAAGATAATAAACGCCTACTTAGGGAACTAGCTTTTATGAAACTAGTTTTGTTCTCTCAGGTTTTAATACATTTTATTTAACAACCAAAGATAAAAGGAACAGAAAAAAAAAGCTAACATCACTTTTCCTACTAAAACTCCCAAAAGAATACAAAAGATTGATTAATTGATTTTAATATCATTTCAACAGATCTGGGTTATTTTATGTTTAAACGTTACTTACGCTACCAGCCAAAAGTTTGGAACCACAGATCTTTTTTCCTTAATTATAAAAAAATAAAGTTTTATGTCTTTTAGAGTATTCGCCAATGGCACGGGAAACCTGGGTTCAATCCTAGGTCGAGTCATACCAAAGACTCAGAAAATGGTACTTGAAGCCTCATCAATATAAGGTGGGGATCAAGGGTAAAGTGGAGCAATCCGGGGAAATTAGTAGCGCCCTCTCCTACACCTCGGTGTAGTAGCTATTGAAAAGGGAGCCTTCGGGTTACCCTCGACTTAGGTCGTCAACTTAGCTATGTTTGCCTACAATTATGCAATGGTTTGAATCAAAATGAATACAAAAAATTATCATTTATTTAAAGCAAACTTATATTTTCTTACTGTCAAAGAATCCACCGCAAGCATTCATTAATAGTGGACGCTAACGAAGTGTATGGAGAAAAAGCTTGACGGCAATTACACAAGAATACTACGAGCTGCATTGAATAAGTCCAAGAGGCAACACTCCACAAAAAAGCAGCTATACAGCCACCTGCCACCCATCACGAAAACCATCCAAACTATACGAACCAGACATGCAGGACAGTGCTGGAAAAGTAAGGACGAACTCAAGCGATGTACTCCTGTGGACCCCCACATATGGCTGAGCAAGGGTTGGACGACTAGCTAGAACTTATCTACAGCAACTCTATGCTGATAAAGGGATGTAGTCTTGATAGCCTGCCGGGATCGATGGACGATAGTGACGGGTGGCGAGAGAGGGTCTAGGAAATCCGTTCTATCAGCACGACATGATGATGATGATGATATTTTTGGCCTATTTTTTAGTAACTAGTTAAATCATGTTCGTCGAAGTGATTACCAAGCAGTTTGAGTGTGTCATCATCATCATCATCATGTTGTGCCACAGGCACGGATATCCCTGACCCTCTCTCGCAACTTCTCCCTATCGTTCATCGCCTCTGGCAGGTCGTCAGGGCTACATCCCGTATCCTCACATAGCTGCTGTATGTATGCTCGAGCTGGTCATCCTATTTTTGCCCGGCCATATGTGGGGGTCCATAGGAGTACATCACTTATGAGCTCGTCCCTGCTTCTCCAGCAGTGTCCTGCATGTCTGGTTCTTCTGACTTTGATAGTTTTCGGGATGTGAGGCAGGTGGCCGTATAGTTGATGCCTCGTGGGGTGTTGCAGCCAGCACTTGTTTAATATTGCTCGCAACATTCTTGTGTAATTGCCGTCTAGCTTCTTCTCCAGCCGTTTAGTTAGCGTCCAAGTAGTGCATCCATACAGCAGTATCGATATGACCGCTGCCTAACCATAAACCCAGCAAGACATGGTCAGCAAATCGATGAGGGACAATGTCATGCAGCTTAGGTCACGAATAGGTCAAGGTGACTCAAAAAAAAGACTATAGTTATAATGGTATTAACTTGCTCCCTTTTCATAACCCATCTAGGCGTTCGAAACGTTTAGTTTCTTTGTTTAATGGCATATCAACCTATCGTGGGTTATTTAATGCCAAAGCCATCCTTCTAGAAGAACAGCAATGATGCTATTTAACCTATAGCTGGGAGGAAAAGAGGGTTCATACTTTCCCCAACGGTTTGTCCGAGAATGAACGTAATAGCGAGACTGGAATTCGAACTCGTTTACCATCCAGCACTTTAACCATTATGCATGACACCACCGTTTTAAATTGGGAATGAGTCACTTGGATAGTTTTCATGATGGGAGGCAGGTGGCCGTATAGTTGGTGCCTCGTGGGGTGTTGCCGCCAGGACTTGTTCAATATTGCTCGCAACATTCTTGTGTAATTGCCGTCTAGCTTCTTCTCTAGCCGTTTGGTTAGCATCCAAGTAGTGCATCCATACAGCAGTATCGATACGATCGCTGCTTGGAAGAAACTGCATTTAATTTTATCGGTCAGGTCTGATTTTAATATGATCGATAACCTATCTATTGCTGTCCATGCCTTCGTTAGCCACGTGTCGATGTCCTTTTCTGTTGATGATACACTACTTCGTAGGTAGGGGAATTTGTCAAACTTTCCGATCAATTTTATCCCAGATAGTTCAAATAAGGAAAGACCTGGAGACTGGGGAGGCCACGTCATAATTTTAAAGATACATTTAATTTCCTTTGATTTTTAGAAAATCTATACCCAGTTTTTAACAGTATTTTGGAGCATAATCTTTTTGCAAAACAAAGCCAGCCTTGTAGAAAAATAGTTGTGGTGGGATAAGGGCGTTCATATCTTACCGAAAGGTATGTCTGAAAGTGAACATAATAGCGCGACTGGAGTTCGAAAGCGGTTACAACGGTTCTGCAGTCCATCACATTAGCCACAACGCCTTTCTATTTTAACCCAGATAAAACCATGAGCTTAGAAAATTAGCGTAACAGTCTTTAAACTTTATCCCGATTTTTGCTGAACTTAGGTAAACTTTATCTTAATCTATCTATCTAACTAACATTCTCCACACCACCATCGTTAGCTGGTGCCTTAAAATACACCAACAGTAGCCAGAAGGAATTACTTGCCTCTGCCGTATTGATTCATTATTATAAAGCCTTTAATTTGAAGAAAGTTTTCTGCAATATCACCATCAAATTATTCCCAAATCATTACAGCACAACGATCATGCTGAACAGCTGACACAATACAACTTTTATTCATTCCTTCGGAAGGAGTTCGTCTGACAAACATTCTGCGTTTACTTCCAAAATGCTCATATTTGGACTCATCAGTCCATAGTATCAATAGACGGATGACATTTTGAAGAAGCATAGAACTATAGCCGTACAGCACTCTTCAGACTCATTAAACCCCAGATCATTTTTCAATCTTCTTAAGTCTTTTTGCTGTGGTGCACATTTTCGTCTTTTCGACTTTTTTTTTTCTTTTTAAAGAGAGGTTTCTAAACTGACACAGCAATATTGAACGGGTCCTGAAGGCAACACCCACCAAAGCAGCAGCTGTGCGGCCACCTACCAGCCATCGCGAACACTATCCACTTTAGATGAACCAGACGTGCTGGACACTGCTGGAGAAGTAGGGACAGGCTCATAAGAGATGTACTCCTATGGACCCCTTCACATGGCCGAGCAAAAGCAGGGAAACCAGCTCGAACCTACATACGGCAGCTCTGTGAGGATACGGGTTGTAGCCCTGAGGACCTGCCGGAAGCGATGAACGATTGGGAGGAGTGGCGAGAGAGGGTCAGGGATATCCGAGCTTGTGGCACGACAAGATGGTGATGATGAAACTGACACACATCCTTTGCGCCTAGCAGAAAGAAATTTTCTCTTAACAGCCATAAAAGATATTGGATGTTGACGTGAAGAATTAAATTCAGCAGACAGTTCGGGAACTGTTTTTCTTTTCTTTTTTTTTTTTTGAAGGGGGCAGTTTGCAAGTCACGATCAATTGTCTATCTTCTACACTAGATGTTATTCTGAGCCTCCGAGATCTTTTTCTTTTAACATTTGCGCCGATTTCTGTATGTTGCTGCCAGCAATAATGCACCCCATTTTTTGAAATAGGAAATATTCTAGCTATTTGATGCTCTGTATACACTTCGATAAAAAATATATCCACTTAGGTTCTTTTTTCAATACAAATCTGTTTAGTTCTTGACAATTAGACGGTTCTTAAAGATTAATTTTAATCACACATTATTCTGGATTAAACTGAACCTCTCCCAAGCAGTGGAATAGCAATATTTGTAAATTTCTACTCGACAGCAGAGAAAAGATATGTTGCCACAAAATTTCCAAAGCTTATATCAATATAAAAAAATGCTTGTGGAAAAATTTGTTTGAATTTTATCTAAGAATTTGCATATAAACAATCGCTGAATTTATCCAAATATGCAAAATTAAGCTTTTTTATGTGTTTGCTGTGCAAACTAATGACTTATGCTAAATTGAATTGTTCGAAATGGAACTGTTTGATAATTTAACTGTATAAACAAATGACTGATGTCTAATTGAATTGTTAGTGATACATAGCAATACTTAGAACCAGTTAACTTTGTTGACTTATGCTAAATTGAATTGTTAGAAATAGAACTGTTTGTTAATTTAATTGTATGTATCTACAAAATGTGTTTACAAATCATATATTGAATATATATGTGAAAATAGAATATAGCATTAAATAACCAATAATAGTTGATATGCCATAAAACCAAACCAAACCAAACCAAATCAAACATTTTTTTATCGGACATGTACATATGGTGGAGTGAGAGGAAGTCGGAGATGGCCGAGATGCACGCACGCAGGTGTGACAGTGAGTTTCTTCTGTCAAACCTCTCAGACTCTCTGCTTCGTTCTTTGTTTTTGCGAGACTAGTATAGGACCACCTCAAAACCTCGAATCATCTTAGTTTCTCCTTGTTTCTCTTCGTTCGCAAGTTTCGTGCAGAGCCATCACAGGGTATCGAATCATTTTAGTTTCTCCTCGTTTCTCGACTTTCGCGGGTCTCGTATAACTCAGATTTTCTCTGCTTCTCAACCATGGGCAGTCTAGCGTAAGGCCAGAGCCCAGAGCGACGGGTTGTCTAACAGCTGCCATCCTGTCTCTCTTATCTCCGCTCGTTTCTGCTGGTTATATAATATTCCAAATACTCACTCAAATTCTCTTTCGTGGTAACACCTCCAATCTGTTACCTACGCGTTGCACATGGAGACGCCCCCTTCTAGCATGCCAACAACACAGTTTATGCGGCAGTTCCCAATAGAAACACCTGCATCCTGTTTACTTTAGGAAACAGGTCTATTTCCCGTTCATTTTTTGTTCCAGCGTGACTTTCTTCTTCCGTGTAATCCACACAATTGCCGCCATGTCAAAAGGGATCTTTAAGTCAATATCCAACAATCCCACAGCTACTGGTGTAATCATAGGGCAGACTGGGTTTTGTTTGATAAATTGGCCTTGTATCAAATTCTACTCGTGGCAGAGGTGTTTTGGTAAATACACATACCTCGAATAATAATTAGTCAATTCCTCAAATTCTTGTCACAAAAACAGTAGTATTGCCACCAAGAAAACCTTTGTAATATTCAGGTCATGCATAGTCTCGCATTCAAAACTTCATTGTTTCTATCCAAGAGCGGTCAAGAATTACCTCACAATACCGCCAAACTTTGCTGGCTTTTCGTTAGAATGCCAGATTCATACAGATGCAGCCTAAGTCTAATTTTGGAACACCTTGATATATTCTCATTCTCCTACTGACGACAAGCCAGATTT
>OY757927.1:60577153-60667153 GCA_963585895.1 Sepioteuthis lessoniana | reverse complement strand
AGGAGGGAAAAATAGAAGAAGAAGAAGAAGAAGAAGAAGAAGAAGAAGAAGAAGAAGAAGAAGAAGAAGAAGAAGAAGAAGTGGTGGAGGAAGCAACTAAAGAAGAAGAATTGGAAGAAGAAGAATTGGAAAAGGAAGCAATTAAAGAAGAAGAAGAAGAAGAAGAAGAAGAAGAAGAAGAAGAAGAAATTAACAGATATAAGTGGATAATTTCGATAGAGCTCAGTATTAAATCCTACTTCTGATGTGGTTGCTGTATTTTCTTGAGTCCAATCATTTGGTTGACTAAAATTGTCCTCTGCTTAATTTCAGTCGGAAATAATGGCTTATATCTCATTTCCTGATCTGCATTTCTGGCCCTTGCAAATTGATACGCAAATATTTTCAGTAAAAGTGAATATTAAACCCTTCATTAAAGTCTACATGAGCAACTGTTGCACATCGACAAAAAATAAGTGGTATATCTGACTTGATTTATGTTTGAAACTCTAGTTTATGCATAAACCATTTGCAACTAATAAGTTTTGTCGTGGTTGAAAAATTCAGTGTGTAAAGATTACAAGATTTCTTGGCAGACTCAAGTTATAATATTGTATATAATTAATTACTTTCTCGTATCTTCGATTTAGAAGAAAATTCACTTTATTATTTGAAATATTCATGTATTCATTTATGAACAATATATATATCTATATATATTGTCATCCACAGACAGACTGTTTCGTTCTATCAGAAATCTTCAGTGTGGCTAGACACGTAGGACGCTCGAAGCCGGGATCGAAAGCCCTCCAACTTTACGTTTGACTAAGTCTCAGACCACTCGGCCAAAAAGCGTACCACGTTTGGCTAAGGGAATTTTTAAGGTATTATGTAGTAACAGCAGCAGCCGTTTTTTTTTTTTTTTTACATTTTTATACCCTATCGGCTACCAGAGTGCTCAATTCTTTCGAAGAGCTTTGCATTATGCGAGCAGCGGCCTAAAATTCCTTTACCAGAGTGCTCAACCCCATGGGGTAGCATATATATATATATATATATATATAGTGAATATTTTGGCAGGTAGTAATTATTTATACAACTTTGTTTAAAGATACTGAACTTTCCTTTTTTATGATGTTGGGTTTTTTTCTTTACTTTTCTAGCACGTTTCTTCGTAATAAGGTCTGATTGATAAAGACGCTATCTCAAGTTTTTTTACAAAGCACTTTCAATCTGGTCAATTGATCGTCTTTCGGTATTTTTTCTATTTTTGAAGGTATTGTTTGGATCTCAAAAGAATTACAGTGCTTAATGATCAACAATACAGCGAGATATGAAAATACATTTCAAATCCAAAAAATAAAATAAAAAACAAGTTGAACTCTCACAACGCAGAGTTTCACGCTTTCAATCCTTAGATGAGCTAGTATAATATCTAACAAGGAATTAAATCGTAGATAACACCCCGTTTCTGATAATACATTAGGTTATTCCAAAGAATATTCGGGAGAAAACAAACAAGTAAACAAATATAATTGACATTTTGTTGTACATAATACAAGGAGGGAACAAAATTCCCTTCCCAAGTCATAAAAAGTCACAATGTGTTCAAGGAACATAAATTCAAGTCCATACAGCAAAAAGGTGGAAATCACCAACTCTTCTTAGATCAGGATGATAACTAAGGGAGGCACTGTATAGTCGCTGCTGAGGAGCGAACGACTAAGTCTGCCTTTCTCAATTCCTGTTCGTCAAAAAGACGGATTCCCCGGTTCACCTTGTTACATGAACAAAAAGGACTCTAATATGGGAAATTTCCTCAAATAGTGTGACAAGGAAGATCCATCCATTTAGTCTCTGAACAAGTACCCACTCCCAGGACAGTTCCATTACCTGCACAAGGTTATTGACAAAATTGCAATGAATAAGGCTAAAAACATTTGTATAACAAAAAGAATAATATACCCAAGAAGCACTACATATATAAACATATATATCATTATCATCTTGTCGTGCGATCAGCACAGATATCACTGACCCTCTCCCTATCGTTCATCGCTTCTGGCAGGTCCTCAGAACTACACCCCGTATCCTCGCAGAGCTGCTTTATGTAGGTGCGAGCTGGTCTCCCTGAATTTGTCCGCCATGTGAAGGGGTCCATTGGAGTACATCAGTTATGAGCTCGTCCCTACTTCTCTAGTAGTGTCCTGCATGTGTGGTTCGTCTAACTTTGATTGTTTTCGATTGAACAAGTCCTGAAGGCAACACCCCACACCCTATATATATATATATATATATATCACACACTTTTTTTTCGAAAAATTACTGTAAGTAATCTTACAAAAGTTATTTCACTAGTAGTGAAAACAAAAGAACTTTTCCCAATGGAAAAAAAATATTTCGCAAGACTGCTGTTTACTGTTCATACCTGAAAAGTAATGAGTTATACATTTTTTTACAAACATTCGGGCTCACGCACATGACGGCCAGACCTGGTTATGGTTTCTTTTCCAACTGGTGTTCCTGGCGGAGAAGAAGTCACTGGAGTGTCCATGTTAAACCATGTAGCAGGTTTCAACCTGTCCACCGTAATTTTTTTGTGGTAATTTTTTTATTTGCACATCAAAAGGTTTTTCTTGTTTCTTGAGGATCTTGAAAGGTCCCCAGTAAGTTGGTTTCAAATTGTCGGTCTTGCTTAAGTCATGCACATAAATGAGTGTGCATTCCTGCAGAAATTAAGGCTCATATGTCAGTTTTTGACTCTGCGAAGGTGAATTATACTTCAGTCTCGCTACTAAATTCAATTTCGGACTAATACCATTCCGATTTGTACGGAACCCGTTATCTGCCCAACTATTAGTAAAATAGTACTAATTATTTTCTTTGGAATTAAATAACTCAAAAAGTTTAATATACCATCAAACAGCGAAACAAAACTGAAACTACAAAAATAAAGATAACTCGAGAATATCAGCCTAAACAGTGAGTGTCTGTCACTCGTTTCTACATGTTTCAATGGCGTCAGTATCAGAACGAAGTAGGTCAAAATAATAACTGAAAATCATCATCATCGTCGTCATCATCAGCATCAGCAGTAGCAGTTCTTGTAAATTTAGTTCAGTGGGAAAAAAAGGATAAAAACTCTCTTTATTTATCAATGCCTGCCACTAAGAATAATTTGACACAAGGTCTTTTTTATGGGAGGGATTTATGGAAAGAAGACGGAGAAGTGTCAAATGCTGGTTATAGGTTCGCAAGGTGATGTGAACTTTGGCGGTTATTGTTAAGTCTCTTCGGCCACCTGCCTCCCATCACGAAAACTATCCAAGTTAGTCGAACCAGACATGCATGACACTGCTGGAGAAGCAAGGAAGAGCTCATAAGTGATGTACTCCTATGGACCTCCACACATGGCCAAGCAAAATCAGGACGACCAGCTCGAACGTTCATACAGTAGCTATGTGAGGATACGGGATGTAACGCTGAAGACCTGCCAGAGGCGATGAACGATAGGGAGGAGTGGAGAGAGAGGATCAGGGATATCCTTGCTAGCGGTCCGACATGATACTATTTACCAACCCCTCCGCTCGGGCAGGATATGACACAAGGTCAATTTTTAAGCGGAGTTTAACAGGTTTGAATTCAGAGTTTTCCTTCTCCTCGACTAGTTGCCTAACCAAGGCTGAAGAACCTAGTCTGTCCTACTATTTACCCATAGCTGGAGGGAGAATAATTGGATTCATACCTTTCCCAAGGGTATTAGTGCTATGTGAAATGCAATCAGTATCGTCCAGGATTTGAACTCGTATCGCCGGTCCGACATGATGATGATGATGTTAAGTCTCTTGGCACGGAGCCAGGTGACCTAGTTGATCAAAGGTTTGCTCGACTCAGATGCCTAGTGCAATGTGAATCCATCTCCCAAAACATTTGTGCAATGTTTTCAATAAATCTATTAAGCTGCGGCAGGAACGAACATTTTCCTTTAACCCTAAACAGCACCCTTAGGCCGATGATAGTCAATTTTGTCTGGACCACGAAAGAGATTTAATTATCATGACTCATCTATAGATTTATATTCTCAGTCTATTTCAGAGTTTCCATTTTTCACTTCGTGTATATGTCTTAGATGCCGATTAACATTCTCTCACTTTACTCTCAACCCCAGAGTTGTTATAAATTCTAAACCTGAACCCCAACTCACGTGATACAACTCAGCCATTAGGTATTCAGATGCCTCTTTCCTACCTCACTTTTGATTCTCACGCTGAAAGGATGACCAATGACCTCCATTGTCAAACACAACCATAACAAATTTCACTACAGATATAGACCTTAAAATGACCGGCGCTCAGCAATAAGCACCAAGCTATTGCATTACATAAGTTAAGCAAAGTAGAAGCTAAGCTGTACGTAGATGGGTGACCACGGATATACATCAGCTAAAATAAGCGGTTAATAGCCATGTGCTAAACTAAGCAGTCCATTATTAAATATGTTATCCAAGGGAAGAGCAAAAGAGGGAGAAAAAGACAGTTTTGAGAGAATGAAGAAGTGCAAGGGGAAATGAGACAGATAGGTAAATTCACGCAGTAATCAGACATTCATTTACAAAGACGAAAAGATTGGCATCGCTTATTATTAACTGGCAGGAAAACAGTCGTTCATTTCCAGCCTACACACTGCGTTGATTGACGAGTAGAAAATTGACGAAACACGATTGTCTCGCCGAGACATGGACAGCCACAGGAACTGTGCGGCGACGCCATTTTAACTTATTTAGAAAAAAAAGCGGTATTAATTGATTACATTGACGTCGATTGCATTGGTACTTTCTCCGTGCAAAATAGTCTGGCATACGGCCATACAAGGTCTGGTGTTTTATCAAAAGAAACAACAGTACCGTGGTAAGGCTCCAGTTCTGAAAGTTTGGGAATCTGAAGTATCCCTTGATTACCATTGCTCTCAAATCCTCTGTTATTCAGAACTACAGTACTCGTTGATGTTCAATCTATATTGCAATTAGAACAGCTTCAATCAATCACCGAAGATTATTACTATTATTTTTAGTTCTTTGAAACCATACGGCGGTTTGCAAATTATTTGCATGAGGTGAGCATATTTATAAATAGAATTATTAATGTTAAGTAGCACTACTTAAAATCATTTAAGTTTGGTTTTATCTGGTTTGGTTTTATGGCATATCAACTATTGTAAGTTATTTAATGCCAAATCCTGTTTATATATATGATTTGATTTGGTTTGATTTGATTTTCTGGCATATCAACCATTGTCGTTTATTTAATGTCAAATCCTGTTTATACATATGTATTAAATATATATGATTTGGTTTGGTTTTGCTTTATGGCATATCAACCATTGTAGGTTATTTAATGCCAAATCCAGTTTATACATATATTTTAGTTATACATCATTTGTAAACAGATTTTGTTGATAACATTTTTAAATAAGTCTGAGCTAATTTTTTTGTACATAGTTCAATGGTTTCAAGTATTGCAATCTAATATGAATAATTCTGCTTACAATAAAAAATTTGTTTGCACACAGTTAAATGGTTCCAAGCATTCATATATTATTACTAACGACACCATCAACTGTCAGTCTTTTGTTTACACACAGTTAAATGATCAAACAGTTCTACTTCTAATAATTCAATTTCACATAAGTCATTTGTTTGCACTCAGTTTAAGTGTCAAACAGTTCCATTTAACAATCAGATGCTACCATTCTGGCACGGAATAGTAGCATCTGATAGGATCCTATCTATGGATAAAATAGAATTAAACTGTGTAGTTATCATATTTACCCAACCCCTCCGTTCGGGCAGGATATGACACAAGGTCAATTTTTTAAGCGGAGTTTAACAGGTTTGAATTCAGAGTTTTCCTTCTCCTAGACTAGTTGCCTCACCAAGTCTGCCCTAATATTTACCCATAGCTGGAGGGAAAATAATTGGATTCATACCTTTCCCAAGGGTATTAGTGCAATGTGAAATGCAATCAGTCTCGTCCAGGATTTGAACTCGTGTCGCCGTGTTCATTTCCTGTGACGATAACCATTACAGCACGGGCACCTCCTAATTAAACTGTGTAGTTATGCTAAACTGAATTGCTTGAAAAAGAACTATTTTGACATTAACGGTGAGTAGATAAAAGATTATACTAAGCTGAATTGTTTGAAATAGAATTGTTTTGTATGAAAATGGATTGGGCTTTAAATAATTTATAATGGTTGATGTGACATAAATCCAAACCAAACCAAACCAAACTAAGCAAATCATATCAAACTATTGACCGAATGTAATTAAAATAACCGTAATGCCGAAGATTAGGATAATGACGATGTTGTAACTGTATATGAGAGAATTTTTTATAATTGTCACAGTTTCAAATCTATTTTTTTCTCCTACTGCCGTGTCTTTTATTTTGATTCCAAGGATTTCAGATCCGTTATAATTTTACGGAACAATATCGTTTCATCTGAAATAACAAAAACACAACTGCTCCGAGTCGAAAAGATAATCACTACACATCACTGACGGTGATAATCCTAGCAATGATGTCAGTTATAACCCTCGTAATGAAACCATAATAATTCTAGTAATGATAGCGATAATAATTCTAATAATGATCACTATGAAAATCCGATTATGATAACGATAACAATCCTTGGAATAATGATGATGTTAACCCTTGTAATATTGACCCGTTAATCTTTGGTTTGGTTTCTTTGTTTAATGGCATATCAACCTTTGTAGGTTATTTAATGCCAAAGCTATTCTCCGAGAAGAACAGTAGTGGTACTATTTAACCCATAGCTGGGAGGATAAGGGGGTTCATACCTTTCCTAAGGGTATGAAAGTGAATGTAATAGCGCGACTGGAGTACGAACTCCCGTACTACGATTCCGCAGTCCATCGCTTTAACCATTACATCACGAGGAAACCCCCCGCGTTCATCCTTGTAATGATAACATAATAATCCTAATTATGGTATTAATGATAATCTTAGTAATGATGGCAATTCTGATTAAGATTACGATGATAAAAATATCAATTATCACTGAAATAAACCTTATAATGACGATGACAATAATAGTAATGATAACGTGTTAATCCTAATCTTGAAGCGATGATAATCCTAACAATACTGGCAATTATGATCTTTCTAATAAAGATAATGATTATAATCATATTAATGATGACAGAGATAAACCTTGTGATATAGACGACGATAATCCTTGTAATGATGACATGTAAATCCGAGTAATGAGAACGATGGTAATACGAGTAATGATGATGGTAATTTTAGTAATAATCCTGGTAATCATGGTGATCCTAGATAACGAGGATAATACTAGTAATGATAATGGAGATAGTCCTAGCTAAAACACGATGATAATCCAAGTAATGATGAAGTTTTAATCCTAATAAAAATGACAAAAATAATCTTATTCATGAGGGTTATACTATAGATGATAAGGGAGATAATCCTTGTAATAATGACAAGGATAATCCTAGTTATCATGATGTGTTAATCTAAATAATGATGATGACAATAATCTTTTTAATGAGGTAACTCTTTTTGATGATAAGGGGGATAATTCTGGTAATAATGACGATGATAATCCTTGTAATCATAAAAGTTTTTAATAATGGCGACAATAGTCTTATTAATAAGGGTAAACCTTTTGATGATAATGTAGATAATCCTTGTAACAATGACGAGAATAATCCTAGTAATGATGAGCTGTTAATCATATTAGTGGTACCGATGGTATTCCGAGTAATGATCATGACGATCATAATTTAATCCTATCAATAATGATAAACCTGGTAATAGTCTAAATCGGGCGGTTGTAACTAATGATATTGAAATCAATAATAAAATCACTTGGTATTTATCTTGCTGAGTTCTAACCTCTACCAGGAATAAACGATTGTTCGGTATAAATAGAGTTCTTTATTTATAAAGTTGATTATCGCTAGCGAAAATTTTTAGAAAAAAGTTTGTAAATCAAATATCACATCTTTTAGACGGAAAAGTTGAAGTGCGTAGAGGACTAAACATGAAGGAAGAATTAAAAAACAAAACAAAAAAAAGTAAAAATTGAAAGAAAAAATCTTTAAGCTATTATTTATTCTTCATAAATACAGATTATTAACAAAAAAACAATAAAAAAAAACAAAAACAAACAAAAAAAAAAAAACACATACAAATAGCGAGGGGAAACATATCGACAAATCTTTATGTCTTTTTAAAACAAAACGATGAGAAAAATGAGTGTTAAACGACCTTTAATTAGAATTCTTCGTGCGAACTTTCAGGAAAAGGGAGGCATCGCTTATTTTGTTTTCTCTTGTATTTTATTGTGTGGGGAAATACTAAGTTTAGGTTAAGGGTTTATTTCATTTATTCATGCATCTATTTTGAAAAAAATCGTCAGATACTACTAAAATATTTTCAGCTATTAAAAACACACTGGGCGTTTTTACGGCTAATCGTGCAATCCATAGAAAATAATAATTATTTATTTTATCAATTTAGTAACAATTGTGTGTGTGTGTATGTGTGTGTGTGTGTGTGTGTGTGTGTGTGCACACGCTCGTGCGTATATATATATATATATATATACATTCATATATATATATATATATATGTGTGTGTGTGTGTGTGTGTGTGTGTGTGTGTGTGTGAAGGAATTCCTTTTGTCTTAGGTTTTCTAAATTTTATGAGAAATGAGAAGGCGGTTGAAGGCAATTTTTTGTTTGTTTTTAATGGCATATCAACCTTCTTGGATCCTTTAATGCCATTTCTATCCTTGCGGAAGAGCCACTGTTGTATTTGACTCATACCTAGTAGAAATTTGTAAATGTTGTTAAAATGAAAAAAAAAAACATAATAAAAACGGTGATTGTCAAGGAACTCCTGACAAGATATATTGGGAAAGTGTCCTTGTTTTGAATTTTATGAATCTGGGAATGAATTGGATATCAACTCAATGAAATTTATAGATGTAAGTAAAATAGGCATTCCAATGAGATTTGTATTAAAACAAAAATGATGTCATACAATGCTATCAGGATCCCAAGTATTTCAGGCATCAGATCACAGTCCTTTTCCCGTTTTCTGAAGCTTATATATATATATATATATATATATATATATATATATATATATATATATATATATATATATATACCACCTGCACGAGAAGGATCTAACATAAGGTCAATTCTTTAGGCAGAGTTAAACAGGTTTGAATTCAGAGTTTTCATTTTCCGACTGTGGTTACCATATTCAAGCTAAAGGTCACAGCCTATCCGACTATTTACCCATTGTTTGAGGGAGAAGATCTTGATACACACCTTTCCAAAACGA
This sequence comes from Sepioteuthis lessoniana, assembly GCA_963585895.1. Lineage (NCBI taxonomy): Eukaryota > Metazoa > Mollusca > Cephalopoda > Myopsida > Loliginidae > Sepioteuthis > Sepioteuthis lessoniana. The sequence continues at coordinate 60,657,773 of OY757927.1, read as the reverse complement.
ATTATCACTCTATGAAATGCAAACAGTGTTGGGTAGGATTTGAATTCAAATCACCGTGCCAATTTCTAACGACGATAGCTTTTACATCACGAGCGCCTCAACTATATATATATATATATATATATATATATATATATATATATATATATATATTCTTATATGATCAAAGAAAGAAATCCCAGGGATAGGAGTATCCAATATGAGTGCTGAATACTTACGGCTATTGATGTATAATTAATTTGGAATTAATGATATATCAACACTCAATGTGTAGAGCAAAATAAAATTATAATGATACCAAAAAAGTATTTTTTTTCTTTTTATCTATATATATATATATATATATATATATATATATATATATATATATATATATATATACCAACCCCTCTGCTCGGGTAGGATATGACACAAGCTCACTTTTTTTAAAGCGGGGTTTAACAGGTATGAATTCAGAGTTTTCCTTCTCTTACACTAGTTGTCTCCCCAAGGCTAAAGAAACCAGTCTGCCCTACTATTTACCCATAGCTGGAGGGAGAATAATTGGATTCATACCTTTTCCAAGGGTATTAGTGCTATAGGAAATGCAATCAATCTCGTCCAGGATTTGAACTCATGTCGCCGTGTCCATTTCCTAAGACGTTAACCATTTCACCACGGGCACCTCCTAAAATATGAGAATATATATATATATATATATATATATATATATATATATATATATATATATATATATATATATATATATATATATATATATATATATATATATATATATATATATATATATATATATATATATATATATATATATATATATATATATATATATATATATATATATATATATATATATATATATATATATATATATATATATATATATATATATATATATATATATATATATATATATATATATATATATATATATATATATATATATATATATATATATATATTCTCATTGAAAAGAGTATGAATAAAACCCGACTATACAAGAAAAAAGAAACAGAATTGAAAATTATACAGACATGTTTTATTGAAAGGATAGTTGCTTGGAATAAACCATTAAGTATATTTGTTGATATATAGGGAGATATCTCTTAAGATTCATTTAGTATTTGGTGGCTACTTCGGGAGGCATTTCTTAAGAGTCATTAAGTATATAGATGGGAATTTTGTCGGACATTTCTCAAGAATCTCTTTTTACAATTGTTGGCTATACTATGAGGTATTTCTTTAAAGTAGTTTTATATGTGCCTGATTACAGTGGGAGACATCTACTTTGCGTATTTTAGAATCATCATATTTGACCATTAATTCGTTTACTTATAAAGTAAATAACCAGCGATTTCTTTCGTCCGTCTACAAATAGACTCTGCTGACGAATAAACTACACTGGGTTCTTTGCGCGTCTTTAGCTCTTCAAATGATAATGTTATCTTCCATCTTTAGCCGATAGGAATTTGATAAATAAGTGTCGATCTATGTTGTTGAACAGACCTTAAATTACGTTGCTACAAACATGTTGTTTACTTACAGAGGCGGCATCAGATGACGACATTTTCACTAAATTATTCATCGCCTTCCTCTTCGTTTAAACAGGAATAGAAGACAAAAGACACATTTGTAGTCTCATTGCTTATTTTCGAGGGTTACCTAGTTTTGGGGCTGTAATTCATATCATTACATTTCGAATATATTTGATTGTAAAGAGTGGAATTACGTAGGAACGTATTTTGTTGGATATAATACCTGGTATGTCGGTAGATGTCATGGATTGGTTGACCCGATATTTCGAAGATAAAGAAATCAATAATATACATAAATGGTTAGGATGAGTTCTTTATTGACGCCTAAACATGTACATCGGCAGTAATTGTTTAATTGTAAAATATTGACATTAGCGCTTACAACATAGGGCAGAGGGGTTCTTTAATCTTGATGCAGCAACCAATATAGGAGAAGAAAAACTCAGCATAAAAATTGATTTTGTGTCGGATATTATCAGTGATGAGGAGATGCACACATTAAAACACGTTCTGTTCTCTATAATACTTTGAATGCCTCGGGGAAAAAAGGCTGATTTAAAGCCAGAAAAATAGTAATCGTAATTAATAGTTGGGTCAAGATTTTTTGCCCTCGATAGACAACCAAACGGTTTCAGTTGATCGCTAAATTTCATAACATTCTGTTCGACTGTCTGGAACTCCAAGAACCCCTTTTTGAAACTAACTCTCTAGAAATACAGTGAGACCCTCCATGGCAAATCAGCAAGCATCCTTGCAGTTTACACAGGTGTAATTAGCAGTGGTGAACACTGGTACATCACCTGGCCATCATTCATTCGCAAATGTCAACACATCTACAAATTCAGGCGTCGAGCGTGTTGATTGAGGTCATTACATATCGATACCTATATGAACTAAGCATTAAGAGATATTGAGACATAGATAAGAATCGACCAAAGTGTGTTTAGTACACACGCACTTCGTCTATCTCTTACACCCCCAATATATATATATATATATATATATATATATGTGTGTGTGTGTGTGTGTGTGTGTGTGTGTGTGTGTTTACACATAGCTATCTAATGCAAACAAATATGCCAGAACGGAAATGAATCGCAGCAACGTGAAACTAATATTTCCTCACATTTCCTTTACAAAAACGAAAAATACATTTCTTTTTTTTAAGTTTCAACGTGGGGAAAATCAAGGATGTAAATAAAGAATAAAAAGAAATTGTTAGCGTAAAATTGCAGCATAAGAAATTAAACATGAATTCCTGTATACCGAAATGTTTTTCCTTTACTATTTCAAGTGTTTTCTTTAACCTGATGCAGCTTCTGCAATGTATATATATATATATATATATATATATATATATATAAGTGATATATATAAATATATATATATATATATATATATAAGTGATAAATGTATATATATATATATATATATTACTATATAGATATTTGTGCGTGTTTATATATTCATAGCCATATTTTGTTATGTTGAAGTCTGTGTGTGTTTAAATCTCTCTCTCTCTCTCTCTATATATATATATATATATATATATATATATTACATTATATGTCTCTATAGGTGTGTGGTTTTGCCTCTATAATATTGAATATATACATGTATGTGCGCACGCGCGTGTGTGTCTGTGTGTGTTTATGTATATAAAGATAGATGGATGTGTCTGGAATGTAATGGGACTAGTTTCACAGAAAATTTATTTCTAACAACAAACGACTTAGTTTACCAACCAGACTGATCTCCTTCAAATCTAATACACTTTCCCATTCTGGTGTGACACACTTCTATGCACTGCTTAAAGTATTCTTCTGGGATGCCTCTCAGCTTTGTTGTTACGACTTTCTTGATAGCCTCCATGCATTTAAAATGGGTTACCTTGATGATCCGTTTGAGTTTGGGGAAAAGCAAACAGAAGCAAGATCTGGCGAATTGAGAGTTGGTTCCATTATGGTGATGTTGCTTTCCGCCACGGCGTTGCGAGTAGGTGCATTATCGTGTTGATCCAGTAACTGTTTGTCATACTACAACTCTTGTCTCTTCTGGCCTACTGACCGACGCATATGCCTTAAGATCTTGTAGATTCGCTGATTGGTCGCCTAGACCAGGGGTTAGAACTTATTTTGAATGATGCCTCTCACATCGAAGAACGTGATCAAGATAATTTGACTTTAACTGTTTTGCTTTCTTCGACCTCAGTGACGTTGGAGATTTCTACTAAATTTTATGACACTTAGTTTCCGGGTTGGACTCAAAATTCCATGTCTCACCATCAGTGATCATTCTACAAAGACTGTTTAAGTTTGAAGGCACTCGATGATATCATGGTGTATTTACAGGTGGCACTTCTTTTGATTATCCTTCAGCAGTAAAGACATTATTTTTGCGCAGACTTTCTGCATGTCCATATCTTCGGTGATAATCTTCCGAACTTTGTTCTTTTTCATGTCCAACGGATTTGAAATCATTTGACCAGTCAACCGACGACTGTCCCACACAAACTTCCCTACTCGCTCATTGCTGACCTCTGTACTACTTGTTGAAGGCCTCCAACTCCATCTCTCCTTTCACCCATCAATGAATCTATTGTTCCACTCAAAAACACCTGCTTGTGACATATTATAATCTCTATACACTTGCTGAAGCATTTCAAATGTTTGTGACGGAGATTTTCCAAATCGAGACAAAGAATTCAGATTTATTCGTTATTCGATGTTATTTAGTTTAGTTTGGTTTGGTTTGGTTGCAGTTTATCACATATCAACCATTGTACGTTATTTAATGACAAATCCAATTTATACATTTTCAAGATAACATTCTTAAACGAGCCGAAGCTCTTTTTTTAAAAAAAATAGTTTCAAATATAGCTATGTAACTCAAACAATTTAACATCAGTCACGTGTTTGCACGTTGTTCTTTTGGATCCATATATAGGACCCTATCAAGTGCTACCTCTCCAAGCCACAGTGGACCTGGGAGTAATGGCAATGAGAGGGTATTCCATGTTCCCCAAATCTCCAAGGCTGGATCCTCGCCATTATATGATTTAATATTATATCCAGGACATACGTTGGAAGGAGTCTGACTCTTCTGCAGAGATGCAGCCGGTGTATTCTACAGCCCTAGCTGACTAGGCTGGTGATCCTCAGACCGACGGCAAATAAATGAACAATCTTTAACTTGAAGTCTTATAAGACAACTTTTTATTTATTAATAAATTTATTTATTTATGTATTAACTAAACTCTCAGTCACCAACTCATTGCGACACAAGTTCCGTTCGGATGACATAGGGCTTCTGGTAAATACAACCGCCCAAGCCGAAACCCTGTTACATAGTCTAGAACAAGTAGCTGCGTACATTGGCCTCCATGTTAACGCAGACAAGACGTCATATATGTACTTTAATAAAAAAGTGACATCTCCACACTAAATGGTAGTTCTCTTAAACTAGTGCACAAGTTCACGTACTTGGGTAGCAGTATCTCATCAACCTAGACTGATATCAACTCGCGACTAGCAAAAGTAAGGACAGCTATCGATTGGTTAACGGTCATATGGAAGTCAGATCTGACTGATAAAATAGAACGCAGTTTTTTTCCAACTAGCGGTCGTGTCGATACTGCTATATGGATGCACCACATGGACGCTAACTAAACGTATGGAGAAAAAGCTTGACGGCAATTACACAAGAATGCTTCGAGCAATATTGAACATGTCTTGGAGGCAACTCCTCACAAAACAGCAGCTGTATTGCAACCGATCATCGATTACGAAAACTATCCAAGTTAGACGAACCAGACATGTGGGACACTGCTGGAGAAGTAAAGACGAACTCATAAGTGATATACTCCTGTGAACCCCTTCCCATGGACGAGCAAAGGCAAGACGACCAGCTAGAAGCTTAATACAACAGTTCAGTGTCGATACAGAATGTGACCTTGAAGACCTACCGGGAGCAATGGACGATAGAGACGAGTGGTGAAAGAGGGTCAGTGAGATCCATGCTGTCTGAGTGACATGATGATGATGATGACGATGATGACAGCTAGTTTAAATTCAGTGTTTTTATATCGAGACTACACAGCTTAGACTGACCTATTTGTTGTTCATTGCAGAACATATTCTAGTCTGCTTATTCCTTGTTTCGGTATACGCGTATACAATGTAATGTTGATAGGATCACACGTACACCAGTATTTGTTCGCTTATTACAATAATACCACTGATAACTTCTGTACATGTTATTTTCAAGATATCAAATGACGAGAACCGATACATCAAAAGAATCAACGAAACAGTCTGTCTGTGGATGACACTATATATATATATATGCGTGTGTGTGTGTGTGTGTGTGTGTGTGTGTGTGTGTGTGTGTGTGTGTGTGTATGTGTGAGCGCGTGTGTGTATATATAAGTGGTTATTCAATAAATAAAATGAATTGTTTTAAAAATCATAAAATATATTTTTCCGATATATTTTTTTATAAATGTGACAATACACCACCGGCCGACCCCCACTATCTCAACCATCCAAACTACTCATGGCCATCAAATTGTCTAGTGGTTCCTCTCATCTCCAGCCAGGGGTATTTCACATTTCATAACGGACATACAAAACACAACATACACAACCGAAAGGGTGGAAGAAAATAGAACTAACAAACATGGACTTGGGTTAGCTACAAGCGCAAGAAGGGAGAAGTATGTGACACTTTTGTGCAGTTCTCCTTACATCTGCAGGCTATCACGAGCGTGTATTCGAGCGAGATTCCCACAAAGTCACCAAGAATGCTGACTCATCTTCTCATGTTGGTCAACCCGGCCTGAGTCAACAGGTTCTAGCAGTCGCCTTTCTTTTCTTGACTATCGGCTTCCCCCAACTTCTGTCGACTGCCCTGTTCTGCTTCTTTCACTGTTCAGCCTCATTCTCTGTTCAGCTCTGGGACCTTCATTCCCTCGTCCTCTTCCGGTCTCGTGGGAAATCGGGCGCGCAAGCCCTTTGTGTGGGTTTCGTGCCAAAACAGACAAAGGAATTTTCGCACAGGCACTTACCCACACCCACACCCACACAACGAATGCCCAACATCGTGTCACATAATTCTATACTGAGTATTGTTTGTAATTAGTTTATCGAAAGATTTACTTGCAGAAATATTTATTTTGAGGCTATTCAAATTGACTACATATCAAGTAGAGTATTCTCGATTTGAACTGAGTTCAGTCATCAAAATTTGGTTGGCTGACAATTGAAAATCGTGTGTTATTTACTGATGATTATGTGATGCGCATGAAGAAGAAAGTTTTAGTCAATTGCTTTTTTTCTCAAATGGGCTAAGCAAGAGTTTGCTCCCACAAGCAAGAATCGAAGAGACAGGTCTGAAAATGGAAAAACATTGATTCTCCGGTAAAGAAAAAGTTCCGAGCAAAGCAGTCAATAAAGACGGTCATACTGACAGTGTTCTGGAACGTGAAAGGACTCATCGCAATTGATTTCTTTGAAAGTGGTGCTGCTGTAAACCGTGCTTCCAGTCGTCTACACTTTGAGCAAAATTCAATTTATCTATGTAACGAACCTCGTACCAATGTGTATATAGTTGTTTGGGTTTATGGCATATCAACCTTTGTAGCTTATTTAATGCCAAATCCATTTTAAAACAAATAATCAGTTCTATTTCAAACAATCCAGTTTAGCATGAGTACACAGTTTAATTGTCAAAAACATTTCTATATCAAGCTATTCAGTTTATCCAGACAGTTCTAATTAAAAAAATTCAGTTTAATATAATTATGCAGTTTAGTTCTCTTTAACCCATTGATAGGGCCCCATTCCAGGCCAAAGTAAATCTGGAAGCGATGGCAATGAAGGAGTACTCCACATTCCCCAAAGCCCCAGCATCACTGAAACCTCACCATCGAATTTTTTTGTATAATATCCAGGACCCTCGTTAGAGGTGGTAGTGGTGGGGGTCTTACTCTTCTGCAGGGAAGCAGTCGGTGTATTCTACAGCCCTACCCGACTGGGCAAATATGTATATATATATATATATATATATATATATATATATATTAGTTTTCTCATCTTTTCATGTAAGTCACATGACTAATTTACATGTATTTGGAAAATATATAATTATCAGTTGAAACATAAAAGTGTTGTTTTATTTGATCATTGTGCGTTTCCCGAAATACACGAAACTTATAGTTATGAGACACACTTAAACCCCAAATTTTGTCAATTATAATGATCTATTTTGTGGAATTAGAATGGTTTCTGTAGGGGCGGGGAAGCAAAATAAGTAATATTCTAGTATAATAATGAACGACTCTATTATAAAAGAAGATTAATTCTAATTTGAAAAAATAAACAATAAAATAAGATAAAATCAAAACAGTAAATTACCTTACATTGACAATTATTGTATCAACACGACTTGAAAATGATTTGCATGCCTTCAAAATAAATTCTCCAAACATTTTATTCCATTCCTCCTCAATAGCAGTCTTAACCAAACCAATATCTGGATGGTAAGTTTAATTTGTTATGTTTCTAAAACGCCCATCATAGTGTCATTACGGGGGTTAAGGTCTGACTTAAATCTTGTTTCATTGGTGTCCTCAGTTTTCTCGTGAATGTTAATTCATTACTGTGCTTTCTTATTGACGTGGTGGGGTCCTTCTAAATCTCAGTAGCGAGAGCAGTTAAAAGGCCTTTGTTTCGTTTTTTTGTTCAATCCTTCACTATCTCTTTTCCTTTAAGAGATTTTTTTCTGAAAAAAAATTCTTTAGTTTTTTATATGGTGGACAAAGAAAATTTCGTTTGGTTTCGGTGTTAAGCAAATCACAGATTCTTTGTTGTTTCTTTTCTTGCTCACTCATATTGGGTGGAATTTTAATTTTAAAAAAGTGCTTGAATAATAGAACGAATGAAAATTTATATTTATCGCGTTCTTTTTTTTTTTTTTTTTTTTCAAAAATTGGTCTAATCAGACTAACAAATTATAAATGTTATTCGATATCTTATTTCCACATCCTATAAAAGACACCTTGGGTGCAACAGTTTGTATTTGTACACTAGGAATATGCACCCTTATACCTATTAAATGTACACTTGTGTATTTTAGTAAATACGCGTGTATTTTAGCAAATACGTGTATAAAGTGCGATTAATATGTGCAGGAAAGTATTTATATGAAAATTAGATAATTCATAATGTGTCTGTCTATGGTGTAGATTTATTTGCTCAATTATAACTTTATGAGATTTCTACGTTTTTTTTTTCTCCATTTCGTTTCATTTTCGCGATCTTAGCTTGCAGCCTAACCGAGTCCTGTGTGGGTAGAGTAAAAAACACGGAATACAGGAAACGAGAAGTTGAAGAAAAAAAGTTAAAACGAATGCAAAACTAAAAATGGAAAAAAATGATGTTTTGGTTGAAAGAACTTAAGGTAATGAAAACGCAAAACTTCATTTGTTGACATTTTTCTCTTCTGAAATTCGTCGTAAATTTTTAAAGTTTACTTACTTGAACTGAAAACAAAATAAAAATAAAAATATCCCCAAAACCAAAAGGCAAAAATAAATGAATTGATAAAATAAATAAATATACAAACAAACCACACAAACAAAGAAACAAACAAACAAACTAACTAACAAACTAAGAAACAAAAAGAAAAAAAAGAAACAACTAACAAAAAGCAACAAATTAAGCAGTAGAAATGATTAAAAACAAAGCAAAAACTCTTTGGTATCTTAAAATCTACTAATCTACAGTAAGTTTACCATTGACTAATTCCTTTGAAGAAATTCTTTTCTGAAAAATTCGAAATGAAAAACATTGCTCACCATTCTTTCTTTCTTTCTTTCTTTCTTTCTTTCTTATTTACATATTTTTTTCTATCTTGTCTTTCACTTTTTAGTAAATTCTTTCTTTCTTTCTTTCTTTCTTTCTTTCTTTCTTTCTTTCTTATTTACATATTTTCTTGTATCTTGTCTTTCACTTTTTAGTAAATTCTTTCTTTCTTTCTTTCTTTCTTTCTTTCTTTCTTTCTTTCTTATTTACATATTTTCTTCTATCTTGTCTTTCACTTTTTAGTAAATTCTTTCTTTCTTTCTTTCTTTCTTTCTTTCTTTCTTTCTTATTTACATATTTTCTTGTATCTTGTCTTTCACGTTTTAGTAAATTCTTTCTTTCTTTCTTTCTTTCTTTCTTTCTTTCTTTCTTTCTTTCTTATTTACATATTTTCTTGTATCTTGTCTTTCACTTTTTAGTAAATTCTTTCTTTCTTTCTTTCTTTCTTTCCTAATTACATATTTTCTTCTATCTTGTCTTTCACTTTTTAGTAAATTCTTTCTTTCTTTCTTTCTTTCTTTCTTTCTTTCTTATTTACATATTTTCTTGTATCTTGTCTTTCGCTTTTTAGTAAATTCTTTCTTTCTTTCTTTCTTTCTTTCTTTCTTTCTTATTTACATATTTTCTTGTATCTTGTCTTTCACTTTTTAGTAAATTCTTTCTTTCTTTCTTTCTTTCTTTCTTTCTTTCTTTCTTATTTACATATTTTCTTCTATCTTGTCTTTCACTTTTTAGTAAATTCTTTCTTTCTTTCTTTCTTTCTTTCTTTCTTATTTACATATTTTCTTGTATCTTGTCTTTCGCTTTTTAGTAAATTCTTTCTTTCTTTCTTTCTTTCTTTCTTATTTACATATTTTCTTGTATCTTGTCTTTCGCTTTTTAGTAAATTCTTTCTTTCTTTCTTTCTTTCTTTCTTTCTTATTTACATATTTTCTTCTATCTTGTCTTTCACTTTTTAGTAAATTCTTTCTTTCTTTCTTTCTTTCTTTCTTTCTTTCTTATTTACATATTTTCTTGTATCTTGTCTTTCGCTTTTTAGTAAATTCTTTCTTTCTTTCTTTCTTTCTTTCTTTCTTATTTACATATTTTCTTCTATCTTGTCTTTCACGTTTTAGTAAATTCTTTCTTTCTTTCTTTCTTTCTTATTTACATATTTTCTTCTATCTTGTCTTTCACGTTTTAGTAAATTCTTTTTTTCTTTCTTTCTTTTTTTCTTTCTTTTTTTCTTTCTTTCTTTCTTTCTTTCTTATTTACATATTTTCTTGTATCTTGTCTTTCGCTTTTTAGTAAATTCTTTCTTTCTTTCTTTCTTTCTTTCTTTCTTTCTTTCTTTCTTTCTTAATTACATATTTTCTACTATCTTGTCTTTGGCTTTTTAGTCGATTCTTTTTCTTTCTTTATTTCTTTCTTTCACAAATTTGTTGATTATTTTGGTAATATCGATACTGCTGTATGGATGCACTACTTGGACGCTAACTAAACGGTTGGAAAAGAAGCTAGACGGCAATTACACAAGAATGCTGCGAGCAATATTGAACAAGTCCTGGCGGCAACACCCAACAAGGCACCGACTATACGGCCATCTGCCTCTCATCACGAAAACTATCCAAGTTAGACGAACCAGACATGCAGAACACTGCTGGAGGAGTAGGGACGAGTTCATAAGAGATGTACTCCTATGGACCCCCACATATGGCCGAGCAAAAGCAGGACGACCAGCTCGAACATACATTCAGCAGCTATGTGAGGATACAGGATGTACCCCTGAAGGCGATGAACGATTGGGAGAAGTGGCGAGAGAGGGTCATGTATATCCGTGCTAACGGCACGACATGATGATGATGATGATGATGATTTTGGTTGTTAAGTTCGAATTCTTCCTTGTTTATATCATCATGCCTGCTTCTTTTAACTTCTTCAGAATTTACTCCATTATTTGTTTCAGTTCTTCTTTAGTGGAAAATCGCACTCATATAATGTTCAGTTAAATTACGATAGTTTTCTTGTCTTTGCCGATAATTTTTTTCCATTACATTTAAAAATGTGTCTCGAAGTCTATAAGCTAAATTGCAGACGAGTCCAATTTAATAAGGCTCTAAGGGGTATTTATAATAGTGATTTTCTTAATTTATTTGTCCAATTCAATCTAGTTGTTGTTTGACTTGTGATCTGTTTTGGCAAAATATTCAATTCCTGCCAAATCATGACTCGCAGTTTCCTTATTTGGCAACAGAAATGAGTCTAAGCACATTTGGTGATTCATCTCTCTTTAGTTATCTCTACATATTCTTAAATCTCCATCAGGATTTTTTTGGTTGCAGTCAGTGAAGCCCAATTATTCCCTCCTTAGGGAGCTTTTTAAAAATATTTCTTGCTGTATCATTTTGTTAAATTTAGCCACTACTATAGGTAGGATAGGAACTGGCAACTTTCTTAATTCCACAAATTTTAGGTGATGGTTTTTCATTTAAATGAATACTCACCCTGTAACCTCTTAACAATCCTATGTTATTTTCTTTTGCTTTGATAGAATTGATGAGTTTTAAGGTATCTACTTTCAACACTTCAATTCTTAATACTGCATGATTTTTATCTTATCCTACTAACATCATCATCATCATCATCATCATGAAATGCCACTAGCACGGATATCCCTGACCCTCTCTCGCCATTTCTCCCTATCGTTCATCGCCTCCAGCAGGTCTTCAGAGCTACATCCTGTATCCTCACATAGCTGCTGTATGTATGTTCGAGCTGGTCGTCCTGCTTTTGCTCGGCCATATGTGGGGGTCCATAGGAGTACATCACTTATGAGCTCGTCACAGCTTCTCCAGCAGTGTCCTGCGTGTCTGGTTTGTCAAACTTGGATAGTTTTCGTGATGGGAGGCAGGTGGCTGTATAGTTGGTGCTTTATGTAAAGACATTTTTACCGTAAATCCAATTTGAATATATGACTTCTGGCCAAGTGTGTTAGTGTACACGGCGAAAGGTTCTTAAAGTCGACGACATACTACTAACATAATAGGAATAATTTCAAAGCACTTTTTGGTTTCGAATGTCTCTTCAAAGTTTTTACCAGAAATGGTTTTCGGACTATTGCCTTGATCTTTATGGTTATTTCCACAGCATTTCGGCCGATATGTCTTCCGGCCTTCTTCAGGTGTTTGTCGAACTCGCGAAACTACACGGAACTTCGAAACACGTCCTTTATTGAATCCACGGTGGTCACCTGTTCTGATTCCGTTAACCATAACCGGGTACAAGTGTTAAGAATTCCTGTATTGTTTCTCGCCTGCAGTTAGGAATGAACCAGAAACATCCAGATGATTGTCTCCTTAGAAGCTCAGGGAACCAACGCCTATAATCGTTACGCTATGTGTCCTGTTGGTTCCCTAATTCTTAACACTTGTACTCGGTTATGGTTAACGGAATCAGAACAAGTGACCCCGTCAGTAAAGGTGGTGATTCGAAGTTCCGTGTAGTTTCCCTAGTTCGACAAACACCTGAAGAAGGCCGGAGGACACATCGACCGAAGCGTTGTGGAAATAACAATAAAGATGAAGACAATAGTCCGAAAATCCTTAATGATAAAAATCATCAAGTTCCGTCATAGAAATTCAGACAACTAGTCTCTTTAAAAGTTCTCAATATCTTTAATTACAGTTACTTTGAATTGCTTTTACTGGAAACTGTTATTTCTTGATTTTGGTTTACCAGTTTTATCTTGGTAATAAAGAGGGACCACACCTGGTGTCGACGTGCATCTTAAAACTTAGGTCATTCAAAGTTATTTTTTCTGGCCATGGTGGTTGAATTTATTGTATATATTTCGGCATTTTCTCTTGGAGGGTCTGTGCTTTTTTACGCTTTCTATTCTTCTTTTGCAATCGTATAGCACGTGAAAATGATCTTTCTTTTTGCTGTTTGAACATAGATTTCCCAGAGCTGAATATTTATTCTTATTTTTCTCATGTTCCTTGTCACACTATTTGGATTTGATCACGAATATAGTCGTGTTGTATATCTCTTGATAATCTTTGTGTTTGTTGAACGTTATGATAAATTCTAGATATGGTAAAAATACTGTCCTCACTTCTAAATTCATATTGCTTATTTGTAACCTTTTATATATTTTGTGTTTTCGCCATGGTTTCTATTAATCCCCGATGCATTAATTTATCCTCTGTAGTCATGTGTTCTTTTCCCAGTTTTTCAAATATTTTGATACTGTAATATAATTGCCGAGGGATTTCGTTTTATATATCTTGCCTTTCGGTTTAGTTAGGCTGAGAACCTTTCACTTAGCGCATGGGTTAGTTAGTTGCAACTTTAACGCAGGAGAAGATGAGTCATTCAGAGATTTCAAAATAAAAATCCCAGATAGGAATTGAGGCCAGGGTATTTGGGTGACGTCACGCATCAGAAGCGTGGGCTGAGATTTGAGAAAAAGCATTTAGTTGAGTTCCTGCCTCGGAAGAAGGTTGACTTTCAGAGCTGGGCGAGGCCAGACGACTTTGTGCGCTTTGGTTGGATTGAGAGCTTACGATGTAGAAGCAATCAGCATAGAAAGATTGTGTCTCTCTCTCCTCATGTCGAAAAACCTTTAAACTCAAAAAGGTGAATAAAAGTTTCGTACCTGAACCAATTTCGTAAAGTTTCGTTTTTTTTAGATTCCCTATGTCTATTTCACACATCCCTATGTATATATATATATCATCATCATCATCATCATCAAGACGTGCCGCCAGCACGGATATCCTTGACCATCTCTCGCCACTTTTCCCTATCGTTCATCACCTCTGGCAGGTCTTCTGGGTTATATCCCGTGTCCTCACATAGCTGCTGTATGTAAGTTCGGGCTGGTCGTCCTGCTTTTGCTTGGCCATATGTGGGGGTCCATAGTAGTACGTCACTTACGAGCTCGTCTTTGCTTCTCCAGCAGTGTCCGGGGTGTCTGGCTCGTCTGACCTGTATAGTTTTCGTGATGGGAGGTAGGTGGCCGTACAGTTGGCGTCTCGTGGGGTGTTGTCGCCAGGACTTGTTCAGTATTGCTCTCAACATTCTTGTGTAGTTGCCGTCAAGTTTTTTCTCCAGCCATGTGGTTAGCGTCCATGTAGTGCATCCATATAGCAGTATCGATACAACTGCGGCCTGGAAGAAACTGCGCTTCATTTCATCGGTCAGGTCTGATTTCCATATTATTGAGAGCCTACCTATAGCCGTCCATGCTTTCGTCAGCCGTGTGTCGATGTCGTTTTCTGTTGATGAGACGCTACTTCCTAGGTAGGTGAATTTGTCCACTAGCCTCAGAGAGGCTCCGTCTAGAGTGGCAATGTTGCCCGTTTGGTTGTAACACATATATTCAGTTTTGTGCGCATTGACATGGAGGCCAATGCCTGCTGTAGCTCGTTCCAAGCTATGCAGTAGTGTCTCTGCTTGATTAGGCGTATTCGTCAGTAACGCTAAGTCATCAGCGTAGTCGGCGTCTGTGATTGTTTTTGCGGGGTACCTTTTGCTTCTTTTCTTAGTCAGCTCGAAGCCATTTTCTCTGATTTTGTCGATCGAAGTTCTAAGCACGTAGTCTAGACAGATGATAAAGAGGTATGGGGCTAGCGTGTCTCCTTGTAGTACTCCTGCAACAATGTCGAAGTATTCCGTGTCTCCATCTGGTGAACGTACCTTTACTTTTGTGTTTTTGTAGAGGATCATTATTGCTGCTACGGTTTCTTTTGGTAGGCCGTATGCTAGTAGGATTAGTTCCATTTTCCCTCTGTGGATGGAATCGAAGGCCTTGGTAAAGTCGACAAATAGTAATGTCGCCTGAAGGTTTTTTGCCCGGACGCCTTCAAGGATTCTACGGATGGTCAATATTTGTGAGGTTGTGGATCTATTTCTCCGGAAGCCATTTTGGTTTTTCCTAAGGATGTTGTCTATTTTGGGTTCTATGCGGTTTCGTAGTAGGGCATTGTAGATTTTGGCTGCTATGGATGTAAGCGTTATCCCTCGGTAGTTCTTGGCTAATCCGAGGTCGCCTTTTTTAGGGAAAGGAACGATGCATCCCTTCATCCATCTTTCTATCCTATTTTGACTATAGACAGCGTTGCATTGCCGGAGCAGTATATCGTCGAATTTTCTAGTCTTCCACACTTCTGGGGGGATCTCGTCTAGCCCTGCAGCTTTCCTATTTTTATTTTTTTAAGAACCGAGTCGAGTTCTTCTTTGGTGAAAGGCCCTAGTTTAATGTCTAATTGCTTACTGATAATTCTGGTGATCGGTTTATCCGTTATTTTCGGTGGGCTTCCTAGTAGATTTTTGAAATGCTGTTCCCACATTTTACTCTTTCTTGTTGGCTTGCAGCTTTCAATTTTGCTTTGGCTGTGCTCTTCCTTCTACTTACTTCGTTTATTGTTTGCCAGGCTATCCTGGATTGTCTATCTTCCACCGAGTCTCTAATGTTATTTATCTGATTTTGTATGTATTCTGCCTGTTCTTTTAGATATATTCCTGCTAATTGATATTGTGCTTTTTCTAGTTTTCGGGCATTTGTGTTTGTTGGGTTCTTCCGATAGCTTTTGGAGGCAGTTTTCACGAGTGCACGTTTTTCTCTAACCTCTGACGTTTCCCAAGGGACTCTATATTTAGTTCTAGGTTTTGTTGGGATACACTTTGATGCCGCTTCTAGGTGTGCTTCAACAAAGTTTTCATATTCATCATTTGGGGTAACTTTTTCTGTCTTCTCTTGTAGTGTTTCGAATCTGTTTCTTAATTCTAAAGCATATTTGTCTCTAATGTCTCTGTTGTTAAGTAGGGCCCAGTCATAGCGCCTAGTTGTCACTGTTCGTGTGGCGTTTTTTCGTAGGCTTAGACGTATTTTGGCCGTGACTATTCGATGATCGGAGGACACGCCCTCGAAAGTGGAGTATGCCTCGCAATTCATCGCACTATTTTTCCATTTTCTGTTTATAAAGAGGTAGTCTATCTGTGCTTTACTCTTGTTCGCGTATGTGTGGGTCCATAATTTTCCCTCCCTTTTTTGAAAGTTTGTATTGAGGCATGTTAATCTATTTTCTATCATGAAATCAAGTAGATGTTGTCCATTCCTGTTTGATGTGCTGTGTAGGCTGTATTTGTTGTTTCTGTTTTTTCCCGATTTGTGCATTCATATCTCCGCCAATGACTAGCAGGTTGTGTTTCGGAATGCTACGTACTAGGGAGGATAGCTCATCGTAGAAGGTGACTAGTTCGGTTTCTTCGCTGACATTGGTAGGGCTGTAGCAGGAGATGATCGTTGTTTTGGGGTTGCCATTAAACGTTGCGGCCATCATCCTAGGTTGTATTCTCTCAATGCTATTAAGTGTTTTTAACGCTCTTAGTCCTATAAGCATTCCCACCCCTCCTACCGATGCATTGACAGAGTTTTTCCACGCCGATACAGTCACCAGCATCCATCCATTGCCAGTTTCGTGATATTTAATATCTTCGGTGTGAGTGTATCGATGTTCTTGTATACAGATTATGTCTATCTTATGTTCTACGGCTGATGCTGTTAGCTCTGGTAGTTGACCCATTCTATTTAGGGTTCTAACGTTAAATGTCGCTATCTGTATTGTTTGTTTGCATTTTAGTAGTTTGAGCTCTGTAGCTGATTTTTCGAACACTGAGGCCAGGGCTCCAACCTCAGCAGGACGCGCCCCTTTTTTACCCGCGCGAAGAGCGATGCGGTTTGTGAATGTGGTTTGAGTATGAGTCATGGTTATCTTTCGATGGCTGTTTTTATTCTCATCTATAGAAGCCACACTTATAGATGAGCAGCAGTAGTTCCCCGATCGAACTGACAATCCTGAGCGTTAAGCCGCAAGACTCATACGTTCAGGAAATATTAGGCATTGCGAATTCGAACACCTTCACGTACACTATGCTGCTTCCCATGAGTACGTGGAAAAATAAAAAAATAAAAAATAAATGAATAAAAAATAAATAAATAAATAAATAAATAAAAAGAAAGAAAGTAAAATAAAAATAGAAATAAATAAAATAAAAATAAAAGTAGAAAAAAAAAAAAATAAAAATAAAAATAAATCCTTTCACCTTAAGTTTTAACTTAATTAAAGTCCAGGACTGACGTATATTCAAAGAAATTTTGGGATATATTTTATCTTGTCATCCGATACAGGCCCTACCAGGTTTTTATTTTATTCATTTTTAGTGGAGGTGGAATGCTAAATTTCTAAGTTTGGCGCGGTAAATTCAAACAATTCTTAAGTTGACTCGTGATAGTTGCACCTGGTAAAACAATTTAGTCGATTAGAAATAAATCAAGATTCTTAGATTAAAATATAACAAAAATTCACCAGCAGATTTTACAAGTCATAGAAAATCCAGTGTTATTTTTTAAAAAAGAAAATTGTACTAACCTCTACCCAACGAGTCTTCCCTCACAATTGTTTAGGTTTTTTTTATGTAATTTACAAAGCGCTTTGCTTTGATGTGGCACAAGGCCGAATAAATGGGGCGCCCAATGAGACTCGAACTCACTCGTGTAGGTCTGCTAGTCTAGCTTGCTAACCGTTACACCACCAGAGGTGCCCTTAGGTTTTTTTTTATATATATCCACATATTCATGAAGCTTTTATGTCTTTCCTTATATTTATAAGGCCACCTGATTCTAGAATGTTCCATTCCGAATATTTCTTTAGCGTTTGGTTGGGCCGTTTTTTTTGGGGGGGGTTAATTTGTGATAACTTTTAATCTGTGAACCGTGTTGTATTATAGATTCGTATGAGTCAAGTCTAGTGAACATTAATTTGATTCTCTTAGCAAGAAAAACTCTTTTTGTGGGTCGTATATTTTGCTTAATTAATCTAACAATCTCTTCATTAGTTAAATTTACTAATTCTCTTGGTTAAGCTATTGTCGATATTTTCTTAACGGCTTTACAGCCGTCCGTAACTAGAAATTTGTCTTTGATTTTATTTTCTCCTCCGCTAGCTTTTTCGTTTTTTAATTTCCTTACCCTTCCTAATGCTGCGAAACATCTGACCCGTGTTTCTATGTGCTCCGGTTTGTCCAACGTAGTTAAAGCGTCTATCGGCGACGCCATTGTGATGTAGAGTAGATGCTGACTGCTTCGTGGCACAAAGTAGGAATTTATTAAACATTTTGGTTTAATGTGGCACAAGGCCTAATGACTGGAGTGAGTACTCAGTGAGACTGGAACTCACTCTTGCAGGTTTGCTAGTCAAGCTTGCTAACCATTAAATTACCGAAGTAGCACAAAGTAGACGCCGGTTGATATTGGGTGCATCTAATTTATATACCATACAACAAGACCAAAAAAATCTTTGTTGAAGAACAACTCCCGTACAATTTTATTCATAGCAGCGGGGATAAGGTGGCTCATACCTATGCGAAATGTATTAGTTTGAAAATAAATCAATATGTACTGAAATTCTATAAATATATTATTTCCTAAGTTTATCTTACTTGATAGATTGTTTAATCTTAGGGCACGTCAACACGTCTTGGGTTATTTTATGCATAGAGATTAGGGAATTGCCTTCATAGTACATTACAAATTTACATTTTTGTGCCCATTAGTTCTTAAAAGATTTTTTTCGCTGACGGTCTTTTGAATACGAAATGTTTTTAAACAGGTCTATTCCTCGCACCACCACTTGCCAAATCGCTGCCAAACAGGTTTTACCTTTTTGTGTCAGAATGGACCTGGGAGTAATTCCACACAGCCCAGAATTTCAGAACTGGTGTCATAACGAACATACCCTTTTTCTGTGGTTGAGTAGCCATAGTCTTCTTCAGGGGTCACAGTCAACATATTCAGAGCCCCACAAACAGGATTTATCTTAGTGGAGTCGCAATCCAGTGAAATGGCCGTGGGCACAGAAAACGAAACTTGTTAACCAAGTTCAAAACTCGGCTGATCCAGTTTATGTTTATTTATGCCTTTTAGATAGACCTATGAGAATGTCAGATCCCCCAGATGTCATATACAGATGTCCGTTCCCTAGATGTCAAACCACCAGATGTCCAACCACCAAATTTACCATCGGCAGATATCATTGAAATGTCTTAACTCTTGTAAGTCAGAATGATTCACGAAAAAAGAAAGAAAAAAATGAAACAAGCTTGATTGATATTGATTTTACTAACCCACTTTTCTAGGGAGAGGTTGTGACCTAACGCCATTTTAAAGGGAGCAAAGCTGGTTTCAATCCTGAGTTTTCTTCGCCTCAGTGTGTTATCTAACCAAAGCTAAAGAACCCAGTGTGTCCTACTATTTCTCATAACGATGTAGGTGTGGGGGGGAATTCATGGATTCCAGCCTTTTTTAAAAGCATTTACCTTTAAGAAACGCCTTCTCGTCTATGACTTGAACTCGGGACACTGACTCCATTTCCTACGAAGATAACCTTGAATGATTGATAGACATACTGGTAGAGAAAGTGAGAGAGAGAGAGAGAGAGAGAGAAAGAGAGAGAGATGCAGTGATAGATAGATAAGGAAAGAGAGATAGATCGATTGATTGATATATAGATAACGGATGAATAAGTACTTGTTTAACTTACTCTGTTATAGCTTCTTTAATGTCTTAGAAAGCAGTAAGTGAAAACTGTAACCGCTATAGTCAACCTTGACAGAGTTCCATAACCTCCATACCCTTGTGCAACGTGTTTAACGGATTAGCCACGGCATCGACACCGTACACGTAGAACTCATAGTTCCAAGCATTAGTCATGACGGCACTTTTTCCTCTTCTCATTTTTCCCGCCATATTCACTCGAATTTATTTCCGGTCTGGCCAGGCTTGTTCTCATCAGGGAAATCACCTTTTACGCTATCGTCGCACCATTTTGCACTGGTGTGGGTTGTCCATACTGAAGAAACCGCCCCGAAGCCCTGGGGAATAGGAAGGAAAAAATTCTCGATGGATAGCCTTTACTTTCTTAAATGGTGATTAATAAAGCGAAAAATTCGTGTATTCTTTCTTTTTTTTTCTTTCTTTCTTTCTTTCTTTCTTTCTTTTCTTTTCTTTTCTTTCTTTGTTCTTTGTTTCTTTCTTTCATGTTCAATTTTCCCTCCATCTTCTTTCCCAGACTTCCCTCTTCATTACCTAGTATTTCTTTCTTTCTTTCTTTCTTTTTTTCTTTCTTTCTTTTCTTTTCTTTTCTTTCTTTGTTCTTTGTTTCTTTCTTTCATGTTCAATTTTCCCTCCATCTTCTTTCCCAGACTTCCCTCTTCATTACCTAGTATTTCTTTCTTTCTTTCTTTCTTTCTTTCTTTCTTTCTTTCTTTCTTTTCTTTTCTTTTCTTTTCTTTCCTTTTCTTTCTTTGTTCTTTGTTTCTTTCTTTCATGTTCAATTTTCCCTCCATCTTCTTTCCCAGACTTCCCTCTTCATTACCTAGTATTTCTTTCTTTCTTTCTTTCTTTCTTTCTTTCTTTTTTCTTTTCTTTTCTTTTCTTTTCTTTCTTTGTTCTTTGTTTTTTTCTTTCATGTTCAATTTTCCCTCCATCTTCTTTCCCAGACTTCCCTCTTCATTACCTAGTATTTCTTTCTTTCTTTCTTTCTTTCTTTCTTTCTTTCTTTCTTTTTTCTTTTCTTTTCTTTCCTTTTCTTTCTTTGTTCTTTGTTTCTTTCTTTCATGTTCAATTTTCCCTCCATCTTCTTTCCCAGACTTCCCTCTTCATTACCTAGTATTTCTTTCTTTCTTTCTTTCTTTCTTTCTTTCTTTCTTTTCTTTTCTTTTCTTTCTTTGTTCTTTGTTTCTTTCTTTCATGTTCAATTTTCCCTCCATCTTCTTTCCCAGACTTCCCTCTTCATTACCTAGTATTTCTTTCTTTCTTTCTTTCTTTCTTTCTTTCTTTCTTTTCTTTTCTTTTCTTTTCTTTCCTTTTCTTTCTTTGTTCTTTGTTTCTTTCTTTCATGTTCAATTTTCCCTCCATCTTCTTTCCCAGACTTCCCTCTTCATTACCTAGTATTTCTTTCTTTCTTTCTTTCTTTCTTTCTTTCTTTCTTTCTTTCTTTTTTCTTTTCTTTTCTTTTCTTTTCTTTCTTTGTTCTTTGTTTTTTTCTTTCATGTTCAATTTTCCCTCCATCTTCTTTCCCAGACTTCCCTCTTCATTACCTAGTATTTCTTTCTTTCTTTCTTTCTTTCTTTCTTTCTTTCTTTCTTTCTTTCTTTCTTTTCTTTCCTTTTCTTTCTTTGTTCTTTGTTTCTTTCTTTCATGTTCAATTTTCCCTCCATCTTCTTTCCCAGACTTCCCTCTTCATTACCTAGTTATTCTTTCTTTCTTTCTTTCTTTCTTTCTTTCTTTTTTTCTTTTCTTTTCTTTTCTTTTCTTTCTTTGTTCTTTGTTTTTTTCTTTCATGTTCAATTTTCCCTCCATCTTCTTTCCCAGACTTCCCTCTTCATTACCTAGTATTTCTTTCTTTCTTTCTTTCTTTCTTTCTTTCTTTCTTTTTTTCTTTTCTTTTCTTTCCTTTTCTTTCTTTGTTCTTTGTTTCTTTCTTTCATGTTCAATTTTCCCTCCATCTTCTTTCCCAGACTTCCCTCTTCATTACCTAGTTATTCTTTCTTTCTTTCTTTCTTTCTTTCTTTCTTTCTTTCTTTCTTTCTTTTGTAGTCTATTTTCTTGTATCATTTTAGTTTGACTTTCTTTCTTTCTTTCTTTCTTTCTTTCTTTCTTGGATCGTAAAATGGAGAATACTGACCTCGCATTGGTAAATTTAGCCAATGGGATAAAGATGGCTGAGTTTCTTGGTTTTATTTGGTTTCTTTGTTTTAATGATCAATCAATCTTCGTGGGTAATTTAATAAATTTATTGGCTGACCATGATATTCTCATGGAATATGATCAAATAACGTTTACTTTTCAACATTGTCCCCCATTGTGGTTCACATACTTCTATTGGCATTGAAGTGCTCGGAAACCATTGGTAAAAAAGTCTCCAACGGCCGATACGATAACATTGTCTAAATTTTCAACCAATGAACTTTTCAGACCACACTGTATACCCTGGGACAATATGCTATGCTATAGTATATTACATTGAGTTTATATTCTGGAGCACGTTCTGATATCAAATAGAAATTATATACATTGAGATATTATTGCGAGGTAAATATTGATATCCATTAGAAATATGTAGCTTGTGGCACAGAATGATATCCTCGAATAACTATATGGCCTTTAATAGAGATTGATATCTTCCTGTAATTACAGGGTGGAACGATAAAATTGTCGTCCTAATGAAAACAACACAACATATTTACTATAAAACCTGTATTGAAAACATCAATTTAGGTAACTTGAATATGTAGTAGAGCTGACATCTATTCAATGTAGCCACATTCAGCCTCAATCACCGCCTCGATACGGATCCGGAACTGGGAGCATGCCTTTTCTACAAGCGCCGGCGGGAGCTCGGCGAATACTCGGCAGATGGCGGTGATCAGGCTGGCTTTGGTGTTGTGGGAGGTCATTTTGATGATGTTCTCGACGTATGACCAAACGAAGTAGTCCAGCAGGTTCAGGTCGAGGAAGAAGTGGGGCCAGTGAGAGAAGGGTACAAAATCATAGCACTCCTTCTGAAGCCAAGCCTGGGTCTCTTTGGACTTGTGGGCTGGCGCCGAGTCCTGCTGCCACACCCAGGGTCTGCCACTGGCTTCAGCACATCCAGGTACACTTTGGTGTTGACTTTCAATCCGACTTCGAAGATGTGAGGTGGCTTGATGTGGCCCTCACTTGAAACCACACCAAAGACCATAACCGTAGCCGGAAACTATGTTTTCATCACCCTGGACACGTCCCTGTTATTTTTGGCAATCCAGATTTGCATTTTGAGGGTGTTAGTAATGGTCCTGTTGTCATAAGTTGGATCGGTAGGGAGCATGTGTTGTACAGCGGCGCATCTCCGATCTCACTCGTTGAACATTGTGTCACTTTCAGATATAATTGAAGGTTCCTATCGCTCTTGGGATTTGAACACAACTGGCCAACTAGTAGATGGCCTGCAACAAAAAGAAAAAAAGAAAACCGGTTTTCATTAAACGGAAATGGAATCATGTCGTCTTTTCTTGGGCGACAATTGTATCGTTCCACCCTGTATATGGCAAGGATCCACTCTTGGAGCTTAAGAGAATGCGGAGTATCCCTTTATTTGCATTGCTCCCAGTTGTGCAAACGAATTACCTATACTTAATTGAATTGTTAGAAATAGAACTTTCATCATTTAACCATGTATAAACAAATGCCTTATGTTTAGTTGAATTGTTTGTGACACGTAACAATACTTTGAACCATTTAACAGCGTGCAAAAAAAATGTTTAATAGCAAATAAAAATATTCGTGTTTGATAGAAAAAATTTAGAACACTCAACTGTGTTCAAAGAATGAGCTTAGGCCCATTAAAAATGTTATCTAACAATGTGTTTACAAATCATAGCTAAAATATATGCACGAACAGGATTAGGCATTAAATAAACCACAAGGGTTGATATGCCATCAAACCAAACCAACAAAACTATCTTAAAACGAGTAGTTATTTTCCAATATCTTCTAATAGTAAGTAACTGAACAATTCTATTAGACCTATTAATTTGAATCTGATTGGTACTCTAGGCTCAGAGTTGGTCTGGGAGTAATGGCTATGAAGAGGTACCTAACAATTCCAAGAACATCAGGAATAGAGCCTCATTATCAGGAGTAGTTGAGTGTCACATCCAGGACACAAATAGATAACGTATTATATTAATAAGAATTCGTTATTACAATTATGTCGTAAACATTTTCTTTTTCTTTTGCGGACTTGCTCAGTTGGCTAGGGCTGTAGAATATATCATGAGATTCCGAAATCAAATGTTAGCTTCGTTTGCTTCTTTGCCCAGTCTGCTGTGGCTGTAGAAAACACCGACTGCACCTCTGCAGAGGGGTAAGACCCCCCTCCAACGAGTGTCCTGGATATGACAATAAACAATCTGATGGTGAGATTCCAGTAATGCTGGGACTTTGATGAATGTGGAGCACCCCTTTATTGCCATTGCTCCCATGTCCACTCTGGCCGGGCGTGGTAGCATCTGATATGGCCCTATCTATGGGTTTAATAGAACTAACAGCATACTTATGCTAAACCGAATTATTTGACTAAATTGAATAGCTTGAAATAGAAATGTTTTTGACAATTAAACCGTACTTACATCTAAACTGCGTGCTTATGTTAAATTGATTTGTTTCAAATGGAACTGTTTTTGACATTGAAACTGTACCTACACTAAACTGATTTGTTTAATATAGAACAGTTCTGACATTTAACTGTGTGTTAAGAAAATCTGTACTTATACTAAAATGAATTAGCTGAATTAGAACTGCTTTACTAAACTGAATAGCTTGAAATATAAATGTTTTTCATTATTAAATTGTGTACTCATACTAAACTGAATTGCTTGATATAGAACTGATTATTTACATAAAAATCTATTTGTCGTTAAATAACCTACGAAGGTTGATATGCTACAAAACCCAACCAACCAACTTTTGCGGATATGTTTTTACTTGTGACGTGTATACAGTTGGGAGGGTGGAGTAATTCTCTTATTGGATTGGCAACAGTAAACCGTGCTGAGATTGTGGCAGTGCCGGTGGCCGGTTTGATGACAGTCACATATCGAATTTCCATCCGTTTGCACTGAGAATCGTCTTCATCTCCAACAGCTTCGTGTGCTCCTCTTCACCCTTGCAAAGAATAACCTCCTTTTACTTTCCATTTCAACTGAGGCAAATGTAAAAAGAAATATACTGCGATGAGTGCATATACAAAATGTCTTTCACACACGCAGGCAAACACACTTATCTGTGTGTGTGTGTGTGTGTGTGTGTGTGTGCGCGCGCGAGTTAAAGTGGGTAGGGGCGCGTCTTGGTATCTGGAGTCATGTATGTTAATGTGTGTGTGTATATATATATATATATATATATATATATGTGTGTGTGTGTGTGTGTGTGTGTGTGTGTGAGTGTATAAATCCATTTATACGTACATTAAATAAATCAGTAGCTATAAATAAAAAGAATTATAAATACTTCTATATCGGAATGTGAGTTTGTAAATGCAATAAGAATTTGTAATATGAACATGGAATTGTATATTATGAATACTAATATATATGCATAAGTAGTGGTCGGTTGGGTTTTTTAACATATAAATCATTGTGGCTTCTTTAATTCCAAATTCGGCAAATTCTCTTCCCCTCTCTCTCTCTCTCTCTCTATATATATATATATATATATATATATATTTGTAAACGAATATATCGGAGGTAAAGTTTGAAACAAGCCAGAGCTCATTTGTTTCCTCTCAGTAATATGGTTTCAAGTATTGCAATCTAACACAAATAATTCTTTTCCATTTTAATCACCTGCTTGCATACAGTGAAATGGTTTCAAATATTCCCAAAACAGATAATTCTATTGAATCTTAATAATTTTTTGCATACGGTTAAACAGATTCAGGTATTGCTAACATTATTAGTCTTATTTGCACACAGTTAAATGATTTTAAGTATTATTATGAAACACTAATGATTAGATTTAACACCAGTCATTTGTTTGCACACACTGAAATGGTTGAACAGTTCGTTTTGATCCATAGTTGTGATCCTAACTGGGAGCATCACCCTGAGATCAGAGTGGATCTCCGAGTAATAGTAATGACGGAGTACGCCACATTTTGCAGAGATCTAGGAAAGGAGTCTCTCCATCTGATGAAGTTTAGTGTCATATCCAGGATACTCATTTCTAAGTGGAAGTGGGGCCTTAACTGACCCTAGAGATGCAGTTAGCGTATTCTACAGTCACCCACCAGCCAACTGAGCCATATATATTTAAGTATTTGAATGTGAATATTGCCATGAGAGAGTTTTTCTCCTTCACTCAATACACATACACGCATATATATATATATATATATATATGTGTGTGTGTGTGTGTGTGTGTGTATGTGTTATATCAGGTGTTTTGCAAGATTCGAATTTAGAATCAAGATTACACACAGTTGAATTTCGAAACCATTCTAATTCAAACAATTCAGTTTAACCTAAGTACATAGTTTAGTTCTATCTCCGGGCCAGAGTGAACCTGGGAACGATGGCAATGAAGGTGTACTTCGCATTCACCAAAGCTCCCGCATCACTGGAACCTCACCATCAGATTGTTTAGTGTCATATCTAGGATATTCGTTAGTGGGGGTTCTTACACTTCTGCAGAGGTACAGTCGGTGTATTCAACAGCCCCAGCTCTCTGGGCAAGTATTAACATATAATAAATGGAGAAGTGGATAAACCAAAGCTGACAATGGATTTAGTAATGATATTTCGTTTAGTCAAAAAAAGAACTTCTTCAGAATGAAATGGAGATTTCTAAAGTTCAGCAATTGAGGAAACTCATTTTGAAGAAGTTCTTTTTTTAAATAAAGAACGAAATATCATAGCTGAATCCGTTGTCAGTGTTGCATTATCCGCTTTTCAACCTTTTGTATCATCTTTTCAGATTTACCGAAAATCTACCATTTCTCCATATATATATATATATATATATTGGCAAGCAAGAAAAATGATCCATCCAAGAATACCTGTATGTCAGCACCTTGATAAACGCACACACACACACACACACACACACACACACACACACATGTAACTAGTTTCGAAATGTAAACACAAGAAAAATTTCACCTTCGTATTTTAGACCTCCGAATCAAAATACAATCCGACCTATAGCGATTCTGGCAAATACACCTGCCCAAACCGAACCACTACTGCATAGTTTGGAACGAGCTGCAGCAGGCATTGGCCTCCATGTCAATGCACACAAAACGGAATACAAGTGCTTTAATCAAACTGGTGACATTTCCACACTAGGCGGTAGCTCTCTGAAACTTGTAGACAAGTTCACCTACCAAGGAAACAGTATCTCATCAACCGAGGCAGACATCAACACGCGGCTAACAAAGGCATGGACAGCTATCGATAAACTATCAGTCATATGGAAATCAGACCTGACCGATAAAATGAAACGCAGTTTCTTTCAAGCAGCGGTCGTGTCGATACAACTATATGGATGCACTAAATGGATGCTAACTAAACAGATGGATATAAAAGTTTGATGACAGCTACACAAGAATGCTGCGAGGAATTTTGAACAAGTTCTGGAGGCAACACTCCACAAAGCCCCATTACGAAAACTATCCAAGCTAGACGAACCAGACATGCAGGACATCGTTGGAGAAGCAGGGATGAGCTCATAAGTGATGTTCTTATATGGACCCCGTTATATGGCCGAACAAAAGCTGGAAGACCCGGTCGAACCTATATACAGCAGCTCTGTGGGGATACAAGTTGTAGCCCTGAAGACCTGTCAGACGCGATGAACGATAGGGAGGAGTGGCGAGCGAGGGTCAGTGATATCCATGCTGGCGGCACGATATGATGATGATGACGATGATATCAAAAAGTAGTATTGTTAATATATATATTATATAGTACTATAATATATATATATATATATATAGTCAATATATACGTATATTATATATGCAGAGTGTACTTTTATTATTCCACAGTATATTAAAAATACTGCTTGTATTATTGAAAATTATAGATATATATCTATACAGTGTGTGTGTGTGTGTGTGTGTGTGTACATTTCCGGATTCTCTGTCAATACGGGTTTTTAAGATAGTACACAGGGACTGGCAAACTGTTTCAAAAGTGTGAAACAAAAACACTATATTCTAGAGTGGTTAATTCCTCTTGACCAAATTTTTGGGTAATTTAGAAAAAAAATACACTTGACGACTATAATGAATGTCCCCACCTTATCTGGGTTCATGTATCTCGATCCTAATTGAAACTAGAGAAACCCCTAAGATGACAACAGCTGGGTTAATTAACAGACATTTCAGAAATAAATATATATCATATATGAGATTGCCATTAGTTAAACGATCTGAGTCTGTTTAGAATAGCACACCTGCCAAGTAGTAGAACACACAAGCAGAAACATAAAATCAAAGTGACTGACCAGTAGATTAATTCCACTCCTGTTTCTTAATCGTTCTAACATATAATATGTTCACACCCCTCTGCTCACGCCTAGGAACGAATGAGTTCCACTTGGTTTTTTGTTTTTTTATT
Source organism: Sepioteuthis lessoniana (assembly GCA_963585895.1). NCBI lineage: Eukaryota > Metazoa > Mollusca > Cephalopoda > Myopsida > Loliginidae > Sepioteuthis > Sepioteuthis lessoniana. The sequence goes on along the minus strand of OY757927.1, from coordinate 60,629,173 downwards.
TTTATGTTTTTTATTTTTGTTTTATTCTTTTATATATATATATATATACCTATATATATATATATATATATATATATATATATATATATATATATTATAAGTGTGTTGTTGTCACTATCTCAATTGGTGGGTTTGTGGCAGACGATATGCGGTATAATTTGGAGACTGCTCAATATCTGTGATAGAGCTATTATAGAATAATAGATAATTATGTATTAGTTTTCTTTATATATATTTTGCAGCATGGATGCTGATCTGTGACCGCTGATTCACGACGGGTTATTACAACAATCATCTACCTCATAATTGTCGTAATAAGGCGGCATGAAACCAGTGGTCGCAGAAAAGCATCCATACTATTAGATACCTATAAAAACTAATATATATATATATATATATAGTGATATATCATATCCATCATTTGAAAGAAAATTTTTTGTTAAACTTTCGAAAATATTTTTCTACATTTTTTCTTCTGTCGAATACCTAAGGTCGAAACTATATAATTTGGATCAATAGTCTCATTTGAGGGAAAAATAGAGAGAGAGGTCTAATCCAGAATAGCGAGAGTCAGCAGAGTGTCTGGTAATCTTGAACACAGACTATGACGCAACAAAGATGTATCAATAGATCAGTCGTTCTATCAACCCTGCTCTTTGGCTGCTTAATCTTGGACCCTATACCGCAAACACATAAACCATCTTGACACCATTTACATGCGCTGTCTTGGTTCGATCTGTAGACTAAATTAGGATGAAAAAGTCAGGAATAGTACAATAGTGAAGAAATGTAACAACACAACAGACCAGTTGTCTAAATTTCTCAGACGAACCTTGATTTTTATCCGTAAGCGCCTTAACTTTGATTTAGAAACCCGAGAAGATCAAGCATCAAATTGAAAAGAAGTGGCGTAAGACATGTTTCATTAAGCTAAAGAGTTTTGAAGACAGCTTCCTCAAGCTCTGAATCAGACAAGTCATGAAAATCCTGCTTTAACAAATTTCGTCAGTCGATGTGGTTTTGTAGCCCACAGCAAGGCTGGGCTTGTGTCACACTCAAGAAATCACAAATGAAATGTCTTTTTGTTACCTGATTTTTACACAATCATTCCTGATACTGATAGCGTGCATTGGTGTGAAGCATTCTACCGACCACTGCTGGTTTTCGTATATGGCTCACGATAGGAAACTCCATCATATATATATATATATATATATATATATTGTCATCCACAGATAGACCTGTTTCGTTCTATCAGAACTCTTCCGTGTGGCTAGACCGCTGGGATCAAAACCCGGTTGACTCAAACGCCAATCCAATATTATATATATATATATATATATATATATATATATATATATATATATGAAGTAAATAAGGACAGTGAATATCCAAAGAATGAGTGCTCAATATCAAATACAAAATATACCAGTAGAACAAAATATATTTTTTTTGTTTAAAAAACAAAAATTTACGAATAATATTCCATTTCCATAATAAATTTATTTCGCTTATTCAAGCTGGTCAGATGGAATTCAAATGTGTTTGAATTCCATCCAACATGCTTAAATAAGCGAAATACATTTGTAATGGAAATGGATTATTATTCCAAATTTTCTTGTTTTTTAATAAATATATATATATTTTAAAAAGAACAGCAACAATCCGTCACATGTTTTTTGTTTTTTTTTTAAATAATTTGTTCTGTGGATTTTACTTGCATTGAGCTCTTGACCAGGATTATCTAAATCTTATATGCTATTTTTGAATATCTTAATTATCCTGCTTGGAATTGTTCCCAACTCCTGATTTCCTGGATTAGATACTTTCTTATATATATATATATATATATATATATATATATATAGGTATTATTCGGTCAAGTTAAACCAGAGTTTGGAGTAATTCCTTCAGGACAAGAAAATCATTCAAGAGCCGCCAGTATAAATTTTTTTTCTTCGTGTTTTAGGTTCACACCAGAAACTGAAAAACTGGATGGAAATAAATTTATAGTCCTAAATTAACCGGTCTTTGGTTTTTTCTTAAAGATATATATATATATATATATATATATATATATATGTGTGTGTGTATGTGTGTGTATAAATTAGAGACGTGTCCAAGGAGTATCGAGAGCACAACGGTATTTATCATGGTGAAAATGATCAATGAATGAAACATTCTTTTCTTTAAGCATAGACACACTTATTCCCGCGTGTTTTTTAATGGTCGAAGCACCTACGAATATTCTGTTTTGATATCGTGTGAAAATCTGCCGCCGCGTTTCTTTCAAGATTTTCTACATCCTCAAATTTTAATATTGTGATGAATTTTAATTTTAGGAATTTTTCGCTGCATAATCACGCATTTCGGAAAAGAAAAAGAAGCAAATACACACACACACACTTACACACATACATACATAAGAAAACAAAGGAACAGCTTATCGAAACTGCAGATGAAATGAATGGAGAATTGCTACTAATTCATTTTTATGTATAATTCATCTGTGCACAAATCTCACTGAAATTTGAAATTAAAAAGACAAAAAAAAAAAGCATTTAGAAATTTCGTCCCATTACTTTTACCACGTATTCATTTATATTTTGCCAAAAATTGATACACGCACAAATACTCACACACACTTGCCCAGTCAGCTGGGGCTGCAGAATACGCCGACTGCATATCTGCAGTGGGGTAAGTCTTCCCCAAGGAGTGTTCTGGAGATGAAACTAAACAATCTGATGCTGAGGTTGCAGTAATGCTTGAGATTTGGGGAATGCAGAGTACCCTTTCATTATCATCGCTTCCAGGTCCACTCTGGCCCGGAGTGGTAGCACTTGATAGGGTCCTATCAAGGAGTCAAATAGAAATAAACTGTTTACTTATGCTAAACTGAATTGCTTGAAATTGGACTGTTTTAAGATATAGATTGCGTCCTTATTGTAAATTGAATTGCTTGAATTAGAACGGATCATTTGTAAAAAAAAATTCATATGGCATTAAATAACCTGGAAACGTTGATATGCAATAAACCCAAATAAACCAACAAGCACACACAACCACAAACAAACGCACGCATACACACACACACACACACACACACAGAGAATCGCATATATATATATATATATATATATATATATATATATATATATATTCGAGGTACATTCAATACGTTTCCAGATTTTTTTCGTATGGCATTTAAAATTGTCGTAGACTCTTGAAAATTCAATATGTTATTGCTATACATCTTATGAGATGACTGGTCAATCTTTATGATTTCAGGTTCAAATGAACAGCCACAGCAGGAACTAGAATACACCTTACTAAAGTCTGATTTTCACTGCTGGTGAATTGCAAAAATGCAATCTGAGAGGTATGCAATAAAATTCTGTTTTAAACTTGGACAAAATGCCACAGAAACGTATGGAATGCTTCAGACTACTTTTGGAGCATCTTGCATGAATCGCGCATGAGTTTTTGTGTGGCATAAGAGATTCAAGGAAGGCAGGGAGTCTATGAGGGATGATAAGAGGTGTGGGAGGAGTAAGGAAGTCAGAACACTAGAGGTGATTGGCCAAAGGGTTAGGTTTAGGGTTACTATATTGAGGTTTTAAGGGAGTTCAGGAAGTGATTTCGTTGGAAGAGGCCAGCACTCTTCAAATCGGGTCAGTGGCTTTCCCACCATGACAATGCACCAGTCCACAACTCCATCCTTGTCACAGACTATTTGACGAAGATGGGCATCAAGACAGTTCCTCAGCCTCCTTATAGTCCAGATCTTGCTCCCAGTGACTTTTGCTTATTCCCTAAGCTCAGAGGCTGTCGTTATGAGAAAAATGAGGAGATGAAAGAGGCTATGACGAAGGTCATTAACACACTCACACAAGAGGACTTCCATGGGGTCTTCCAGAGGCTGTTGGAACGGTACAACAAGTGCATAGCAGCTGGAGGAGATTACTTCTATGGGGACTAGAGTTTCATGTGTATACTATCAATAAAAGGGCCCATATGAAAAAAGTCTGGAAACTAGTATGCACCTCGTATATATATATATATATATATGTATATAATATCGACCAATATGTTTCATATTATGTGGCCGTTTGAATGTATATATGCATATATATACTAGCTATCACTTAGCTATCAAAATATTCATTCCTTTGAGTTTTTTGTTGGCTGAAGTACATGTTAAACTCTTCCTTTGATCAAGCTTAAAGCTGTTCCATCATCTGTCTTTACCTGTCTTACACATCTTCAAGTCTTATCATTAAGATTTATTTTTAGTTTAGCAAACACTGAGTTAGTTGTGGCCGGTGTGAAGGATGCTACATTTCTACATTTTTCATTTGAAAAAAAAATAGCTATATAGATCTTTTCGATATTGGTTCTGATTCATCAAGACATATTAAACTGAGTGCTTATGCTAAAATGATTTGCTTGAAATTGAACCGTTTTTGACATTGAAACTGTACTTACACTAAACTGAATTATTATATAAAACTGTTTGAATAAACCGAATAGCTTGAAATAGAAATGATTTTGACAATTAAACCGTACTTACATTTAAACTGCGTGCTTATGCTGAACTGAATTATTTGAAATGGAACTGTTTTTTCACATATAGACTGTACTTAAACTAAACTGGATTGTTTAATATAGAACTGTTTTGACATTAAACTGTGTGTAAACAATCTGTACTTATACTAAACTGGATTAGCTGAATTAGAACTGCCTGACTGAACTGAATAGCTTCAAATAGAAATGTTTTTCACCATTAAAGTGTACTTACATTTTAAACTGCGTGCTTATGCTAAACTGAATTATTTGAAATAGAACTGATTATTTACATAAAAAATGGATTTGGCGTTAAATAACCTGCAAAGGTTGATATGTTATAAAACCCAAACAACCCAAAAGATGGCATCACATTATTAAGTAAATTGCTATACAGATTTCTTCACTTAAACCTTACTTTTTAAAATTTAAATATTTAAAGCTTGAATTGCGATTCTTTTTATTCTCTCCTTAACTCTCTCTCTCTCTATATATATATATATATATATATATATCTGTCCATTTATCTATCTAGCCCTCTAGATAGGAGTGACCTTCATATAAGCCCATAACCAAATGAAAACCATTCAAACTGCAAACACGAGTGTATTCATGTCTCGTTGAGTACTGCATTTTGCTATATATGTTTCCAGACGAAAGCAACAAGTTAGAAACATACATGTATGCAAGAACGAAATAAATAGATTAATTCTAAAAAAATAGAAATCTCTTCGTGGACCTGTTTTGTTGGCGACTGTTATCGAGGACGACCCGAAGGCTCCCTTTCTGTAGCTACTACACCGAAGTGTAGGGGAGGGCGCTACTTCTTTCCCTGGATTGCTCCACTTTAACCTTGATCTGTACCTTATATTACTCAGGCAGGCGTTCTGGACAATATCCCGTATCCTCACATAGTTGCTGAATGTATGTTCGTGCTGGTCGTCCTGCTATTGCACGGCCATGTGTGGGGGTCCATAAGAGTACATCCCTTATGAGTTCGTCCCTGCTTCTCCAGCAGTGTCCTGCACGTCTGGTTCGTCTAACTTGAATAGTTTTCGTGATAGGAGGCAGGTGGTCGTACAGTTGGTGTCTTGTGGGGTGTTGCCGCCAGGACTTGTTCAAGATTGCTTGTAGCGTTCTTGTGAAATTGCCGTCTAGCTTCTTCTCCAGCCGTTTTGTTAGAGTCCATGTAGTGCATCCATATAGCAGTATCGATGCGACCGCTGCCTGGAAGAAATCGGTCATAACACTTTGTTTAATGTCTTCGCGGTTTTATTTAATGCCAAAGTTATCCTTGTGAAGGAACAGCAGTGAAACTACATGACTTCCAACTGGGGGAATAAAATAAGTTTATACCTTTCCCAAGCGTATTTGACAAAAAATGAAGCAACTACGTGGTAAGCTTTTTGCTTAGATGTGAATGGGGCACCCAGTGAGACTCGTACTCACTCGTGATGGCTTGCTGGACTAGCTTGCAAACCATTAAATTACTCGGGGCCCCCAATTCGATTTCGCTTATCTTAGAGCTGCAGACCATCACTTTATTGCCCAGTCAGCTAGGGCAGTAGAATACACCGACTGCTTCTCTGCAGAGGGGTATGACCCCCCCTCCCAACGAGTGTCTTGGATGTGGCACTAAACAATCTGATGGTGAGGTTACAGTAATACTTAAGCTTTGGGGAATGCGGAGTACCTCTTCATTGTCATTGCTCCTAGGTCCACTCTGGCCCGGAGAGGTAGCACCAGATAAGGGTTCTATCTTTGGGTTAAATAGAACTAAACTGTGGTTTGAGATTACTGTTTTTTGCATTTAAACTGTGTATTTATGCTAAACTGAATACTTTGAATAAGAATTGATTGACTAAACTGAATAGCTTGAAAAAGAAATGTTTTTGACATACTGTTTACTTAGATTTAAAATGCGTGCTTATGCTAAACTGAATTATTTAAAATGGAACTGTTTCTGACATTGAAACTGTACTTACACTTAACTAAATTGTTTAATATAGAACTGTTTTGACATTTAACTGGGTGAAACAAAATCTGTATTCATACTAAGCTGAATTGTTGGAATTAAAACTGCTTGAATAAACGGAATAGCGTGAAATAGAAAAGTTTTTGTCAATTAAACTGTGTCCTCATGCTAAACTGTATGGTTTGAAATAGAACTGACTATTTTCATACGAATTGATTTGGCGTTAAATAACCTACAAAAGTTGATATGCCATAAAACCAAACCAACCAACCACCCAACCAGCACTTTAGCCATTATGCAATGCTGTCTCCAAAGTGAATTTGAATGTTGAAATTTTGAAACATTTGGTCCGTAAATGAATATAGAGACAAGAATGGGCGTATGCAAGTGTTTGGTTTCTTTGCTTAATGGCGTAGCAACCTTTGTAGGTTATTTACTGCTAAAGCCATCCTTCTAGTAAAACAGCAGGGATACTATTAAGCCCATAGCTTGGAATATAAGGTTCATACCTTTCCCATGGCTATTTTTTCCGAAAGTCAACGTAATAGCACGTCTGGAGTATCGAAATCGCCTACATCGATTTCGCAAACCGTCGCTTTAACCATTCCGCCACGAGGACACCCCCGTATTTTTGCATGTATGGGAGTGTATGCACGTATGTGGGATAAGTATCATATACAAGTAGCATACACACACACACACACACACACGCACACACACACACACACACACACACACATATATATATATATATATATAAGTATGTATTCAACACGTATAAATATATTTATATATTTATGTAGAATCCACACACACATATATATATATATATACATTTATATATATATATATCCTGTATATGTACATTGTAAATGTAAAGTCTATAAATACCTATTCTTATAGATATATGTAGAATATAAATAAATGCGTGTGTACGTGTATATATATACGTGCATAAATACCTGTTCCGATAGATGTTTTAAATCGTGTAAATATGTGTGGTATAATTGAATAATATAATTTTTATTCATATATTTTTATTTAAATGAAATATTTATACGCAAATATAATTCAACAAGCCTCATTTGCGTGTAAGATATATATATATATATATATATATATATATATATATGTGTGTGTGTGTGTGTGTGTGTGTGTGTGTGCTTGCGAAAAGAAATTAGTGTATGTTTATATCATATTTATTATATGAAAAGGCATATTTAAATGCATTCATATATATGCATGTCAAATTGCATGTGGATATAATTTCCTAAAAACACACACGCACAGACACACACACACACACACACACACACACACACACACATATATATATATATATTAGCTTTAGTGACATCATTTCACCTGTGGAGCGTGGTAATTATTTTGCCCCGCCTGAGGGTAAACGGATGTAATTTTGACAACCGATCCTTTGCTGTGTGTTCGAACGTGTTGCACTAGAGTGAATTACTTTCGTTCTGTGTTCCTCTGAACTTCAGATTACATGCTAGTTCTTGTGCCAAGGTTTACCCAAAATTTGTGTAAACAAACAAACAAGTAAACAAACAAGTCTACTAAGGAATAGCTATCATTCATTTACGTATATATACTACTTATATTACAAGTATATATATATATATATATATATGTATATATATATATATGACGGTAGCAGGAAAAAATATAATCCAAATAGGTGAATATATCATGATGTGAAGTCGACGTTAACGTTTCGGTTTTAATAACCATCATCAGGACTTGGATATAAAATAGTTCACAATATCGATGGGTGATTGCTGAGATGACAGGAGCAAATGAGAAATATACAACGAAAAGATAGATAAACATGCACATAGCGTTCAAAATTCAAAAGTCATCAGAACGTGTTTCTCATTTGCTCCTGTCAAACGTCGACTTCACATCATGATATATTCACCTATTTGGATTATATTTTTTCCTGCTACCTTCATACTGTCGTATTTTATCCATATATACTTTCATATATATATATATATATATATATATATATATATATATATATATATATATATATATATATGTGTGTGTGTGTGTGTGTGTGCGGAAGATATACCCGCAGATATTTTCATAAACACACAGAAACATATATTTTATTTTCTTATACCATCCTCTGAATACGTACATTACCCTATTCGAAATATAAAAGAGGCTTTTTATTAGAAAGGTAAAACGTATGAATCATATATATATACATATGAGGCAGTATTTAATCCAGTAAATCCGGAGTTGGGAACAATTGCTAGCAGAAAAATTGTAATATTCAAAAATATAAGATTTATATAATCCCGGTCAAGAGCTCAATGCAAATAAAATCCACAGACCAAATTATTTTTAAAAGAACAACAAGATAATGAATTTATTTCCATCCTCTTAAAAAGCATTGTTATAAATCAATACTTTAAAAAATTAACCGTACTTCTTCCGATCAAGCAAGAAAAAATATATATACATATGTGTGTGTGTGTGTATTTAATACCATATAACCATTCCTCTAACTTCTTTATTTTATAAAATAAATGGTACAGTAATCTTTTAATAACTACCGTAAATAGCGTATGTGACACAAGGTCAATTTTTATGCGTAATAAGGCTGGTTTGAATTCATTTTTGTCTAAGACTAAAGAACCAAGTTTGCTCATCAACTTAATTATTGCAGATAGGGAAATGAGAACAGATGAATTCACGCCTTTCAAACGTACGCAGTTTCGGCTAGGATTTGAACTCGATTTGTCGCATGTACATATATATATGGGGAAAAACTTGACGGCAACTCCACAAGAAGACTGTGAGCAATATTGAACAAGTCCTGGAGACTGCACCCAACAAAGTAGCAGCTGTACGGCAACTTACCACTCATCACGAAAACTATCAAAGTTAGACGAATCAGGCATTCGGGACACTGCTGGAGAAGTAGTGACGACTCATAAGAGACGTACTCCTGTGGACCCCTTCATATAGACGAGCAAAAGCAGGACGACCAGCGAGAACCTACATACAATAGCTCTGTGCTGATACAGGATGTAGCCTTAAAGACCGACCGGAAGCGAAGGACGATAGAGAAGGGGTGGCGTCAGAGGGTCAGGGAGATCCGCGCTGGTGGCCTGACAGGAGAATGATGAAGGATGTATATATATATTATTATTATACCAGTGTTGGTTATCACTAAATTCCTTTGTGGGTTTGTGGCGAACCAAGTGCAATATGATATGGCGAGTGCTCAAAATCTTGGATAGAGCTATTACATAATAATAATAAATAAATATATAATAGATTTTATATATTTAATACCATGGAATTTAGTCTGCGACCCTTGAGGTCGCAAACTAAATTCCATTACATTATATATATATATATATATATATATATATATATTATTTTCTGAGTTTGGGGAAGTAGGTAGAAACGGACACTAACACGACGTAGATTTGTCGTTCTTACATGAACCATCACTTCTTACTTCTTCGAATGGTTCAGTCAGTCTTTGTTAACGCAGCCGCTCAACATCTCGTTTTCAAAGCCAACGTACCCTAAAAAGATCTTGTTTTTTTTTTTTCTTTTTGGAATTCACACAACAGCCAACCACCCTTTCGACCAAACATAGTCGGCATTATCCGTCCATCCCCGACTCCCGCTTTGATGGCTGATCGAACTTGCTGACCCCTGGAAGCCCTGGTTTACTACCCTTTCAGTCCAGAGTGCTCAATCAATCATATCTTGTTACACATAGCCTCACGGACGAGCTGTTGAATTTTGTTATCTCGTCTAAATTCCGGCTGCGTGCTTTTTCTTTTATTTACGCTCCGCTATCTTTTGCTTTCAATGTTAAAACAACGTCCATAATCACACTTTCGGATATTTTAGGTTTTAATTTTTTAAACTTTCTAGATTGTCATTCCTAATCCCGTTGCAGTGACAACATTTTCCATAACTAACACATTTTTAATGATCCTAAATGTTTTTTCTACGATTTTAAATATTTTCAAAATCCTTATCTGTTGAAGTTTGTTCTGAGAGAAACATTATAAAATATATATAAACCCTCCTCCCAAATGATTTTCATATCTTATCTCTCCTCCATTCACTCAGATATTTTATCCATATAGTTATCTAAATATCATTTTCTCCAAATGAAAAAAAAGAACGGATATATTTATATTAAAAAAAGATTTTCATATTCCAAAGCAAAATTTACGTGTAAAAAATAGCAGAAAATAGAATTTCTTGGTGAATCACATAAATACAAAGAATTGGTCCATAAGTAGATTTCTTTTCTAAGATATTTATTTTTCTACTATACGTATTTCAGGTGCATTAACACTTTCATCAGGAAGTTTACACACACACACACACACACACACATACACACACACACACACACACACACACACACACACACTATATATATATATATATATATATATATATATATATATATAATTCTCCGTCCTTATCCTGTAAAGCATGTTTTTATTCATGTAATTTATATTTTAAAGGGAAAAGTGTGTAAATATTTTGAAGCATATCTCATTCTTAGTTAATTTCAATTTCAATTTTAATTTAGCATCATTTGCAACTGATATGTACTGGATAAGGTTGACAAACATATATATATATATATATATATATATATATATATATATATATATATATATATATACATATATATATATATATATATATATATATATATATATATATATACCGACTGCTCAAGAATTGAGCACGCCAGGTTGCTGAAAACGTATATGTACAATGTTGTGCGTAAAAAAATTCCTTCACTTACACTGAGAATGACAATGGTCGGGGGTAAGACGTTTGACAGATGTTAAGTCAGCTGGATTTCATTTCCAGCTTTAAGCATCTCGTCAGTCTAGTCACGCTAAATTTGGGATACAAAAAACAGTCTTTCTGTTGATGAAAATATTTATATATATATATATATATATATACGTGTGTGTGTGTGTGTGTGTGTGTGGTTCAAATGAATCGACAATTATTTAAACAAGACAATAAAGACTATATATATATATATATATATATATATATATATATATATATATATATTAATGAAGTATTTTTTAAAAATATTTATTATGACTATGGTTATTAACCTCGAATTAAAAACGTTTAGTATAGGGCTAAGAACAACTTGCTTTTTAAGTGTAAGCGTTGTTGTCCAATTATTCTCCCTCCAGCTATGGGTAAATAGTAGGACAGACTATGTTCTTCAGCCTTGTTAAGGCAACTGATTTCAAACCTGTTTTACTCGGCTTAAAAATTGACCTTGTGTCATATCCTGCCCGAGCGGAGGGGTTGGGAAAATATGGCAAGCGTTGTTGGAAATGAAATTAGTAGCCTGAGTTCAATCCCGGACGAGGCTGTTTGATTTTTACTTCGCGCTAATGCTCTTAAAAAAAGGCAAGTATCTTATTTCCCTCCCTCAGCTATCGGTAAATCGTAAGACATAAAAGGCATGAATCCATGTATTCTCTTTGCTGCCATGTAAAAACCTTAGTTTACACTGGGTTTCCTTAGTCTTGATTTGGTAAAAAGTCTAGAAAACGTGGGGATATCCTCGTGGTTGAATGGTTAAAACAAGGAACTGCGGAATCGTAGGAAGCGAGTTCGTACTCTAGTCACGCTATTACGTTCACTTTCGGGCAAATACACTTGGGAAATGTATGGACCCCCTTATCCTCCCTGCTTTGGGTTAAATAGTACCACTACTGTTATTCTAGGATAAAGGTTTTGGCATTGAATAACCTACAAAGGTTGATATGCCATTAAGCAAAAGAAACCAAACCAAATTAGAAGAAGGAAAGCTCGTTCGTAAAATACACACCTTATGTTTCGTGTATCTCTTCTTACAATCATCAATTAGTTGTCAGTAACAAAAACTCATTCTTAAGGTATGCGTTTTTAATTCGATTTTACTAATAGCATATGCGACCTCTTTAGAAAATATCAAACTATTAAAATATTACTAGCAATTACCGAGCAAATTATACTGTATATATATATATATATATATATATATATATATATATATATATATATTAACCCATAGATAGGGCCCTATCAGGTGCTACCACTCCGGGCCAGAGTAGACCTGGGAGCGATGGCAATGAAAGGGTATATATACATAGTATTATTCAGTCCAGTTAAACCAGAGTTGGGAGTAATTCCTTCAGGACAAGAAAATCATTCAGGAGCTGAATATTTAAATTTTCCTGGTGGAGAGCTCAATGTAATTTTTTACAGAGAATTATTTCTTTAAAGAAAAAAACCAAAGACCGGTTATTTTAGGATTATGAATTTATTTCCATCCTGTTTTTCAGTTTCCAGTGTGAACCAAAACAATAAATAGGTAAATAAAAAACGGAAATTCAATAAAACGAGGAGATAACTCTTTTAATCTCTTCTCCCTTCCTCTCCCCCACGTGTCTATTCTGTTTTATTTATCCATTGAATCTGAAGAAGTCCTGTTATATTTTTCTTCGTGTTTTTGGTACACACCAGAAACTGAAAAAACAGGATGGAAATGAATTTATAATCCTAAAATAACCGGTCTTTGGTTTTTTTCTTTAAAGATATATATATATATCATATGTTATATATATATATATATATACATGTTGCTGAAGATAAATTTGTAATATTTTTGTATAATAATAAACGAATCGATTATAAAAGAAGATTAATTTCAATTATGAAAAATTTACAACAAAATAAGTAAATAGAAACAAAACAGTTAATTCACTCAATATTGCCATCATTTTTTTCAATCATTGTATCAACACGCCTTGTAAACGATTTGCTTGCCTTCAAAATAAATTCTTCAGATATTTTATTACATTCCTCGTCAAACGCAGTCTTAAGCGAACCAATATTAATAGCCGTATCGAGAGTAGTTAAAAAGCCTTCTTACCATTTTTGTTCAATCCCCCCCTCTTTTCCTTCCAAAGCTTTTTTTCTGTAAATTTTTTTTTACTTTGCTTTGTATGCGCTTGGCAAAAAAATTAGCCTGTTTTCGGTGTTCAGCAAATCATAGATTTTTTGTCGTTTCTTTTCTTGCTCACTCACATTGGGTTGAGTTTCAATTTTAAAAAAGTGCTTGAATAATAGAGCTAATTATAAAAATTTAGATTTATCAAGTTTTTTTTTATAAGTAAAAAAAGTTGGGGACCGTAGTCGATGGCAATCAGAAGGCTCCCTATTCAATAGCAACTACACCGAGGTGTAGGGGAGGGCGCTACTCCTTTCCCAGGATTGCTCCATTTTACCCTTGATGCGTACCTTATATTGCTTAGTGTTAAGCAAGGATGTACCAAGTACCATTTTTAAAGTCTTTGGTATGACACGAACTAGGATTGAACCCTGGTCTCCCGGATCATTGGCGAACACCCTACCCACTACGCTAATGAGCGGTTGCCAATAAGTAAAATTGACGACCGTAGTCGAGGGTGACCAGAAGACTCCCTTTACAATAGCTACTACACTGAGATGTAGGAGGGGACGTTACCCCTTTCCCAAGATTGCTCCACTTTACCCTTGATACGTACCTTATATTGCTGAGTGTTAAGCAAGGAGGTATCAAATACCATTTTTAAAGTCTTTGGTATGACGCGACCTGGGATTGAAAACAGGCCTCCCAGACCACAGGCGAAAAACAAATTTACCCTTACAAAAGATTGCCCTGTTGGGGCTATAGAATACACGGATTGCACTTTTGCAGAGGGGTAGCCCCCCCCCCCCAAGAAGTCTCCTGGATTTGACACTCAGCAATCTGATGTTGAGGTTCCAGTAATGCTGGAGCTTTGGGGAATGCGGAGTACCCTTTCATTGCCAACGCTCCCAGGTCTACTCTGACCCGGAGTGGTAGCACCTGATAGGGCCCTATCTATGGGTAAAATAGAACTAAACTGCGTACTTATACTAAACAAAATTGTTTAAAATAGATCTGCTTTTATATTCAACGGTGTGTGGACAAAAAACTGTACTTGAACTAAACTGAATTGTTTGAATTAGAAATGTTTGACAAAACTGAATAGCTTGTAATAGAAATATTTTTGACAATTAAAATGTGTACTCATACTAAACTAAATTGTTTGAAATAGAACTGATTATTTGTATAAAAATCGAGTAGGCATTAAATAACTAACTATGGTTGATATACCATAAAAACCAACCAACCAAACCAACCAACTCTCTCTCTCTCTCTCTCTCTCTCTCTCTCTCTCTCTCTCTCTCTCTCTTTCTCTTTATATATATACATATATATATATATATATATAGTATTATTCGGTCCAGTTAAACCAGAGTTGGGAGTAATTCCTTCAGGACAAGAAAATCATTCAAGAGCTGAACATTTCAATTTTCCTGGTAGAGATCTCAATGTAATTGGTTTTACAGAGCAATATTTCTTTAAAGAAAAAACCAAAGACCGGTTATTTTAGGATTATAAATTTATTTCCATCCTGTTTTTCGTTTCTGGTGTGAACCAAAAACACGAATATATATATATATATATATATATATATATATATATATATATATATATATATATATATATATATATATATATATATATATATCACTATGTAAGATTAATTTGTATTTATTTCCTCGCTTATTTATACAATTTAAGTCGGCTCGAAATTAGATTTAAAAAGTTGTTGATTTATCTATTCATTTAATTTGATTTATCTATGAATTTGATTGGCTAAGAAATTATATTTTAAATATTTTGGGAGGGGAAAGATTTCTAAAATTATTTTGGGTTTTGAGTCTTCAAATTTTTCTTGGCAAATAAAATATTATCTCGAATTTTAAAAACTAGAGCGATAAATAAATAAATGCACAAATACAGGCAGAAAAAATACAGCTTCTCGAATTTATTCTTTACACAAAAAGATTGACATTCTTTCCGTAAATTAATTTCAAAGACTTTTGCCTGTATTACGGAAATGACATTTAACTTCATGTATTCCGATTATTAATGAATAAGATCTTGATATTTTAACATATTTTCACTTTCTTCATTGTCATCCTGGATCTGAGAAAATGTCTGTTTCGACAAAACTTTTGTTAGAGATTATTCAAATCCAACCGCAGTTACTAAATATTTATTTAATGATCAAATCCCCAATACCCATTTGGTTATGAAAGTGTTGTTATAATCATTAATCGTATCATTATTTGTTTTTATTATTTTTTATTCTGTCCATGATATTCCATTTCGGATATATCTATTTTCGGAATTGATTTTGATTCATTTATTAGAGAGGTGATACCATTTTTAACCGTTTCTTATTTAAGATGACTAACAACCATAACTAAATTTAAAACTTACCCCACCGCTATCATTGTACCATACCCATGATACGGATATGTGAAACGTACATAGAATGTTCATAATATATATACATAAAACATAGGAATCCCGAAACACGAAAAACACTTACGACTTCTTAGTTCAGGTACGAAACTTTTTTTATTACCTTTGAGTTAAAAGGTTTTTCGACATAAGGACAGAGATACCATCTTTCTATACAGACTTTTCCATCTCCCCCAAACCACGTGCGACACCTGCCACAAGGCCTCGGCGAGCGAGTGAAAGTCAACCTTCTTCCTCCGAGGCAGAATTCAACTAACTGACTTTTTTCAAAATCCTCAAAATCCTCCGCGCGCGCTTCCGGGGCATGACGTCATTCACATCCCCTGGTCAAATTTTCCTATCTGGGATTTTTATTTTGACATCTCTGAATGACACATCCCCCCCCGCGCGCGTGAATACCTGCGCTCATGTTTGCACCTAACTAACCCATGCACTGAGCCGAAAGGTTCTCAGCCCAACTAAACCAAAGGCAAGATATATAAGATGAAATCCCTCGACCATTATATTTCATCATTTAGAAAATAGAGACTGATTTTGTGATCGAACGAATCATGTTAAAACAAGCAGTGTTTCATATATCATATAATGTTTTAAATATCTTTAATAGAGAGGATATGAAGGTTTGATTTAACGGCATATCAAATATTGTTGGCTATTTAATGCCAGATCCTGTTTTTACATATATATTAAACATATGATTTGTAAACACATTTAGTAGGTTCACATAGTTCAATAATCGAACAGTTATCTTTCTTAAAAATTCAGTTTAGCATAAATCAACAAGGTTAAATGGTTCCAAGTATTCCTATGTATCGCTAACAATTCTATTAAACATCAGTCCTTTGTAACACACAGATTGATGATCAAACAGTTCTATTTCTTACACTTTAATTTAGCATGAGCCATTTGTTTACTCTCGATTTAAATGTCAAAATTCTATTTGACCGATAGATAGAAGACCCGATCAGGTGCTATCACTCCAGGCCAGAGTGGACCTGGGAGCAATGGGGTACACTTCATTTCCCAAAGCTCCAGTATTACTGGAACTTCACCACCAGTTTGTTTAGTATCAAGTCCTGCACAGTCTTTGGGCAGGAGAATCTTACCCCTCAACAGAGTTGCAGCATTACTGGAGCCTAACCATCCGATTTTCGAGTGTCCTAATCAGTACACTCACTGAGGTCTCTTAGCCTATTGCAGAGATGCAGTTGGTGTATTCTACTGTCCCAGACGTTTGGTCTGAGAATATGAATAATAACCCAACCACTCATAAACAATTTGAGCATAAATAAACGTATATTATTTACAAATAATAGCACTATAAAAATTTTAGAATAAAAAAGGGAAATTTCTACCCAAAATTGACTTGTCAATGAAGCTTACCTTATGCAGACTTTGCCCAATCGGTTGGGGTTGCAGAATATACCAACTGCTTCTCTGCCCAGGGGTAAGACCCCTCAACGAGTGTCCTGGGTATGACATTGAACAATCTGATGGAGAAGCTCCAGTAATACCAGAGTTTTAAAGAATTTGGAGTACCAGTTTAGTGCCACACCTCTTAGGTTCACTCTGACACGGAGTAGTAGCACCTGCTAGGGTCCTATCTATCGGTCAAATAGAACTAAACTGTGTACTTATGCTAAACTGAATTGTTTGAAATAGAACCGTTTATATGTATAAAAATGGATGTGGCATTAATAACCTACAACAAAATCAAACCAAACATATGCTGACTGTATCCCCTTGCAGTGGGTTATGACCCCATGCAAGAAGGGGTTTACCAAGGTATGACACTAAACTGCAACTGAGGTTGAATGTCATGATTTTGATGTACTTTTTCATTGCCATTACTTTCAGGTCCACTTTGATCCCTAAGGATAATGCCTGTTAACTTCCCATCTATGAGTCAAATAGATCAGTTTAAAAATTCATCATATTCGATAGAATGTATGAAATTGAAATTAAAAAAAAACAAAATAAAAGAACTCTTCACAAATAACATTTAAAATATAAATATCAAGGCACAACGAATGGAATTCCCTAACCTCTAGGTATAAAATAACCCTACACATGTTAATATGCCGTTAAAACAATTCATTCAAATAATTAGAAAAAAACATGAACATATTGCAGTTCATAAATAAGTATATTTATTATGCAACATGCGACAGAAATACTTCCCATATTTTTAACTGCTACTTCTTTGGTGCAAGTAAAGTTAGGCAAGTGGTTATGGTTGCTCCATCTATCGGATGTCTTAATACTTTATCTTAGATAAAATTTCTTCCGATCAGAGGTTGGACTGATGCACACTGTGCATCTGCTTTTGAAACGTCTTCTAAGACTGATGAGTCTGTAATTGCTACACAATCAGCTTTCGGTGCTTATTTCAAGTTACCTCGGAATGATGCTGTTTCGGATAGAAGTTTTCCACCCAGAACAGTATCAATTTCCTTGAATCATTTCAAGGGAACCTAAAATGATCATGAAAACCTCCTGGTAGCAATTACACATTCACCTGTCCAAAAAAATGTAAACCTGAACAGAAATGATCCTACTTTAGCTAGATGGAGCTACCATTACCACTTTCCTTTATTCACTTTCACAATACCGGTGACAGTTTAAAAAAATCTGGAATGTATTTCGATGGCAGCGAGTATAAAGTGTATATTTATTTTAAGTCTGCCATATGTTCATATTATTGTCTACTCAATTTCACTGCTCTATTGTTTGTTAATAATACTACCTCATAATATCCATTTTGATTATATTGTATATTGGAAATCAGAAAATGTTCGTATCATAGCTTTACAAGTAAATAAACTTTCTATAAAGATCTTAGGAGTGTACTTATTTATTGCCGATACTGTATCTATTTAGTTGTGGGTAGGTGTGTGTATATATATGCAAAATGATCAGTTTTATGAATCCGTGTGTTTTTCAAGAGTTGGCTTATTCAGCGGAAATAATTTGGAAGTATTTAGGACGAATTCTTAACAACAACACTACAACACACACAAGTGCGCCCACACACACAGACTCCGTCTCCATGTATATATATATATGTATATATATATATATATAGAGAGAGAGGGAGAGAGAGAGAGAGAGTAAGAAAGATTGAGAGAGCAGTGTAAAGGGGGGCTGGAATGTTAATTACATGACAATTTTACCTGAAGGTTGGTCAGTTAATTGCTGTTTAATTAGATGGTAGATGGTAACATGCTCATTAGCTCAGGTAAGCAAAAGTGAAAAGTAATCACAGCCAAATAAAAATGGATTTGTCCGATGAGAAGAGACGATAAAAATAAAGACAAGCTGATTAGTTAACACAAAAGCAACTCTTAAATAAAATGCACACACACACACACACACACACACACACACACACACACACACACACATATATATATATATATATATATATATATATATATATATATATATATATATATATATATATACTGATACATATATATGCATATCTGTGTGTGTGTGTGTGTGTGTGTGTGTGTGTGTGTGTGTGTGTGTGTGTGTGTGTGTGTGTGTGTGTGTGTGTGTGTATTTTAATTATCACTAAAATCATACGCTGATCAGTGCACTAAACAACTGATACTGACGTTCAATAAAAAAAATACGTAAGTTTTCATGCACACAGATGTAATAGATCGATTTGATTTCTCATACATCCGTATCCAAATACATATACATGCTAATATAGTTATAAGCATATATATATATATATATATATATATATATATATATATATAGAATATGTGCTTATATATCTTTATATCTATATATGTATATATTTATATGTTTATGAATGTATATATGTATACTGAAAAATACATCGACGAATATATATACACATATATATATATATATATATATATATATATATATATATATATATATATATATATATTTCCCGTCATATGTATATTAGCAAATAGATTGACATCTATAAAACTTATGCACTCATTAATGTTGATTATTTGAAATTTATTAATACAGAAAAAAATCCTCACATAGCTCAGGTTGACTTGCTAATTGCTGAACTCATCGAAGATATAAACAGACCGTAGCACCTCCTTCGCACCCCCATCACAATATACCACACACACACACACACACACACACACACACACACACACACACACACACACACACACACACATATATATATATATATATGTATATATATATATATATATATCTGTATGTGTGTGTGTTATATTTTTAAACGTGTGATAGCTCGAAACATGTATGAGTTTTTTTTAATTGCTGAATGTTCTTAATACGCATACCGATATCTATCTATCTATCTATCTATCTATCTATCTATCTATGATAGAGATATATAGATAGACAGATAGATAGAGAGAAAGAGAGAGAGAGAGAGAGAGAGAGAGGAGTAGATGGGCATAGATATATGCATGGACAAGAAGCGTTGAGATCAAAAGAAATAAACATTGACTAAAATAGATTAATTGCTTTCTATATTTTCAGCGTAACAAACCATCAATTCTTCTGTAGAAATTTTAGATACACTTCATTCAACTAATACAAGATCTATCAATCGATAGATTGATAGATAGATAGATAGATATGAGAAAAAACGAGATGGATAGATTGATAGAAAGATACCATGGTTTATTTAATGCCAAACCTATCGTTGGAGAAGAACAGCAGTGATACTATTTTATCCTTAGCTGTAGATATAACTAGTTCATACCTTTTCCCAAAATTTATTTGTCATACTTGTAGTTATATATTCTATTAAATCTTGGTTGGTTCGTTTTAGAATGCGCCAATGTGAATTCTGCTGAAGGGTAAGCCCAATATCCCCCCCCAAATCGTCCATCCTGGGTATGGCAGTAAACTGAGTATGATGGTACGGCTCTAGTCATGGACTGGTTTAGTTTGGTTTTATGGAATATCAACCATAACAGGTTATTTAATGCCAAATCCATTTTTATATAAACAAAAAAAATTATTTAGCGTTAAACGCAGTTTAATTGTAAAAAAACTGTACTATTTCGAACAATTCAATTTAGTATAAGTGCATCTTGTTTAGTTCTATTTAACCCAACGATTCGATCCTACCAGGTGCTACCACTCCGGGCCAGAGTAGACCTGGGAGCGATGGCAATCAAGAGATACTCCTCACTTCCCAAATCTCCAGCATTACAGGAGTCTGACCATCAGATTATTTAGTGTCATAACAGGACTCTCGTCGGGGGAGTCTTACCTCTCTGCAGAGATGCAGTTGGTATATTCTTCAGCCTAATACGACTGGGCCATCCAGTTATGGAGCTGTTGAAAGTATGAAATACTGATTCGTTACCATTATTTCCAGGTTCATAAGGTCAGTGTGGTAATTTATCTTAGGGTCCAATATATCGGTTGAATAGATCTGTCTGAAAATTATTCATAACAGAAATGGATATCAGAAATTATGTTTTATTAAGTGTTGTTAGGCGACATATCTTCATTAAAGGGTGGACCTTTGAAACTTGTGGACAAGTTCACCTACCTTGAAAGCAGTGTCCCATCAACTGAGAAATACATCAACATGTGACTAGGAAATGCATGGACAGCTAATGACAGGCTATCGGTCATATGAAAGTCAGACCTGACCGATAAAATAAAACACAGTTTTTTTTCCAACCAGCGGTCGTATTGATACTGCTATATAGATGCACTTCAAATAAGCTAACAAAACTTATGGATAAAAAGCTTAACGGCAATTACACAAGAATGCTTCGAGCAATATTGAACACGTCCGAGAGGCAACACCCAACAAAGCAGCAGCTGCACGGCCACCTACCACTCATCACAAAAACTATCAAAGTAAGATGAATCAGACATGGGGTCACTGTTGGAGAAGTATGGACGAACTCATTGGCGATATACTCATGCAGACACCTTCACATGGACAAGCAAAGGCTAGACTAACAGCAAGAATTTATATACAACACCTCTGTGCCGATACAGGATGTTGTCTTGAAGACCTCCCGAGAGCGATGGGTGATAGAGACGGGTGGGGATAGAGGGTCAGAGAGATCCGTGCTGGCAGCGCGACATGATGACAATGATGATTTGAAGCTTAATTCTTTTGCTAAGGATTATTATTATTACTAGTTACTTGACAATATATAATCGCTTCCTAATAATTGGTGTTAGACGGGGAAACTGGAAACCATACTGGCCAGTGCAAACAAATGATTATTTTTATGTAGAAATATTTATTTGAAATCATGTAATTGTGTATTAAATATTAGATTAGTTTGGTTTGTTCTGGCTTTATGACATATCAACCATTGAAGGTTACTTAATGCCAAATCCTCTTTATGCGTATTATTTATGATTTATAAACGTACAGTTTGTAGATAATATTTTTAAACAAGCCAGAGCTCATTAGTTTGCAAAAAGGTAAATGATGATACCTACGATTTACGAGTCAGTAATCGTTAGTCATCTTATTTTCAAATGAGTTAAGCTAATCTGTTTTCATACAAGTTGTAATGAAAACAGGACAAGAGATTCTGTCTAGTAATCTTTATTCAATTAAGAATTTTACTACTCGTCTACTTGATAAGCGGAAATGTACAGATTTTATAGCTTGGATTATCAAAGAGGAGATAATCCATATTCACAACGGGAGTATTACTATTTTTTGCTCCAATATTAGACACTGTTAATTTTTTCCAAATATTCTTACACGAATAGTTCTATTTAGCATTAAACATTTGATCACTCTAATTTAAATGTTTTCAAATATTGTTAACATCTAAGTCCAATAATACATTCTAAGTGCTTCTAGGAGCTCTTCAGTGATGTCTTGCCTTAATTGCCGATTTCGGTTCATAAAACATCGTATCGGTTCCGGCAGTAACCCCGATTAAGGTCCAGACGTACCAAGCCAGTTCCGTAATTTGTGCTACATCAGGGTTCTTTTTTTTTTTTTTTTTCCTTTTCGGTTGAATATATTCTTTTATTCTTAACTCTAGCCAATGGAAAGAGTTATTTTTCCCCTCCCTCGACTAATAAATGACAAATCCGATTTGCACCTGTTTTTTGAATTATTGCTCACTGGTATGTTCGTCCAATTTTTCCTTAACTTACCACTTTACTTTGAATTGCTAATGCTAATTCTACTTTTTTTCCCCACTGTTTATTAACTTAGTTTTTTTTAAACATAATTTTATTATTTAACCTGTCTATAATTAGCTATATTCTTTCCGAAATTTTTATTTAGCATTAAACATTTGATCACTCTTATTTAAAAGCTTTCAAATATTGTTAACATCAATAGTTTTATTTGGACACAGTTAAATGTTTTCAAGCGTGGCTATGTAACTCTAACAATTCAATTTAGACAGACAGAAAAAGAAGTTCAAGTATTGCTAATCAACATTAACAATTCTATTTAACATTGCTCATTCATGAGCAAAAGATTAAATGGTCCAAAGTATTCCTATGTATCACTAACAATTCGATTAACCGTTAGTCATTTTTAACACGCAGTTAAGTGGTTTTAGGGTTCTATTTCTAACAATTCAATTTAATGTAAGTCATTGGTTTGCACTTAGTTTACATGACAAATAGCTCTGTTTGACCAAAGATAGAACCATATCAGTTGCTACCACTCCGGGCCAGAGTCGACCTAGGAGTGATGGCAATGAAGGAGTACTCCACATTCTACAGAGCTTCAGGACTGGAGCCTCACCATCAGATTGTTTAGCGTAATGTACATGACACTCGTTAGGGAATTTGATCGGAGTATTCCACATTGCCAGTCGACGAGATTCACATTGGGAAAGTCTTACCCCTCTGTAGATCTGCAGTGGATGTATTCTACAGCCTCAGCCGACTGGGTTGGATTAAATTCGATATGAATACATGATAATTCATACTAAGTATGGACTATATGTATTATATAGGAATATGTGTAAACAAATTATTCTTATCGTCAAACGAAAAAAGGACGATTGAAAAATTGTAATGGAAAGTTGAAAACAGAAATGGTAATGATTATAAACAAACATTTACGAGGAATGTCCACGTGACGTGTTTTTGAATTAGAAAAAAACTTTTTTGTAGCTTCTAGATAGATTCATACGTTAATGTAGTCGTTCCCAGTGTTTTCTTTTTACTGAACTGCATTTTCGGAATGAAAATTTCGTAGTGCCTCACCAAATTTTATATGAAAAAAGTACTTTTAAAATTCGAAATAATAAACAAAAAATAACGGCTAACTGTGATTTCAATACAAACTATAACACAACTAACTTATATGATTAGAGTACACAAATCTAGTGAATGGTATTGTTTTTGACGTCTAATCTCCTTTATATTTTGTTATTGGATTAAAGTACAAAGTTACTTATGATAGGATTGAAGTACACTTATTACTTATAATATGATTAAAGTACACAAAACTTAAAAAAAATGAATAATCATAAGAATTAAGTACACAAATACCTTATAGTATTAAAGTACGCACATTTAATGAAATATATGAGCTTATTTTTGACGACTAATCTCCTTTGAGGTAGACCAAATCTCATGTCGTCATCTGCACTAAGAAAACTTTCCTTTTGTTTTGGTTTTTAATATTTATGAGCAGTGAGAATCCTTGTTCGCAGCAAAACGTTGTAAAGAATTATAGAAGAATGGATAATGTTTTTGAAGAGACACATGGATATTATTTCTAGTTGAATATCGAAAATGAGTCCACTGATACATTCTAGTTTTATTTTTAGGGTGCAATAACTCGAAATGTTTGCCAATTTTTCCTCCTCTTTAAATGTCAGATCGAGACAGCTTGAATTTGCAGAAACGTATGCTTCAGACTGCTTTTGGACAATCTTGCATGAATCTAGCATCAGTTTTTGAGTGGCATAAGAGATTCAAGGAAGACAGGGAGTCTGTGAGGGATGATGAGAGGTATGGGAGGAGTAAGAAAGTCAATACACCAAGCTGATTGGCCAAAGGGTTAGGGTTAGGGTTACTATGTTGAGGTTTTAAGGGAGTTCAGGAAGAGATTCGGTCGGAAGAGGCCAGCACTCTTCAAATCGGGTCAGTGGCATTTCCACCAGGAAAATGCACCAGTCCACAACTCCATCCGTGTCACAGACTATTTGACTAAGACGGGCATCAAGACAGTTCCTCAGCCTCCCAATAGTCCAGACCTTGCTTCCTGTGACTTTGGTTATACTCTAAGCTCAGAGGCTGTCGTTATGAGACAGTTGAGGAGATCAAAGAGGCTGTGACGAAGGTCATTGACACGCTTACATCAGAGAACTTCCATGGGGCCTTCCAGAAGTTGTTGGAACGGTACAACAAGTGCATTGCAGCCGGAGGAGATTACTTCAAAGAGGACTAGAGTTTCATGTGTGTACTACCAATAAAAGTGCCCATAAGTAAAAAGTCTTGAAACTTATTTAATGATCCTCGTACCATTTTTAACGCTTTCTGAACCTTTGATTGTTTTTCAATCATTCTGCCTCACCTGCTATCCTTTTCTGCCGTACCTTTGAGGTACGCCACCGCACCGAATAAGAACTACATTAATTACAAGAGAACATACATAAGTGACCAAAAGTTCTCGGCGTCACCAAGACTCATTTTCTTTTCTTACTGAATTTTTAAAGGGTTAAATCGCTTAAAAATGAAATATATAAGTCAGAAGTTTTTAAATGAATTTTGCACAAAACTTATCGAGATAAAATTCATGAACTTAATTTTAGTTCTCACCAAAACGTATTTCAGTAGATATATATATATATATATATATATATATACGGTCCCCCATGGGGGTTAAGCACTCTGGCGAAGGAATTTACGGCTGCCACTTGCATAATGCAAAGCTCTTCGAACGAATTGAACCCTCCGATAAGGTATAAATGTAAACAAACGAAAGCTACTATAATGCCTTATAATTCCCGAGCTGACGTAGTTCGCTTGTTGATTGAGAGGTATGATATTAAGTCTAACGTAAAGTTATGAGGGTTTCGATCTCACTTTCAAGCATCCTACGTGTCTAGCCACACTGAAGAGTTGTGATACAACAAAATAGTCTGTCTGTGGATGACAATATACATATATATATATATATATATATATATATATTACTAAATAAAGCTGGAGAGTATAGTTGAGGGCGACCTGAAGGCTTCCTTTTCCTTAGCTCTTACTCCGAGGTGTAGTTGAGGGCTCTACTCCTTTCCTTTGATTGCTTCACTTTACCCTTGATCGATAATTTATAATGCGGTTAAGCATGGTGGCATCAAGTACCATTTTTGAGACTTTAGTATGACTCAACCTAGGATTAAAACTCGGTCTCCCAGGCCTTTGGCGAACACTCTGGAGGCGTGAAAAACCCAAAGGATACAATTCGTAAATGAAAATATGTTACAAAGCGCTATCTAGAAAGAAGAATTAATAATAAGCAAAGACTAAAAACACCCGTACTGCTTGAAAATAATCAACCAGAACTGTAATGCCCAGCCAAAAGAAAAAAAAACAAAAAACACTGATAGATTTATTTAAGGTTATACGTAAAAGTGCTCAATACACAAACGAGAACAAAACTTGAATACATAAAAACTGCCAGAAATTACTTAGCCAAGTTTCACTGAATGGATCTACGGATAATCCATATTTATCCTGAATATCTGTTAGGTGGAACCTAGGGAGGTAGATTCTAGCTCTTTTCGATATTCTTTCTCTCCCCCCTCTCTCTGTCTCTCTCTCTCTTTATATATATATATATATATATATATATATATAAACCATTAAAAGAAACTTCAAAATTTCTATATTTTTATAATGATATTTATTTCAACAGATTCTATATTAAAAAAAATGTTTAATCGGCATCTTCAAAGAAATAATGAGAAATTTCTTATGAAGATTTACAAAAAATCCTTTTTTTTTTTCTAAATCTTCATTAGAAAAGTTAAACTTATAAGAACTTATAAGAGCCTGAAATAAATTTACAATGATACCCAGAAAGTGAATGTTTCTTTTTCTCTTTATATAAAAGATTTTTGCCCGATTCATTGAGTGTTGATGTATCATTAATCCCAAATTAATTGTACATCAATGGCCGTTAGTATTGAGCATTCATATTAGATATTCCTTACCCCTTGGATTTCCTCCTTAAATCATATATATATATATATATATAATGATTATTAGATATATATTATACATATTTAATGCCATGGAATTTATGTTATATACTCATCTACAGCATCACAACGACACAATAATTAAGACGCAGTGACAAACGACGCAGAAAGGAAGACGCAGGAAGATTTCTTTAACAATATTTTACCTCTCACTTTATTGCAAGGGTTCGAAAGGGTTGTTCAAGGGTTGCATGTGAGAGGGAGCTGGAAATCGAACATAACTGAAATATTTTGACCCCCACTGTTACGACCGTCACGTTGTGTCTTTCTTGTTCTCTTGATGCTCAACCGGAGGCCTAGGGGCTCACTGCTGGGTGATGGCTTTCTTTATTGCATCTTATCAGCATCTTCTCCGGACCTCAGCTCATCAGGGCCCCAGGCCCCTTCGGCCTGGTGTGGCTTTCCCTACCACAACTCGTCTCCACTGGAACTCGAACTCAACTTGCTCGTCGAACCCAACTGCCAACTGCCCCTGCCACTGCCAACTACCTCAACTTCCGTCTTGACTGCGTTATATAATAGTTCAACGCCTACACGATCGCCCACTCGATCTTTGAAATCGAATGTTTAATCGTCATCAAGCGGAAATAACTGTCATGCAGTTCACAGGTCACTCTCTTCCGGTGCATCAGTCTATGAGTGTATCATGGGATATTTTTACCTCGTCCCATTTCATCAGCCAATTTCCGCCCACGCGATTTCCTCTCATAACTCCCATTAGAATGTATCACTTCCTTCCGGTGCATCACCTTGACTGGCATTTTTGGCCGGGTCAAAAGGTCAAAACACAACATTTAGACTGCGACCACTGGGTTTCATGGAGTTTTTTTAAAAACAACAATCATCATTTTGTTAACTGCCTGATGCTTGTTGTCTTGTAAAAAAAAATCGATGAAACCCAGGGGTCACTGTCTAAATTCCATGGCATTATATATATATATATATATATATATATTTATCATTATTATATAATAGCTCAATCCAAGATATTGAGCACTCTCCATATTATATTGCACTTGGTTCGCCACAAAATCCCATAGTGATTTAGTGACAACTAACACTGTTATATGTATATATATATTTATCGTATATATATATATATATATATATATATATATATATTAACAGTATATATATATATATATATATATATATATATATATATATATATATATATATATATATATATATATATACGGTAAATGCATTTATAGGACGTGTATGAATATATGCTCTTGGGAATGTCATTATTCGCTAAATAATAGAACCGAATAGGTTCTGAAGCCTTGAATAAGCAAACAATCAATGAGATGGAAAACTGAACTTAAGTCAACTTGACTCCGTTTGTGACTTTGAGTCACATTTTTACCATAATGGGGGGTTTTGGTAAATACGCACTAGAAATATATGCACGATGATAAACAGAAATCTAATAAAAATTCTCGTTGAACAGCTAATTGAATCATTGTATCAGGTTTATTTTTGCTTATTTTCATGGAGCATTCAAATTACCTAAACTGACCCACTCATTGATTTTTCAACTCCATAAAAAATTTATGCTCTTCTAATTGAAAAATATATATCTTAGATCATTTGTTACCGAGGACCTATTATTATACTGCCTAGCTCTCGAGGACCTTCCCACCTAGAGTATTTTTTAATTGTTCAAAGAGAAACAGGTTTGGGGTCAATCTCTGGTAACTAAAGTTTTCCCTAAGGTACTTTGGTTTGTTGTTTGGCATATAAACCTTTTGCTTTATTTTATGTTAAATCTCGTATATATATATATATATATATATATATATATATATATATATTATGTGTGTGTGTGTGTGTGTGTGTGTGTGCTTTGTAAGTGAACAGTATTTTTCTAAATTTATATTAAACAATCTAAGAGCTCAATTGTCTTTACTCGATTAGATGGTTTCAAGTATTGCTATCTAATGTTAATAATTCTTTTTGATATTAATCATTTGTTCGCATACAGATAAATTTCAAGTGTTGTTATTTAACATTAGTAATTCTATCTATTAAGTATTCCTATCTAATATTAAAGATATTAACGCACAGCTGTGTGTTTTTAAATAATAATAATGATAATTAAGGGAGAAACTTAATATCTTCTTATAACAGCACAAAACAACGCCGTGAGGAAAAATAGATAGGACGCAACAAAATAGCAAATATCGGTTATATGGAGATGAAGACGAAACGATCAATCACATAATGTGAATTCTGAAAATTAGCGCAAAAAGAGAATAACACTGGACTGCATGGGAAGGTGATCCACAGGGAATTTTGTTGGAAATTTAAATTTGACTATATGAACAAATGGTAAATGCATAACCAAGAATCTCTCTAGGAGGATTAGATGAACAAAATTCACTGGGATTTTGAGATACAAACAGATCACTTAATCTCGGCCAGACGACCAGACCTAGTGATAGTCAGCAAAAACAACCCAGAGAACCTGTTGAATTGTAAACTTTGCGGTCTAAGCAGACCACAGAAAAAAATGAAAAGAAAACGGAAATAAAGATACGTATCTAGACTTTGCTAGAGAACACGAAGGTGTCAGAGATACCAATTGAAAAGATTGGTAAACAAGCAATTGAAAAATAATTGAATAAGTGGAGATCATCCAAACTAGAATATTATAAATATTGGTCAGAATACTAAGAAGAGTCCTGGAGACTTGCTGTCACTCTAGTGAAAAACCATCTGCTAACGCTGTGAAAAACTCTTAAAGCAGTTATAACAATAATAATAAAAACTGTGGAACATGAAATATAATTGTTGCTCTTGATACAGCCACCAAAGGATTATTAAAGGGACTGGGCACTTGGAAATAAGAGGACGAGTGGACACTATCCAAATTACTGCATTATTGAGATCGACCAGAATACCGAGAGAGTCTTGGAGACTTGACGAGACTTGCTGTCACTCAAACTTCATTAAAGACCATCAGATAATCCTGATGTGAAAAACTTTCAAGGAGTAAAATAATTACCTGATAGCTTTAACTTCACTGACCGGCTCATTGGCCTGGTGGTTAGAGTGTTTGACAATGGCTCGGGAGTCCTAGGTTCAGTCCCAGGTTGCGTCATACCAAAGACTTAAAAAATGGTACTTGATTCCTCCTTGTTTAACACTCAGCATTATAAGATGCGTATCAAGGGTAAAGTGGAGCAATCCCGGGGAAGGAGTAGTTCCCTCCCCTACACCTCGGTGTAGTAGCTATTGAAAAGGGAGCCTTCGGTGGCCCTTGACTATAGTCACCAACTTTACTTACTTTTTTAATAAATATTTCTAAAGTTTATTATGAAAGAAAGAGTTTTATGATTTTCTTTTTGAATGTTAAAATGCAACTTTTGTATATGTTGTTTGGAGTGGGGAGGAGGAAGAAAAGGGAAAAAACAGAAATGATGGGAAAATGAAGTAGTAGCAGGAGTAGTAGCAGACATAGAAGTGTCGTATCACAAGTCATGTGACGAGAACATTTTTTGATAAAAGTCGCTAATCAATAGAAGACAGAGATGATATAAATGATAAAACCTACCGGAAACGTAGAGCAAAGATCATAACAAACAAATGCCATCAAATCACTCAGGGTTTAAACTGGTAATAACTATCAGGTAGTAGAGCCGAATAGGTTCTGAAGCCTTGAATAAGCAAACTATCAATGAGATGGAAAACTGAATTTAAGTCAACTTTACTCCGTTAGTAAATTGACTTTGAGTCACATTTTTACCATAATGGAGGGTTTTGGTAAATACTCACTAGAAATATATGCACGATGATAAACAGAAACTGAATCATTGTATCAGGTTTATTTTTGCTTATTTTCATGTAGCATCCAAATTACCAAAACTGACCCCATTCATTGACTTTTCTACTCCATAAAAACTTATGCTCTTCTAATTGAAAAATATATATCTTAGGTCATTTGTTACCGAGGACCTATTATTATACTGCCTTGCTCTCGAGGACCTTCCCACCTAGAGTATTTTTTTAATGTGTCTTTATCTAATGGCATATCAACCTTTGTAGGTTATTTAAGGCTAAAGCCATTCTAGAAAAACAGTAGTAGTACTATTTAAACCAAATCTGGGAAAATAAGAGGGTTCACACCTTTCCTAAGAGTATTTGTCCGAAATTAAACGCAATAGCGCAACTAAAGTTCGAACTCGCTTATTACGACTTCGCAGGCCATCGTTTTAACCATTACACCACGAGGACACCCCCTAATATATATTAGTTATAAGCCAATGTAACAGTGAAATAATAAATGGAAATTAAAAAGCGAATAGTTAAAAAAATTGGTTTGTCTGACTTCTGCTAAAACTTAGTAAACTTAAGACGATTCTTGGAGGTGACTTTTATTCGTGACTCGCGGGTTCTCTTGCTTTTAAGAGTACCTGTTCCCATTGTAAACAGGAGGACTGATTATAAACAATCCCCGGATCTGGTATGGCAACAATATACGACCTATGAAAATTGACAAATCCAAACATAATTCCACATGGGTCGCAGACCACATGTCTAGGTGTTGACATTAGAAGATTATCCGAATACTGAGAAGAGTCCTGGAAATTTGTGAAGACTTGCAGTCTTTCAGACTTCAGAGAAAGACCATCAGCTAACGCTGGTATTAAAAACTTATAAGGAATAATAATAATAATAATAATAATAATAATAATAATAAATCAATATTTCACACGAGAAAACATGGACGTGGCTAAGAAAGAGAAAACTTAAGAGAGAGACTGAATCTCTCCTTACAGCTGCACAAAACAACACCATATAAACCAATTATATCAAAGCAAAAATTGATAAGACGCAAAAAAAAGAAAGAAAATGAAGGTTATGTGGTGATAGATACGAGATGATCAATCACATAATAAGCGAGGGCATCAAATTTGTAAAGAGTAGACACGACTGTGTGGGCAAGGTGATCCAATGGGAATTGTGCAAGAAATTGAAATTTGACCATACAAACAAATTGTATATGCACAAGCCAGAATCTGACATGGAGAATGAGGCACATAAATTCCGATGAGATTTTGAGATAAAAACTGATCACCTAATATCAGCCAGACGACCAGACTTTGTAATAATCAAAAAAAAAAAAAAGAAAAAGAGAACTCGCAAAATTGTTGACTTTGCTGTCCCCACTGACCATAGAGTAAAACTGAAAGAAAATGAAAAGAAGTACCTGAACGTTGCTAGGGTATTGAAAATACGTGGAACATGAAAGTATCGATTATACCAATTATAATTGGTGCTCTTGGTACAGTCACCGAAGGATTAATAAAGAGACTGGCGGACCTATTCTTTTTCTATCTTTCATAGTCTACTCATATCTATATTTGTCTACTTGTATCTATCCATCTATCAATCTGTCTGTCTATCTATCGATCATAGTCGACTAGTATTTATCTATCAATCTATATCTCACTCTTTTTTCTCTTTCTATCTTTCTCAGTCTACTTATATCTATATTAGTCTCATCGTATCTATATATCTATACTCTATTCCTATCTATCAATCTTTCAATCCCTCATTGTCTGTTCATCTCCCTCTCTCTCTATCTATCTATCTCTCTCTCTTTATCTATCTGTCTGTCTGTGTACATGTGTGTGCGTGTGTGTGTGTGTGTGCACGCTCATATGTATGAGTTTAAGCGTATGTGTCCGTATTTGCGTAAACCTCACTGCACACATCTTGTCACCTTTATTGCATTTACCTGACAAGAATCTCACAAAAAAAAAAAAAAAAAAAAAAAAAAAAATAGAAACAACGTGAAATTTCTATTTGTTCAAATGTCAACTTATTTTCTGTCGCGTATTTTTTTTTTTTTTTATCTAAAATCTAAACTAATTTCAATTTCGTTGCTAAAATTCATTTCGGAATCTTTTAAACGGAATTGTAAGAAGAAGGCTTCGACGGACACATTTTTTTTGTTTCTTTTTGTGTTGTGTTTTCGTTTTTATAGTTCTTACTTTGGCCTAAACTCAGGCAAATTTTTAATTGAATATTTTAATTATGTCTTTGGTGTTCGCAATACCAAGAAAAAAAAAGCGAATTAAATTATGGCACTTTTATTGTTGAGACGGGCAAATGCCAAAATGTGTTTTTTTAAAAGAATTCTTTCCAAATGTTCCAATAAATTTCAGGTGAATACATTTCATAAAAGTTGCTAATTTTCATTCATCTATCTCCTTACCTTAAGTTTGATTTGATTTCTTTGTTTAACGGCATTACAACCTTCATGGGTTATTTAATGCTAAAACCTTCCTTGAGGAGGAATTTTAATGGAACTATTTAAAACAAAGCTTGAGAGATAAGAGAGCTCATGCTCTTCTGAAGGATATTAGTCCGAAAACGAATGTAATTGTGTGACTGGAGTTCGAACTCACTTTCATATGATGTTCCAGTTCAGCACTTTAACCATTAGACCATGGTCACTCTCTCGCTTTTTATCTTACGATCGCGTAAGTATGCTATAAACAACTACACATACATCGTCATAGGCTAAGTAACCCACTCTGTCCTCCTATTTACCAATATCGGGGAAAAGAAGAGATGGATTCATGCCTTTCCCTGGGACGCCGTTTTTTGGGGTGGGCTCTAACTACTTACCAGATGATGCATTTAATTAATTCTACGCTCCCATGACAAGGCGATCGAGATAAGGACTTGGATATGTGACATATCATTGCATGTGTAGGCAATATAGAACAACCTACCTCACAGGTATTGGTCATGCGCCTCACCGAGTGAGTGTGGCCCAAGGCCTTTTTAAAGTGGATCCCGGCGCAGGATCGTAGCCCAGACCCGCCCGGCATTCCCAAAAATGCCTCCGGTCAGCAACCCCATTAAAAGAGGTGCCTCAGGTACATGGTAATAAACCTACCCTTCTGAGGAAGGTTAAAGCCGGGGTGGACGGCCCTTGAGGCTCGAGGAACGCCGGTCTTAGCGCGCCTGACGTGAATGCCAGCTTCCCAGAATCCATATCAGTCGGCCACGACCGTCTGCCACAGGAACCAAGACACACCTGACCTGCTCCGTGTACCTATGAACACAGCCGGCCGAAGTGTGTCCCAGCCAATCTAACCTACCGCTCATGGATTAAATATAAAGACTAGGTTCGAAATTTCAAGAAACCAGTTAAAGCATTTTTTACACTGGACTTTATAAATGTTCGAAAACAATGCAAACAAACAACACTTTTATATTACTATGAATAGATGCGGCTCAGTAGCCAGAGTTTTAAACACATAGTCTATTGAAATGTAAAGGTCACCTGTTAACAGATAACTGCATCTGCCTTCACTTTTAGATATATTGCTTGATTGTAACGGGCATGTCAACCCTTGTTGAGGTCAGGGAATCGCATGCATGTAAATTCTAATTTTTTGTTAATTGCTTTTAAGGTGTTTATAGCATACTGTTGTAATATGAAGTATTCCTTTCTAAAACAAATAATTTGGTCTCAGATGGATGGTTTTAAGTATTCCCTTCTAATACAGATATTTTGCCCTAATGTGTATGGTTTCAAGTATTCCTTTCTAATACAAATAATTTGAACTCAGGTGTATGGTTTCAAGTATTCCCTTCTAATAAAAACAGATTTCACTCAGGTGTATGGTATAAAGTATTCCCTTCTAATACTAATAGTTTGCACTCATGTGTATGGTTTCAAGTATTCCCTTCTAATACAAATAGTGTGCACTCAGATGAGTGGTTTCTAGTATTCCCTTCTAATACAAATAATTTTTCACTCAGGTGTATGGTTTCAAGTATTCCCTTCTTATACAAAAAATTTTTCACTCATGTGTATGGTTTCAAGTATTCCCTTCTAATATAAACAGGTTGCACTCAGGTGTACGGTTTCAAGTATTCCCTTCTAATGCAAATAGTTTGCACTCAGATGTATGGTTTCAAGTATTCCTTTCTAATACAAATAGTTTGCACTCAGATGAGTGGTTTCTAGTATTCCCTTCTAATACAAATAGTTTGCAGGCAAGTGTATGGTTTCAAGTACTCCCTTTTGATACAAATCGTTTGCACTCAGATGTATGGTTTCAAGTCTTCCCTT
Organism: Sepioteuthis lessoniana; assembly: GCA_963585895.1. Taxonomy (NCBI): domain Eukaryota; kingdom Metazoa; phylum Mollusca; class Cephalopoda; order Myopsida; family Loliginidae; genus Sepioteuthis; species Sepioteuthis lessoniana. Next base: position 60,593,894 of record OY757927.1, on the reverse strand, counting down.
CTAATACAAATAGTTTGACTTCAGATGAGTGGTTTCTAGTATTGCCTTCTAATACAAATAATTTTTCACTCAGGTGTATGGTTTAAAGTATTCCCTTCTAATACAAATAATTTTCACTCGGGTGCATGTTTTCCAGTATTTCCTTCTAATATAAACAGGTGCACTCAGGTGAATGGTTTCAAGTATTCCCTTCTAATACAAATAGTTTGCACTCAGATCTATGGTTTCTAGTATTCCCTTCTAATACAAATAATTTGCACTCAGATGTATGTTTTCAAGTATTCCCTTCTAATTAAAATAATTTTGGACTCCGGTGTATGGTTTAAAGTATTCCTTTCTAATACTAATAGTTTGCACTCATGTGTATGGTTTCAAGTATTCCCTTCTAATACAAATAATTTGCACTCAGGTGTATGGTTTAAAGTATTCACGTTTAGTACAAATAATTTGCACTCAGGTGTATGGCTTCAAGTATTCCCTTCTAATACAAATAATTTTTCACTCAGATGTATGGTTTCAAGTATTCCCTTCTAATAGAGATATTTGAACTAATGTGAATGGTTTCAAGTATTCCTTTCTAATACAAATAATTTGCACTCAGGTGTATGGTTTCAAGTATTCCCTTCTAATACTAACAGTTTGCACTCAGATGTATGGTTTCAAGTATTTCCTTCTAATACAAATAGTGTGCACTCAGATGAGTGGTTTCTAGTATTCCCTTTTAATATAGATAATTTTTCACTCAGGTGTATGGTTTCAAGTATTCCCTTCTTATACAAAATATTTTTCACTCATATGTATGGTTTCAAGTATTCCCTTCTAATATAAACAGGTGCACTCAGGTGTATGGTTTCAAGTCTTCCCTTCTAATACAAATAATTTGCATGCAGATGTATGGTTTTAAGTATTCTCTTCTAATACTAATAGTTTGCACTCAGATGAGTGGTTTCTAGTATTCCCTTGTAATACAAATAATTTTTCACTCAGGTGTATGGTTTAAAGTATTCCCTTTTTTATACAAAAATTTTTCATTCAGGTGTATGTTTTCCAGTATTCCCTTCTAATATAAACAGGTGCACTCAGGTGTATGGTTTCAAGTATTCCCTTCTAATACAAATAGTGTGCACTCAGATGAGTGGTTTCTAGTATTCCCTTCTAATAGAAATAATTTGAACTCAGATGTATGGTTTCAAGTATTCACTTCTAATACAAATAATTTTGCACTCAGGTGTATAGTTTCAAGTATTCCCTTCAAATACAAATAATTTGCACTCAGGTGTATGGTTTAACGTTTTCCCTTCTAATACTAATAGTTTGCACTCATATGTATGGTTTCAAGTATTCCCTTCTAATACAAATAGTGTGCACTCAGATGAGTGGTTTCTAGTATTCCCTTCTAAGACAAATAATTTTTCACTCAGGTGTATGGTTTCAAGTATTCCCTTCTTATACGAAAAATTTTTCACTCATGTGTATGGTTCCAAGTATTCCCTTCTAATACAAATAGTTTGCACTCAGATGCATGGTTTCAAGTATTCCTTTCTAATACAAATTGTTTGCACTCAGATGAGTGATTTCTAGTATTACCTTCTAATACAAATAGTTTGCACTCAAGTGTATGGTTTCAAGTACTCACTTTTGATACAAATCATTTGCACACAGATGTATGGTTTCAAGTCTTCCCTTCTAATACAAATAATTTGCACTCAGGTGTATGGTTTTAAGTATTCCCTTCTAATTTAAACAGGTACACTCAGGTGTATGGTTTCTAGTATTCCCTTCAAATACAAATAATTTTGCACTCAGGTGTGTGGTTTAAAGTATTCCCTTCTAATACTAATAGTTTGCACTCAGGTGTATGGTTTCAAGTATTCCCTTCTTATACAAAAAATGTTTCACTCATGTGTATGGTTTCAAGTATTCACTTCTAATATAAACAGGTTGTACTCAGGTGTATGGTTTAAAGTATTCACGTTTAGTACAAACAATTTGCACTCAGATGCATGGTTCCAAGTATTCCTTTCTAATACAAATAGTTTGCACTCAGATGAGTGGTTTCAAGTATTCCTTTCTAATGCAAATAGTTTGCACTCAGATGTGTGGTTTCTAGTATTCCCTTCTAATACAAATAATTTTTCCCTCAGGTGTATGGTTTCAAGTATTCCCTTCTAATACAAATAATTTTCACTCAGGTGTATGTTTTCCAGTATTACCTTCTAATATAAACAGGTGCACTCAGGTGTATGGTTTCAAGTCTTCCCTTCTACTACAAATAATTTGCACTCAGATGTATGGTTTTAAGTATTCCCTTCTAATACAAATAGTTTGCACTCAGATGAGTGGTTTCTAGTATTCCCTTCTAATACAAATTGTTTGCATTCAAGTGTATGGTTTTAAGTACTCACTTTTGATACAAATCACTTGCACTCAGATGTATGGTTTCAAGTTTTCCCTTCTAATATAAATTATTTGCAATCAGGTGTATGTTTTCCAGTATTCCCTTCTAATATAAACAGGTGCACTCCGGTGTATGGTTTCAAGTATTCCCTTCTATTACAAATAATTTTGCACTTAGGTGTGTGGTTTAAAGTATTCCCTTCTAATACTAATAGTTTGCACTCAGGTGTATGGTTTCAAGTATTCCCTTCTAATAAAAATAATTTGAACTCAGATGTATGGTTTCAAGTATTCACTTCTAATACAAATAATTTTGCACTCAGGTGTATAGTTTCAAGTATTCCCTTCAAATACAAATAATTTGCACTCAGGTGTATGGTTTAACGTTTTCCCTTCTAATACTAATAGTTTGCACTCATATGTATGGTTTCAAGTATTCCCTTCTAATACAAATAGTGTGCACTCAGATGAGTGGTTTCTAGTATTCCCTTCTAAGACAAATAATTTTTCACTCAGGTGTATGGTTTCAAGTATTCCCTTCTTATACGAAAAATTTTTCACTCATGTGTATGGTTCCAAGTATTCCCTTCTAATACAAATAGTTTGCACTCAGATGCATGGTTTCAAGTATTCCTTTCTAATACAAATTGTTTGCACTCAGATGAGTGATTTCTAGTATTACCTTCTAATACAAATAGTTTGCACTCAAGTGTATGGTTTCAAGTACTCACTTTTGATACAAATCATTTGCACACAGATGTATGGTTTCAAGTCTTCCCTTCTAATACAAATAATTTGCACTCAGGTGTATGGTTTTAAGTATTCCCTTCTAATTTAAACAGGTACACTCAGGTGTATGGTTTCTAGTATTCCCTTCAAATACAAATAATTTTGCACTCAGGTGTGTGGTTTAAAGTATTCCCTTCTAATACTAATAGTTTGCACTCAGGTGTATGGTTTCAAGTATTCCCTTCTTATACAAAAAATGTTTCACTCATGTGTATGGTTTCAAGTATTCACTTCTAATATAAACAGGTTGTACTCAGGTGTATGGTTTAAAGTATTCACGTTTAGTACAAACAATTTGCACTCAGATGCATGGTTCCAAGTATTCCTTTCTAATACAAATAGTTTGCACTCAGATGAGTGGTTTCAAGTATTCCTTTCTAATGCAAATAGTTTGCACTCAGATGTGTGGTTTCTAGTATTCCCTTCTAATACAAATAATTTTTCCCTCAGGTGTATGGTTTCAAGTATTCCCTTCTAATACAAATAATTTTCACTCAGGTGTATGTTTTCCAGTATTACCTTCTAATATAAACAGGTGCACTCAGGTGTATGGTTTCAAGTCTTCCCTTCTACTACAAATAATTTGCACTCAGATGTATGGTTTTAAGTATTCCCTTCTAATACAAATAGTTTGCACTCAGATGAGTGGTTTCTAGTATTCCCTTCTAATACAAATTGTTTGCATTCAAGTGTATGGTTTTAAGTACTCACTTTTGATACAAATCACTTGCACTCAGATGTATGGTTTCAAGTTTTCCCTTCTAATATAAATTATTTGCAATCAGGTGTATGTTTTCCAGTATTCCCTTCTAATATAAACAGGTGCACTCCGGTGTATGGTTTCAAGTATTCCCTTCTATTACAAATAATTTTGCACTTAGGTGTGTGGTTTAAAGTATTCCCTTCTAATACTAATAGTTTGCACTCAGGTGTATGGTTTCAAGTATTCCCTTCTAATAAAAATAATTTGCCCTCAGGTGTATGGTTTAAAGTATTCACGTTTAGTACAAATAATTTGCACTCAGGTGTATGGTTTCAAGTATTCCCTTTTAATACAAAAAGTTTTTCACTCAGATGTATGGTTTCAAGTATTCCCTCCTAATACAAATGATTTGCACTCAGGTGTATGGTTTCAAGTATTCCCCATGAATACAAATAATTTGCACTCAGATGTATGGTTTTAAGTATTCCCTTCTAATACAATTATTTGCACTCAGGTTTATGGTTTAAAGTATTCCATTCTAATGCAAATAGTTTGCCCTCAGATGTATGGTTTCTAGTATTCCCTTCTAATACAAATAATTGCACTCAGGTGTATGGTTTCAAGTATTCCCTTCTAATACTAATAGTTTGCCCTTAGGTGTATGGTTTTAAGTATTCACCTTCAGTGTTATGTTTTGACCTTTTGACCCGGCCAAAAATGCCATTCAAGGTGATGCACCTGAAGGAAGTGATACATTCCAATGGCAGTTATGAGAGGAAATCGCGTGTGTGGAAATTGCCTGATGAAATGGGACGAGCAAGAAAAATTCCCATTGTACACTACAGAGTGATGAACCGGAAGAGAGTGACCTCTGAACTGCATGACAGTTATTTCCGCTTGATGACGATTAAACATTCGAGTTCAAAGATCGAGTGGGCGTCGAACGATTGTATAATTGAGTTGATTTCGACGAGCCAGTGTCAGTTGAGTTGAAGATCGGACGGAGTTATAGACGAAATATGGTAGGGAAAGCCACATCAGGCCGAAGGGACCTTCGAGCCCTGATGAGTGGGCCCTAGGGGTCCGGTTGAGCAGCACTAAAGAACGAGAAAGACACAACGTGACGATCATAACAGTGGGTTCAAGATATTGCAGTTATGTTCGATCTCCAGCTCCCTCTCACATGCAACCCTTGAACAACCCTTTCGAACCCTTGCAATAAAGTGAAAGGTAAAATATTGTTAAAGAAGTCTTCCTGCGTCTTCCTTAATGCGTCGTTTATTACTGCGTCCTTATCATTGCGTCTGTCTTTATCATTGTGTCGCTGTGAATTATTCTACATATATATGTGCAAGTATGTAGATATGAATCTGCATATGTGACTATATAACATTAGTACAAATAATTTGCACTCAGGTGTATGGTTTCAAGTATTCCCTTCTAATACAAATAATTTCCCTCAGGTGTATTGTTTCAAGTATTCCCTTCTAATACAAATAGTTTGCACTCAGGTTTATGGTTTCAAGTATTCTCTTCTAATACAAATAGTTTGCACTCAGATGTATGGTTTCATGTATTCCCTTCTAATACAAATAGTTTGCACTCAGGTTTATGGTTTCAAGTATTCCCTTCTAATACAAATAGTTTGCACTCAGATGTATGGTTTCAAGTATTCCCTTCTAATACAAATAGTTTGCACTCAGGTGTATGGTTTCAAGTATTCCCTTCTAATACAAATAGTTTGCACTCAGATGTATAGTTTCAAGCATTCCTTTCTAATATTTATAATTAAAGTTTTAAGAAATTATCTCCTTTTGATGATAATTATTTGCCGCAATCACTTTTTATGGTTTCAATTAACTAATAACTAATTATTAGTAAAAAAGAATCCTTTCTCCGAGTGACCATTCTTAATATCTTTTTAAATTCATAAAGCATCAAGTATTCCGACTGCTTATGAATAATTTCCAAACCCATTTGTTTTACCCATTCATGGAACCCTTTTAGGAACTACCATTATGGTTCAGAGTTAACTTGAGAGTAATATCAATGAAGATGTACACCGCACAGTCCAGATCTCCAGAATTGGGGACTCAAAATCAGATGTAGTTTAGTGTCATACACGGGACACCTTTTTTTTTTGCTGGGAGGTTACCTCTTCCCAGGGGATTCTATCAGCATATTCCTATGCCCACTTACAGAACCTGGCACATAATCAAGGAGTACACAGCTGCAGTCACGCCACGTTTGGTGTTGCGGTTTTAGTTGCAAGTAGGTTTCTGGTTAGATTGTATTGCCAGTCTCATGCTACCTCATTTTTATTTTAGTGTTTTCCTATTGCCTTTTAAAGGCAAAAGAATCCAGTTTCCTCTACTATTTATTCTTGCTTTCTCAAAGGTATTAACACGAAAGAAAACCGAAACATACGGATCAAGGATTTGAACTCTGCTGTTTGAGTTCCTTTTTTTGTGACGATAGTCCTTACGCGGGACACGCTCCTTACTTATTGACAGGTGACACTATGGAACCAAAAAACTCATAATTACGTTGAGGAAAAAACTATGGAACCAAAAACTCGACCTACATTGAGGAACAATCATTAGAAACTCCGTTCTTCAAGCAACAGTCCGAGTTACAATCTCTTGCTTAAGCGGCGCCACACTTCATTTGTTTCTCATTTAAAGTCATGCGAAAACGCGTTGTTTCGCCAGATCACCCATGATAAGCAATAACGTGCGTGTTCCCTTTTTAGATGAATAGCGTGTTAGGTTTGGTTTGGTTTGGTTTTATGGCATATCAACGAATGTTGATTATGAAATGCCAAATCCTCCATATTGAATATCAATGATTTGATTTGGTTTGGTTTTATGGCATATCCACAATTGTTGGTTATTTAATGTCAAATCCTTTTTATACATATATATTAAACATATATGACTTGGTTTAATTGGGTTTTATGGCATATAAACGATTGTTGGTTGCGAAATACCAAATCCTCTTTATACATATATATTGAATATTAATGATTTGATTTGGTTTGGTTTTATGGCATATCAACTATTGTTGGTTATTTAATGTCAAATCCTGTTTTTACATATATGATTCAAATTTTGTAGATGCACACAGTTAAATGATCAAACAGTTAAATTTCTGACATTTCAATTTAACATAAGTCAACAAAGTTAAATGCTTCCAAGAATTACTATCACAAACAATTCAATTAAACAACAGTCAATTATTTACAAACAGTTAAATGATCAAACATTTCCATCTCTTGCAATTCAATTTAGCATAAGTCATTTGTTTGCACTCAGATTAAATATCAGACAGTTCGTTCTATTTGACCCATGGATAGGACCTTTTCAGGTGCTACCTCTCCGAGCCAGAGTGGACCTCGGAGCGATGGCAATGAAGGGGTACACTGCATTTCCCAAAGCTCCAGCATTGCTGAAGCCTCATCATCAGTTTGTTTCGTATCAAGTCATGCATACTCGATGGGCGGGAGAATCTTACCCCTCTAAAGAGATGCAGTTGGTGTATTTTACAAGCCCAGTTAACTGGACAGTGGATAGCCTGTTAGGAACTGCAGAAATATAAGGTCCAAAGACCAGACAAAGCAAGACGTAGTATATAATAACATAGTCGTGAGAAACTTCACACTCACACGCGAGCGCGCGCGGAAACACATTCACACACACACACGCGGAATCACACACACACACACACACACATAATCAAACTTCTAGCATACGTATACACAGAATTAAACTTCACACTCATACACATACACAAACTGAATCAAACTTTCCACACACACACACACACACACACACACACACACACACACACACACACACACACACACACACATAAACAGAATCAAACTTCCAACATACACACAAACAGAATCAAACTTCACACACACTCACAAATGCAAATATATACACATAGACAGGCCATCTTATATCTAACTTAGGGCGAAGAGAGAATATAGAAAAAAACGACCTGGAAAATATGTGTGTAGGTTCATTTATACGAATTTACACACACTCAAATACGCACACAGTACGGTCTTGTAAATAATTTCAGTGTCAGTTTCTTTGATTAATGGCATATAAGCCTTCTTAGGTTATTTATGGCCAAAGATATCCTTCTTAGGTTATTTATGGCCAAAGATATCCGTGCATGAGGTTAAGCCGACGTGGATACGTAGGAGTTTTCCTTCTCCTAGACTAGTTGCCTCAGCAAGGTTGAAGAACCCAGTCTGCCCTACTATTTACCCAGAGCTGGAGAGAGAATAACTGGATTCATACCTTTCCCAAGGGTATTAGTGCTATGTGAAATGCAATCGGTCTCGTCCAGGATTTGAACTCGTGTCGTCGTGTCCATTTCCTTCGACGATAACCATTACACCACAGGCACTTCCTTGATGGGTTATTCAATGCCAAAGTCATCCTTGTAGCGTATCAATTGGTGGAATAGGTAATTCAATTAACACAGTACGGTCTTGTAAATAATTTCAGTGTCAGTTTCTTTGATTAATGGCATATAAGCCTTCTTAGGTTATTTATGGCCAAAGATATCCTTTACGTAGGGGTACCATTTAATCTATAGCTAGGAGGATAAGGGGGGGTCATACTTTTCCCAAGGGTATTTCTTCGAAAGTGAACGTAATAGCGTGACTGGAGTTCGACCTCACTTATTACGATTCCGCTGTCCATCACTTTAACCATTTCACTACGAGCATTCCCTCTTTTTGTAAATACATGTATATGAATTCCTCCATTCAAATGTCAAATCTATTTCCCGTGCATGAGGTTAAGCCGACGTGGATACGTAGGACCGACTTAGGAAGACGTGGCCACGGGGGTGGCCCTGTTTACTGTAGGGATGAAACGTACCTTCAAGACACATTAGGTTAAATGGTCACGCATTTACCATTACTCGTGGTGTAATGGTTAAAGCGATGAACTGCGGAATCGTAGTACGCGAGTTCGTACTCCAGTCGCGCTATTATGTTCACTTTCGGGCAAATACCCTTGGGAAAGGTATGAACCCCCTTATTCTCCCTCCAGCTATGGGTAAATAGTAGGACGGACTAGGTTCTTCAGCCTTGTTGAGGCAACTAGTCTAGGAGAAGGAAAACTCTGAATTCAAATCTGTTAAACTCCGCTTAAAAATTGACCTTGTGTCATATCCTGCCCGAGCGGAGGGGTTGGTAAATAGTACCATTACTAGTTAATTTGGCATCGCTTCTGAGCAATATGACCGGTGGTAGAGTTTCGGCTCTGCAGTCTGTGGTTGCTGGTTCGATCTTCAGTGGTGGAGATCATGGTATCGCTTCTGAGGATTATTGACCGGTGGCCCAGTGGTAGAGTTTCCTCTCTGCAGTCTGTGATTGCTGGTTCGATCTTCAGTGGTGGAGATCATGGTATCGCTTCTGAGGATTATTGACCGGTGGCCCAGTGGTAGAGTTTCCTCTCTGCAGTCTGTGATTGCTGGTTCGATCTTCAGTGGTGGAGATCACGGTATCTACTGCTGATGAGACCCAATAAGGTCGAAACAGCTGTCCGGTGTTCCGTATGTCACATGGAAGTGCTTGTCGGATTTTCTTGTCATGGTAATTCAATTAACATATATGAAACATTAAAATAAACATCTGCAGAAGCCAAAGGTTTTCTCGAACTATTAAATCGAACAGAACATTCACAGACAGAAATCCTGGAATTAAAAATAAATGTTGTATAGTGGTTGAGGGATGAAGGGTAACACTTCTTTATAAGAATATAACTTTCACACTTTATCCTCGAAAGGGGTTGAAGCTTCTGTGGTGTGTGAGACAGTCTGATGGAGAGAGACAAGACATATTTAGACGGATTGCTATATTGACCCATAGGTTCTTCTCTTGACCAAAGCACCTTGTGTTATCTCCTAGACCCCAGTTAGCACTTCTGCTTCTCGGCCTTGGATGCTCAACCAGGGGCCCCGTGTAGACCACTGGCTCCAGCGGGGCGCTCTCAGTGATTGTAAGCTGGATATCTCTCTCAGGCCTTGACTGACGCCAACTGACAACCAGGCATCTGCATATATTATTTCATAACGCTCACAACTTCCGTGACTGCTTCCGCTTATTTATGCAGGTGCGTCTCTGACTGACGTCTTGGTCAAGGGTCAATATGCAACATAATTACAACCCTATCAAAAGAGTCTTCACTATAAAAGCCTAATAAAAGACGACTCTAAACATTATCAATCTCCCGAAGAAGACTATTAAGTCTGAAACACGTGTAGAGCATAATTTTATATGAATTAATAATCTAAAGTACCACATTCAAATTCATTTGTGGACCTACTAATTTTAGCATAGTTGGACCAACAAAAATATTTACATACATATGTACATATAGTATGCCTGACTCATCTAAAATCACAAACATACATACTTATACAATGTGCGGCTGAAATACCTTCAATATCTTAGATAGTCACCTGCGCGGTGTAAGATAATTTAGGTAAGTGGCAATGGCAGCTCCATTTAGCTTATGTCCTATTATTCTATTTCAGATACGGTCACTTATGATCATAGTTTGGTCCAGTCACGATTTTAAAGGTTGACAAAAAGACCATGAGTCATGCCTGCTCATTGTCTAGTGGGTAGAGTGTTCACCAATGGTCTGGGAGACCTGGCTTCAGTCCCAGGTCACGTCATACCAAAGACTTTAAAAATGGTACTTGATACCTCCTAGCTTAACACTCAGCATTATAAGGTACGTAACAATGGTAAAGTGGAGCAAACCAGGGAAAGGATTAGCGCCCTCCCCTACACCTCGGTGTAGTAGCTATTGAAAAGGGAGCCTTCTGGCCGCCCTCAACTACAGTCGCTAACTTTACTTACTTTTATCGAATAGTATCCTTTTAATATTCCTGAGGGTTGTTTTTAATCAATTACCTGAAATTTTCAATCCATAGCAGTATTGATTATCTATCCGGAACAGCATCATTTTGACGTTAGATGAAATGAGCACGAAAAGCTCTCTGTGTTGCAATTACACATTCACCAATCCTAAAAAAATATTTCACTAACAAACAGACTGTTCACCGTGTTGTATACTACTGCCATAAAGATCTCAGTCACAACAGTAATACAAATACATATACAAATACCGGCGAAATCTTTCGTTTCGGATACGAACGGGTTTATTAGTTCCTGCCTTCGGTCCATGGCGACAAGAGGAGAGAGACAGAATTCTCAAAAGCCTATGCTAACCATTCTATGCTGACCCCACCCCAACGTGCGGTGCATCTTGTGAAGTTTAAGATCTCAATTCATCTCTGCAGGTCGAGATCCGAAAAACTCAACCGCATGCCTTAACGGTAGAAAACCCAATTGCCGTCTTTTCAAAATCCTCAAATTCTCAGGATTATCTCTTCAGGGCATGACGTCATCCACACTCCACCCCCATTTCCTGTCTGGGGGTTTATTAGGACAAATGGTGATTGTCATATCCTTTGCACGCGAGCGTAAGACTGCACCATCTGACTATACACCTGGATTAAGAGACCCGAGTGGTTCAAAGCCTTACCAAACTGAATGATAAAATACAATTAACGAAAAATGATTAATATAAAAAAAATCATTCCTTAATTATATAACAACCGGTCCAAGTGATGACCCTGAGTGGTCGTATATGAAAAAAAAAAAGCATAGTAAGACATTAGCTATTCGGAGCTACCATTATCACTTAACTAAGTTCACTTGTTCCTCAAAGGAAATAGTTTAAAGTGGTAATTTACTAAGCTTTTTGCTTAGATGTGGCACAAGGCCATATGAAAGGGGCACCCAATGAGACTCGAACTCACTCGTGTAGGTTTGCTAGTCGAGCTTGCTAACCATTACACCACCACAGGCGCCTAGGAAATAGTTTAAAGTGTGTGAGGTATATCTACAACACTCGATACATTGATACGTTCACAAATAAAAAAAGAATCTAATAATAAAGATACATGCGAAATGTGAACAGCATACGCTTACACATAGATATATGAAGGGATAAAGTTGTTATATTGTGGAAAGGCCTATTGAGATATTTTCCAATAAAACTACCTCTCCCACCACGCCGTTGTGCCGTAATTCTTCCTCTTTTCAGCTGGAAAAGCACACATTGTTTTCGAAAATTAATGTATTTGCGAAAATGATTCGGCTTTTCTTTCCAACTTGATGATCTGTGCTTGGCCGTCGTCTCTTCATTATTTGCCGTTTTTCCGTTGACAGCACATTAGCACCCAAGACGCCATTAAAGCGCGCGAAAATACTATGTTTCTCGACCCGAAAATTGCCAACACTCACGTTCCATGTAGCTGTTTTGATTTTGCAATAACAATCATTTTCGCGTTTACTTAAATTTATGCTATTAGCAAACAATACTTACGTTAGGGTGAGATAGAGGGGTATGTGTCCTGTTTCATTTGTTGACATCGGGTACATCTTCTCTTAAACGGATTGTATTACTCTTCATTAGAATTTTTCCAAAATCGTGCTTTCACCAATTCCATAAATACAAATAAACAACGTCTTAATATCCACTCAGTTTACTTTAGTCTGAACAAAGGACAACAATGTCAGAGAACATACTTTGGATTAGATCCTCTACTCTAACATTATAGGCACGCTTAGCGTAACGGTTACAGTTGTAGATTTGAATTCATTGTTTTCCTTTTCCTAGACAGGTTGCTTACTAAGGCTAAAAACCCTGTCTGCCCTACTATTTAACCATATAGGCAGAAAGAAGGAATAGATTTCTGCTTTTTCTTTGGGCATAAGCACAAAGTGAAGTGCAAACAGCTTTCTCCAGGGTTTGAACTCAGGTTTCTATCTATATCCTCTGGGGATAACCAGTTGACCATAAGGATAACCAGTTCACCAAGGTTTTTATTCCTATATTTTAGAATTCATTTTTTTTAATTAATGAAATGGAATGTTTTATATATCTATTCAATTTTTCAAGTTTTCCATATCAACAGCTTAAACACACACACACACACACACACACACACACACACACAGGTCTGAGTTCAAATCTTGGTTTCGTTTTATAGCATATCAACCATTGTTGGTTATTTCATGCCAAATCTTTTTTATACATGAAACACTTCTATTTCAAATAAGTCACTTTAGGTTTAGACCTTTATATATATATATATATATATATATATATATATATATATATATATGCGTGTGTGTGTGTGAGTGTCCAGCGAGTGTGTGTTTTTAATTTTCAGAGTCAGTGACCCACAGACAGACCAAAAATCCATTCAAACTTTACGTAGAGTTCCTTTCTTAAATATGCCTATTTAGACGAGTGCATATGTTCACGCATTAGTAAGTACACTGTTTAATTCTATTTGACCAAAAACTCCAGCATTACAGAAGCCTATCGATCAGATTGTTTAGTGCCATATCTAGGACACTCGTTGGGGAACCTTACCCCTCTGCAGAGATGCAGTCGATGTTTTCTGCCGCCCCAGCTCACTGAGCCATCAAATCCTGCTCGAGGTTGTTTCTTATTTCAATTCAAGCTATAGCTCTCGAGAAATGCACGAATCCATCTATTCCCTATTTATCTATGAGAAAATAGGGGTTTGGGCAGTCTTTTAGCATAGGTTAGGCAACCGTTTTAGAAGAAGGAAAATTTCGAATTCAAACTAGCTTTATTCCACTTAAAAGTTGACCTTGTGTCATATCCTGCCCGTTGATGGGTGGGTCTGTGAAATGAATTTGTTAACAAAATGAGCATCTCACGTGGTTTAATGCTTAGCTTGTTGTATCAGCAGACTATTGTTAGAGAGTTCTGTAATCACTGGGTACTCCCATACTTCTGGCTTTTTGCCACAACTAAGCTTAGCAACAAATCTTTTGGATTATCTCATCTGGTGAAATAGTGGGCAATCTAGATTAGCATATTAGTGTCAATGAGTTCGATTCTTTCAGGAGCTCCATAAATCTGGCCTTGTTCCACATCTAAGCTTAGTTTATGTATCTTTACTTAACAGCACATCAAGTTTGATGCGTTATTCTTATTTACCAACCCCTCCGCTCGGGCAGGATATGACTCAAGCTCAATTTTTAAGTGGAGTTTAACAGGTTTGAATTCAGAGTTTTCCATCTCCTAGACTAGTTGCCTCAGCAAGGCTGAAGAACCCAGTCTGCCCTACTATTTACCCAGAGCTGGAGGGAGAATAACTGGATTCATACCTTTCCCAAGGGTATTAGTGCTATGTGAAATGCAATCGGTCTCGTCCAGGATTTGAACTCGTGTCGTCGTGTCCATTTCCTTCGACGATAACCATTACACCATAGGCACTTCCTTGATGGGTTATTCAATGCCAAAGTCATCCTTGTAGCGTATCAATTGGTGGAATAGGGGGGTCTATACTTTTAACAAAGATATTAATCCAAAAGTGAACATGATACCGCGACCGGAGTTCGAATTCGCTTACTGAATGGCCATAACACTACGGAGTCTTCCCTTGCCTTTTTAAGCTTTGTAAAACAATCTTTTTGATACCTCCCGCAAGCCTAGTTGGCTGGGATTGTTAAATACTCTGGTTGCATCTCTGCCGAGAGGTAAGAGCCAACACCAACGAGTGTTCTGGATACGACATTAAACGATCTAATAGTGAGGCTCCGGTAATTTGGAAACTTGGGCAATGCTGATTACTCTTTTAATGATATCGCTCCCAGGTCATCTCTAACCCGGATTAGTTGAATCTGAGAAGGTCCTATCTATGGGTCAGATAAAACTGATTGGATTTTGAATGCTAAGAAATGACTTATGATAAATTGAATTGTTAGAAAAAGAACTGTTTGATCATTTAACTGGGTATATGTACAAAATGTGTTTAGCAATGATAGATTTAATATATATTTAAAAACAGGATTTGACGTTCAATAATTAACAATGGTTGATTTGCCATAAAACCAAACGAAACATTTCGTATTGTAATAGTTTGCAAGCTAGATTCATCATCATGTCGTGCTGCTGACACGGATATACCTGACCATCTGTTGCCACTTCTCCCTATCGTTCATCGCCTCTGGCTGGTCTTCAGGGCTACATCCCGTATCCTCACAGAGCTGCTGTATGTATGTTCGAACTGGTCATCCTGCTTTTGCCCGGCCATATGTGGGGGTCCATTGGAGTATATCACTTATGAGCTCGTCCCTGCTTCTCCAGCAGTGTCCTGCATGTCTGGTTCATCTAACTTGGATAGTTTTCGTGATGAGAGGCAGGTGGCCGTATAGTTGGTGTCTTGTGAGGTGTTGCCGCCAGGACTTGTTCAATATTGCACGCAGCATTCTTGTGTAATTGCCGTCTAGCTTCTTCTCCAGCCGTTTAGTTAGCGTCCATGTAGTGCATCCATACAGCAGTATCGATACGACAGCTGCCTGGAAGAAACTGCGTTTCATTTTATTATTGAACCACTATTAATGAGTTTGATTCTTTCTGGGTGCTCAATATTGCTGACCTTGTACTATATATAAGGTAAGCATAGTAAATAATATTTAGGCATATCATGTGATATAATAGTTGGAAAACTGGATCCTGGTCAGTGAGTTTGATATATATTGGAGGCCCAATACTTCTGGCTTTGTGCCACATCTAAGTTTATAGTATTAAACTTTTGGGCACCTAAGTGGTGTAATGGTTAGCAAGCTGGATTAGCAGACCATTGTCAATGAATTCGATACTCACTGGGCACCCCTTACTTCGGACCTTGTGCCACGACTAAGTTAAGCTTAGTAAATTGGTACTTCATGATAAATCACTGCTATTGATATTTTGTAAAACTAGATAAGTATGTTCAGAAATAATAACGCCTAGTGTGGTTCAAATTCTCTACTGTAGCAATGGCTTGCCATACGATTTTTAAACCGTTTTGTGCCGTTATCGACATTTTTAAGATTCATATCTGGTACAAGGTCAACAGCAAAGTGCCCTCAGTGTGAGTAGAACTCTCTGCTGTTGTAGTGACTAACGAAAAGAATTTGCAAACAATAGCTCCACAGCGATTCGATAGTGCTGATTAGCGCGATTAGGGTAATTGTTTTCATCGTAGGAAATGGAATTAGTGATCTGAGTTCGAACTGGGGACGAGGATATTTGCGCTGCACTTTGTGCTAATAACCTTAAGAAAGGAACAAATCCATCTGTTCTCAGTCCAGCTTTGAGTAAGTAGTAGGGCAGACTGTTTTTTTTTAACCTGGATCAAGCAACCAGTTGAGAAGTAAAACATTGAATTCAAAACAGCTTTACTGAGTTTCAAAATTGACCTTCCCATAGCGTAAGGGTTGATTAAATAGGTGCATTATGATATGAATTTCTATATCTACATTGCCAAGCAATAGCTTAGGCTACAGCCAAATATGATGTGATATTCAGAATTGCCTTGATTACAGTCCTCTTTGGTATTGTGTCATACAACACTAAACTAAAATATTTACAGATTTTTCCACATGCTCTTTTTACCGTCTTCATCAACTCTCTCTTACTTTCTCTCTCTCTCTCTCTCTCTCTCTCTCTTTCTCCCTCTCTTTCGTCTTTCTTTTTTTTCTTCTCGCACACAATTCAGCAGGCTCAAATGCTTTTGTCGAGGTCGTAATGGTTACGAACCACACATAACTATGAGATGTCGAGCACGGCTAATAGACTCAATTTGCTGCTAACAGTATTTGGTTCTGTGGCGTTTAAGGGGTTGCTACACCAGCGACATTTCTTAAACCATCTGGTTTGAGCACTGTGATCAACTAGACCTTTACTTATCGCTCTAACAAATGTTTTGGTTGCTTCCAGA
>OY757927.1:60564653-60572153 GCA_963585895.1 Sepioteuthis lessoniana | reverse complement strand
TACTTACGCTAAACTGAATTGTATAATATAGAAGTGTTTTGACATTTAAACAAAATCTATACGTATAATAAACTGAATTGGTTGAATTAGAACTGTTTGACTAAACTGAATAGCTTGAAATAAAAATATTTTTGACAATTAAACTGTGTACTCATGCTAAACTGAATTATTTGAAATAGAACTAATTTGTATGAAAAATGGATTTGGCATCACATAACCTACACAGGTTGATACGCCATAAAAACCAAACAACCAACAAATCTATCTATCCACCTCTCTCGTTTTTTTCATATCTACCTATCTAATATTAGTTGAGAGAAGTGTAACGAAAATTTCCACTATGAAACTGATGGTTTGCAACAAAGAAGACATTTTAGGGTATTTAATCCCAAAGCCATTCTCCTAGAAGAACAGTAGTGGTACTATTTAACCCATAGCTGGGAGGATAAGGAGGTTCATACCTTTCCCAAGGGTATTTGCCCGAAAGTGAACGTAATAGCGCGACTGGAGTACGACTCCGCAGTCCATCGCTTTAACCATTACACCACGAGGACACCCCACCGACGGTAAGGATATATTGTTTATAAGTAAGTTCGAAGTTTTGAATTTACTATTGAATATGATAAGTTTTTTTTTTATATCAAGATCAGTGGGGAGTATATTTTTTAATCTATGTTTTTAAAATAATTTCATTTAATTTAAAATTGTAGTGCACTTGGTTTCGATAAATAATATTTAATAAATGTTTGTTTATTAGTTGGAGTGTTGAAGTTTTTATTTTGTTGACTGACATCATTAATTGTACGCTTAATTTATTCATAAGAAATATAGTTAGAGAAACTATTATTGGTGTGAGATTTTTTTATATTTTTATGTATTTTTTAAATACATCAAATATTTATTAACAGAAAAATGCTGCACAAATACACACACACACACACACACACACACACACAAATACATACATACATACATACATACATACACACACACACACACATATATATATATCATCATCATCATCATGTCGCGCCGCCTGCGCGGACATCCCTGACCATCTCCCGCCACTTCTCCCTATCATTCATCGCCTCCGGCAGGTCTTCAGGGTTACATCCCGTGTCCTCACATAGCTGCTGTATGTAAGTTCGTGCTGGTCGTCCCACTCTTGCACATCCATGTGTGGGGGTCCACAGGAGTACATCGCTTATGAGCTCGTCCTTGCTTCTCCAGCAGTGTCCTGCGTGTCTGGTTCGTCGAACTTGTATAGTTTTTGTGATGGGGGGCAAGTGTCCGTATAGTTGGAGTCTCGTGGGGTGTTGTCGCCAGGACTTGTTTAATACTGCTCTCATTATTCAATCCTATAACTCCAGAGTAAGGAATAATTACAACCTATTCCTATTTATTATCTTAATCTGACCGATTGTTGTTTTTTTCTGAAGAGAAAATTATATATATATATATATATATATATATATATATATATATATTCATTGATACGGCCAACAGTGTCCAAGTAAATGAAGCCAGCCTGCCCTACTATTTTTCCATACCTA
Source organism: Sepioteuthis lessoniana (assembly GCA_963585895.1). Lineage (NCBI taxonomy): Eukaryota > Metazoa > Mollusca > Cephalopoda > Myopsida > Loliginidae > Sepioteuthis > Sepioteuthis lessoniana. The sequence continues at coordinate 60,570,600 of OY757927.1, read as the reverse complement.
GAGAGATAACTAATGGATTAATGTCTTTTCGAAAGGCAATAGCACAAAAGGAAACACAAACAGCCTCGTACAGGATTGAAATCGGATTTCCGATTCCATTTTCAACGTCGATAACCCTTATGAAAAACGCGTCTCTCGTGTGATCGAGATATGACACGAAACTGCGTGCGGTGATGAGGCTGCAGTTTTAGAGTTCTAATTTATGTGATGTACTCCATCCTTGCCGTTTCTTCCAGGTGTACTGAATCTCGAAGAAGTTGTACCTGTTACGGTCAAGTTTTTTTGTTTTCGAGGAACATGCTGAGCTCGAGCAACATAGTAAGCGAGTTCGAATTCCAGTCACACCTCTTCCTTAATTTTAAGACTTGTACTCTTGATAGAAGTGTGAATCCCCTTATTTTCCTCATCTATGGGTTAAATCTACCTCTATTATTCTTTTACAAGAGTGGTTTTTGCATTAAATAACGCATGAAGGTTGATATGCCATTAAAAAGAAACTAAACGAAACAACACTCATCTATTAGAAAATTATTTCTACAAAATAGGAATACTTGATGCGATATAAGGGAGAGCAAATTATCTATTTAAATTAGTAACTATTTTTTAAGCTATTATAGTTTACTAAGAATTATTATCATTCATGCAACCATATAATAGTTTGAAAATTATTAGCGTTTGATAAAAATACTTGGTAAAACATAACAGTGCAAACAAATTATTATTATTTAATAAGAATAACAATTTTAAACCATTGAATTCTATATGAATTATAACGATTCGATAGGAATTCTTGAAATCATAAAACTGCAAACAAAAGTTTATTGTAAAGTAAAATCATATTGAAAATGACTGCAAAGAAATGGTGAAGATTTAGTCGATTGTAATCATTTAAAAATTAATAAAATTTCGTAATATAACCCATACAGGTGTTAATATGCCTTTAAAAAACAACCAAGTAACCAACCATCTAAAGCTGTTCACAATTTTAGAGAATCGCAGTAAAAATAATTCCATAATTTTTAGAGGATTTTAGTTTATATGAATAACTATTTTTTATAGCTCATAATTTACAGGATTAACGGGTATCTGGGTAGGAGGAGTTATTCTTCAAAGCAAACTTGAACAACGTTTTCTTGTTTATTAGATTAATTTTAAGAAGGGCGCTACTCTATTTCCTAGATAGCTCTACTTTACCCTTGATACGTACCTTATAATGCTGAGGGCTAAGCAAGGAAGCATCAAGTACCATTTTTTGAGTATTTGGTATGACTAAACCTGGGATTGAACCCCGATCTCCCGTACCATTTGCGAACACTCTAACCATTACGCCAATCACCCCGGTATCTATATCTGGTTTGGTTTGGTTTCTTTGTTTAATGGCATATCAACCCTTGTAGGCTATTTAATGCAAAAGCCATCCTATAGCGGGGAGGATAAGAGGGTTCATACCTTTCCCAAGGGTATTTGCCTGAAAGTGAACATAATAGCGCGACTGGAAATCGAACTCCCTTTTTACGATTTCGCTGTGCATCGCTTTAACCATTACACCACATTACACCTCCGGTATCTATATCTGTTCATAATTATGAATTCAAGGATGGTAAAGTGAGGATGATACCCAACAATTCAGTCCTGTTGACAGTTACCTCGTGAAGTGGATTCGAATTATACTGGTGGTCACATCTATAGCCTTGAGCCAGAATCCAAATTTAATCAAGATTCAAAATTACACACAGAAAATCAGAGTAATCTCTCTCTCTCTCTCTCTCTTGCACGCTCTCTCTCTCTCACTGTCTCCCTCTCTATCTATCTATCTATCTATTCGTCATAGTTCGTCAGAGTTATCTGCCAATTTGTATTAGATAACCTACAAGTGTTTATATGTCATAAACACGTCCAACCAACCAAACAATCGATGTTTGTATCAATTCGTTTGTCATTGTCTACCATCTATCTATCTATCTATATTTCTCAATCTGTGTGATCTATCTATCTATCTGTGCGATCTATCTATCTATCTCATATGAGATTCTTCGATATGTGTGAAACTTTCTCTCGGAACAAAGTATGCCTTCTCCTCTTCTTATGCTCAAAGTTGTTTGGATAACCTAGACGGCAATAGGTTTTCAAAAAGTTAAAAAATATATAATAAAATTTCGGTTGATAATTGTAAAGGTGCACATTTACTGATCTGCCCTCGTACACCCCAACACATTAGACATGCAAACAGTCACATATACGCTTGTGTGTGCGTGTGTGTGGGGGTTATAGTTGCGTATTTTTGTCTGTGGACATATAAGTGGTGTTTAGAATATGTGTGTGTGAAGATATACTAAACTCCATTTATATGTCCACAGACAATAATACGCAACTATAACACACACACACACACACACACACACACATACATAAAGATCTGTCCACTATTCTAACTGGTTTTGACTGTTTTTTTCCATTTTTTCGATTTCTTCATTTTCTTTCGTTATATGCCCCGTGATTGTTGTTTGTAAAATTTCATGAAACCTAAGGTTGCAGACAAACTTCCATGGCATTAAGTATATGAATCTAAAATATATCTATTTATTATCATTATATAATAGCTCTATCACAGATATTGAGCACTCTCCAAATCATACCACATTTGGTTCGCCACAAACCTACAAAATGAATTAGTGACAACCACCACTGTTACAATATATATATATATATATATATATATATATATATATATATATATATATATATATAAATATATATATATAAAGATGAATAAAATATGAATGTATATAAAGATGAATAAAATTTATAAGATGATTAATCATATGACTTTGATGTTGTTTATTTTTTAATTTTTTTCAACTAGTTTAGACCTCGTGGTTTCTCCAGAAACAAATGTTTTTTTGGGGGAAAAATGGAATATTTTTTAGAAATAATTTAAAGATTTTAAAAGATGTTTTAAAGGAGTTGATATGCTGTTTGAAAAGCGACATAGAATGTACTGTTTCCGTCGTATATCCATTTGTCTTACGAAAAATATTGTCTGACCCAAGTTCCCTGGGTTAACCTTTTATTATATGTAAACATTACCGGTCAAACATATTTCGACAACCTCAAAAGGTTTCATGTTTCATCCTAAAAGTGTTATTTTTAATAAAACAAGTTAAGCACCACAATGTAATATAGTTGCCGAGGGATTTCGTTTTACCTATCTTGCCTTTCGGTTTAGTTAGGATGAGAACCATTCGCTTAGCGCATAGTTTAGTTAGGTGCAACATTAACGCAGGTGTTCACGCACGCGCGGAGAGGATGTGTCATTCAGAGATTTCAAAAGAAAAATCCCAGATAGGAATTGGGACCAGGGTATTTGGGTAACGTCACGCACCGGAAGAATGGGCTGAGATTTGAAAAAAGCAGTCTGTTGAGTTCCTGCCTCCGAAGAAGAAGGTTGACTTTCGGGGCCCGCCGAGGCCAGACGACTTTGTGCGTGGTTGGGTTGAAAGCTGAAGATGTAAAAGCAGTCAGCATAGAAAGATTGTGTCTCTCTCTCCTCATGTCGAAAAACCTTTAAACTCAAAAGGGGAATAAAAGTTTCGTACCTGAACCAATTTCGTGTTTTCGGATTTCCATATATGCTTATAACATTATGTCTATACATAGGTATGTTACATAAATACAAGTCTTCCTGAGCCACCTCAATACAATTTTTTTTAAAATACACCAAAAAATTCTTAAATTTTTGATTCTTCAAAATAACCCCCTTTAGCCACTATCATTGCTTCCCAGATTCTCTCCACCAAAGGCAATATGTAGACTGAAAATAGTTCTGCCCAGCTTCCTGCTAGAGTTGTGGGCCATTTAGCTTTGATTTTTCGGTCAAGTTCATTTCTACCAGTTCAATGGGACTTAAATCCGCTGATTGCGCCAACCAAGATAGCAGTTGAAGGATGCGCTGTCTGTTTTTGCTGTGACACGATTGGTGGTATTCATTTCTGTGGGTGTGCGTGACGGTAAGTGCCAGTCAGAGGATTCCTTTGTCTGTTTTGGCACGAAACCCACAAAAAGGGCTTGCACGCAAGATTTCCTACGAGACAGGAAGAAGACGAGAGAAGGCAAGGTCCCAGGGCAGTCAACAGAAGTCAGGAAAAGGCGACGGTCAGAGAAAGATGGCTGCCGAGTTGGCACATGTGAACTCAGAAGCCAGGCCAGCTAACGTGAGAGGATGAGTCAGCGTTCCTGGTGGGTGGGTGGCAATTTCGCTCGGATACAAGCTCGCGATAGCCATAGATGCACAGAAAACCACAGAAAAGTGTCAAAAAAGTTTCCGTTCTTGCGCTTGGAATTAACCCAAGTCCGTGCTTGTTTGTTCTTCTTTTCTTCCACCCTCTCGGTTGTGTATGTCGTGTCTTGGGTGTTTGTGAACCAATGTGAAATGTCTCTGGCCGGAGATGAGAGAAACCACTAGAGAATAGGATGACCATGAGCTGATTTGAGAAGTTGAGATAATGGAGGTCTCCCAGCGGGCATATTGTCACATTGCTTTTAATGTATCTATGGCAGAGTTTACTAATAAGCTTTGGGTCATTATCTTGCATGAGTACAAAGCCACGTTTTTGATGGGATCGCGTGATGCTGCAGTATTCTTTGATAGCCTGTTTAATATAATTTGCCCTTCACTTGCTGAAAATTCCTGACATTACCATTGGCAAAGGTCCGCTACACAATAATTGAGCCACCCACATGCTTTACAGTTGGTGTGATACGAAAATTGGAGCTCTTTCTACAACTTTTCGGATCACATAGACACTCCTATATGAACTAAAGATTTTTAACTTTGATTCATCAATCGCAAGGAATTTATTCCACTGATTTATCATCCAGTCTTTGTGTGATTTGGCCTACTGAAGCCTTTTGGCATTGTTTTCCTTCCTCAACATCGATTTCTAGACAGCAATGCTGCTGTATAGGTCAGCTTCACCGAGTCTTCTCCTCACAGTGGTTATTAACCCATTTTTTCACGTCATTGCTTCAATTGTGCCGTGATGTTTGGAGCTGTCAGCATTCTCTCATGAAATTGTCCTCTACATAGTTAAAACAGGTTGTATTTAGCAAGCAGTAATTCAACACAATATAGTTTAATGTGAGTTCAAGTGGTAGTATAATGTAACTTTTGGAAAAAGTTTTACCCATTTTTAGTACTAAAGGAGAAAATGCCTTCAAATTAATTTTTCCCAAGATATCTGGTTATACGAAGGTCAACGTTACTGTGGAAGACAAGTCGTGTTTAGTGTAAATAAAAACGATCTCGTGCTTAACATGTTTCATTCAAAGTAACACTTTTAAAAGAGAAATGAAAGTTCTTGAGGGTTGCTAGATACTTTTAACTGATATATATATATATATATATATATATATATATATATATATACGTATGTATGTGTGTTTCTCTGGAGTGCGGACACCTTTAATGCATTTTGTTTAGGTGTAGGAAGTGTGCGTTACAATTTAGCCTTAACTTGACCGACATTTTTTCACAGTGTTATTTTCAAGGGGTGGCCTTTCAAGTCACCGGCAAGTTCGTTGGATTTTTGTTTTCATAGATGGATGTTGCAGTCAAAATCTTATTTCAAAATCGGGTGGTTAAGTTTCATATTAAATCCAAATGGCACATATGTCTTCAAGCTTTTTTTTTATCGATTTGCCTTCTCTTTTTTATCAGTTATTGATTTCACGTCAATATCTTTTTGAAATCTTTCTACGATCGTTAAATTTGCATCTTTGTGGAAGTCGTGAGCGCTTGTGTGTTAATGTCCTTCGGTTAGTATTACATCGGTTGTTGGATATGTGTGTCCACCACCGGACTTGCTCGTCATACGGGATCTCATGGCCGCAATCACCGTCTCATTTTACACAGGTCCTTCCGCAACAATATACAGACTGATAGCTGCTA
>OY757927.1:60507153-60559653 GCA_963585895.1 Sepioteuthis lessoniana | reverse complement strand
CTCTTTAGAGATTTCTTCTTGTTAACCATGTCCAGGCATTCTCGTGCTCAATTTCACCAGTTGGTGGTTGGATACCGGCTAATTGGTCTAGTGGGTAGAGTGTTCGCCAGTGGTCCGGGAGACCTGGGTTCAATCCCAGGTCGCGTCATACCAAAGACTTTAAAATGGTAATTGATGCCTCCTTGCTTAACACTCAGCAATATAAGGTACGTATCAAGGGTAAAGTCGAGTAATATTTATAAAAAAATAAGGGAAAGGGGTAGCGCCTACCCTACACCTTGGTGTAGTAGCTATTTAAAAGGGAGCCTTCTGGTCGCCCTCGACTACGGTCACCAACTTTACTTACTTATATCAATACAGTTGTTTTTCTTTCCATTTTAGTTTTCTATATTTTTTGTTTGTTTATTGTTATTTTGCCAATGCTATAAAAGGGTGTTGTAATTAGTCTTTCTTTGCTCTTAGTTTTTGTTTTTTGTTTTTTGTTTTATTTGTTTGTTTTTTATTTTCAGCTTTGCTTTTGTTTTCTTAAAATCCTTCTTCACTGGGTCTTTACTCAATATTCGTGATGAGCAAAAGAAGTGATTATATGAATTCTATATATTCATGTTTTTTGTTACAATCTTTTGGGTGATATTTTTCTCGTCAAATTGATGATACTCTCCTAAGGAGATGAGCAGTTATGCAAATTGCTATGTTTTCTATTTCATATCGGCTGGGACATTCAGTTATATTGTTAACGTGTTTATCTGTCCCTTTCTTGATTATATCCGGAGTTTCTACTGTTAATTGCACGGTGATAGTTTTAAGGTGCCACATTTTCTCAAATTCTACTTCTAGCTTTTTGTGTTTACATATTTTTTTAATTTTCATTGACTGCTTTGTTGTTATAGGTTAGAACTGGCATAACAATTAGAAAGCAAGTTTTTTATTATACAATCCATAACTACAATTTCTGGTCTGTTTTTTCTATATTTTTCTTTTAGTTTGGATAGCATTGACCCAAAGTATAGTAGCTCCTTTTGCTTCTGTTATTGTTTCTGGTAGGGTTATAGACCATTTTCACAATTCAGTTGTATAATAATAATAATAATAATAATAATAATATCCTTTGAGAGTGTTTGATATCAGGTTTACCTGATGGTCTTCCAGTGGAGTTCGAGTGGCAGCAAGTCTCCTCAAGTCTTCAGGACTCTTCTCAGTATTTTGGCCGATCTTAATAAAGCTGTAGTTTGGATGGTCTCCACTCGTGCTCTTATTTCAAAGTTTTCCAGTCCTTTTTACCAATCCTTTGGGGGATTGTTCCAAGTGCATCAACCACAGTTGGTATCATCGCCACCTTCATATTTCATATTGTTAATTCTCTAGTAAGGTCTAGGTACTTATCTCTCTTTTCGCTTTTTCCAAGTTTTACCCTGCGGTCAGTAAGAGCGCCAAAGTCCTCTATTCGGTAGTTTCTCTCTTCTTTTTTTGTTTTGTTGAAAGTCGCTATGTCTGGTCGTCTGGCCGAGATTTATTATTATTATTATTATTATTATTTACTTCTTCAGATTTTTTCACATCAGCGTTAGCTGATAGTTTTTCACTGGAGTTTGAGTCACAGCAAGTCTCCCTAACTCTCCAGGACACTTCTCAATATTCTGGACGTTCTCAACAATTTTGCAGTTTGGATGGTCTCCACCCATCCTCCTACCTCCAAGTCCTAAAGTCCCTTTAATAATCCTTTTGTGAGTGTACCAACAGCGCCAAACACGATTTATATAATTGTTACCTTCATATTCTATAATTTTTTCTATTCCCTAGCAAGGTCAAGTTATTCATCCTTCTTTTCACTTTCCTTCAGTTTTATTCTGTCGTTAGCTGGGACAGTAAAGCTCAAAATTTTGTAATTTATCTTTTCTTTTTTTTTTTTTTTTTGGTTGATTATTATAAGGTCTGGTCTTCTGGCCGAGATTATGGGATCCGTTTGTTATTATTATTATTATTATTATTATTATTATTATTATTAGGAATAGTTAATTACCCTGCTTTTCAAAATATGGTGGGAAGCTATGCCGCCATATTTTTTTAATGTCCTCCAATTTTACCGTTGAGATGAATTTTCTATTTAGGAATCAAGAAAATGTTACAGAGCTAGAGTTGGTGAGTATGAATGTTATTACTTTTGTACAATCCTGTTTCGCATATATATGTGTGTGTATCCGAAAGAGTGATCGGCTATATATATATATATATATATATATATATATATATATATATAGCAGATCCCTATCTATCTATCTATCTGGTGTATATGTATATATATATATATATAGAGAGACTGACTCACTGGGCAAGTGGGTAGAGTGTTTACCAATGGTCCAGGAGACCTAGGGTTCAATCCCATGTCGCGTCATACCAAAGACTATAAAAATGGTACTTGATACCTCCTTGCTTAACACTCAGCAGTATAAGCTAAGTATCAAGAGTAAAGTGAACCAATCCAGCGAAAGGAGTAGCGCCCTCCCCTACACCTCGGCATATTAGCTATTGAAAAAGGAGCTTTTTTGTCACCCTCGACTACGGTCGCTAACTTTACTTATATACATATATATATATGCAGAGAGAGAGAGAGAGAGAGAGAGAGAGAGAGAGAGAGAGAGAGAGAGAGAGATAATACATATCCTCCTCCAAAACAAACCCAGTCGGCAAGAGCTGTAGAATACGGTGACTCTGTCGAGGAGTAAGACCCCACTACACCAAATGAATGTCCTAGATATGAAAATAAATCATTTGATTGTGATGGTCTACTCCTGGAGTTGTGGATGATGTGGGGTGCCCCTTTATCCCTCTAAACCAGATTAGTAATACCTGTTAGGTTCTCAATGTATCAAAAGTATTTTAAAACTTAAAACAATTTAACTATGTGCAAAAAAAAATTAATATTCCTTTGAATCATCAGGGTTGGGTTTGTTGGGTTTTATGGCATATCAACCTTTGTAGGTTATTTTACGCCAAATCCATTTTTACGTAAATAATCTGTTCTGTTTAAAACAATTTAGTTTAGCATAAGTACACAGTTTAATTGTCAAAAACATTTCCATTTCAAACTATTCATGCAGTTATATGTAACATTTCAGTTAAGTGTAAATACAGTTTTAATGTCGAAAAACAGTTCTATTTCAAATAATTCAGTTAAGCATAAGCACGCAGTTTAAATGTAAGTACAGTTTAATTGTCAAAAACATTTCTATTTCAAGCTATTCAGTTTACTCAAACAATTCATTTTAGCATAAGTATGCTGTTAGTTCTATTTAACGCATAGATAGGGCCCTATCAGGTGCTACCACTCCGGGCCAGAGTGGACCTGGGAGCGATGGCATTGAAGGGGTACTCCGCATTCTCCAAAGCTCCAGCAATGCTGGAACCTCACCATCAGATTGTTTAGTGTCATATCCAGGACTCTCGTTAGGGGGTGTCTTACCCCTCTGCGGAGGTGCAGTCAGTGTATTCTACAGCCCCAGCTAACTAGGCAATTTGAATTATCAGTTTTAGATTGCAATGCTTGAAGGCATTTAACTGTGTGCAAACCATTAATAGTAATACTTGAGATTGTTTCATAAATAAGCATTGTCTCGTTTGAAAACGTTGTCTACAAACTATTATAGCCCAGTCGGTTGGAGCTATAAAATACAACGACTGCATCTTTGAAGAGGAGGAAGTATCCCGGATATGACACAAAAAAATCCAATAGTGAGGCTCCAGCCTTGGAGATTTGGAGAATATGGAGTACTCCTTCATTGCCATTGCTCCCAGGTCCACTTTAACCCTGTATAGCAGTACCTGATAGGGTCCTATCTATAAGTCACATAGGACTGTTTGACATGTAAATTGTGTGAAAATGAATGATTTCGGCTAAATTGGATTGTTTGAAATAGAACTGTTTGGTCATTTAACTGAGGGTAAACAAATGGCTGATATTTAACTGATACATAGCCATACTTGGAACAATTTAACTGTGGGCCAACGAATGAGTAATGTTGAGTAGAATTATCAATGTTAAATAGCGATACCTGGAACACTTTATGCACGTGCCTAAATTGAATTATTGGTATAACATAACAATATGTGGAAACATTTGACTGTGTGCAAATGAATGAATAGTGCTGAACAGAACAATTAATCTTAAATAGCAATACTTGTAACACATTCACTGCGTGGAAATAAATGATTGAGTGTAAAAAGAATTATTCTTATTTGATAGCAATACTCGAAACCATTTAAGTGTGTGCCTAAAAATGAGCTCAGGCTCGTCTGACAATGTTATCAACAAAATATAAATTAGATATATAAGTATAAACAAGATTTGTTATTAAATACTATGAAATCCAACCAACCAACCAACCATCAATTTGTTTACAAATTATATATATTTGATTGAACATAAAAGACATTTTTTGTCAACATATTTTTTTTTTTTTGTTAATCCTTTCGAATTGCCGTATTGATCTTATGGTATTCGGCGGGAATTGGTTGATAAATCTGCCATAATTAGTTATTTCCCAAGTACTTTCTGCCCAACTTTGGGCTATCACCAGGGGAGGATGAATTACAAAACTGATGTAACTTTTGTACATACATTACTACATTGTTGATGTTATTCTTACAGAGTGTAATTTGTCTCTTCACGAGATCACGTCTGTATTCCAAAGTGATGTTATATTTATGAGGTGCGGGTTCATGGAGTTTAGAATATGTATATTTTGGCAGCATTTCTTTATTGATACATATTTGATTGAACATAACAGACATTTTTTTGTCAACATATTACATGGGAAATAACTAATCGTGGAAGGTTTATCAACCAATTTCCGCCGAATATCATAAGATCAATATGGCAATTCAAAAGGATTAACAAAAAAATATGTAAACAAAAAATGTCTATTATGTTCAATCAAATATGTATCAATGAAGAAATGCCGCCAAAACATACAAATTCTATCTATCTATCTATTTTCAGGTTTATCTATCTATCTATCTATGTGTTTGTGTGCATGTGTGTGTGTGTAGGATTTGGCATAAAATAACCTATAAGTTTTGATGTGTTTTAAACGTCATCTAACCGGCCAAGTAACCAACCATTCTCCAAAACGACCTTCTAGACGGAACTTAAAAACATTAAACAAACACTAATCAACCAAGACTCCCCAAGCCACATTGTAAACGAGCAAATAAAACGCGTTATAAAAAATATCAACTTAAATTACAATGAAAACAATACTACATTAAACAACTATTAACTCCTTTTTCATAACCAGATACACAAACACAATAAACTAAATGAAATAGTTCTTTAAAAAAATCTGGTGCGTAAATATATCTCCTCTACAGACTCTAACAATAAAATAAAGCTAATTACATATTATTTCAAATTCAATGTCACCTGTTATAACTTCAATTGTCACCTGTTATAACTTCTCTCCCTCGACTAGTTACGACAGTCTGACCAATGTAGAGAACAAATTTAAATGTTTACAACAAGAATACTTCTCCATTAAAGTAAGTTCCGACATCGGCCTGACTCAAACCACTTTATCGAAACATCACCTATCTGACACAAGTTCCATCTCTCAACACCTCGAGATACAACTATGCATTTCCTCCAAATACAGAAAAAAATTCTGACCGAAAACACCTCCATAGGATTACAAGAACCCCCTCCCTCCTCCCAAAAAAAAAAAAAAAAAAAAAGAAAATTCAAAATTCTTGATGTTTTCTTTAAAAAGCTTAGCAAACATTCCTTAAACAAAATCAACTTTGAATGTAGCAGCTTCGTTCTGAAATGTCTTTAACACTTTTCCAACCAATTATTTCTCTTCCTTTGAGTAAAGTTCTTTTCTACCGTAAATTCACCTCGCACTTTTTTTTAATACAAATGCATTTGTCTCGTTATTTTGTCCGTCAACTGATTTTTTGTTCCTTCGCAGATGACTCTAACTGTGGCCGAAAGTATCTGGGAAATATGGCACCTTCTTAAATTCATTCCATCCAGAAACCAAATGATTCCTGTGAAGAGTGGAACGGATCCACGATAAAATAGGCTAAAACGAAGCGTCAGTCTTATTTTATTTCTGTTTAAAATGAAGATATTGCACACACACACACACACACACACACACACATGTATATATATATATATATATATATATATATATATATATAATGTTGAATTGTTGATTTAGAAGCAGGGAAATTAATGTTATATATCCTTTAAAAATTAAAGAAAGGAATAAGATTTAAAAGCGAAAAATAAAATTGATATTTCACACTTTCAGCGACGATCAGAAGATAGGGAGGGTAAGGATATATATATATATATATATATATAATGTAAAATCAAATAAAAAATATGTAAATTATAAACTATTTAAAAGATATAAAAGTATAAAAAAAAAACCATCAAGAGAATCTGATATTGAAAAAAAAATTCTTAAAAATATTACAATGGCTATATAACACTGATTTTCAGGTTTTTAAAAATTGGGAATTTCTAATTTTTTTCTTTTCTATCGAACATACGTGAAAACACTACTTATTTATACATTGTCATGCATAGAATGTTTCATTTCTTACATGTGACTAGACAGGCGAAATGCTGCAACCCGGGATCGAAATATGGCTGACTATACATCAGTCGGATTTCTTACCCTAAAGCCATCGCACTTTCGGCGCAGGTGAAGGAATTTTTTACGCATTTATTTATTTACTTGTACACTTATTAACTAGTGGAGTGCTCAATTCATGGGAAGAAGTTTCCACATACGTCATATATATATATATATATATATATATATATATATGCATACGTTTGTGATAGATAAGAATCTGCTGGAATATATCGATAGATAGATTGATTTTAGAAATCTGCCGTCTTAATATTCTTTATTGCAATATAAATATCTATATCTTTCCTCGCCATACCACAAGTATATATATATATATATATATGGGGATCACTAAAAGAGTTAAAAGCCTTGCTAAGACAGAAGAATATTGCTGAACATTTATGTTCTGGTTTCGTTGGGCTTTATGGCATATCAGTCAGTCATTGTAGGTTATTTGAAGCCAAATCCTCTTTATATATATATATATATATATGCATACGTTTGCGATAGATAGATAAGAATCTGCTGGAATATATCGATTGATAGATTGATGGATAGAAATCTACTGTCTTAATATTCTTTATTGCTATATAAATATCTATATCTATCCTAGCCAGACCATATATATATATATATATATATATATATATATGAGGATCACTAAAGGCCTTGCTCAGACAGAAGAATATTGGTGAACATTTATGATCTAGTTTCATTGGGCTTTATGGCATATCAGCCATCGTAGGTTATTTAAAGCCAAATCCTCTTTATATATATATAAACAATCAAAACTACTAAAATGCAAGCAAACACTACAAATAGCAACATTTAACGTAAGAACCTTAAATAGAATAGGACAACTACCAGAGCTAATCGCATCGGCCGAAGAACATAAGATAGACATAATATGCATACAAGAACACAGATACATGCACACCGAAGATATCAAATATCACGAAACTGGCAAGGGCTGGTCGCTCGTCACTGTATCCGCATGGAAAAACTCTGTCATCGCCGTAGTAGGAGGGGTAGGATTACTTATAGGACCTAGAGCATTAAAAACGCTTAATAGCGTTAAGAAAATACAACCTAGAATGATGGCAGCTACTTTTAACGGCAACCCCTGAGCAACAATCATCTCATGCTACAGCCCCACCAATGTTAGTGAGGAAACTGAACTAGTCACCTTCTACGATGAGTAATCCTCATTAGTGCGTAGCATCCCGAAACACAACATGTTAGTCATTGGCGGAGACATGAATGCCCAAATCGGGAAAAACGGAAACAACAAATACAGCCTCCACAACACGTCAAATAGGAATGGGCAACATCTAACAGATTTCATGATAGAAAATAGATTAGCATGCCTCAATACAAACTACCAAAAAAGGAAGGGCAAACTATGGACATACACGTACGCAAACAATACTAAAGCTCAGATAGACTACGTCCTTATAAAAAAGAAATGGAAAAATAGTGCAATGAATTGCGAGGCATACTCCTCTTTTGAGGGTGTGTCCACCGATCACCGAATAGTCACGGCGAAAATACGGTTAAACCTACGAAAAAACGCCAAACGAACAGCGACCACCAAACACTATGACTGGGCCCTATTGAACAACAAAGATATAAGAGATAAATACGTATTAGAATTAAGAAACAGATTCGAAACACTACAAGAAAGGACGGAAAAAAGTACACCAAACGACGAATATGAAAATTTCGTCAATGCACACCTCGAGGCAGCAGCAAAATACATTCCAATAAAACTTAAAACTAAATATAGAGCCCCTTGGGAAACTTTAGCGGTGAGAGAAAAACGTGCACTAGGGAAAACAGCCTCCAAAAACTATCGAGAAAACCCAACAAACAGAAATGCCTTAAAACTAAAAACGGCACAATATCAATTAGCAGGCATATATACAAAGGAACAGACAGAATACATTCAAAATCAGATAGATAAGATTAGAGACTCGGTGGAAGATAGACAATCTAGAATAGCCTGGCAAACAATAAACGAAGTGAGCAGAAGAAAGAACACAGCCAAAGCAAAACTGAAAGCAGCAAACCAACAAGAAAGAATAAAACTGTGGAAACAGCACTTCGAAAATCTACTAGGAAACCCACCGAAAATAACACAGGAACCAATCACCAGAATAATTAGCAAACAATTAGACATTAAACTAGGACCGTTCACACAAGAAGAACTCGACTCGGTTCTCAGAAAAATTAAAAATAGGAAAGCTGCAGGGCTGGACGAAATTCCCCCGGAAGTATGGAAGACCAGACAATTCGACGACATACTGCTCCGACACTGCAACGCAGTATACAATCAAAATCCGATAGATAGATGGATGAAGGGATGCATACTCCCCTTCCCTAAAAAGGGGGACCTCGGATTAGCCAAAAACTACCGAGGCATAACACTTACATCCATAGCAGCCAAAATCTACAATGCCCTACTACGAAACCGCATAGAACCCAAAATCGACGACATACTTAGAAAAAACCAAAATGGCTTCCGAAGAAATAGATCCACGACCTCACAAATATTAACCATCCGTAGAATCCTTGAAGGTGTACGGGCAAAAAACCTACCAGCGACATTAATATTTGTTGACTTTACCAAGGCTTTCGATTCCATTCACAGAGGAAAGATGGAACAAATCCTACTAGCGTACGGCATACCTAAAGAAACCGTAGCGGCATAACGATTCTCTATAGAAACACTAAAGTAAAAGTACGATCACCGGATGGAGACACAGAATACTTCGACATTGTAGCAGGAGTACTACAAGGGGACACGCTGGTTCCGTACCTCTTTATCATTTGTCTAGACTACGTACTTAGAACATCGATTGACAAAATCAAAGAGAATGGCTTCGAACTGACGAGGAAAAGAAGCAAAAGGTACCCCGCAACAACAATTACCGACGCCGACTACGCCGATGACATTGCGATACTGGTAAATACACCTGACCAAGCCGAAACACTACTGCATAGTTTGGAACGAGCAGCAGCAAGCATAGGCCTCTATGTTAATGCACACAAAACGGAATATATGTGCTATAACCAAACGGGGGACATATCCACTCTAGAAGGAACCCCTCTTAAACTAGTAGACAAATTCACTTACCTAGGAAGCAGCGTCGAATCAACCGAAAAGGACATCGAAACGAGGTTAACGAAAGCATGGACAGCTATCAATAGGCTATCGATTATATGGAAATCAGACCTAACCGATAAAATGAAACGCAGCTTCTTCCAGGCAGCGGTCACATCGATACTGCTATATGGATGCACTACATGGACGCTAACAAAACGGCTGGAGAAGAAGCTAGATGGCAATTACACAAGAATGCTGCGTGCAATCCTGAACAAGTCCTGGCAGCAACACCCCACAAGACACCAACTGTACGGCCACCTGCCCCCTATCACGAAAATTATTCAAGTTAGACGAACCAGACATGCAGGACACTGCTGGAGAAGCAGGGACGAATTCATAAGAGATGTACTCTTATGGATCCCCACACATGGCCGTGCAAAAGCAGGACGACCAGCACGAACATACATTCAGCAGCTATGTGAGGATACAGGATGTTGTCCTGAAGACCTGCCTGGGGCGATGAACGATAGGGAGGAGTGGCGAGAGAGGGTCAGGGATATCCGTGCTACCAGCGCGAGATGATGATGATGATGATATATATATAATTTGTTTATACATTTTGTTGATAATATTTCAAATAAGCCTGAGGTCATTTTTATTTCGCACACAGTTTCAAGCAGTTATACCTAATTGGAATAATTCCATTTACTATAAAAGTAAGCGGTTTTAAGTATGATAATATTTATCGCTGCCTCCCACCAGACAAGACTTGACACAAGGTCAAAAGCCCGAAGGCCGATTAAAGTGGGGATAAAGGGGAGGAGAAGGTGGGGAACGAGCCGAGATTCGTACCCTACTGGTCTCTGCTGCTCATCCATCCACCAAGTGCTATGTGGGTCTAATAAGGCAAGCAGTAAACGGTTTCAAGTATTGCTATTTTACAGCAACAATTTAACATAAGTTATTTGTTGGCACATATTTAAATACATATACATATATGATTTGTAAGTGAATAGTTTGTAGTTAATTTCATATTCAAATTAGATTTAATTTGTTTATACATTGTCATTGCTATTGTTTCTACGCCGTTAAATGGCCTTAATTATTGTTATCTTATACTAATAATCCTATTTAATATTTATCATTTATTTGCTGAAATCCCGGTGAGGATGTCCACGTGGTGTAATGGTTAAAAGAATGGTCTGCGAAATCGTAGTCCTCGAGCTCCAGTCACGCTATTACATTCACTTTCGGACAAATACGCTTGGGAAAGGTATGAACCCCCGTTATTCTCCCAGCTATGGGTTAAATAGCACCACCACTCTTCTAGAAGAATGGCTTTGGCATTAAATAACCCACGAAGGTTGATATGCCACCAAACCAAAACCAAAGTTGGCTGGTTACAAATACTCTTATTTCACATTAATTATTCTATTGAACGCCATTCATTTATTCACACGCCATTAAATAGTTCCAAATTTTGCTATGTATCACAAACAATTCAATTAAACATCAGTCATTTCTTTACAGACAGCTAAATATAAAAACTTTTATTTCGAAAAATTCAATTAAATGTAAGTCTTTTGTTTACACACAGTTAAAAGATCAAAGAATTTTGTTTCTAAAAATTCAATTTAACAAGTCATTCATTTGCACACAGTCGAAATATCAAAAAGTTCTAATTGACTCATAGGACTTTATGAGGTGCTAGCCCTCTTGATCAGAGTGGACATAGACGCGGCGTTAATGAAGGGGTATTCCACATTTCCTCAACTTACAGGACTCGATGATTACCATCAAATACTTTAATCCTATTTACCCAACCTCTCCGGTCGGGCAGGATATGACACAAGGTCAATCTTTAAGCGGAGTTTAACAGGTTTCAATTCAGAGTTTTCCTTTTCCTAGACTAGTTGCCTCACCAAGGCAGGAGAACCCAGTCCGTCCTACTATTTACCCATAGCTGGAGGGAGAATAATTGGATTCATACCTTTCCCAAGGGTATTAGTGCTATGTGAAATGCAATCAGTCTCGTCCAGGATTTGAACTCGTGTCCATTACCTACGACGATAACCATTACACCACGGGCACCATCAAATAGTTTAATGTCATATCAAAGATACTGGTTTCAAGGCCGGGTCTTACTCCGATGTACTTATTTACTAAGCTTTGCTTAGAAGTAACGCATGGCCGAATATATGGGGCACCCAGTGAAACTCGAAATCACAAGAAGAGATGCAGTCGGTGCTTTCGACACCATCAGCCGACTGGACTTAGACATTTATGAGGTGGCAAATCTTAAATACACAAAACCGAGAAAATATGGCTCTTATTTTTTTAAAGTTGGTAATGTTCTTACACTATCCGTCTATATTTCTGAGATGTGGTCTTATGTACATTATTTACATTTTTTTGGACTATTGTCCTCATCTTTGTCACCATGTTTATCACAATGTTTCGGGCATTAAACGCTCCGGCCTTCTTCAGGTGATTAGAATGTCAAACTTAACACTTTATTTCGCTTAATGGGGTTGGCTGTTCTAGTTCCACGAGCCATGTTTAATGGATAGCAGTTATCTCCTGTTAATTTTCCCTCTGAAAGTTCTCCACTGCCTTCATCGAGTATTGAACTCACACTCTTTGAGTGTGTCACTGGATCTAACTAACACCTTTATTCCCCTGAAACGTTGTGATAAACATGGCGACAATAGTCCGAAAAATAGTCCGAAAAATGTAAATAGTGTTTACACTATTCTTGCTTTTCGGGATGAGGCTTTGAGCTTTTTAGATGACCCTCGTATTTATCCCAGTGTATGTATCTATGTATCTGGACGAGGTTCTTTGCATTTCACAAAATGCAAATATCTTTGGGAAAAAATATGGATCTCATGATTCAAAACTTTAGCTATGGGTAAATAGTTAGACAGACTGAGGTCGTTGAGTTTGTATGACAACTAGTCTAGGAGATAAAAGAAAAAAAAATTTAATACCCTTGGGAAAGGTATGAATCTGATTATTCTCCCTCCAGCTATGGGTAAATAGTAGGGCAGACTGGGTTATTCAGCCTTGGTGCGACAATTAGTCTAGGAGAAGGAAAACTCTGAATTCAAACCTGTTAAACTCAAAAAATTCAAGTACCTTAAACTCTACTCAGAAATTGGCCTTGCGTCGTATCCTGAGCGTGGTGAAGGTTATATATATATATATATATATATATATATATATATAAAGCTCTTTTTACTGAAATAAGCACTCTGTTATCCTATAACATAAAATGAAAACAAACGAAAGCTAATGCATATACCTTATAATTCCTGAGCTGGCGTATGTCACCGAAATGGTGAGCGGGTAGATACTATGTCTACCGTGAAGTTAAGTGGGTTCCGATCCCAGCTTGAAGCGTCCTGCGTGTCTTGCCACAGTGACAAGTTGTGATACAAGGAAACAGTCTGTCTGTGGATGACTATATATATGTTTAAGTGTGTGTGAACCACGTGATAGTATATATTTGAAATATACTATTTTATTGCACTGCATTTTTGTGCATAGAGCACTGTTAAGATTTTACGAAATAAAAATGCTCTTTGCGCTAGTTTTTATTCTCATTTACTCTTGAGTATATACATATATATATATATATATATATCATATTTACCAACCCCTCCACTAGGGCAGGATATGACACAAGGTCAATTTTTAAGCGAAGTTTAACAGGTTTGAATTCTGAGTTTTCCTTCTAGATTAGTTGCCTCATCAAGGCTGAAGAATCCAGTGTCCTCTACTATTAACCCATTGCTGGAGGGAGAATAATCGGATTCATACCTTTCCCAAGGGTATTAGTGCTATGTGAAATGCAATCAGTCTTGTCCAGGATTTGAACTCGTGTCACCGTGCCTATTTTCTACGATGATAACCATTACACCACACACACACACACACATATATATATATATATATATATGTGTGTGTGTGTGTGTGTGTGTGTGTGTGTGTGTGAGTGTGTGTGTGTGTGTGTGTGTGTGTTTTGAATCATTGTTTAATAACCAAGTATTAATTTAGCTTTGTTTTTTAATGCGTTTTTTGTTTTGTAGATCGATGAGTAGTTTGTGAGTTTGATCGTCACTAAATTCGTTTGATATCTATGACCTTGACAGGTTTTCCATTGTCGTGAATCCTTACTGGATTTAATGGTTGATAAAGAAATAATGACAACTTGTATGAAAGATTCAAGCCAAGAAAGAAAGAGAAGTAGAGGAGAAGAAAAAATATATACAGAGAGAAAGAGAGAGAGAGAGAGAGAGAGAGAGAGAGAGAGGGAGGGATCTGATTGTAAACGTGAGTAATGTTTAAAGAAAAAAATTTTTTTTCAAGAATTCAGTGCTGTCATTGATTTCGCCTCATTTTCTTTTTGTTCTTTTTTCGATCCAATCTCAAGGAAATGACAAATGCCAACCG
This sequence comes from Sepioteuthis lessoniana, assembly GCA_963585895.1. Lineage (NCBI taxonomy): Eukaryota > Metazoa > Mollusca > Cephalopoda > Myopsida > Loliginidae > Sepioteuthis > Sepioteuthis lessoniana. The sequence goes on along the minus strand of OY757927.1, from coordinate 60,545,451 downwards.
AATGAAACGTTGAGACCAACGATTTGTAAGGGAGATAACTCATAATAAAATCTCGCTTTAAATGTTGACTTCCAATGTTTTGTTGACAAGGCCGCCCGACTTTGACAAAGCTGAAAAAGTAGTTTTCCTTTGTACGATGTTTCAATCTTGTTTTTTTTTTCTATTTTTTCTTATTTTTGCTCAAACTACCACCAAACTTCTTTTTGTATTTATAAGCGGTTGCACTTGTTTTTATTTATATTGAAAACCAAGAATTTTAAGATTACTAGTTTTGTTTTTTTGTAAAGAGATCAGTTGGAAAGTTAACGGCAAAAGTTAGACCATGCTTTTTCTTTACCACTCAAAATGACAATTACTGATGACGTAGCAGAGCAGTCTAGAAAGCAATAAGATATATTCGTGATCTTTTTTAGGTTGACAATCCTGATGTAGAGTTTAGTAATAAATAATACTAAACAATGTATATATATACGTGGTGCCCTCAATAAGTTTCCAGACTTTTTTGTACAGGCATTTAAAATTGTTGTAGACTTTTGAAAATTCACTATGTTATTGCTACACATGTTATGAGATGACTGACCAATTCTTATGATTTCAGATTCAAATGAATAGCTACACCAGTAATTGGAATACACCCTACTAAAGCCTGATTGTAACAGCTGGTGAATTTCAAAAATTCAATCTGGACGCGAGGAAGAATGATATCCAATAAAATTCTGTTTTAAACTTGGAAAAAATGCCACAGAAACGTATGGAATGCTTCAGACTGCTTTTCGACCATCTTGCATGAATCGAGCATCAGTTTTTGAGTAGCATAAGAGATTCAAGGAAGGCAAGGAGTCTGTGAGGGATGATGAGAGGTGTGGGAGGAGTAAGAAAGTCAATAGACCAGAGTTGGTTGGCCAAAGGGTTAGGGTTACTATGTTGAGGTTATAAGGGAGTTCAGGAAGAGATTCCGTCGGAAGAGACCAGCACTCTACAAATCGGGTCAGTGGCATTTCCTGCAGGACAATACACCAGTCCACAACTCCATCATTGTCACAGACTATTTGACAAAGATGGGCATCAAGACAGTTCCTCAGCCTCCCTACAGTCCAGACCTTGCTCCCTGTGACTTTTGGTTATTCCCTAAACTCATAGGCTGTCGTTATGAGACAATTGAGGAGATGAAAGTCGCTGTGAGGAAGGTCATTGACACGCTCACACAAGAGGACTTCTATGGGGCCTTCTAGAAGTTGTTGAAACGGTACAAAAAGTGCATTGCAGCCGGATGAGATCACTTCGAAAGAGACTAGAGTTTCATGTGTGTACTATCAATAAAAGTGCCCATACGAAAAAAGTCTGGAAACTTATTTAATGATCCTTGTATATGTGCGAGTGTGTGTATATTTTGTCAGCGTTTCTTCATTAATACAAATTTTGTTGAACATAATAGATATTTTATGTTTACATATTTTCTTGTTGATCCTTTCATATCGCCGTATTGATTGTAGAGTATTCGGCGGGAATTGATTGATATATTTTCTATGATTGTTTTTTTCCCAAGTACTTTCTACCCGACTCTGGGCCATCATCAGGGGAGGATGTAATACATAAGTGATGTAACTTTTGTATGTTCACTACTACTTTGTAAGAAGAAGAGCATCTGGGCCGTTGCATTGTGTTGCGTTTACTTTAACATTTTTCTATGGATTCTCACGGAAAACAACAATATTAGAACATCAAAATAACGAACAAAAACTAGATTCTCGAAGCGCTATATATTAGAAACATACAACCCAAAATTAACAGAATTAATTTTCAAACCAGTTCTTATGTACTTAAATGTCTTTAGCTACTGACACTAATTATAGAACAATTTAAAAAGTAAATGCTACACACTGCAACGGTCCAGATGCTCATCTTCTTACAAAGTAGTAGTGTACATACAAAAGTTGCATCGCTTTTGTAATACATTTTCCTCTGAAATGGTCCAAAGTCAGGCCGAAAGCACTTTGGAAACAAACAATTATGGAAAATATATCAATCAATTCCCGCCGAATACTATAAAATGAAAACAAAGCTCAACAATATAGAAAAGCATTATGTGACAAATTCTATTTCAAAGTTCAGTGGGTGGCTCCTCGGGGCATAGTGTCTAAACCTAAACTATCTATCAAAAAGAACTAAACCGTGGTTTCAAGAGTTTACTGTTTTTGCATTTAAACTGCGTATTTATGTTAAACTGAAATTTCTAGAATAGAAAGGTTTTGACATTTAAACTGCACGCTTATGAAAAATTGAATTGCTCGAAATAGAACTGTTTTTTCATCTAAAGTGCATACTTATGCAAAACTGAATTATCTGGAATAACATTTTTTTGACATTTAACTGTATATTACCCAGTCGGCTGGAGCAGTAAAATACACAGACTGCACCCCTGCAGAGGAGTAAGACTCCCCCAATGAGAGTCCTGTATATGACAATAAGAAATCTGATGATGAGACTAGTAATGCTGGAGATTTAGGGAATGCGGAGTACCCGTTCATTGCCATCGCTCCCAGGTCCACTCTGGCCCGAAGTCGTCGCATCTGATAGGGTCCTATCTATGGGTTAAATAGAACTAAACTGTGTACTTATGCTAAACTGAATGACTTGCAATAGAATTGCTTTGATATCTAAACTACGTACTTATGCTAAACTAAATTGTTTGAAACAGAACTGTTTTAACATTTGACTGTGTAAATAAAATCTATACTTACACTAAAGGGAATTGTTTGAATTAGAACTGTTTGACTAAAGTGAATAGCTTGAAATAGAAATGTTTTTTTATAATTAAAATGTGTACTTACATTTAAACTGCGTACTTATGCTATGAAGTGTTTGAAATGGAACAGTATATTTTTGTATGCTAAAATGAATTTTTTAAAATGAAACTATTTTTAGCATTGAAATTGTACTCACGCTAAACTGAATAGTTTGAAATAGAACTGATTTTTATATAAAATGAATTTGGCATTAAATAACCTACTGAGGTTGGTATACCACAAACCCTAACAATTACCAAACCAACCAACTAATCTATCTATCTATCTATCTATCTTCGTCTGTTCATTATCTATCTATCTATCTATCTATCTTCGTCTGTTCATAATCTATCTATCTATCAAAAACAACACACAGATTCACTTTGGGAGGATGAAAAAAGACAATAAGAAAATATTGTCTCAATATACAAACCTATAAGTTCAATAATAAAAAAAGCAATCATTCAACCTATCTCATTCTTAAATAGATCGATAATATAAATTGGTCCAAAAATGCTTGCACACAACCTTTTTTTTTTACAGCTGCAACAAAGAAGTGCACTTATACATGCAATACACCCTATCGGCTCCAAGTTTTTTTTTCCTATATTGTTTAAATGGGGGATTATTTTATCACGTAGAAAATTCGTTTTAATTATGATTCTATTCATTCAGCGTAAATAGCTTTTTAATACAGCGTTATGTGATATGAGTACAACATTCTTTGCTGTTAGCTTTGTATTAAAAAAGTGAATTTTCCTATCTCATGCCTGCGGCTGGAATATATATCCTTTATTAAGCACCACTGATATAGCTTACGTATGCAATTCGTCACTAATATTTCCGATTTAGTGTTCTCTTCGTTCTTTTATGTTTTTTTCCTATTTTCTTTCCTTCGGTGACCGCAGATGCAATTAGGGAAGATCAAACGTATTTTCGTTTTTTAATCAACAGATAGTTCATTAAGAACCTCACGAGATCTCCTGAATGTTTTTGAAGTTAATGTAATGTTCTCCGTTTAGTATTTTTCAATGATCCGAGATCTTCTTTAAAAAGTTTTTGTGGATTCTACTGGTTTGTTTCTCTAACGTGTCTTTTTAAAGAAAGATTATAGAAATCTTGTGGCCATCAATTTTCTCAGCTTTAAACGTTTGAACCAGTTTCGTGAATTGCGTTCAGTTAATCTTATATTTATATCCAAGTTGTGATTTCTTTGAGACTTTGGCTGAAAAAGCCTCTTGAATCCGAGCCATCAGACTCTGAGGGGATACTTTCAAAATAAATACCATTCTGTCGACGAGGCGTAGAATAGGCTGACTGTATCCTCCGCGTAGGTTTAAGACCCCTGTCCCCCAAATAAGTCCTGGTTATGAACCTTAAATTTATCTAATATCGAGGCTCCAGCTCTTGAGTTCTTGGGTGTGTTGGATGCCCCCTCATTATCCATATTTACCCAACCCCTCCACTTGGGCAGGATATGACACAAGGTTAAGCGGAGTTTAACAGGTTTGAATTCAGAGTTTTCCTTCTCCTAGACTAGTTGCCTCACCAAGGCTAAAGAACTCAATCTACCCTACTATTTACCCATAGCTGGAAAGAGACTAATTGGATTCATACCTTCCCCAAGGGTATTAGTGCTATGTGAAATGCAATTAGCTTGGTCCAGGATTTGAACACGTTTCACCGTGTCCAGATATGTTTATATTTGTATTCGATACAAATACTTGATATAAGTGTAAATTATTTGTATATGAAAAGTTAACTTGAAAGTATAATTTTTTCATCATTATCATTATTAGGTCGTGCCTACTGCACGAATTCGCCAGACTCTCTCTTGCCATTGGTCCCTATTATCCATCGCTCCCAGCTTGAATTGTCCTGTGTTATGAGTTGTGATACAACGAAACAGTCTTTCTGTGGATGACAATATATATATATATATATATATATATATATATATATATATATATATCCTTTTTACCAACCCCTCCGATCGGGCAGGATATGACACAAGGTCAATTTTTAAGAGGAGTTTAACAGGTTTCAATTCAGAGTTTTCCTTCTCCTAGACTAGTTGCCTCACTAAGGCTAAAGAATCCAGTCTACCCTACTATTTACCCATAGCTGGAGGGAGAATAATTGGATTCATACATTTCCCAAGGGTATTAGTGCGATGTGAAATGCAATCAGTCTTGTCCAGGATTTGAACTAGTGACGCCGTGTCCATTTTCTATGACGATAACCATACACCATTATATATATATATATATATATATATATATATATATATATATAGTGTCTTTGCTGGTCGACCAATACTGGCGTGCCCATATGTAGGAGTTCATAGAAGAACATTACTTATGAGTTCTTCCATGATTCTCTACCAATGCCCAGCATGTCTTGTTTGTCTCACTTAGATAATTTATGAAATGAGGATTAATTATCCTTAAACGGCTCATTGGCCTAGTGGGTAGAGTATTCGCTAATGGTCCTGGAGACCTGGGTTCAATCCCAGGTCTTGTCATACCAAAGACTTTAAAAATGGTACTTGACAACTTGCTTAACACTCAGCAATATAAGGTACGTATCAATGGTAAAGTGTAGCAATCCAGAGAAAGGAGTAGCACCCTCCCCTACACCTCGGTGTAGTAGCTATTGAAAAGGGAGCCTTCTGGTCGCCTTCGACTACGGTCGCCGACTTTACTTACTATACACACACACACACACACACATATATATATATATATATATATATATATATATATATATGTGTGTGTGTGTGTATATATATATATATATATATGAAGAAAACAGAAAAGCAGAATTTTCCAAATAGGTGAATTTATTGTGATGTAAAGCCAACGTTATACGTTGGATCTTTTTTTATCTTTTTAGATCCGAAAACTTACCTATCTCTGCGTATTTCTTTAAAAGACGAGGGGGATTTTTCTTGTCTCTTAAAAAATCCAACATGTTCAAATATTATTTCACATGCGAAACACGTACTTAATACTTTTAAATTAAGAACGCTCTGTGCATGTTTGTATCGTTTCGTTGAATACATTTTATTTGCTCCAGCCATTTCAACAAACATCCATCGTTTTATGAACGATTCTCCTGATATCAAAGTCCTGATGAAGGTTACTGAAACTGAAACTGAAACGTTTAACGTTGCCTTTAAATTGGATTATTCTGTTTTTCTGCTTTCTTCATACTTTTGGATTTAAATCCATATTTAATTTCATATATATATATTTGTGTATGTGTGTGTATGTATATAATTTTAAGACTGTCATTTAGCGAATATAAGTTTATTTCAACTGGTTCGCCATCACATAATTGAGAGAAAAAAATTATTGTAATTTTGTAATTTTTCTCTCCATTATGTAATAGTGATCTGAAGAGGTTGGTTTTTCGTATGGAGTGGCCAGCTGAAATAAATTTATAATAGCCAAATGACATTCAGTTGATTTTTTTTCCACAACAATATGAATTTGCTCAGTATGAAATGTATAAATTTTTATATTAATTATCATACATGGAGCACTCCTGGAGATTTATAAGAATCTTCATGTATTCTAAAATTGAATAATTCCCCACTCTTCATCTTTGGATATATATATTATATATATATATATATTTCACAGCCTCTTATAATTTCATGTTTTCCTTTCTTTCCTTGGAATCGTCTAACAATGAATACCACTTGTCAATTTGCCCGATCGGCTGGGACTGTAAAATACACCGACTGCATCTCTGCAGAGGGGTAAGACACCCCCAATGACTGGCATGTTATGACACTAAACAATACGATGGTGAGGTTCCAGTAATGCTGGAGCTCTGACGAATGCGAAGTAACCCTTCCTTGCCATCACTACCTGGTCTACTCTGGCCTGGAGTAGTAGCACCCGATCGGGTCTTATCTCTGCTAAGCTGAATTGTTTGAAATAGAACTGTGTTTTGACAATGGAACTGAGTACTTATGCTCAACTGAATTGTTTAATAGAACTTTTGACATTTAACTGTGTGTTAGCAAGAAAACTATACTTCTACTAAACTGAATTGTTTGAAATAGAACTGTTTATATATACATAAATGGATTTGCTATTAATGAATTATAAGACTACACCAAACCAATCCAGTAATGCTGTAGCTTTGGGAAATCCAGAGTACCCCTTCATTGCCATTGCTCCCAGGTCCACTCTGGCTCGGAGTGGTAGCACCTGATACGGTCTTATCAATGAGCCAGATATAACTAAGCTGTGTACTTATGCTAAACTAATTTTTTAAAAATAGAATTGTTTTGACAGTAAAACTGCATACTTATGCTAAGCTTAATTGTTTCAAATGCAACTATTTATATTTATTAAAATGGATTTGGCATTAAATAACATACAATGGTTGATATGCCATAAAACCAAACCAAACCAAACCAAACCAAAAGCAATTGTCAATCCTGGAAGTCTTTCTAATTTCGAAATTTCTATCAGAACTGAGCATACAGAAACACTTCTATACACTGTTTTTGTTCAGCAATTCATTTAGATCTTGGGAAGCCAATGCACTTACCCGCACCAACTGTGACGGCTTACGGTATTTTTTTTTTTTTTTTTTTTTTACATATTCCCTTCCCGCTTCCTTACTTTTTAGTTGTTTACTGCCCAAAATTAGATTCCTCACATATTAAGTCATGTTCCACGGTTACAATTCTCTGTAGAGATTTGAGCGAAACGAACGGTCCCCTTTCTTAAAATTTTGAAATATTTCAAACGTTTTGAATATATTTTACTAATTTCAAATAATGAAAACACTTTTCAAGTCTTTACTAATTTTTTTTACATACCATAATATATATATATATATATATTATATATATATATGCATAAAGCTCTTAAGAACCAATAACACAGATATCTAAATATAAACGTGCGATGAATACGTTTCCCTCACTTCTAGGTATGAAATAACCTTTGACATGCTGACATGGAATCAATCAATTAATCATTTACACACTCAGAATTCTACAAGAAGCTTTAGCGGCTTTGAGACCCAGGTTTAAATGATTTCTTAAAAGTACAAATATCTCAGTACTTCTTTCTGGTATTATAAAATCAAAAGAAGTTCAGCTTATTCATTTATACAATACTTAAATATCATAATTATATCATACTTAAATCATACTTATATGTTATAGTTATATATATATATATATATATATATATATATATATATATATATATATATCACTTATATTATTCTAATAATTAAATAGAAGTAAATTTGGTGACCATTGTCGACGGTGACCCGAAGACTCTCTTTTCAGTAGCTACTACACCTTAAAAATCAACCTTGTGTCACATCCTGCTTATGGATTGGGTAAAAACCAAAAGCTAAATTTATCTTATCTTTCCTTCTTTTGTGTTCAGAGTTAGTATCTCATGGATATAAGTAAGTAAGTTGACGACCTTAGCGGAGGGTGACCCTAAGGCTCTCTTTTCAATAGCTACTATACCGAGGTGTAGGGTAGGGCGCTACTCCTTTCCCGTGATTGCTCCACTTTACCCTTGATACGTACCTTATATTGCTGAGTGTTAAGCAAGGAGGTATCAAGTACCATTGTATTTGGTATGACGCGACCTAAGATTGGACCCAGATCTCCCAGACCATTGGCGAACACTCTACCTACTAAATATACATTATACTTATATTACACTTATATATTACTTGTATATTATACTTATACTTTTATTACATTTATATGATACTAATACTTATATATTATACTCATATTATACTTTTATATTATACTTATATTTGTTATATTTTGACCTTCAACCCGGCCAAAAATGCCATTCCAAGGTGATGCACTGGAAGTAGGTGATACATTCTAATGGCAGTTATGAGAGGAAATCGCGTGGGCGGAAATTGATGAAATGGGACGATCTAAAAAAAAATTCCCATGGTACACTCATAGACTGATGCACCGGAAGAGAGTAACCTGTGAACTGCACGACAGTTATTTCCGCTTGATGACGATTAAACATACGATTTCAAAGATCGAGTGGGCGATCCAGTGGGCGTTGAACTATTATATAGCTTAGTCAAGACGGAAGTCAAGGCAGTTGAGTTCGAGTTCCAGTTGGAGTAAGGTGTGGTAGGGAAAGCCACATCAGGCCGAAGGGGCCCTCGGGAGGCCCTGATGAGTTGAGAATATGCTGATAAGATGCAGTAAAGAAAGCCAGCACCCAGCAGAGTGGACCCCAGGACCTCCAGTTGAGCATCAGGAGAACAAGAAAGACACAACGTGATGGCCATAAGAGTGAGGGTCAAAATATTGCAGTTTCTGTTCGGTCTCCAGCTCCCTCTCACACGCAAACCTTGAGTAACCCTTTTCGAACCCTTGCAATAAAGTGAGAGGTAAATATTTTGTTAAAGACGTCTTCCTGCGTCTGTTGTTTATTTATTGAGTCGTTATGATTCTGTATGTATGTAGATGAATCAGCAGATGACAATACAACAATATTATCATCATCATCATCATCATCATCTCGCGCTGCCAGCATGGATCTCCCTGACACTCACTCGGTACCCGTTTCTATTGTCCATTGCTCCCGGGAGATTTTCAAAGCTACATATTTTATCGACACAGAGCTGTTGTTTATAGGTTCTAGCTCGTCGTCCTGCCTTTGTTCGTCCATGTTCACAGGTGTGTGCCGCTTATGAGTGCATCCTTACTTCTCCAGCAGTGTCCCGCATGTCTAGTTCGTCTAACTTGGATAGTTTACCTGAGGGGTGGTGAGTGGCCGTACAGTTGCTGTTTTGTGGGGTGTTGTCTCTAGAACTTGTTCGGTATTGCTCGAAGCATTCTTGTGTAACTGCCGTCCAGCTTTTTCTCCTTACGTTTAGTTAGCATCCGTGTTGTACATCCATACATATAGCAGTATCGATACGACCGCTGATTGAAAAAAAAAAATTGCGTTTTGTTTTATTGTTCAGGTCTGAATATCATATGACCGATAATCTATTGACAGCTGTTCATGCCAATGCTACTCGCGTGTGATGTCTTTCTAGGTTGATGAGACACTGCTTCCAAGGTAGGTGAACTTATCTACTTGTTTCTAAGGATCACCTTTTAGTGTAGAGATGTCGCCTTTTTGGTCAAATCACATGTATTCCGTCTTGTGTGCGTTAATATTGAGGCCTATGCTAGCTGCTGCTTGTTCCTGACTTCGTAGCAGTGTTTTGGCTTGGGCAGGTGTATCTGCGTTATGTCATCGGCTTAGTCCATGTCCGTAATTGTTTGTTATCTTTCAACGGTTTCAAGCTGGCAAAGGAAGAAAAATATATATTATACTTATATCTTATACTTATATCGTATATCATACTTATATTATCCTTACCCAGTCGGCTGGGACTGAAGAATACACCAACTGTATCTCTGTAGGGGAGTAAGACTCCCCATATGAGTGTCCTGGATATGACACTAAACAATCTGATGGTGAGGCTCGAGTAATGCTGGAGATTTGGGGAATGTGGAGCACCCCTTCATTGTCATCGCTCCCAAGTTCACTCTGGCCTAGAGTAGAAGCACCTGATTGGGTCCTATCTATTTGTCAAATAGAACTAAATTGCGTACTTACGAGGTGCATACGATAATTTTCCAGACATTTTTCTGATGGGTACTTTTATTGATAGTACACACATGAAACTCTAGTCCCCTTCGAAGTAATCTACCCCAGTTGCAATGCACTTGTTGTCCCGTTCCAACAACTTCTGGAAGGCCCCATCGAAGTCCTCTTGTTTAGCGTGTCAATGACCTTCGCCACAGCGTCTTTCATCTCCTCAATTCTCTCATAAAGACAACCTATGAGCTTAGGGAATAGCCAAAATCACAGCGAGCATGGTCTGGACTATAGGGGGTGAGGAACTGTCTTGATGCCCATCTTGGTCAAATAGTCTGTGACAAGATTGAGTTGTGGACTGGTGTATTGTCCTACTGGAAATGCCACTGACCCGATTTGAAGAGTACTGGCCTCTTCCGACGGAATCTCTTCCTGAACCCCCTTAAAACCTCAACATAGTAACCCTAACCCTAACCTTTTGGCCAATCAACTCTGGTGTATTGACTTCCTTACTCCTCCAACACCTCTCATCATTCCTCACAGACTCCCTGCCTTCGTTGAATCTCTTATGCCACTCAAAAACTGATGCTCCATTCATGCAAGATGGTCAAAAAGAAGTCTGAAACATTCCATACGTTTCTGTGGTATTTTTTTCAAGTTTAAAACACAATTTTATTGTATATAGTTCTTCTAAAGTGTCAGATTGCATTTTTGAAATTCACCAGCTGTGACAGTCAGGCTTTAGTAGGGTGTATTCCAATTGCTGCTGTAGCTGTTGATTTGAACCTGAAATCATAAAAATTGTTCCGTCATCAAGTACTTCTCTTTGCTGCGAACTCAGCTTATAAATCAGAAATTAAAAAATTACGTTGAAATAGGATTTCACGAAGATTCCTTTTTTCTTGAACACTAAAGTGGCTGAGTGGACCTGGGAGTAACGGCAATGAAGTGTAATATATCACCTTGTCTTGCAATAAACCCAGCGGATGTTGTTGACCAAAACCACGTGTTTGGTGCACCTCTTCAGTTGTTGGGTCGCACTTCGGCCGGTCGTGTTGTCAACTGCGCGGCTTGGTCAGGTGTGCCTCAGCACTGGAGCTCCCTCTGGCTTCAGGGGGCATTCCGCCCCGGCTTTTACCCCCTTTGGGGAGTAAGTTTATTTCCTCGCGCCAGAGGCGCCCTTTTTAAGGGGGATGCCGACAGGGCCCGAGGTATTTTTAGCAAATGACGGGCGCGTGTGGGCTGTGGCCATTCGCCCGAACCCACGTTAAAAATTCCTTGTGCTGTATTCCTCCAGTTGGTGGGACAGATGATAAATACAGTTGTTGACATACGCATCAAGCCGTAGATAAAATCATCGAAGTGATTACCAGAAAATAAACAATGCGTGGGTGTAAACTGTGACCAATGGAGAACATGCATTGAGTGGGTGTAAACTATGGCCAATGAAAAACAAACAATACATGGCTGTAAGCCGTGATCAATGAAAAATAAATATTGCGTGTGGGTCGCGTGGGAGTTTTAAGACTATATAAGGTCTAGAATAATAAATGAAGTTTGGACCCGCTGGCTGCTCCGACTCCGAGCAGCTCCTTCGTGTGCGTAAACTCTCTTAGGTTGTTCTCCTGCTCCACACAAGCATCACCGTCGAAGAATCTAAGTATAAAATTATGTTTTATGTATATACATATTTCCCTTTGTTAGTCAAGACCCAGCGGTAGTATACTACAGAATGATTACTCTAAATCCTGAAACGTCACCTCACCGACACGGCAATGAAGAAAACCCAGGTGTAACGTTACGCCTAAAACACGAAACGAACGATTTTGCTGTTTGCTTGATGCTACGGTTTATTTCTTTCTGCCGATAATAGTCGCAACAAGTGAGAGAGATTGAGTGAAATGTTATGTCATCTATTTTGATATACAGAGAGATATAATCCCCACAAGACATGCGACATGCGTTAGCCGGCTACTTTACTGTTCATTTTTCTTTTTCACCGCGTTTCGTCCCCTCTGAACATCCAACGCTCCCGCTCTAATACTAACTCTAACTCAATTGACAATTTTTTTAGTTTTCTAATTTTTATATATTTTGAAATAAAATATTTCAGCATCCAAATCCCGGTGTGACATCATCTCACTAAATGATTGCATCACTAGTTTTGGTTTGGTTCCTTTGTTTAATTGCATATCAACCTTTGTAGGTTATTTAATGCCAAAGCCAGTCTCCTAGAAGAACAGTAGTGGTACTATTTAACCCATAGCTAGGAGGATGAGGGGTTCATACCTTTCCCCAGGGTATTTGTCCGAAAGTGACTTTAATAGCGCGACTGGAATACGAACTCGCTTACTACGATTCCGCAGTCCATCACTTTACCCATTACACCACGAGGACACCCCTACTAGTTTTATTTAATTTCCATTAAATGAATCCATTTTATTTATATCTGGGCTTCCGGAATCCACAAAGTTATTTTGACTGGAGCTGATATTTTGGTCGATACCTGTACATATAATCACCCAAATTATTTTACAAATCCCCAAAGCTCCATTACTGCTGCCTCAGGATCAGATTGTTTAGCGTTATATCTAGAATACTTGTAATCAAGGCAGGGGTTCTTATCCCTCTTTGGATATGCAGTCACCGTAGCCAACTGAGCTTGAAATAATTTTAAGTTAATGAAATGAGTATTTAAAAAGTGGCGTTTGATGAAGTTAAAATTTTTGAAAAATCAATAAAATATCATTTGAATGCTAAAAACATATATTTTTCTATAAAGCTATAACTTTCACTTAACATCAGTAAATAGAAAAAAATGTTACATTATCAACAGTTAAATTTTGTCATATTTAAATTCAACGAAGGGAATTTCGTCGTAATTTGTCATTCAAGTGTCAGTGTGTGGATTTGTTAGAAGCCAGTTTTCAACAGTAATTTTATATGTAAATGAGTAGGTGATATCTTTTGGCTTACTACATAACGAGAAGAAAATTATATTTTATAAAGAAACTAAGAATAACGGTGAACAATAGAAATCCGCCATTAGAAAATCATGACATGAAAAAATATTAGATGCAAGTGCTTTTTTTATAAATTTACTTTTTTTGTGCGTGTTTGTCTTTTTGCAGAACGATGGAATGCTGTTTGCATTAAAAGTCCTTCAAGGGCCAATAACTTTCTTTAACTGGCTGAGTGATAAGACTTATTTATCATCTGTTATGAGAAATAATATCTGTGAACATTTTTGTACATTTATTCAGCTTTTTTTTTTCATCATCATCATTTCGCAAGAAATGCTTCCACCCATTTTTCTTTTTTACCGCGTTTCGTCCCCTCTGAACATCCAACGCTCTCGCTTTAACACTAGCTGTAACGCAAATTTTTAAATTCTCGAATTCTTGTATATTCTAAAATGAAATATTTCAACATCCAAATCCCGGTGTGACACATTCTCACTTAATCATTACATTACTAATTTTATTCAATTTTAATCAAATGAATGCATTTTATTTACTTCTGGGCTTCCGAAGTCCACAATGACAGGAACTGATATTTTGAAGATTAATCTTGTAGAAGGCAATAAATATTATTACTCACGCTATCTCTCTCATCTTCATCAAGTCACGCTGACAGTACGGATTTTCCTGACTCTCTCTCTCTCTTTCTCTCTCTCTCTCTCTCTCTTTCTCCATCCGTCCCTATCATCTATCGCCACTGGCATGTCTTCCAAATATCATTCTCTCTGCACACTGAACTCGTGTAAAAAAAAAAGTTTTTGCTGGTCGGTCAACACTGGCACGCCCATGTGTAGGGGTCTCTAGAAGAGAGGCGCTAAGATATTCATCAATCAATGAATTGCAGAAATAGTGTAAGCAGAATACAAAAAATGACCAAGAAACCACTTTCAGTCGTAAAAAAAAAGTAGATAAAGAAAAGAAAAGACAAGAAAAACAATAACTTTTTAGACAGAAATTTAGGATTGTTTCTTTCTAGTAAATAAAAGGGGAAAAAAATTTAAGAATTACATCTTCATAGTTTTTTTTTTTCAAGGTTTTGGATATCGAATGTTACGGAAAAATGTCAGTTTTTATTCATATCAAATAAAAATGGTGGAACTTTAATGAGAAGTAAATTATATTAAGAAATAATGTTTTATTCTGTGTCACAAGTAGGATGCGTCACAATGTCAATTTACAAGCGGAGTTTAACAGGTTCGAACTCAGAGTTTTCCTTCCCCTAAATCCATTACCATACCAAAGTTAAGAAGCCCTGTCTCTCCAAAGATTTTTCCATAGCTATATGGACAATAGTTGGATTCATACCTTTCCCATTAACAACCGCGGGTCACCGTGCCCATTTCCTATGATGATAACCGTTGCATCACGAGTGCTTCCTCATTTTTTTTCTTGTTTGACTACCAAATAATCTCTCAATAAGGAAGTAGTTGGTGCCCGTGGTGTAAAGGTTATCCTTGCAGGAAATGGACACGGTGACACGAGTTTAAATTCCTGGACGAGACTGATTGCATTTCACATAGCACGAATGCCCTTGGGAAAGGTATGAATCCGATTATTCTCCCTCCAGCTATGGGTAAATAGTAGGACAGACTAGGTTCTTCAGCCTTGGTGAGGCAACTAGTCTAGGAGAAGGAAAACTCTGAATTCAAACCGGTTAAACTCCGCTTAAAAATAGACCTTGTGTCATATCCTGCCCGAGCGGAGGGGTTGGGTAAATATGATAAGGAAGTAGTTGGTGGTCAAAAAGAAACTTTTTCAACTCTATAGGGCATGGGTGACTATTGTGAAGTAATATTCAGCATATCATTGTCAGTGAGTTCGATTCTTACTGGGTGTCCCACTCTTTTGGCCAAGCTTATTTTAGTAAATGCCAATAAATATGTCATCAAACAAGGTAACGCTGTAATAATTGTTGGTGTTGGTGTTGGTGGTGGTAGGTGCAGTAGTTGTAGTCGTCGACGTAGTAGTGATAGTCGAGGAGTGAAGACATGGCGTTATGTGAGAAGAAAAGTGGAGGGAACTAGATTGGTTTTGGGTGTGGTAGGGGTTGGTTTTGAATTCGTTAATCCAATTACGATGTAATTAGCAGTTCAACTGTCGATTTCTTTGTTATTAGAGTTCATTAAAACCCGATAAATTAGTTAGCCGATAATTAAATTTGAAAAAGAAAAAAAAAGAGATCTTGTTCGAATTAAGAAGATTTGAAGTTTTTTTTTTCTCTCCTTGTTTCGGAGTTCTGTGTTATTTTATTATATTTTTGTTTTGATTTTATCCGTTAACGATTCGTTCTGATTGAGAATTGGTTATTTTTTATATTTATGTGTGTTTAAGGATTTATTTTTGGCTTTCGCGAGAACAGCCTAATGGATGTCTGGATAAAGATAATTACTAAGCCGAGGCTAAGACCAAATGATAGAAAATAAAGTTAGTTGTAGTGTATTGCACCGGTTTTCCAACTAAAATGCGTCTGTTTATCTTGAAAATCTGCATTCCAATCCTTGCCACTTACTGAATCTTGAACTCTGATAGCAATGGTAAATACTCAACTATTTAAGCCTTAAAACAGGTTGGTTGGTTTATATAGCATGTATATCCTTTTTGGGTTATTTTTATGCTGAAGTCCCAGAAATAATTTAGGCATTCTATCATATACGGTGTAAAATCTCTAAAATTATCTTAAACAGTTAAACACAGCATACTTAGTAGCAGAATAAATGTTTTAAGAGCCAAAATATTAATAAAGTTCATAATCGCTTTAACAAGATAATCACATCATAGTTGAAATATTAATGTTTTAAGAGCCAATGTATTAATTAAGTTCATAATCACTTTAACAAGATAATCACATCCCACTTAATTGAAATATTAATGTTTTAATATCTAGTGTGTTAATAACATCTATAATTATTTTAAAACAGGTGAATACATAACATATTTTGCAATATAAATGCTTTGAGGGCCAATGTATTAATAAAATTTACAATCATTTTAAGCTAACAAACATGATATTTGGGCTCCTCGTATGTTGAAATGGTTATCAAGTTAGACTAGCAAACTATGAGAGTTCAAGTCTCATTGGGTGCTCCATTCATTGGTTTCTTATATAGAGGGACCAGTTAAAATAAACTTATATATGCCAAATGACGGTCTTAAAATTATATATATATATATATATATATATATATATATATATATATATATATATATAAGAAAGTAAATATGGATCTAAATCCAACAGTATGAAGAAAGCAGAAAAACAGAATAATCCAAATAGGTGCCAAATCTATACAAAAAAACTTAATAAATTACTCAAACATACATAATCAATTGCAATATTTATGTTTTAAGTGCTAGTGTATCAATCTTAGGCTATAATTTTAAGTATTATCTATTAACTACTTATTTGATTTATAGATCGAACCCTACCAAGTGCTACCAATCTGGTTAGGTGTGAATATGGATATAATTGCAATGAAGTAATGACTCCACAATTCTTGTGCTCAACCCCAACCAAGTGGTAGTTGGTAGAACTGAAATTTCACCACTATTTGTAATTTAGTGTTATATTCTGGATGCTCTTAAACAGAAACAGTATTATGGAAATATATTTAAATTAAAAGATTGTGTTGCATCTACTTTTCAAACAAGATCACCTTTAAAATCAGCCTTCTGATATCTCTTTCTAGACTTGTTACTTTACTAAGTCTTTAAAAAACTCTGCCTAACAATTTACCTAGGAGAATTGATGGATTCATGTCTTTTCTAAAGGCTTTAGCACGAAGTGAAACGCGAATAGCTTCGTCTAGGGTTTGAACTCGAGTCCCCAATTCGACTTCTTACATCGATAACCATTATGCTATAGTGTGCCTCCGCAAAGACTATTTCATAGGAATAGGTACCGTAACCTAGGGTGGTCTGTATTCCAAACTACGAAAAGCACAGTAAATAATAAAAACGGTGGGCTTGAAGGAACTCACTGTACTGACACGACGAACCTGCTAATCAAGCATTGATGATATAACCAGCATAAAACATCAAATCAACGGCAAAAAACAAACAAACAAACAAACAAATAAAAAAAAACAAGTTATTTTTTCCGTTTGATCCTTTCGATCCTTGTACTTCGCTGACTGACGTCCGAGCGGAAATTGAGGCCGAGTTTATGAAATATTTGGTCACTAATTAGTTTTATAATTGAAAATTGTTTCCTTCTAATTTCCATGGTTTAACGATTCTCTTGTTCATCCCACTCTTTGAATTATCCCTCGCCATCGAGAAAATAACAGAGACGTGTTGGTTTTTGTTAGTGTTTTGCACCGCCCATAACCAGTCGTCCACCCCTCAGCGTAATGAAGGTGACCCTTCGTGGCTTGAAGACATGGCGCAGCTTTGTGAATTTGGCAAACATTGAATTTTGGCCCCCAAGCAAATAGAAGCTGAATATTAAAAATAAAATAATATAAAGAACTTGATTATAAATAAACACGCCTTTGTGTAATTGGGCATCTGCTATCGAGTAATCTTGGACACTTCATACAGAGTAATAGTTAGCTAACTAGGTTAGCAAACTACTGTTAGGGAGTTCAGTTCCATGTGGGTGTTAGCCCAATCAGCTGGGGCTTTAAAATATATCGACCGCAGAGGAGTAAGACCCCGCCCCAACGATTCTCCTAGATATGACATTAAATCATCTGATGGTAAGGCTCTAGTAATGCTGGAGCTTTAGGGCATGTTGAGTACCCCTTCATTGCCATCGCTTACAGGTCCTCCCTGGCCCGGAGTGGCAGTACCTGATAAGGTCCTATCAATGGGTCAAATAGAACTGTTTGACATGTAAACTGAGTGCAAACAAATGGCTTATGCTAAATCGAATTGTTAGAAAGCAAACTGCTTGATCATTTAATTGTGTGTAAAGAAATGACTGATGTTTAATAGAGTTAATTGTGATTCGTAGCAATACTTGGAACAATTTAACTTCGTTGACTTATGCCAAACTGAATTGTTAGAAATAGAATTGTTTCATCATTTAACTGTGTTTATCTACAAAATGTGCTTACAAATCTTGTATCTAATATAAATGCAAAAACAGAATTTGCTATTAAAAAACTATCAATGGTTGATATAACATAAAAACAAACCTAATTCCTGTTTTGCACTGTCGGCTGGGACTGTAGAATACATTGACTGCACATCTGCAGAAGGGTAAGACCACTACCAATGAGTGTCCTGAATATGACACTAAAAAATCTGATGATGAGGTTCCAGTGATGCTGGGGCTTTGGGGAATGCAGATCACCCCTTCATTGCCATTGCTCCCAGGTCCACTCTGGCCTGGCGTGGTAGCACCTGACAGGACCCTATCTATGGGTTAAATAGAACTAATGGCATACTTATGTTAAACTGAATTGTGTGACTAAACTGAATACTTTGAAATAGAAATGTTTTTGACAATTAAACTGTACCTACATTTAAACTGCGTGCTTATGCTAAACTGAATTATTTGAAATGCATCTGTTTTTTGACATTGAAACAGTACTTACACTAAACTGATTTGTTTAATATAGAACTGTTTTGACATTTAACTGTGTGCAAACAAAATCTCTATTTATACTAAACTGAATTAGAACTGCTTGACTAAACTGAATAGCTTGAAATAGAAATGTTTTTCAAAATTAAACTATATACTTACATTTAAACTGCCTACTTATCCTAAACTGAATTGTATGAAGTAGAACTATTTTCATAAAAATGGTTTTTGCGTTAAATAACCTACAAAGGCTGATATGCTATAAAACCCAAACAACCAACCTAGTTAATTCCTGTTGGGGCGCTGTATTTCTGGATTTGTGTCAAACTAAACGAAATTTTGGAAATCACTATAATAAAGAAACGCTTCTTGCGAATGGTTTACTGATCATGGCAAATCCATTTTATATTTGACGGCTAATCAACTCCCTCAGGGTTTTTTAATACAGAAATTTGATTCATTTCAAATAGTTTAGATTTAGTAACTATATTTTCTATTTATAACAACAGTGATGCTATTTAACCTTTTGCTGAGGGATTAGAGGATTCAATACCTTTTCCAAGGGTATTAGACCGTAAGTAAATGTAATACATAGGCCTCTATGGAATATAAGTGCTATAATCAAAGAGAATGGCTTCGAACTGACGAAGAAAAGAAGCAGAAGATACCCCGCAACAACAATTACCGATGCCGACTACGCCGATGACATAGCGATACTGGCAAATACACCTGACCAAGCCGAAACACTTCTACATAGTTTGGAACGAGCAGCAGCAAGCATAGGCCTCTATGTTAATGCACACAAAACGGAATATATGTGCTATAATCAAAGAGAATGGCTTCGAACTGACGAAGAAAAGAAGCAGAAGGTACCCCGCAACAACAATTACCGATGCCGACTACCGCCGATGACATAGCGATACTGGCAAATACACCTGACCAAGCCGAAACACTTCTACATAGTTTGGAACGAGCAGCAGCAAGCATAGGCCTCTATGTTAATGCACACAAAACGGAATATATGTGCTATAATCAAAGAGAATGGCTTCGAACTGACGAAGAAAAGAAGCAGAAGATACCCCGCAACAACAATTACCGATGCCGACTACCGCCGATGACATAGCGATACTGGCAAATACACCTGACCAAGCCGAAACACTTCTACATAGTTTGGAACGAGCAGCAGCAAGCATAGGCCTCTATGTTAATGCACACAAAACGGAATATATGTGCTATAATCAAAGAGAATGGCTTCGAACTGACGAAGAAAAGAAGCAGAAGGTACCCCGCAACAACAATTACCGATGCCGACTACGCCGATGACATAGCGATACTGGCAAATACACCCGACCAACCCGAAACACTTCTACATAGTTTGGAACGAGCAGCAGCAAGCATAGGCCTCTATGTTAATGCACACAAAACGGTATACACCGACTGCATCTCTGAAGAAAGGTAAGACCCCGCCTCATGAACGAGAGTCGAAGATATGACACTTAACCATCTGATAGCGAGGCTATATTCCTAGAGCTCTGGGGGATGTAATTACTCCCAGGTCCACTCTGACCTAGTGTGGTAGTACATTTTCGGCTTTCATCAAAAGGTCAAGAGAATGCCGATGACATAGCGATACTGGCAAATACACCCAACCAAGCCGAAACACTACTGCCTAGTTTGGAACGAGCCGCAGCAAGCATAAACCTCTATGTTAATGCACAGAAAACGGAATATATGTGCTATAACCAAACGGGGGACATCTCCACTCTAGAAGGAACCCCACTTAAACTAGTAGACAAATTCACGTACCTAGGAAGCAGCGTAGAATCAACCGAAAAGGACATCGAAACGAGGTTAACGAAAGCATGGACAGCTATCAATAGGCTATCGATTATATGGAAATCAGACCTAACCGATAAAATAAAACGCAGTTTCTTCCAGGCAGCGGTCACATCGATACTGCTATATGGATGCACTACATGGACTCTAACAAAACGGCTGGAGAAGAACCTAGACGGCAATTACACAAGAATGCTGCGTGCAATCCTGAACAAGTCCTGGCAGCAGCACCCCACAAGACACCAACTGTACGGCCACCTGCCCCCTATCACGAAAACTATTCAAGTTAGACGAACTAGACATGCAGGACACTGCTGGAGAAGCAGAGATGAACTCATAAGAGATGTACTCTTATGGATCCCCACACATGGCCGCGCAAAAGCAGGACGACCAGCTCGAACGTACATTCAGCAGCTATGTGAGGATACAGGATGTTGTCCTGAAGACCTACCTAGGGCGATGAACGATAGGGAGGAGTGGCGAGAGAGGGTCAGGGATATCCGTGCTGCCAGCGCGATATGATGATGATGAAATGTAATACCACGACTGGATTTCGAACTCGCTTACTTCGAGGCCTGAGTCCAGTATGTTAACCACTACATCACAAAGAAAGGCGCCTCTGGTGGTGTAATGGTTAGCAAGCTCGACTAGCAAACCTACACGAGTGAGTTCGAGTCTCATTGGGTGCCCCTTTCATATGGCCTTGTGCCACATCTAAGCAAAAAGCTTAGTAAATTTCCACTACATCACAAAGACACTCCCTTGCCAAGTAATCTTATCTAATGCTAATGATTTATAAGTTTTAAAGTAACAACTTGTATCTAAAAACATATTTTCTTTACACAGTTATATGGTTCTACGTATTCATTTTTTGCGCTAATAATTTGCAAACATTTGTATGATTCTGAATAATAATACTCATCCTTTGTAAATAGTGATATATATTTCCCAACTCTTCCTCTCGGGCAGGATATGACACAAGCTCAATTTTTTAAGCGGAGTTTAACAGGTTTGAATTCAGAGGTTTCCTTCTTCTAGACTAGTTGCCTCACCAAGGCTGAAGAACCCAGTCTGCTCTATTATCTACTCATAGCTGGAAGGAGAATAATTGGATTCATACCTTTACCAAGGGTATTAGTGCTATGTGAAATGCAATCAGTCTCGTCTAGGATTTGAACTCGTGTCGCCGTGTCCATTTCTTCGACGATAACCATTACACCACGCGCACCTCCTTTACACCACGTGTACCTCCTAAAATAATTTGTAAATAGTTATAGCTTCAAGTAGATATTTCTAATACATTAATTTGCATACAGTTTTTTTTTTTTCAGGTATTCTTATTTAACATTGATATAATTCGATTTAACAATTATCATTTATTTGCACACAGTCGTATAGTTTCGCGTTTTTCTACCTAATACTAATATCTAAAAACTCGAGTAAAATAGTTAGTTATCCGAATTTCTGAAACGAAGCTTGATGAGTTTTATCATTCACGGTTTTCGGACTTTTCTCTTCATTCTTATTAATATATTCACAACGTTTCTGACGATATGTCCTCCGGCCTTCAGGTGTTTCTTGTCGAACTCTTGAGCCAATTCGGAACTTTGAACCACGCCCTATATTTAATCCACGTGGGTCGTAGGCTCTGATTCCGTTAATTTGGCACAAGTGATAAGTATTCCTGTATTGTTACTCTCCAGCAGTCAGGATTGAACTTGCAACCTCCAGATGATTGTCATTAGAAGTTTAGGGAACCAATTCTTATAACCGTTACGCTAGGTATCCTGCTGAACTGTTCAGAGTGAATTTTTGTTACCAACAAAATAGTTACCAACAAACTATTCGCTTACAAATTATGTATATATAAAACAAGAATTAGCATTGAATAACCAATACAAGTTGATACGACATAAAGCACCAATCAACCATTAGTAACAATTTTAATTTAAAAAAAAAATCCCTTTGTCATTTTACAGTCGTATTCCAGGAGAGTTTTTATTTGTCGAAGCACCTTCTAAACCACTCTTTAGGTATTATATGAAGATGATATCTCCCAAATGTTCAGTGGGGTGTCCTCGTGGTGTAATGGTTAAAGCGATGGACAGCAGAATCGTAGAAAGCGGGTTCGAACTCTAGTCGCGCTATTACATTCACTTTCAGACAAATACCATTGGGAAAGGTATGAACCCCCTTATCCTCCCACCTATGGGTTAAATAGTACAACTGCTGTTCTTCTTGAGGGAGGGCTTTGGTATTAAATAACCTACAAAGGTTGATATGCCATTAAACAAAGAAACCAAACCAAATCTTCGTATCTTATTCTAGAGACTTTTAAGTTTGAGAAACCATGAAAAGTTGCACGAAAGTAGATTTGATTACTAAGGCGTCTACTACATTTGCATAATCCTGTGTTTCACTGAAAGTACAGTTCAAAAATTTTCGAAATTGGCTTCATATTTTTTTAGGTTGACACTGAGACAGGTAGATTACGTTCAAGCGGAGTTTAACAGGTTTGAATTCAGAGGTTTCCTTCTTCTAGACTGGTTGTCTCACCAAGGCTGAAGAACAAGGCTGAACATCACTTCCTTACAACAGAAGTTGTTCAACTATGAAAATGACTTCATTTAAATCTCAAATTCTAAATTTTAATATAACACATTAAAGATTCAATCTCTATTCTTTTATTTATTATTATTACACTTCGTATTAGTAAAATAATATCGTCTCTTTATATTACGTTCACATTGAGTAAACAGACCTTATTCCTAATCTTGGAAAAATGACGCTAGACAATCTTAATAAAATATTACTCCTCATGGTCTGAAAAAAAAAAAACGAAGAAAATTATCTCTTAGGACAGATTTGAAAGCATTACTTTTCTGTCAGATATTTTTATCAACCGATTAAACAAAGCGGCTATTAAGAGGCCGGCTACATGGCGATACGAGTAATAAACAATAACCGCATTTGAAAACGACGCTCTTTGATAAAAATGACAAATGTAATAATAGTAAGCAATATCATTTCTCTTGGGAAAACCAGCAAAGAACATTGAAACTGAAAAGCACAAAAGATAAAAACGAAGGAAGTGTGTTTGGTATCAGGCTGTCGAAAGCGACACTGATAATACCAGTCTGTGAAAAATGGCGACAGTTCTTCGAATCTATTATTTGACAATAGAGAACGCCATCACCAAAAAAAAAAAAAGAAAAAAAAAAAAAAGAAAAAACAAGACAAAAAAAAACAAACTCTGACATCATCATCATCTTCACCATTTTCATCATTATCAACAACAACAAAAAAAAAAACAACAACAAAGAAACGAAAACGAATCAAGGATCCAAAAATGAAGACGAAGAAGACAGTAGAAGAAGATAAAAGCCAAAACAAACATGAAATACAGGATAAAAGACATGACCTATGGTACATCGATACAGAACGGATACCCCAAATACAGAATAGAGCTGGCTTTTTGAAGGAATTAGTTAAAAACCAAATCACACAGATCATTACTGCTGTTACGTTTTGGGTACTTGATAACTTTTCTCGGAAATTCGTCGAGACGAAAAGGTTGTCACTTGATCCCATCAATAAAAGAAGTCGCCATATACAAATTTACAGCTTAGTTTCCAGGTTTATTAACGTATAAATTATAAACTTGAATTCATACACAATAGTATACCCTATCGAATATCAATCAGATTTGATGATAATCTTTATTTCTGATGAACTTCTGTCTACCAGAATAGGCTTCATCTTCCATCGAGTCTTATCCATTAAAAAATGCCTCAGCCCAGTTGAATATACCGACTGCGTCTCCACAATGAGTTTTCTGGATATGATATAAAATAATCTAATGGTGAGGCTCTAGTAATGATGGAATGGCAGTACTTAAATGGGTCCTATTTCTTGATCGAATAGAACTGTTTGACATGTAAACTTTGTGGAAAAAATGATTTTTGCTAAATTGAATTGTTAGAAATAGAACTGGTTGATTATTAAAGTTGTTGAATAGTAGCTCGTACCACGTGACTTCCGGTATCTCAGAGGTATAAAAGACGTTTCTTGAGCACGTCGGTACTGAAAGATCTCGGTCAGTAGTAAGACCAACTTCGGACGTAGCACCCCCAGCGTGAGACTTATGATATTTATCGGACTGTACTACTTCAGTTAATAAATAATCAAGTCTATTTCGCTGTGTATGTCTTCCTTACCACGATACAACAAAGTGTGAGTAAATAAATCACTGATGTTTAATTGAATTGTTAGTGGTGCAGAGCAATAGTTGGAAAGATTTAACTTTGCTGACTTATTCTAAATTGAATAATTAGAAATAGAACTGTTTGATCATTTAACTGTATGTAAAAATGTGTTTACTAATGATAAATTTAATATATATGTAAAAACGGGATTTCTCATAAGATAACCAATAATGGTGGATATGCCATAAAACCAAACCAAACCAAATCAAACAATCAGAATTGATGTTTATCTTTATTTCTGATGAACCTCGGTCAAACAAAGAGGGCTTCATCTTCCATCGTCGCTCAGCCACTATAAAATGCCTTGCTCAACTTTAAACACTACTGGGGATAGGAAATCATTCCATCAAGGAAAGGAAGTTCCTGCGGCGTCTGACTAAAGAGTAGGACTTTGGTCTCGAAGTAAACGTTTTCGAGTTGCAGCCATCCTAGTGCATTCAATTTCGGACTAATTTCCTTGGGAAAAGTATGAAACTCCCTTATCTTCGCAGTTATACGTTAAATACTATCACTGTTGTTCTACTATAAGGATGCCTTTAGCTCTAAATAATCTTGTCCAGTCAGCTGGGGCTGTAAAATACACCGACTACCCCTTTGCAGAGGGGTAAGACCCCTCAGTGAGTGTCCTGTATATTACATTAAACAGTCTGATGGTAAAATTCCAGTGATTCTAGGGCTTTGGGGAATGCAGATCACCCCTTCATTGCCATTGCTCCCAGGTCCACTCTAGTCCGGCGTGGTAGCACCTGATAGGGCCCTATCAATGGGTTAAATAGAACTAACGGCATACTTATGCTAAACTGAATTGTGTGACTAAACTGAATACTTTGAAATAGAAATGTTTTTGACAATTAAACTGTACTTACATTTAAACTGCATGCTTATGCTAAACTGAATTATTTGAAATGGAACTGTTTTTTTGACATTGAAGCAGTACTTACACTAAACTGGTTTGTTTAATATAGAACTGTTTTGACATTTATCTGTGAGTAAACAAAATTTTTACTTATACTAAACTGAATTAGCTGAATTAGAACTGTTTGAATAAACTGAATAGCTTGAAATAGAAATGTTTTTCAGAATTAAACTGTGCTTACATTTAAACTGCCTACTTATCCTAAACTGAATTGTTTGAAATAGAACTATTTTCATAAAAATGGATTTGGCGTTAAATAACCTAAAAGGGTTGATGTCATAAATCCCAAACAACAAACCAACTAAATAATCCAAGAAGATTAATATGCCATTTCTTAAAAAAACCAAACCATCTCCATGAATCTTATTTTATTTCTGCCTCATTGCCCAGCAGTTTTGCTCATGATTTATCACTCATCGTTATTGATATTCGTCTGCTTCATTTAGGAGACACTCAGTAAAAAATACTTCTAACAATCCACGATGCATCCGAGGTAATGGAATTAGTGACCCTGATTCAAATCCAAGTCGAGGGTGCTTGCGTCTCACTTCACGCTAATGACCTTAGGAACGGCCTCAATACATCTGTTTCCCTCCCCCATCTTTAGCCAAAGAGTTTGTAAGACTTTAAACTTGATTAGGAAACCAGTCTTCGAGAAAGTAAACTGAATTCAAACCAGTAGTATTCTGTTTAAAATTGACTTTGTCATATCCTGTCTTTAGGGGAGGGTTTGAGCTGATACAAACAATACATCGTTATTCAACTAAAAGTGAAATAAATTTGTTGCTTTCATCCGATTTCAAAGTAAACATTGATCATATAATTTTTTTATCAGGATGGCCTATCCACCCAATAAAATAAAGACTCATTCTCATTAGTTTCTTGACAAACCAGGTATGCATTATTTGCTTGTTAAGCGACTCATGTACTGTAATGAAATTCAAGCCGAACGAGAAAACCTTCACGTTTGAGTTCGAGTCTCACTGGGTGCCCGATTCCTAAAGTCTTGTGCCACATCTAAGCAAAAAGCTTACTAAATCACTACTACATTCCCTGCTATCCATAACAGACGTTTTGAGTAGAAAAAAAAGGCTTTTGATATGGTTTCATTTAGTTGTTTCTTTTTTGGCATATCAACCCTTGTGGGCTATTTAATAGCAAATCCAGTTTTTATATATATTTATATATAAATACACACACACACACACACACACATATATATATATATATACATGTATATATATATATATATATGTGTGTGTGTGTGTGTGTGTGTGTATTTATATATAAATATATATAAAAACTGGATTTGCTATTAAATAACTATGTATATATATATATACATATATATGTGTGTGTGTGTGTATTTATATATGAATATATATAAAAACTGGATTTACTATTGAATAACCCACAAGGGTTGATATGCTCCAAAAAAACCCAACAAAATGAAACCAAATCACACACACACACACACACACACACACACACACATATATATATATATGTGTGTGTGTGTGTGTGTGTGTGTGTGGTTTTTAACCAAATCTTTTGGAGATAATATTTTCAAACGAGTCAGAGCACATTTTTGACACACTGTTAAATGATTTCAAGTATTGTTAACAAACACTTATAATTCTTTTTAATATTAATCATTTGTTTGCTACCAGTTAAATTGTTTCAGGTATAGTATATTATCAAATGGTTTTATTTGGCCAATAGATGGGACTAGGTACTAACTATCCGAGTCAATGTCAACCTGGCAGTGATGACAATGAAGAGGTATTCTGCATTTCCCAAAGGCCCAAAACTGGAGACTCGCTATTAGATATAGTTTCATGATTTGACCAACAGATTTGTGGAGGTGCCCGTGGTGTAGTCGTTATCGCCGTAGGAAATGAACACGGCGATACGAGTTCAAATCCTGGACGAAACTGATTGCATTTCACATAGCACTAATACCCTTGGGAAAGGTATGAATCCAATTATTCTCCCTCCAGCTATGGGTAAATAGTAGGATAGACTAGGTTCTTCAGCCTTGGTCTAGTCTAGGAGAAGGAAAACTCTGAATTCAAACCTGTTAAACTCCGCTTAAATATTGACCTTGTGTCATATCCTGCCCGAGCGGAGGGGTTGGGTAAATAGTACCGACAGATGGTACTCTAACACGTACAACAATTTCTATGGCTAAATGGACTTGTGAATTATGGAAATGAAGCAGTACAACACTTTCGCTAAAGCCCCTAATTTTGAGCTTCAATATCTGATAGTTTCGTGTTATATATTAGACACTCATTTCGGGATGGGATCCCAAAACTTTGAAGAGATGCTGCTGGTATATTCTACAACCAACGCTAACTGGGTAGCAGAATCTTTTGTCGAAAACTTTCAGCGTCAATAGGTTACAGTAAAGTAATTGTAAAACTCCCGGTTTTCGATTTAAATAAAAACAACTTCCAAATACACAAACAATTTTGAAGAAAGTTTGAATTAAAAAAGAAAGTAAGAAATGAATATATAGAAAGATCTTTAAAAAGGAAAACGTGTTCAACTTTGTTAAGTTGAGTTGCCTTGTCAACAAAGCATTGGAAAGCAAAGCGAGATTTTATGTGGATTATCTTCTTTATAATCTGACAAGTGTTTCATTTCGTCGGTCTTTGTCATTTCGTCGGAATTGGAATGGGGAAAAAAAAGACGATGCATAATCAGCGGCGAATCCGAATTCTTGAAAAGTGTTTTTTTTTTTCTTCAAGTATAATCTACATTTGCTTTCTATCTCCTTTTCTCTCTATCTATCACTTCCTAACTTATTTCTTTTCTATTCGTATTTATTTATTGTTTTCCGTTCTCACCCAAAATCCCCTTTTGGGTCGAAATCTCATTCGCAGAAAATGTATGTTGAAAAGTAAATTGACTCATATTTTGCATCAACAAATTAATGATTTTTAGGGAAGGTTTTCATATTGAAAACCT
Organism: Sepioteuthis lessoniana; assembly: GCA_963585895.1. NCBI lineage: Eukaryota > Metazoa > Mollusca > Cephalopoda > Myopsida > Loliginidae > Sepioteuthis > Sepioteuthis lessoniana. Next base: position 60,516,506 of record OY757927.1, on the reverse strand, counting down.
TTATTAAAAAATTATCAACAATCATTCTGAATGTCCAGTAAGTAGAGCCAAGAATTCACTGAATTTATCCCCTGTAGTAGAATAAGACCCTAACCCAAAATACAATCAGACAGTCAACTGGACTTAGAATACAGGCTGCATATCCTGTACCGAGGTAAAATCCCCACCATCCCCCCAAAATCAGCTGTCCTTGGTATGACACAAAACTGCAATTGAATGTGAAGTACACCCTCATTACCATTACTCCCAGGTCCACTTTGAGATCGTGAGGTAGTAACTATTAGAGTTCAATCTTTGGGTTTAATAGATCTATTTAAAAATAATCTTATTTGATACGACCGTGTGCAAAAAAAAAAAAACAAATCAAAAAAACAAAAAACAAAGAAAAAGGGAAAAAAAAACTCTTTCAAAAGCAACATTACAAAAATGTAAATGTGAATATATATAATGAATGAGATTCCATAAATTGACCCAAGATAGGTTGACATGCCGTTAAAATCAATCAATTATTATCGCTGTCAGACATAAATTAGTCCTAATAAGAATAGTCTCATTTCTCTCATTTTTCCAGTCAAGGAAATGAAAGGCCGACCAGAAACGGTTTTCCACAGTATCTCTCCTATCCAAAAATACCACGTGCCACTTAACAAACTGTGTCCAGAATAGAACTTGTTCTATATAAACGTTCCTTCATCATTTTCATTCCAGTATCCTGAATTATGATATAATACATAGTCTGGTTATATCATAATTCAGGATACTGGAATGAAAATGATGAAGGAACGTTTATCTGACTTGTCTGACAAAAACAAACACACTTGATTTCTTAATTGAATATGAATTCAGAGAATTTCAGGATACTGGAATGAAAATGATGAAGGAACGTTTATCTGACTTGTCTGACAAAAACAAACACACTTGATTTCTTAATTGAATATGAATTCAGAGAATTTCAGGATACTGGAATGAAAATGATGAAGGAACGTTTATTTGACTTGTCTGACAAAAACAAACACACTTGATTTCTTAATTGAATATGAATCCAGAGAATTTCTTAATTGAATATGAATTCAGAGAATTAAACATAAATTGATCTCACTAGATGCTCCCCATAAATAAGGCCTTTTGCCACAATTAAGCAAATTTTAGTGTTATATAACATATGCCATAGATTTTCGGTTCGTTCCTGGGACCCTGTGTGCTTTGACAAGCTGTCACGTTGTGATTAGTAAAAAGGCAGCACGATCGGGTCAATCGTGTACAACAGGTGTGTAACCGGAAGGAGAACACGTGATGAGAACCACGTGGTTAGATTTAGAGAGAGTGCAGAGAATCGCAGTCGAGCGTGGAACACGCAGCCGATCAGGTCGTCTCTGATGAGTTTGCAAGGAGTGCAAGCGTTGGCACCCCTGGGTCCCGGAAGAAGATATGGGAAGAAAAAGTCTTCTCTACGAGTATATGTCTCTCAAGCCATCTCTCATACACAAACAGAAACATCAACTTTTTCGAGAATAAAGTGTGAGAGATATATTCTTATGAAGAAGAAGCGTTTCATTCGTTCATCAAGTCGCGTAAATCAATGTTATGATTATGGCAATACAATTTTTAGTGTATTTGGTGCCGTGACCAGGATTTGGGACATGAGTATGGTCCTTTTATGGTTTTGAGATTCTTCAAGGAATTACAGAGGGTCCTATTGTGGTTTTGGTGGATGAGAGATGCATCTGTATTGTACTTTGATGCATGCATGTCGGGATAGCCAACCGCGCGAAGAATAGTATGAAATCAATTTAGATAATAATTAGCCTGGGCAAGTGTTACAGAGTGAAAAGGTTGCCTTCTTATTGTTTAAAGATTGTATTATTTTTGCTGTTGTTCAGGTAATTTTTTTGTTTTTGTTTTGTGTGAGGTGTTGCGGGAAGATGGAGAGAGACGTGAATGAATTGTACATACGTGGACTTTTTGAAAAATGGCATAGAGAGGAATGTTATATAACATATGCCATGAATTTTCTGTTCATTCCTGGTGCCCCCGAGTGCTTTGACAAGCTGTCACATTCTGATTAGTAAACAGGGCAGCACAATCGGGTCACTCGGGTACAACAGGCGTGTAACCGGAAGGAGACCACCCGATGAGAACCACGCGGTCAGATTTAGAAAGAGTGCAGAGAATCGCAGTCGAGCGTGGGACAAGCAGCCAATCAGGTCGTCTCTGCCGAGCTTGCTAGGAGGTGCAAGCGTTGGCACCCCCTGTCTTCCGGAAGAAGATATGGGAAAGATATGGGAAGAAGTCCTCTCTCTGAGTATATGTCTCTCCATGCATCTCTCACACACCACAGAAACATCAACCCTTTCGAGTGTGAGAGATATATTTTTATAAAGAATTAGCGTTTCGTTCGTTCATTGAATTGCGTAAATCAATGGTATGATTATCGCGATACAACATTAATAAATTACCGGAACTGATATCACACTTATTGCAGGTTTTCTTTTCGTCTTCTTTCTGTATATTTATTTCTAAATTCTTCTTCATTCCAATTTATTTTTTCCCAAAAAGTCCTGGTGCTTAAGTGAGTTTATGAAAAAGTCTCTGCTATGAACATATTGAAGATAAAAGAAATGATTTATTGTCAATTGATAACGAGAAAAACACTTTAACCAAAATCAACTTGCACTGGTTTATTTTCTTTAAGATTAACCACTGGAACGAGCTTGATTTTCCAAAGTTTTTCCACATTCCCAGAAAATGAAATGACATTCAAAAACGTGTGCTTGAGATAGAAGACAATGTGATTAAATTTTGGTTATAAATTTCACTAATTGCTTTCTAAAAAAATTCGATTTTGTAATTCTGATAAAAAATTAGCTGATCCATACTAATTATCACCATCAAATATAGATCAAATCTGATTTTTGTTGCACTTTGCTCAGTTTGGAAATTGACATTTCAATTTGAATAGAATATCGTTTTTTGGTCATCCGAAAATGCCTCGTGCCACCTCAAAACATATACCCAGGAGAAAATATCTTATTCGTAAAATTAAATTTATTTCTCACTTATTGTCATAAGTTCTGTTTGGTTTAGTTTCTTTATTTTTAATTGGATAGCAAACTTCGTGAGGTATTCAGAGCCAAAATCATCTTAGTAGAAGAACAGTGATGGTATGTTGTACTCTCTACATAATGGACTCGCCCTCCTCCATAAATACACGTCAACGGAGCGTCAGAGGAATTGGGCAGACCCACGTAACACATTTACGTGTGATACCACTTGCGTAGTGGACGGAGAGACGCTACTCCACTGGACTCTCAGCTTCCTATTAACTAACTACTGTTTAACTAGGTTCATTTGTATCTTATTTCTGTTACTAGAATATATATGTTTTTCTATCAACCTTTTTGCGTTCCTCGTGTCTTTCTTTTCCTAGCATCACAACACCAACTAGATATCAAACTTGGACAGTTTACTCAAGAAGAACTCAGCAGTGGACCTACAAAAATTAAAAACAGGAAAGCTGGTAGTCTTAATGAAATACAAGGTGCATACGATAAGTTTCCAGACTGAAGTAATCTCCTCCGGCTGCACCGCATTTGTTGTACCGTTCCAACTTCTGGAAGGACCCATGGAAGTCCTCTTGTCTGAGCGTGTCAGTGACCTCTTTCATCTCCTCAATGGTCTCAGAACGACAGCCTCTGAGCTTAGGAAAAAATCAAAAGTCACAGGGAGCAAGGTCTGGACTATAGGGAAGCTGAGGAACTGTCTTAATGCCCATTTTGGTCAAATAATCTGTGACGGAGGATGGAGTTGTGGACTGGTATATTGTCCTGGTGGAAATGCCACTCACCTGATTTGAAGAGTGCTGGCCTCTTCCAACGGAATCTCTTCCTGAACTCCCTTAAAACCTCAACATAATAACCCTAACCCAATCAACACTGGTGTATTGACTTCCTTATTCCTCCCACACCTCTCATCCCTCATAGACTCTCTGTCTTCCTTGAATCTCTTATGCCACTCAAAAACTGATGCTCCATTCATGCAAGATGCTCCAAAAGCAGTCTGAAGAATTCCATATGTTTCTCTGGCATTTTTTACATGTTTAAAATACAACTTTATTGCATATCGTTCGTCTAAAGTGTCAGATTGCATTTTTGAAATTCACCAGCTGTAACAATCAGGCTTTAGTAGGGTGTATTCCAATTTCTGCTGTAGCTGTTCATTTGAACATTAAATCATAAAAATTGGTCTGTCATCTCCCAAGATGTATAGCAATAAAATAATGAATTTTAAAGAGTCTACGACAATTTTAAATGCCCGTACGAAAAATGTGTGGAAACCTATCGTATGCACCTCGTATCTCAAGAAACATGGAAGACAAGGAAATTCGATGACTTACTGCTCCAATATTGCAACGCCCTAAACAATCAGAACACAACAGAGAGATGAAAAAAAGGCTGTAACCTCCATTTCCTTAAGAAAGGTGACTTCGGAATTGCCAAGAACTACCGAGGAATATTCCTTACTTCCATAGTAGTTAAGATTTATGATGCTCTTTTTGTGTTCCCCGTGTCTTTCTTTTACCAGCATCACAACATGGTACTATTTAACAGGAGGGATAAGATATTTCATACTTTTACTAAAAGTATGATTCCGAGAGTGAAATTAAAAGCAAGAATAGTGGTCGAACATACTGATTACAATGATGCAATCAAGTACGTTAGAAATTACACTTTGGGGACTAATCCAGGAACTTGGGCACAGTATTTATCGCATTACACTTTGCGATATATTTTACAGAAAGTTTACATGGTTATATCCGCTGAGAATTGGAAACGATAAACATTCTTTCATCAATTGGAAACGATAAACATTCTTTCATCAACCCGCTTCTCTGAAATCGAACAGCCCTGTCGAAGTGATTTTGGATAGCTTCAGGAAAACTTCTAACGTATGCCTGAAGGAAAAAAATTATATCGATTAAATGCAGTAAAATTATTATGATTAAATACAAAGCTACGAGGCCATTACTAAATAGAAGAAACGAAGTAATATTCAAATACCGATAAAAATTTGATTTAAACTGATAATGCTTTGATTAGAAATGCGGGTGATAGTAAAATGTAGTCCACGATATCAATTTAGGTGAATATAAGTCAGAATATTAACCTTTTATGTGGATATTGGTAGGAATAAAGAATCAATATAACAAAATAGCAATAATAATATTATGATAATAACAATAATCAATAATGATGAATAAAGTAATGTTGATAACCATAGTCGAGGAGTGGGGCCCGCAGGATGCCTTTTCAATAGTTCTACTCCTTTCTCTGGATTGCTTCACTTTACCCTTGATCCCTACCTTATAATGCTGTGTTAAGCAATTCGGAATCAAGTACTATTTTTTAAGTCTTTGGTATGACTCGACCTGGGATTGAACCCCGGTCTACAGGACCATTGGCGAACACTCTACTCATTAGGCCAATAAGAGTAATATAATAATGATTAGATTATCAATTAACAGAAACAACATTAGTTTAAGAACAAGGCAGTTCTTTAATAAAATGATGAAAATGATAAAAACATCTTTAAGCCGTGAATTAAGGCAGTTACAATAGGATCAAATACCGACACCAAATCGGCATTAGTTGGAGGTAAATATTAAAATACTAAAATAGCAAGACACAACTAAAAAGAAGATAAAGTCATTTGGCGATGATAGGATAAATAAACCCTTAAGTAAATTCTCTTAATGAAGGAATTGTATACCGGCTGATTGGCCTAGTGGGTGTTCGCCAGTGATCTTGGAGACCTGGGTTCAATGACAGTCGCGTCATACCAAAGACTTTAAAAATGGTACTTGATACCTACTTGATTAACACTCAGCAATATAAGGTACGTATCAAGGGTAAAGTCAAGCAATCCAGGGAAAGGAGTAGCGCCCTCCCCTACACCTCGGTGTACTAACTATTGAAACGGGAGCCTGCTGGTTACCCTTGACTACGTTCGCCAACTTTACTAGAGATTCATAATACTACCAAATGATGAATAAAAAAAAATAATAGAACAAATAAACAGACAGGATTTTTCTTAACTAAAAAAAATTGGAAAGGTTGAGATGCTTGGGAACACGTGTATAATAAAGAGGAATGGAAAGAGATAAATTGAAATATATATAAAATCCAAAACATAGTTTGCCCATTCGGCTGGGGTTGTAAAATACACCGACAACTTCTCTGTAGAGGAGTAAGACCACCCACCAACAAGTGTCCGGGATATGGCACCAAAAAATCTGATAGTGGGGTTCTAGTGATGCTGGAGCTTTGGAGAATGTGGAGCTCCCCTTGCTTAACATCGATCCCAGGACAACTTTGGCCACGTGTTGTCGCACCTGATCGGGCTGTATCTACAGGTCAAATAAAACTAAACTGCGATCTTATACTAAACTGAATTGCTTGGAATAGAACTGTTTTGGCATTTACCTGTCTAAAAAAAAAATCATAATTATACTAAACTAAATTGTTTGAATTAGAACTTTTTGATTAAACCGAATAGCTTGAAATAGAAATGTTTTTGACAATTGAAGTGTGTACTTATACTTTACTGAATTGTTTGAAATAGAACAGCTTATTGTTATAAAAATGGATAAGGCATTAAATAATCTACAAAGGTTGATATGCCATAAAATCCAAACAAACATAAAAAAAAACAATCAGAACATAAGAATGGTTACATGCTTTAACTCCATTCCAAACTGACGTACCCTCTCTCATAGATGAGTGTTTCGGGCTGGGTTTTTTTAATGAACAATATTTTATGAACCTCCTTACAGTTTGTAAAAAGCCACCTGAAGAAGCAAGTCGAGTAGACGATTTGTCGAAATAAATTTATAATTGCACATTGACACTCCATTCAGTTTTCTTTCAATTCATCTTACGGATATATATATATATATATATATATATATATACTACAAATCAAAAGTATTTAGCTTCCTCCAAAAATTGTTATTTCTCATCCTGAGAGTTTTATCTTTCATCATCATCATCATATCGCGCTGGTAGCACGGATATCCCTGACCCTCTCTCGCCACTCCTCCCTATCGTTCATCGCCCTAGGTAGGTCTTCAGGACAACAGCCTGTATCCTCACATAGCTGCTGAATGTACGTTCGAGCTGGTCGTCCTGCTTTTGCGCGGCCATGTGTGGGGATCCATAAGAGTACATCTCTTATGAGTTCATCTCTGCTTCTCCAGCAGTGTCCTGCATGTCTGGTTCGTCTAACTTGAATAGTTTTCGTGATAGGGGGCAGGTGGCCGTACAGTTGGTGTCTTGTGGGGTGCTGCTGCCAGGATTTGTTCAGGATTGCACGCAGCATTCTTGTGTAATTGCCATCCAGTTTCTTCTCCAGCCGTTTTGTTAGCGTCCATGTAGTGCATCCATATAGCAGTATCGATGTGACCACTGCCTGGAAGAAGCTGCGTTTCATTTTATCGGTTAGGTCTGATTTCCATATAATCGATAGCCTATTGATAGCTGTCCATGCTTTCGTTAGCCTCGTTTCGATGTCCTTTTCGGTTGAGTAAATAAAGTAACACAATGGTTCAATTTATTATACTAAATAAAAGTCTTCCTAAGTCACATTAAAAACAAATTAAGCCAAAAAAAAAAAAAAAGCACAAACAAAAACATTTAAAAGTTTTGATTCATCGAAATGAGCCCCCCCTCTTTGACTGCTATCACTTCTTCATAGATTTTCGGCCTTCTTTCAAACAATGACAGGAGGTAGACTGAAGATACTTCGGCCTAGATTACCTGCCAGAGTTGCAAGAGGTGAGCCACTTTTCGATCAAGTTCATCCCACTCCAGTTCAACGGAATTCAAGTTGACTGAGTACACTGACCAAGACATCAGTTGAAAGATGTGCGGTTCCTCTTTGCTTTTAATATACCTCTGGCAGAGTTTAGTAATTCTTTGTGTCATTATCTTCCGTGAGTACAAATCCTTGTCCTACAAACCGAATTCCAGATGAGATCACGTGATGCTGTGATAGCTGGTCTGATTCAATTTATCCAACACTTGATGAAAATTCCCAATATCACAATTGGCAAAAGCCCACTACACAGTAACAGAACCTCCTTCATGTTTTACGGTTTAAGATTTCAAATTTATTCGTCAGTCCGAAGGACTTTTTTCCCCACTGGTATATTGTTCTGTCTTTGAGCCCCTTAGCCCACTGGAACCTTTTGCATTGTTTTTCTTCCTTAATAGTGGTACCTTAGCAGCAGTGCTGCCATATAGGTTAGCTTCACAGAGTCTTCTCATACTGAATGTTGACACATTTTTTTCCCAACATTGGTTCAGTTTTACATTGATAATTCAGCTTTCTGTAACGCAAGCTGGTGACTCTTATGAAATTATCCTCTGCATAGGTAAAACAGGTTGGTGGAATTATATATTTTTCGGAAAACAATTTTTTTCATGCTCAGGACTAAAGAAGAAAAACACGATCAAATCAATTTTTCGAGAGGAACCTGGTTATATTGAGGAATACTTGTATTTTGTATAATAAATAAAAACAGTGTTGTGCTTAACGTGTTTCAATAAAAATAACACTTTCAGGGTGAGAAATGAAAATTTCTGCGGGTGGTTAAATACCTTTGACTGGTAGTATATATATATATATATATATATCCATTAAGAAAAAACAACAAACCGGTCACATTAGGACTACAAATTTATTTCCACCCTCTTACGCGTTTTTGAAAAATTCAAAAACACGAAAAAAATTTAACAGGACTTCTTTACCAGGAAAATTTAAATACTCTTTACCAGGAAAATTTTAATGTTCACTCTTGAATAGTTTTCTTGTCCTGATGGAATTACTCCCAACTCCGGTTTAACTGGACCAAATAATACCTATATATATATATATATATATGTGTGTGCCGTATATTCACCATTCACAAGTTGCCCAGTCGACTGGGACTGTAGAATATATCGACTGCTTCTCTGCAGAGGAAGAATACCCCAGCAACCAGTCTCCTGGATTTGACACTAAATAATCGGATGGTGATGTTCTAGTAATTATGGATTTTAGGGAATGCGGAGTATCCCTTCATTGCCATCGCTACCAGGTCCACACTGGCCCAGAGTGGTAGCACCTGATAGGATCCTATCTACAGTCAAACAAAACTAAATTGTGTACTGATGCTAAGCTGAATTACTTGAAATAGAACTGCTTTTGACATTGAAACTGTGTACATATGCTAAACTGGATTGTTTGAAATAGAAATATTTTGACATTTAACTGAACTGTTTTCACATTTAATAGTTGGTAAACAAAAACTATATACT
>OY757927.1:60427153-60502153 GCA_963585895.1 Sepioteuthis lessoniana | reverse complement strand
GACTGAATTTATTGTTTGGTGGCTGAGACACCCCACCAGGGAAACACAGACGGGGTTAAGAAGTTTTTTCCTGCCACGCATGAGCTATGATTCATTTGCAGTCTCCAACATAAAACGACTTTGTACCACACTCTAACACGGTGGGATATGAGACAAATCCCGTCAATCAAGTTAGCCACTACGCCACGGGAATTCCCTTTTTTTTTGTTACAGTGTTACAATGCTGTAGATTCTGTTGGTAAATAATGCCTAATAATATTCGTTTTTAAAATGTAATATTCCCCGAGGAATAATAAAACCGTTGTATCTTTGGTTAAACCGGGCCATTGGCCTAACGAGTAGAGTGTTCGCCAATGGTCGGGGAGACGGGGGTTCAATCCCAGGTCGAGTCATATCAAAGACTCAAAAATGGTACTTGATGCCGCCTTGCTTAGCACTCAGCAGTATAATGTACGGATCAAGTGTAAAGTGAATCAATCAAGGTAATGGAGTAGCGCCCTCTGCTACACCATGGTGTAGTAGCAATTGAAAAGGGAGTCTCGACTAAGGTTGCCAACTTTACTTTATCCTTGGTTAAGAATGACATTGATATTTTATTCTTTTAAAGATTCTTTATCACTCAAATTCCACAAAGAAAGAATCAACTCCGTAAATGAGTTTGATTTCCTCATTTTTTGAAGTTCACTAACCAATCATTGGAGAAAAACATAATATGAAAGAAAAAAAAAAAAAGAAAAAGAAATGAAGAAAGAATATAAAGCTTTGTAAAAAAGAAAAGAAGATATTTTCTTAATTTAAGAAATCATGTTAAAGCTCATCAACCTTATGTTCGTTCTTAAATATTATTTAGAAAAAAAAAGTCATTTTACTCAAAATATTCGCGTATAGTTTTAGATGACATTTAAACCTTATTTTTTCTTAGTTTTTCTAAATTCAATAATTTGTCATTTATTTTTTGCCGTTTACCCTTCTCATCATTTCCTATATATTTTTCTATTGTATCAAAACAGTTTTATTTTTAGGCATCTGCAAAACAATTATGTCGATTAGCACGAGATTCTTAATTTTTCGTGATGTGTCAAAAACTGAAAAAAAAAAAAACCCAAAAAACATCAAAAAACAACAACAAAAAAAGAACAAAAACAAACCCTCCAAAAATAAATGAATAAATAAATAAAAAACAAAAAAGAAGAAAAAAAAACAAGGAAGAAAGAACAAAACAGAAACATAAAACAAAAAAAAAACAATTAAAAAAAAACATTGCCAATGGAGAAAATCTTTCTGCAAATAAACAATCGAATATATTTTTATAATTCGCTAAATTGCTTAGAAAAAAAAAGGAACCAAAGAAAATTAAATACCTCCTCCCCACTCCAAAAAAAAAAAAACAAAAAAAAAAACAAAAAAAACCCGACAAAATCTCATGCGTGGACAAAAGAAAAATATTTCTTCCCCACCCTCAAATTTCTTTTTAGTTGTTGAATAGGAATAACACTTTTTTATCTGATTAATTTCTGCAGACAAGCAAAATATCAGCTTAATATTTTTCCAAATATAGATTTAAAAACAACAACGAGAAAACATTTTAAATGTCGATATTATTAATGATACCGTGCAAAAGTTTCTGCGTTTGTGTGTGTATCTTTGCAAGGAGAACAATCAAACAGAAAGTCTTAGGGATGTTTTGCGTGAAATATTGACTCACAATTCAGTAGAAACATTTAATAGTCAGCTATTTTTTAATTGTTCTGATCAACCTCAGTTAGAACTTGTCAATGATTACAGTTTTTCCTTTCAAATTCTTTTAGGTGCAGAGTTTTTCTGTGTTCCATTCTGAATACACAATGGAAAAAGGATTTTTGTCTTATGTAGATCACAAAAGTACGATTTTAGAAATGTTACGTAAAAAAAACAACATAGGTTATTTTTTTACCACAGAGGTCATTGGTTACATGTTTTTTTTACCTCAGAAGTCGTTGGTTATTTTTTGTAACGGTGACTCTTGATCTTTTTATATGACTAGAATCATTGGTCATCTAATGCAACTGGAATCATTGGTCATTCTGTGTTTGTGGGGTCATTGATCACTTTATATAACTGAAGTCATTGATCATATTTTGTAACTGGGATAATTGTTCCTGTTATATAAAATAGGGTTTTCGAATAAATTGTTGAAATGGCCTTCTACCACCCATCACGAAAACTATCAAAGTTAGACGAACCAGACATGCAGGACACTGCTAGAGAAGAAGAGAGGAGCTCATAAGTGATGTACTCCTGTGGACCCCTTCACATGGACAAGCTAAGGCAGGACGACCAGCTAGATCCTATATACTGTAGCTCTGTGCCAATACGGGATGTAATACCTGAAGACCTGCCAAAAGCAATGGACGATAGGAAGGGGTGGCGGAAGAGGGTTGAGGATATCCGTGCTAATGGCATGACATGATGATGATGGTTTAAAAGAAATCGTTGGTCATTCTATGTCTGTGGAGTAAAAATCGTCTTCGTAGAAGATCATCGCTTACGCTATGTAACTGGAGTTATTTTAGTCTGTGCTACTTAGTGTTAGTAGTCATTCTTTGTAACTGGAATTATTTGTCAATCTATGTTATTTGTGTCACTTGTCCTTTTATATAACTGAAATCATAGGTCATTTTATCTATCTGGTCATTCTATGTAACTTATGTAATTGACCATTTATATAAGTGGTCATTTTATGCAACTAGGGTCGTTAGTAATTCGATGTAACTAGAATAACTTGTCATTCTGAGTAACTGGGGTCATAAGTCAGTTTATGTAACAGGAATCTTTCGACATTTTATGGAACTGAGGTCATTTTAGGTCTCTTGTTTCATAAGTCATTTAATCTGACTAAGATCATTCATCGTTTGTGACTGGGGTTATCAATTTTTGATTTTATTGGGATCTTTGTTCATTTTGAGTAACTAAAGTCGTTGGTTATTTTACGTAATTTGGGTCATCGGTAATTTAATGTAATTGAGATCACTGGTCATTTTATGCTCCTGTTTTCATTATTCATTTGATATAACTGGGATCACTGATCATTATGTGTAAGTAGAGTGACTGGCTATTTTATGTAACTAGGATCTTAGGTCATTGGTTATTTTACGTAACTTGGGTCATCGGTCATTTTATGAAACTTGGGTCATCGGTCATTTTACGTAACTTGGGTCATTACGTAACTGAGATCACTGGTCATTTTATGCACTTGGTTTCATTATTCATTTGATATATCTGAGATCACTGGTCATTTTATGCTCTTGGTTTCATTATTCATTTGATATAACTGGGATCACTGGTCATTTTATGCCCCTAGTTTTATTATTCATTTGATATAACTGAGATCACTGGTCATTTTATGATCCTGGTTTCATTATAGATTTGATATAACTGAGATCACTGGTCATTTTATACTCCTGGTTTCATTATTCATTTGATATAACTGGGATCACTGGTCATTTTATGCTCCTGGTTTCATTATTCATTTGATATAACTGGGATCACTGGTCATTTTATGCTCCTGGTTTCATTATTCATTTGATATAACTGAGATCACTGGTCATTTTATGCTCCTGGTTTCATTATTCATTTGATATAACTGAGATTACTGGTCATTTTATGCTCCTGGTTTCATTATTCATTTGATATAACTGGGATCACTGGTCATTTTATGCTCCTGGTTTCATTATTCATTTGATATAACTGGGATCACTGGTCATTATGTGTAAGTAGAGTGACTGGCCATTTTATGTAACTAGGATCTTAGGTCGTTGGTTATTTTACGTAACTTGGGTCATCGGACATTTTATGTAACTTGGGTCATCGGTCATTTTACGCAACTTGGGTCATTACGTAACTGAGATCACTGGTCAATTTATGCTCCTGGTTTCATTATTCATTTGATATAACAAGGATCACTGGTCATTTTATGCTCTTGGTTTCATTATTCATTTGATATAACAGGGATCACTGGTCATTTTATGCTCCAGGTTTCATTATTCATTTGATATAACTGAGATCACTGGTCATTTTATGCTCCTGGTTATATTATTCATTTGATATAACTTGGATCACTGGTCATTTTATGCTCTTGGTTTCATTATTCATTTGATATAACTGGGATCACTGGTCATTTTATGCTCCTGGTTTCATTATTCATTTGATATAACTGGGATCACTGGTCATTTTATGCTCCAGGTTTCATTATTCATTTGATATAACTGGGATCACTGGTCATTTTATGCTCCTGGTTTCATTATTCATTTGATATAACTGAGATCACTGGTCAATTTATGCTCTTGGTTTCATTATTCATTTGATATAACTGGGATCACTGGTCATTTTATGCTCCTGGTTTCATTATTCATTTGATATAACTGGGATCACTGGTCATTTTATGCTCCTGGTTTCATTATTCATTTGATATAACTGGGATCACTGGTCATTTTATGCTCCTGGTTTCATTATTCATTTGATATAACTTAGATTACTGGTCATTTTATGCTCCTGGTTTCATTATTCATTTGATATAACTGGGATCACTGGTCATTATGTGTAAGTAGAGTGACTGGCCATTTTATGTAACTAGGATCTTAGGTCGTTGGTTATTTTACGTAACTTGGGGCATCGGATATTTTATGTAACTTGGGTCATCAGTCATTTTACGCAACTTGGGTCATTACGTAACTGATATCACTGGTCATTTTATGCTCCTGGTTTCATTATTCATTTGATATAACAAGGATCACTGGTCATTTTATGCTCCTGGTTTCTTTATTCATTTGATATAACTGGGATCACTGGTCATTTTATGCTCCTAGTTTCATTATTCATTTGATATAACTGAGATCACTGGTCATTTTATGCCTCAGCTTTCATTATTCATTTGATATAACTGAGATCACTGGTCATTTTATGCTCCTGGTTATATTATTCATTTGATATAACTGGGATCACTGGTCATTTTATGCTCCTAGTTTCATTATTCATTTGACATAACTGAGATCACTGGTCATTTTATGCTCTTGGTTTCATTAATCATTTGATATAACTGAGATCACTGGTCATTTTATGCTCCTGGTTTCATTATTCATTTCATATTACTGAGATCACTGGTCATTTTATGCTCCTTGTTTCATTATTCATTTGATATGATTGGTATCACTGGTCATTTTATGCTCCTAGTTTCATTATTCATTTGATATAACTGGGATCACTGGTCATTTTATGCTCCTGGTTTCATTATTCATTTGATATAACTGAGATCACTGGTCAATTTATGCTCTTGGTTTCATTATTCATTTGATATAACTGTGATCACTGGTCATTTTATGCTTCTGGTTTCATTATTCATTTGATATAACTGGGATCACTGGTCATTTTATGCTTCTGGTTTCATTATTCATTTGATATAACTGGGATCACTGGTCATTTTATGCTCCTGGTTTCATTATTCATTTGATATAACTGAGATCACTGGTCATTTTATGCTTCTGGTTTCATTATTCATTTGATCACTGGTCATTTTATGCTCTTGGTTTTATTATTCATTTGATATAACTGGGATCACTGGTCATTATGTGCAAGTAGAGTGACTGGCCATTTTATGTAACTAGGATCTTAGGTCGTTGGTTATTTTACGTAACTTGGGTCATCGGACATTTTATGTAACTTGGGACATCGGTCATTTTACGTAACTTGGGTCATTACGTGACTGAGATCACTGGTCAATTTATGCTCCTGGTTTCATTATTTATTTGATATAACTAGGATCACTGGTCATTTCATGCTCCTGGTTTCATTATTCATTTGATATAACTGGGATCACTGGTCTTTCATGCTCTTGGTTTCATTATTCATTTGATATAACTGGGATCACTGGTCATTATGTGTAAGTAGAGTGACTGGCCATTTTATGTAATTAGTATCTTAGGTCATTTTATGTAATTAGGGTCATTGTAAATTATGTCATTGACCTTTTATGTAACTGGGATCATTGATAATTTCATACAACTGGGGTCATTATTAATTCGTAACTAGAAGTCATTGGTCATTTTATGTAACCAGGACCATTGGTCATTTTGTTCATGTGGGGTTCATTGCTTATTTGATCAGATTCAACTTATTATTGATCTCTCGTGTCTGATTTGAAGACGTGTAAGGCCCTAAAAGAAATACTAAAGAACAGCTTCAAACTGAAAAGATATTTTTAGGGCTTATCGATTGATAGAAAATACGCTATCATATATCAAGGAGTTACTCCTGAGTTTGTGAATGAGTGTAAAGATTCCGTGGATCTTACAAAGTAGTTGTACTATCACTCATCGCACTCTCCAAACAGAAATTGTTTTTTTACAAGAGAATAAGTTAACATAAGATTCCATCGACAATTACCATACAGAGTGAATATAAAAGACTGGTAAGACTTAAAGAAAATAATAGAGCCATGTCCTCAATTATTACATGTCGCCACACATGGCCAATAGAGAGCCTCATGGGCGGGAGGAGTCTTACTCCTCTGTAGTGATGCAGTCAGTGTATTCTACAGTCCAAGTCGACAGGGAGATATGCAGTTATGCATGTATATATTAATTTTTATATATATGGGGTTGCGCTTGAGTGTGTTTGAGTCATTGTAAGTGCATATGCGCTGAGATGTAAGGGTATATATCTCTGTAGGATTGAACGTATCTATGCGTGTGTGTGTATGAAACTACGTGTTGTATATATATTTGTGTGTGTGTGTGTGTGTGTGTGTGTGTGTGTGTGTGTGTGTGTGTCATTTTTGGACTAGAAAAAAACTCTCGAAAACTTAGGAAAGTGATAAAATCAGAAAGAAAAAGAGATTTTGGTGAATAAGTTCTTTAGATAACAATTTTTCATGTCCATTATAAGCTAACATCTATTTCATGATCAGTCTGTGTCAAATCGTGGCTGCACCTGATGGCTGTTGTTACATAATTAAGGAATGATTTTTTTTATATTAGTTATTTTTCGTAAATTATATTTCATCATTGAGTCTGGTTGGGCTTTGAACTATTAGGGTTAAGATTTCAGGTGTATAGTCATTGGGTACAGGTTAACGCTCTCGCGCAAAGGATACGACAATCACCATTATCATAAGAAATCCCCTGACAGGAAATGAGGCTGGAGTGTGGATGATGTCATGCCCAGAAGAGATGGGCTAAGAATTTGAGGATTTTGAAAAAGAGGAGTTGAGGGTTGACATCGGTCCATGTAGGCAGAGAATTGAGTTCACTGCCATTGAGATGAAGTTGAAAGTTGGATTTTGACCATTGAAGATGTAGTTGGGTTTTTCGGATCTCTACCAACAGGGATCTTAAACATTGCAAGATGCGCCAAGCATTGGTGGAGTCAGATAGTATGGTCAGCATAGTAAGAATTGTGTCTCTCTCCTCGTGTCAAAAAACCGAAGTCAGAAGTTAATAAAGCCGTTCATACCTGAACAACAGAGTCCGCTTGTTTTCGCCTGTATCTGCATATGTAACTGCCTGTTTCCACTTGTGTTTGCATATGTATACGTGTGAATATACAACACAGTTACAGTTATGCTACCTCTTTATAAATTATATTACACATATGCTATTCGCCTGAGTAAGTTTCTAAAATTTGGTGGTTGGTTTCACCATCCACTTTACAACAGCTTTTATTTTATTTAAATTTTAGTTCATCGATTTAAAGAAATACGAATCTTATGAAATAAATACTTTACTGTCGAAATAAATTAAAACATAACGCAATGATCCCAATACACCCAAGAAAATTTATTGTTTATCATAAATAAGAATGAGTTATACAACATAAGATTGGTAGATGAGGGTTGGTGACTTGTATTTGTGAAGAGGTAAGGTGTAAGCGTCCAATATATGTGCAGGACGGATGAGGGAAGTAGCGACAGAAATTACTGTTACGCCTAGACAGGATACGTAGCATTCACTAAATGAGATTTAACCGACTTATTAGCAAAACGACATATGACACAAGTTCGTTCTATTGTGAGGAGCCTCGAACAATCAAAACTCATGCACGGTTATTTCAAAAAATGCTTGGCATCTTCTGTATTTCCTATATTTGGGTGCCTTAGGCGTCAATCTATGAACCCATCCATGCAAAGCAGGTATTATCTAAGGGAAAGCCCCTTGGAACCAGGCGATTTAGCTTAATAACACCCAACTCAAACGCCAAAAAAAAACAAACTCCGTGTCGTTATTGTTGTTCATTGAATTTCGCCAGCCGTCCACACTGTGAAATTAAGAGCCCGCTGGCTATTTTCTGAAATGTCAAAAACCCCACCATCTATAAAGGTAAATATCTACAAAATTTTATTTTTTGATTTTTTTTTTTATCCTAGTAGACTAGAGTGGCATGTGCAACTTTGAGCTAACCGTGAAAACTGAGAAGTATGGGGTCGACATCAGACTGTGCAGACTGTTATATAGTGGCATAACAAATGACTATACATAGAGGAAGAATGACGATAAAAATATTACTCTCACAATTTTTCTTGAAAGGAGTAAAAGCTTCTGTGGTGTAAGAGAGATAGACGAACGGAGACAGAGGGAGACTGCTATACTGACCCATAACCTTTTATTTAGCCGCTCTGTGGGACGCTGTTCTTGCAGGGCGCCCAGCCATTCGCTGTCGCTCTTCATAACTTTCTAGTAACAGACTCAGATGTCATATTTTTCTTTTTTTTCTTTTTTTTTTTTTTGTAATTCCACACTGCAGGTAAATGATTAAAGTAAAATGATATAAAATAAAAAAAAATCGCTAAATGCATAAGTAAGAAAATAAGTGTAAAAAAAAACAAATACTTAGGAGTTGTTGGTGACCGTAGTTAAAGTTGACCAGAAGGCTCCCTTTTTTAATAACTACAACACCGAGAAGTAGGGGAAGGCGCTACTTTATTCTTGATACGTACCTTATATTGCTGAGTGTTAAGCAAGGAGGTACCAAGTACCATTTTTTAAAAAATCGTTGGTATGACGCGACTTGGGATTGAATCCAGGTCTCCCGGACTATTAGTCGAACACTCTACCCACTAGAATAATGTGCCGGTTTACTTTTAGAGTACTTAATAAATAAGGGACAAAAATAAAACGTGAAATCTGGGGGTTAAACACGAAAATCTAATTAGGTAAGAATTTAGCAGTTTAGATTTTGCTTGTGTGGATAACGAGAAATGTGTGAGATTGTGATGGGGAGAAATACGGCTGGGGAACAGATAATAAATAATTCATGTATAAAATATAAGAAAAGAAAAAATTAATAATCAAAGGATCACGAAGTATGAAAAAAAAAACATAAATAAATAAACTTCTTTTATTTTATTCATATTGTTGGAGGACTTGAGAATACACCGACTGCTCCCTATACAGTGGGGTAAGATAACTACACTAACTGCATCTGATGTTGAGGGTTCTGTTTTGGAATTCTGTTGAGTGTGGAGTCAACCTTTATTGCCATTCATATCAGGCTTACTCAGCCCGAGGGTGATTGTACGTTTTAGCGTCCCATCTATGAGTCAAATAAATCTGTTTAAAAATTATTTGTTTAGACAGGAATCTCATTCATTGTTCTGTTACCTACACCGTCTTACAACTCGAGTGTAATATGGGAAATCACTGCTACTTTTTCTTCTTTACAAAGTTTGCCTAATCGGCTGGGGCTGTAAAATACACCAACTAAATCTCTGCAGAGGGGTAAGATCCCCCCACCAACGAGTTTCCTGGATATAGCACTCAACAATATGATGGTGAGGCTTCAGTAATGCTAGAGCTTTGGGGAATGCGGAGCACACCCCTTCTGGCTATTACTCCCAGACCCATTGTGACCCATAATAGTAGCACCTCATAGGGTCCTATCTATGGGTTAAAAAAGAACTAAACTGTGTACTTATGCTAAACTGAATTACTTGAAATAGAACTGCTTTGATATTTAATTGTGTGTGGACAAAAACTATACTTATACTAAACTGAATTTTTTGAATTAGAACTGTTTAACTAAACTGATTAGCTTGAAATAGATTTTTTTGACAATTAAACTGAATTGTTTGAAATAGAACTGATTATTTGCATTAAAATGGATTCGGCATTAAATAACCTACAAAGATTGATATGTTATAAAAACCCAACCAACCAACCAACCAACCAACCAACCAACCAATCTTTAAAAAGGAATGCAACCCTGTCGGCTGGGGCTGTAGAATACACTGACTGCACCTCGACAGTAGAGTTATCCGTCTAGTCCAGTGAGTGTACCGGATAAGACCCTTAATCATCTGACGGTGAAACTTCAGCCCAAGAGCTTTGGGGAATGTGGATTACCAGTTCATTACAATTACTCCCAGACCCACTATGACCCGGAGTGATAGTATCTGTCAGGGTCCGATCAATTGGTCGAATAGAACTAGAGTCCTTGGCATGACACTAAACTGCGTCTGATAGTGAGGCTTCACTCCCGGAATTTTGGAGAATGTAGCGTACCCGTTCATGACCATTGCCCACAGGTCAACTTTGAGCCGGGAGTGGTAGTAGCTATTGAAAAGGGAGCCTTCTGGTCACCCACGACTACGGTCACCAACTATCATTGTTAAAGATAAATAATTGATACTATATTACTATGCAAATAGAAAAATATTTTAAAGGTAAAATAAAAAAAAAGATGCGACAAAAACAACGGAAGTGTAATTTTGAAAATATGAATATTTGGTAGTGGGCTATCTATCTATCTATCTATCTATCTATCTATCTATCTATCTATCTATCTATCTGTCTATCTTAGTCTGTTTATCTATCTATCTATCTTTAATCTGTTCATCTAGCTAGCTAGCTAGTACAGTCTCTTTATGTATTTATCTAACTAACTTAGTCTATCTATCTATATATCTAGCTGGCTAGCTAGCTAGCTTTGACAGTCTGTCTGTTGGTTTCACTTTATCAGACAATAAATCCATCCATGCCAGTTAGTCATTCTCTGTCAGTCTGTCTATTTATCTGTCAGTCTGTCTTTCTATGACATTTTTCTATCTATGCCATCCACTCTGTCTGTCTGTCTGTCTATTCTATTCTTTTTCACTCAATCAGACTGTCTCCTTATCTTACCGCATGAGTCACTCTTTCTGATATCCCTTCTTCTAGTCCAGCTCTGCTTCTCCTTTCACATCTCGAAAGCAGTGATTAAAATGGCATCCACTGCTGATGATTTCGACCTTCGCTCTCTTTTCTGAATCCACACCTTACTTAGTCCAAGACAATTAGCCATCTTACACCAACTGTCATCTCTAATCACTCCATAACCCGCAGCAGAACTCGCCTCGGTTCCATCCCACCATGTCTGATGGGGTCTGCTTCATCAGTCGAATCTGTATCCCCTTCCTGGTTTCACACGTCACTAACCCCTTTTCTATCCCCCTCTCACTGTTCTGTTTTTATAGCATCAACCCCGCAGAGATCTACAAACCCGTCTTCGTACCTTTGCTTTTCCGTCTCTTTTTACCTCCAACTCTTTTAATCAGAACTGTTTTCGACAGTTTCCCGCGCTTTTGTCTCTCCACGCACTGTTTAGGTGAAAATTATATCTTTGTAATGATCTTTTTGGAAGGCTTCCTTTTTTTCTGGATGGCCCGCGGGAAACGAAAAACTCTAATATCTCACCTCACTTTTTTTTTATCAACAACTTATTTTCAGTAGTGTTTTCTCTTCAGGGCACAAAATGAAGAATATCTGTTTGTTTTACTATCTTTCTATCTATCTATCTATCTATCTATCTATCAATCAGAATTTTCGTATCTATCTATCTATTAATCTATCTCTCTATTTATCTATCTATAAGTATTTTCGTATCTATCAATCTATCTATCTATTAATCAACCTATCTATCTATCTATCTATCTATCTATTTGATTGTACAAGAGGGATATATGAATTTCCATAACCTTATGATTATTGATTGCCTTAACAGCGGGGTTTAGAATACTCTTACCGTATACCTTGTAGATGGGAAAGAACACTCTAAATAACAAGAATTCTTGGTAGGACGCGAAACTGCATCTGGTGATGATGCTCCTGTTCTGGATCTCAGGGGAGTAATGAGTACCCCTTCATTGTCATCATTTCCAAGTCCACTTCATCCCAAAGTGGTTGTTCCAATTTATCAACCTTCGTGTGTTATTTAATGCCAAAGCCATCATTGTATAGAAAAGTAGCGGTACAATTTAAGGTTTCTTTGTTTAATGGCATATCTAACTTTGTAGGTTATATAATGCCAAAGCCATCTTTGTAGAAGAATAGTAGTCGTATTATTTCACCCCTACTTGAAGTGAGGAGTAACGGATTTCATATCTTACTAATGGTTATTCGCCGCTCGCTTACTCTGATGACACAGTCCAGCACTTAAAAAATGTTTATTTTCAACATAATCTCCTCGTATATTTTCAAATATATAGCATCACAAACAGGATCTGGCAAAATGATCTCTCTATTTGGAACGTAAATAAAAAAAATGCAATAGTTATTTAGTTTGAATTGACAAGAAAGAACAGCGTTAGCCATTTTTTAAAAATTGTTATTAGTTTGCTTTAAAGATTACAGGGTGACCCCCAAAAAGCAGAACCCATAGACTTTTGACTAAAATTCATAAATTCAATTCTAGCCTTTTTTTTTCAGGATATGAAGTAAATTCTCTGCAAGGAAAATTGGGGCCATAGTATTCACCAACATGTCCAGAAGTTCGAGTGTACAAAATTAGAGTTATTTTGCTTTATTTTTGTAGAAGTAATAAAACGTTTATGGGTTCTGTTTTTTTTTGGGGGGGGGGTCACCCTGTATATCGTCCACCTTGATATCTTGAGTTTTCTGAAACCTCATGCTACTGTTCAGCAACAGCCACTAAATCCTCGTCTCTGATAATGTAGTAATTTCTTGACGAATGGAATCTTTCAGTTTATCTGTTGTCCCGGTCAAAGTTTTAAAAAATTGAGCCTTCTAGTTCCCTTACAGGAAGTAGTACCAACGGAATAGATCTGATAAGTGTGCCAGCCGCAGGATATCACCAGGTTGGAGGTGGCCAGGAGAAAGTTTTCTCAGAACCCCATCGATGCCATTGCCATGACAACTGAAACAGGCATGGCTACTGCTACTGCTTTAAAAAGAACATTCAGCCTAAAATTTCACACCTTTTTTCTAGATAATCTAATCTTTCAAAAATTAATATGTAAACCAGCCCAGTCGACTGAGACTGTTTAATACGCCGACTATATCTCTGCCGAGGGGTAAACTCTCTCCTAAAATGCCCTGATATGACTCTGAACTTCAGGCCTGGAGATTTAGGTAATATGGAATATTATTTTATTGCCATTATTCCCAGGTTCACTCCGGCTTGGAAAGGTAATACTTGTTTGGATCCTTGAAATCCTTTAACTGTGTGCAAACAAATGATTAATATTAAATTGATTAATTAATCTTAGATAATACTTAAAAGCATTTAAATGTGTGCAGATGAAACTATTAGCGATCGATAGTAATATGTGAAACTATGAACAAATAAAACTATCAGTTTTAGATAGAAATACTTGAAACCCTCAAACTCTTCACGATAAAACAACTCTGGCTCGTTTAAAATTGTTACCTACAAAGTATTCGTTTACAAACCATAAATGTGTGATGTATATGTATGAGTAGGGTTTTCCATTAAATAAATAACAAGGGTTGATATAATGTAAAATACCACCAACCAACCAACCAACCAACCAACCAACCAACCAAATCAATAAACGATTTTAAAAAATTCCTAGTTCTTACTTATTCGTGTTCGTAAAAACTGAAAAAAAATTGTTCACGTTGTTTTTGCCCAATACGGAACTCAACCCTAGTTTTAAGTTAAAAGACTGAGACCCAACCCTAATCCTAAGCCTAAAAGAGCACGCTGAAAATGCTTTCTAGGTCATGATGGAATTGTACTTATCAAAAAAAAAAAAAAAAGCAAAAAAACTTATATTTGTTTTAGAATTTTCTTGACACTTACAAAACGCATGAAAAAAAAGATTGATAAGAACGATATTAGCTGTTTTGAACAAATCCTGAAATTAACGCATCACAAAACAAAAGCTGCACGGCCGCTTACCACCCATCAAACAAACATTCATGCTGGTCATTGCTCGTGAAGTAAGAACGAACTCATAATTATGGATGCGCCACAGTTGGCCGATCAGTTAGGACTTACAACAGCTCTCTTCCTGGAGCGAAAAACGATAAAGACGGATGCTGAGAAAATTAAAGAACCCCGCATTATCAGCAAAACTTGACATCGATGATTCTTTTAAAAACATTGTCCCGGCATATGCAGTTGAAACATAAAAATGCATCATCACCATCATTATCGTTATCATCAAGTCACGCCGACTGCACGGATCCTCTTGACTATCTCTCATTCTTTTTTCATCCGTCCCAATAATCCATCACCCCGGGAGGTCTTCCAAACAACATCCCCTGTCTGCAAAGAGCTGATGCAAATAAGTTCTTGATGGTCGACCATCATTGGCACGTCTATGTGAAGAGGTCCATAGAAGAACCTTATATGAGTTCTTCAGCAGTGCCTCGCATGATAGGTAAGTGGCTGTACAGCTGTTGTTTCGTGGGGTGTTGCAGGATTCGTTAAAAAAAACCTCCTAGCATTCTCGCGTAGTTCTCATCTGGCTTGTTTACTCTGTGCATTTTGCTAGTGTCCATGTAGTGCATCCATACAGTAGTATGAACACAATCACACTTTGGAAGAGATCCCATTTTCTTTTATTAGATAGATTAGACTTCCATATGATTAATAACCTATCGAGAGCAGTCCACGGCTTCGCTAAGGGTATATTAACATTACTTTCAGTAGACGAGATATTACTACCGAGGTATCTGATATTGTCAACTAATTTTAGAGGCCTACCACTTTGAGTAGAGATGTCTCCTTCTCGCAGAAGATGCAACAGAAATTAAACAAAGTGCTTTTGTTAGGTTAACATAGACTGTATATTATATCAACGTAACGTATCAAAAAGTTTGCTAAAAATATCAAATGGAATAAGTTATGATAGTCTATTGGACTTAAGTCGTTACTTAGGTTATTTTTTCTTTGTCGGCAGCGTTTCTAGTGTCACAAGAAATGAAAGTTAATGACTGTAAACTACGGAGTACAAGACGCCTTTTTAAACTAGAAAAAAATCTGTACGAAACTTAACGTCAACTATTATAGCTAGGCTAAACTCCAAACCTTTACCGCATAGTGGTCGACTAGAGGACACAGAACTCTTATCAATCAATATGCATCACTGAACGTAAGTCTAACGAACTACCAAAAACATTTCCCACTTAAACTCGTGTTTGGTAAACGTATTAAACAAATTAAACCAGAAATTAATATAAAATAATAAAACTGACACTAATTAAGGTCAACTGACTAATTCTGTGGTTTCGCTATAACAATCGGTATAAAACTAAACTTGAAAATTTCCAGCAATCTATATAATAACCGGCCTATTTATCTATTCGGTAGAGTGTTCGCCAATGGTCCAGGAGACTTGGGTTCAATCCTAGGTCGAGTCATACAAAAGACTCAAAAAATGGTACTGGATGCCGCCTTGCTTAACACTCAGCATTTTAAGGTTAGGATCAAGAGTAAAGTGGAGCAATCCAGGGAAAGGAGTCGTGCACTCCCCTACACCTCGGTGTAGTAGCTATCGAAAAAGGAGCCTTCGGGTCGCCAACCATACTTTTACTTATATAATAATCGATATTGAGAAAGGTAATGCCGTCCATGTCTTGATGCAACTTGTTTAGCCCAATCATACACTTGCCTCCTGTTATCGTAGCCTATTCTGATTTATGTACATAGGCATAAGTTTTAGCAAACTGTATGTTTTGGGTTGACCTCTACAGCAAGCAGCCCAGTCAACTAAGGCTGTTGAATACATCTCTAAAGAGGTGTAAGACAACTCCAACGAGTGTACTGGATATAAAATTAAACTATTTGATGGTGAAGTGCCATTCTTGGAGCTTTGGGGGAAAGCAGAGTACCTCTTCATTGCCATTGCTCCCAGGTCTACTTTCACATGGACTGGTAGCACCTGAAAGAGTCCTATCTACGGGTCAAATTGCGCAAACAAATGACTTTGCTAAATCGAATTGTTAGATACAGAACTGTTTGATCCTTAAACTGTGCGTAAACAAATGGCTGTTTAATTGAATTGTTAGTGATACATAGTCGTTCTTAGAACCATTTAACTGCATGTGAACAAATGAGTAATGTTGATAAGAACAATTAGTGTTGAATAGCAATACTAGTAATACAAATTCACCGCAGGCAAACGAAGGATTAATAGTAAATAAAATTATTAGTGTTTGATAGAAATACTTGAAACTGTGTAAAAAAAAGAAGAGCTCAGGTTCATTCAGAAATGTGATGGCCAAAATGTGCCCGCTTTTAGTTGATCTTGTGAATACATAGATATATATTTCTTTTAATAACCTATCCGGTGGCAAAAGCTGCTCGGTAGCGCCAGGAGTGGCAGTACCGCCTTGAGCTACCGAAACTGTGTTATCAACCTGGTTGGCGGCTGATGAGGCTAGGGTATCGCACGTGCTTTCACACGTTGTATGATAAGAAAAAAAAATTTACTAACCCCTTCACACGAGCAGGATGTGACGCAAGGTCAATATTAGTTGGAGTTTAACAGGCCTTAATTCAGAGTTTTCTTTCAATACCAGGCGAGGGCAAATTTTTCGATGGAAGGGCTGCATCACTGAGTTATGAATAATCAAAGGGCCGAATCCTTTATAATCAAAAGAATTTAGTTTCGACCCAAGTGCAAATGTTTATTTTCAGTTTTCTTGCGTGGCTCCCGCAGGCTCCACAGAAAAGTGCAGCGGGCTGCAGTTTGCCCACCCCTGTTCTATACAGTAAGACGTCTATTATCCAAAACCATACAGCGAATAGCGTTAGCTTGTTAACCAGTGGTTGAATCAATCTGAGCGAAGGTAATCTGCGCTGACCTTTCTTCACTTCAGCTCATTTCTTCACAATTGCATAAAATAGATTCCTTGGTAAATATCTGCACCACATTTTCATGAACTCTTTTTTTTTGTCCATTTTCTCGTACACATCTCATCTTTGTATTGGCTCACCTACATAAACATTTTAACAGAAATGAAACTTAGTTTTTGTAGTTTTAAAGAAGCAGTCGTGTTTAGCTATTTCAAAAATGTTCAGCTCTAACTCTTCGATCTAGGTGAGGCTCAGAACATTTTGAACTAACCATGTATAGCTAGTTCTTTTTTCTTTCTTTGATGTTTTATCAACCTTCGTGAATTATTTAATGCCCAAACCATTATTATAGATGAATTATAGTCGGACTATTTAATCCATATCTGGCGGGGTGATGGATAAGAGAATTGTTAACTTTCCCAAGAGTGGGCCAGGGAGTAATGTCAATGAAGCGGTGCTCTACATTCCTCAAAGCTCCAGAGCTGGAGTCTCACCATCTGGCGTTTTAGTATCATATTCTGGACACTCGTTGGGTATAGGGGTCATACCCCTCAGCAGGGATGCAATCGGTGCATTCAACCGCCCTCAGAGGACTGGACTGAAGACGAAACTGCATGGCAGATAAATATACGAAGATTAGAAATTGTCATCCAGATTTTTGCTATCTTTTAAAACTACGATGTTCTTGAAATAATATACCAAAACTAGAGTTCATTAATCCACTTACCCTCGTGTGTATAAAGTCACGATGCATTTTATATACGAGGAGATGATATCTTCACTAAACATTACTATAATCAAAATGTAATAAAACATTTTGGTTTCAGTTTTGTCAGTCTTTATGGCACACCAATGCCAAATCCACTTTTTACATATATATTAAATATAGGATTTGTAAACACAATTTGCACGTACACATAGGTAAATGATCAAGTTGTTCTATTTCAAGATTTTAATGTCGAATAACTTAACAAACTTAAATAGTTTCAAGTATTGCTATTGTTATATACTCATATGCATATACACATGCATATACATGCAGAATAATTCACAACGACACAATGATAAAGGACGAGCCAAGACTTCTTTAACAAATATGTACCTCTAACTGTATTTGTAACGTTTGCGTGTGAGAGGGAGCTGGAGACCGAACAGAAACTGCAATATTTTGACCTCCACTCTTATGGCCGTCAGCGTTGTGTCTTTCTCGTTCTCCAGGGCTGCTCAACCGTAGGCCCGGGGACTCAGCTTTCTGCTGAGTGCTTGCTTTCTCTACCACATCTTGTCACCAACTTCTCTGGACCCCAACTCATCGGGGGCCCCAAGGGCCCCTTCGGCCTGATGTGGCTTTCCCTGCCACACCTCGTCTATAACTCCGTCTCCAACTGTCTGACTTCTGTCTTGACTGAGCTATATTACAGTTCAACGCCCACTCAATCGCCCACTCGATCTTTGGAATGGCATGTTTGATCGTCATCAAGCGGAAATAACTGTCATGCAGTTCAGAGGTCACTCTCTTCCGGTGCGTCAGTCTGTGAGTGTATCATGGGATTTTTAACCTTGTCCCATTTCATCAGCTAAGCCCGCCTACCCGACCTATTTCGATAACTGGCCATTGGAATGTGTCACTTCCTTCCGGTGTATCACTTTGTAATGGCATGTTCGCCCGGGCCGAAGGTCAAAATACAACACTATGTCTTGCTAATAATTCAATTAAACATTTGTCATTTGTTTCCACAAAGTGAAATGATCAAAGAGTTCTATTTCAAGCAATTCAATCTAGCATAAGTCATTTGGTTGCACTCAGTTCATCTGCACACTGTCAAATTGTTCCAAGTATTGCTATATATCATTAACTATTCGATTAAACAGTCATTTGTTTACACACAGTTAAATGGTCAGAGAGTTCTATATTCATCAATTCGATTTAACAGAAGTCACTTATGTGCACGCAGTTTAAATCGACAAACAGCTCTATTTGACCTATATATTAGACCCTATCAGGTACTACCACACTGTGACAGAATGGACCTGGAGGCGATAGAAATAAAGGAGTACTCTGCATTCTCCAAATTTCCAGAAATTTCTGGAGCCTCGATATCAGCTTGCTTAATATCAAATGTAGAATAGACGTTGTTATTATTGTTGGGGGGGGTCTTACCCCTCTTTAGAGATACAGACTGTATTCTACATTCCCAGCTGACTGGACTGTATAATAAATGAGGATTGAATGAATGGGAGTGATAAACATGGTACAATTACTAACTCTGAATCAAAGGCTTTCCCGGTTAGCATGGCAACCCTTAAGCATACGATAAGTGCCATTCTCCGACTAGTAAAATGGCCACTTTGATCAATAAACGTACATGAAAAAGAGCAACGGTGGGAGCACTTTGAACTGACGTTAGGTCGTAGACAGTGAACAGAGATAACAGAAAATTTGGCTTCGTTACAAATTTGGCACCAACGTCGATCGACAAGAATAAGGATATCTTTACGGAAAGAAAATTAAGTTCTGTCCCCGCAGGATTAAAGAAGAGTCCTTGTAACAGGGAAATGGCTGCCGTGCTTAGGTGTGAAGTGTACATATCATATGCATGGATAAACTGTATTCATTTTACCGAAGTAAGCAATAAAACCTAGGGTAAAAAAAGGCTTCAAAGTGAATCTTACTCAGCAGTGGAAAAAATCAAAACGTAAAAATAAATAAATAGATAAATAATAATTTTGTTTATAGCACCGACAGCGTTTAAAAACGCTGACGTAAGAAAATATTTGAGGACACTCGTATATATATATATATATATATATATATATATATACAACAACCCCTCCGCTCGGGCAGGATAAGGCACAAGGTCATTTTTAAGCGGAGTTTAACAGGTTTGAATTCAGAGTTTTCCTTCTTGACTAGCTGCCTCACCAAGGCTGAAGAACTCAGTCTGCCCTACTATTTACCCATAGCTGGAGGGAGAATAATGGGATTCATGCCTTTCCCAAGGGTATTAGTGCTATGTGAAATGCAATCAGTCTCGTCCAGGATTTGAACTCATGTCGCCGTGTCCATTTCTTACGACGATAACCATTACACCACGGGCACCTCGTAGATGACATTTGACTTCAGTGTTACTTTATATTGTTTCAGCTCTGTTTAAACCATTGACTTATACAAAAGGAGGAGCACAGCGTAACAGTTATCGTCGTTGATAGGGAAAGAGAGATCTGAGTTCAGATCTTCGACGCGTCTGCGTTTCACTTGGCGTTAATCCCTTTCCGAAAAGTACGAACCTATCTATTCATGGATTATGAATAGGGTAGTATGTGTTTTTTTTTTTTAGCTTTGGTTGAGGACTATTCTAGCGAAGGAAAACTCTGAATTCAAACTTGCTCTATTCCTCAAAAAATTGATCTTCTATCACATCATGCTCGTTGGGGAGGGGTTGGGTAAATACACGATTACAAAGGAAAATAAATGTTTATAACAACAGAAAAAAAATGATTTCAGGAACAAAGAGAATATTTTGAAATATTTAACCTGAAATGTTTTGGCAATTTCTATTCTTCAATCTGTATACTGTAATTTTGAAAATAATGAATTTAAAGCATTGTTTATGGTCAAGAATTTTGGTTAAAGAGCCGTGTCTACCCTACAGATTAACTGTTAGGATAAAATTAGGATAAAAAAAAAACTTTCCCATAATAAAGAGAATTGAGCATTTTTCTGATTAATGAAAAAAAAAAAAACAACTATTAGAACGATTTGTTTATTCCAATAAATATATATAGTCTTCCACAGACAAACTGTTTCGTTGTATCACAACTCTTCAGTGTGGCTAGACACGTAGGACGCATGAAGCTGGGATCAAAACCCGCCCAACTTTACGTTAGACTTAGTATCAGACCGCTCGGCCAACAAGCGTACTACGTTGGCTAATGAATTATAAGGTATTATGTAGCAACCGGTTCATTGGTCTAGTGGGTAGAGTATTCGCCAATGGTCTGGGAGATCTAGGTTCAATCCCAGGTCGAGTCATACCAAAGACTTTAAAAATGGTACTTGATACCTCCTTGCTTAACACTCAGCATTATAAGGTATGTATCAAGAATAAAGTGGAGCAATCTTGGGAAAGGAGTAGCACCGTGCCCTACATCTCGGTGTAGTAGCTATTGAAAAGGGAGCCTTCTGGTTGCCCTCGACTAAAGGGAGACAACTTTACTTACTTTTATGTAGCAACAGCAAATTGAGTAAACGAGTTCGAACAGCAGTCACGTTCTTTGGCAAAGTTATGAATCCCTTGATTCCCCAATCTACTGTTCTTCAGCAAGAATGGTTTTGGCATTAAATAATCCACGAAGATTGATATGCCATTAAACGAAGAAACCTAACCAAGATTGATAATGTACTTTGGTATATTCGTATACAAATGAAGCTCAATATCGGTGGGAGATAATCATCATCATCATCATCATCATGTCGTGCCATTAGCACGGATATCCCTGACCCTCTATCGCCACTTTTCCCTATCGTTCATCGCCTCTGGCAGATCTTCAGGACTACATTTCGTATCCTCACATAGCTGCTGAATGTATGTTCGTGCTGGTCGTTCTGCTTTTGCCCGGCCATATGTGGGGGTCCATAGGAGTACATCACTGATGAGCTCGTCCCTGCTTCTCCAGCAGTGTCCTGCATGTCTGGTTCGTCTAACTTGGATAGTTTACGTGATGGGAGGTAGGTGGCTATATATATATATATATATATATATATATATATATTATCTTTATATATATTTTTTTATACATGTATATATGTATTCTATTTTTATATATATATATATATATATATATATATATATATATATAAATGAGTTAGGATTGCTAAGACACAAAAACTAAAGAAAAAAATTAAGTATTAGAATATAAAAAGATAACTTAATTATCTAAGGTAGGATACTATACTCACAGACTTGGTTTCGTTGTTTAATGGCATATCAATCTTCGTGGTTTATTCAATGCCAAAGCCATCCTACTAGAAAAACAGCGGTAATGATATTTAACCCATAGCTTGAGGGTTCACTCCTTCCCCAGGGGTATTTTCTAGAACGTTATAGCGCGACTAGCATCCGTACTCACTTTCCACAATTTCGCAGTCCCATAGTTTAACCATTACTCTACGAGACCAAAAAAATACCCCCCAAAATAAATAAATAGAATAAAACAAGTAAAGTATTTGAATAGATAAATAGAGCTTAATTATCTTTTTCTAAGAAGTACATCAAAGTAGTACTTGTGAGGCTTTAGTGATGTAAGAAATTTATTTATTTTTGATTTTATGTAGCTCTAATGGCAGTTAATCGACCACTTTTCTGATGTATGAAAAAAAAAAAAACTTTATTAGAACGATATGAAGTACTTTGTTATGTTATGAATAAAAAAGTACTCAATATCGGTTACATTCATAATCATCCGCACTTGCCCAGTCGGCTGGGACTGTAGAATAACCGACTGGGGTAAGACCTCCACCCTAACGGGTGTCCAGGCTATGACCGTAACAATCTGATGGTGAGCTTCCAGTAATGTTGAAGTTTTGGGAAATGCGGAGTATTCCTTCATTACCATCGTTCCCAGGTCGACTGTAGCCGTGAGAGGTAGCACCAGAAAGAGTCCTATTTACGGATCAAATAAAACTAAAATGTGTACTTATGCTAAACTGGATTGCTTGAAACGGAACTGTTTGACATTTCTACTCTGTTCTTACGCTAAACTGAATTGTTTGAAATAGAACAGTTTTACCACTGAAACTGTACTTGAGCTCAACTCAATTGTTTGAAATAGAACTGTTTTGATATTTAACTGTGTGTGAACAAAAACTATACGTTTACTAAATTGAATTGTTTGAAATAGAACTATTTGACTAAACTGAATAGTTTGAAATAGAACTGATAATTTTTCTAAAAATGGATTCGGCCTTAAATTGCCTACAAAGGTTGATATGCCATAAAACCCTAACAAACAAACAATCACTTGCACATGCAAACACACACACCTAATCACGCACAACCTATCACCCCCACACATACACACCAACCCAGGCATATATATATATATATATATATAAGTTAAAATATCATTGATACAAAAAATAATTAAAAAGATAAAAAAATCTTTTAGAATGGGAAGTTATCATGTCTTTGCGTTATTTTCTATTTTTCTTATTAAGCGATGGGGGAAAAACAAATAAAAAACAAAAAACGCAACGGAGTTTGTTTCTCATTCCTCGTCACTCTCTCGTCAATCCCCGTCCACAAGGCTCTTTCACCTTTCTAACTCCCCCCGCCATTTGTTGGAAGCTCCCCAGGGAAACCAACACTCCTGGCGTGAAGCCAGCCAATTCTCTTCTAAACGTTACTTAAATGTTACTTAAGCTGTTTATAAATCCGCTCGAGATCGTGAGCCGTCTGCTTTGGGACGTTGTTCAGACAGACATTAATTAACGGGTTGCGCCAAGTGCGAAAGCCTAATATCCGTGACAGGCTAATCGGATTAAGAGCCCATGATTCGATTATTGGATCTTGAAAGAAACATGTCGGCCGCTCGCTTACTGGGCGTCCATTCCTGTTGTACACTCTCTCTTTCATATTACTTACCCTTCTTCCCTTTCTCTCTCTCTCTCTCTCTCTCTCTCTCTCTCTCTCGAGACACCAGCATCTCCGTCGGACATTGCCCGGGATAAAATGTGCCAGTGGTGAGCATCAATAAAGCCGAAGGACGCAAGGTCGACGCCTTATGATCTGTCGTTTTTATGACTATCAGTAACGCCATCTTGAAAGTTTTTCCTCCCGCGTTCTTTTTACGTTACTCGTCGTCTTCGTCAGTCGTTTCCTTTTATGATGCTCACTTTGCTTTCGTACTTTTGCAGCC
The DNA here is from genome assembly GCA_963585895.1 of Sepioteuthis lessoniana. Lineage (NCBI taxonomy): Eukaryota > Metazoa > Mollusca > Cephalopoda > Myopsida > Loliginidae > Sepioteuthis > Sepioteuthis lessoniana. The sequence goes on along the minus strand of OY757927.1, from coordinate 60,478,165 downwards.
TTTTTTTTACGAGAGCTAGATCTTTTATAACTTTCCTAAATAGAACTAATCTTTTATTGATAGCTAACTACTGTTTGCCTTTATATATATATATATATATATATATATATATATATGGTAAAATTCTACACGTCCACTCGTTCAAGTACACTGAGAAAGAATTTTCTTGTAACTTTTTTTATATTAGAACTAATTGCACCGTCTAACGATAATCACAATTTTATTCATTTTCCGAAAAATATCTTAATTTCTATAAAGGGGGTTCACTTTCACGTTATGATTCATTGCAGAATGATCACCCATTTAAAGAAGTGTTAGCGTTGGAAAAGACCAGCAGCCAAACGGTACAAATTATTTTATTTCATTTTTTACTTTCGGTATTGGTGAGATTTTTAAACACTTGTTCCGAAAATGGGTGATCATCTTCTAATAAATTTGAATATAAAAGTGAACCCTCCTTTTAAAACGTTTTTTTTTTTTCGCAAAATTAAGAAACTGCCATGAATTTGAAGGTTTAATTTGTTCAAATTACACACTAAAAAAATAAAAAAAAACAATAAGAAATAATAATAAAGAGAATTTAGATAAAAACATTTTACAACTGTGTATTCGATTACAAAGGAACCATAATAGTTTCTTGATTGGATAGTTCTATTCCTTCCGTTATATGATATTTCCCACTTCTTATTATTTGCATGGCGCGTTTTTCAATGCCAAATTCTATTTCTCTCTCCTGACTGCATATTATCTCTGTCTGTGTGAGGGTTTCCAATTCTTTTTCATTATTGGCAAACAATTTGATGTCGTCCATGTACATTACATGAGTGATCTTTTCTTGCGATTTTGTAAGTGTGTATCCCTCTTCACATTTCCTGAGTATGTGATTGGTTATTATTATTATTATTATTATTATTATTATTATTATTATTCTCTTTTGATAGTTTTTCGCTCCAGTGTTAGTTGATTGTTTTTTAATGGAGTTTTAGTGACCACAAGTCTCCTCAAGCCCTCAGGATTCTTCTCAGTGTTCTGGCCAATCTTAATGATTCTATAGTTAGAATGGTCTCAACTTGTCCTCTGATTTCTTTAATTTTGTTGCATAGTGGCTCGTACCACGTTACTTCCGGTATCGCGTAAGTATAAAAGACGCCATGTCTCTTAAGCCAGACAGAAGCGAGACAGAAAGAGATGCAAAGACAGAAGAGCTCTGAAGGATATCGGTCAGTAGAAGACCAATTTTGTTCGTAACACCTACAGCGAGAGACTTATAGTACTAGTCGAACTGTAGCACTTGAGTTGATAAATTATTAACTCTGTTTCACTGTGTATAGTTCCTTTACTAAGATACAACAGATTTCTAAAAGAGTACCTTAACCGATTGTTTGGAGATTGTTCCAAGTCTACAATTGATATCATCGTTACCTTCATTTTTTTTTTTAAAATATCCATCTCTCTTTTTGCTTTTGAAAAATTTTACGGTGAAGTCCACAATTCAGAAGGTTCTCTTTTTAGTTGACTATCCAGAAGTATAGTTGTTTAGGTGACATGTTTGTATCTCAAAATTCTGGAAAAGTTCACGCATCTCATTTTTTGGACGGATTCCGGGTTGTGCATATACCACTTGTTCGTATGGTCAAATTCCAATTTTTTGCACAATTCCCAGAAGATCACCTTCCCCAACCACTCGTGTCTAGTCTTATACCCGTTTTGCACTAATTTGCTGCATCGCTGTGTATATGATTAACATTTTCGTCTTTATCATCACATAAACTACAATTGCTATTTTGTCCCGTCTTTTTTATTATCATTCCTATTATTTGAGTTTTTCACATTAGCATTATCTGGTGGTCTTTCATGGGAGTCTGTGTGACAGCAAGTCTTCGCAGATCTCTAGCAGGTTTCTGGGTATTTTGCCTGGTTTCAACAATGTTTAGTTGGTCTCGATTCTTCGACTGATTACGAATAGCTCCAATCTTTTTTCCAGGTGTTTGGGAATTGTTTCAAGCACAATTAGTATCACCGTCATCCTCACGTTCTACAGATTTCTGAGTTCATTATCATTATTAATATTATTTTACTCATTTGAGATTTCTTTTCACCACTGTTCACCGATGGTTTTCCGCTGGAGACTGAATGATTGCAAGTCCCCTCAAATCTCCACGTCACTTCTTAGTATTCTGGCCGATCTCAGCATTGCTGTAGTTTGGATGGTCTCGACTCGTTCTTTAATTTTCCTATCCTCCAGTCCATGTACAAATACTTTTCTGACTGTACCGAGCGCACCAATTACAATTGATATGACCGTCACTATTATTATTTTTATTGTTTACACTTTGAGAATTTTTCACATCAGCATTAGCTGATGGATTTCACAGAAGTTTGTGAGACAGCAAGTCTCCTTAAGACTCTCGGAATCTTCTCAGTATTCTGGTCGTTCTCAATAGTGTAGTAGTGTGGATGGTCTCCACTTGTTCTCTTATTTCCAAGTCCTCAAGTTCCTTTAATAATCCTTCGCTGACTGTAACAAAAGCACCAATTACAATTGGTATTAACTTCACTTTCAGGTTCCACAGTTTTTTCTATTCCCTGGCAATATCAAGGTATTTGTCTTTCTTTTCATTTTCTTTCAATTTTAATTTATGGTCAGTCCGGACAGCAAAATCCACAATTTTGCAAGTTCTCTTTTTATTTTTGATTATTATTAGGTCTGGTCGTCTGGCTGAGATTAGGTGATCCGTTTGTATGTTAAAATCCTATTGGAGTTTGTTTGTCTCATTCCCCAGGACACCTACTGGGTTGTGCATTTACAATTTGTTCCTGTGGTCAAATTTCAATTTCTTGCACAATTCCCTGTGGATCCCTTTGACCACTCAGTCATGTCTAGTCTTATACTCCTTCTGTGCTAATTTGCTGCATTTGCTAATTATGTGGTTGATCGTTTCGTCTAAATTACCATATAACCTATATGTTCTGCTTTGTTGCGTCTTATCAATTCTTGCTTTAATATAATTGGTTCTTTTGGCGTTGTTTTGTGCTGCGATTTGGAGAGATTCAGTTTCTCTGACAAAATTTTCATTTCCTAGCCACGTTCATGCTTTCTCGTGTGAGATGTTGCTGCTTATTATTTTTATCATTATTATTACCTATCATGTTTTTCGAATTAACGTAAAAAGATGATTTTTCGCTCCAGTCTGAGTGATACAACATCTCCTCAGGTCTACAGGACTCTTCTCAGTATTCTGGGTCGATCTTAGTGTAGGTGGGTTAGATTCGATTCGCCCTCCGATTTCCAACTCTTCTACCACCCTTTCCAAGCCCATGGAGATATATATATATATATATATAGAGAGAGAGAGAGAGAGAGATTGGTTTGGCTTGGTTAATGGCATATACACCACTGTTCATTATTTCATCCCTCATACTGTTTATACATATATATTTTATATATATGATTTGTAAACACATTTTGTAGATTACATTATCAAACGAGCTTGAGCTCTTTTTTTACCAACAGTTAAATAGTTTCCAGTATTGCTATATACCAGTCAAAATTTTACAGTCAGTTATTTGTTTGCGCACGTAAACGCAGTTTTTTCTATTTGATCAATAGACAAAGTGGACCGGGGAACAATAGCAATAAAAAAGTAGTCCACATTGCCCAAATCTTTTAGGCTAGAACATCACCATCAGATTTTCTAATGTCATATGCAGGACACTCACTGGACGTGTCTTATTCTTTAGCAGAGATGCAGTCAGTGTATTTTACAGCTCCAATCGACAGGTTCCTTTCTTTATCCTGATCATTATTTTTACTCAGTCATCTAAATCCATTTGGACTGGTTATTGGCATGATGATTAGAGAGTTCGCCAAGTTACTATACATCTTGGAGTGGATCATCATCATCATCGTCGCTGGATGTGGACACGGTGACACGAGTTCAAATCCTGGACCTGACTGATTGCATTTCACATACCACTAATACCCTTGGGAAAGGTATGAATCCAATTATTCTCCCTGCAGCTATGGGTAAATAGTAGGACAGACTGATTTCTTCAGTCTTAGTGAGGCAACTAGTCTAGGTGATGGAAAAACTCTGAATTCAAACCTGTTAAACCCCGCTTAAAAATGACATTGTGTCATATCCTGCCCAAGCGGAGGGGTTGGTAAATATGATGATGATGATCATCATCATGTCACGTCGCTAGCATGGATCACCCTGACCCTCTCTCGCAATCCGTCTCTATCATCCATTGCTCCTGGGAGGACTTCAAGGCTATATACTATACCGGCACTAAGCTTTTGTATATAAGTTCGAGCAGGTCGTTCTGCCTTTGCTCGTCTTGGTGAAGATAGCCAATAAAATTATTTCAAACAAGCACAAATTTTGTCTTTAAATACACGATACTTTAATTTAGATTTCGAGCGAAGAGAGGAATTTATAAATGGTGTTCTTTACGTTAAACAATTTGTATTATTTTTTACAAGTTAACCTTATATAAAATAAACTTTGAAAAATAAAAAAGATCCAATAATCTATAAAGTACTTAAGGTTCCAGGGAACGTGATAGCAATACTTACCGAAATTATATACGGATCTTAAGGTGGCGAGTGATAATCATAAAGTAATGTGTGTTAAAAATATTTCATTTATTTTTGCCTAACATGAATCTCCATTTCAAAATCTATTATCACAAATATAAGGGAGAGTCAAAGTTTTTCAACTTTTTGGTTTCAGGAAATTTGCGGTGCGGATATCATGTGGTTGAAGCAATTGAAGTCATGGAAATCATCCACTGTAGTAGTTAGTATTGTGATGGTTAGTGCGCTGACAGTTTGTGCATTGTGACCATAACGCCACTGTGCGAAAGGTGATACCACTGTTAATCACTGTACTGTAACAAGATGCTTGAAGAAACTACGCTCAGGTTGCCAGAAGCTCGACGATCAGCCAATATCAGTTAAGCATAAAACCGTTAATTCCGACGACGTGCGATAAGCCAGAGAAGCAAATCCGGTGAAGAGAACTTGGAGAATATCGGACAAGCTCAGTATTTTTCACTCCAATCTAGTTCATCATCTTCATTAACTCGACACAAGCATCCAAGACTGCCGAATTCTGCCTCACGTGATCAAAATGTTGCAAAACTTTGATTCACCCAAGTATTTTCATTATGAAGTAAGTTGGGGATTTATTTCTTCTTCTTTGATTAAAAAAAAAATCCCAAACACCGTCCTGAGTCCTTGAGGTCCGTTCTGGTTATACCTTTTAGCGTTCCATGTAAGGGACAAACAGAATGGTTTATTCGTATTAATTTCACTACTTAGAATACTCAGACTATAGTCTTCATTTTCGTAACGTTTCAGCATATATGTCCTTCGGACCACTTTCGGTGTTTCATCTCAAACTCAGAACTGAACCCTCTATCAAATCTATGTGCGAGATCTTTTGATTCCATTAAAAATAATCGGATACAATCTTATTTTCTTTGTTGTTGGGATTGAACCTGCAACCTCCAGATGATTTCTCTCTGAAGTACTTTTACAAACAAACGTATTATCAACTGCGCCACATATCCTGCAGCAGAATCCGAAGTGGATTTTTGGGTCTTATAAACCTAATGTCTCCATCAACCTTTGAGATACTACTCAGTACACAGTCCTGCACGATTTTTACCTTAGGTCATATCAATTTTTTAAAATTCATTTCGTAGTTTGTTGGGTTTAATGGCATTTACCCACAAATAGGACTCTATCAGCTTCTACCACTCCGAGTCAGAGTGTATCTGGAAGCAATAGCAATGACAAGGTTCTCTAAATTCCCCAAGGCTACAGGAGAGAAGTCTCAGTCATCAAATTGTTTTGTGTCATACCAGGCACTTATTGAGGGATCTTACCTTTCTACAGAGATACAGTCGGTGTATTTTACAGCCCCAACTGATTTAGCTATTTTTAAAAATTCTGAGCATGACATTGAAGACAATATCCGAATATTCTAAATAATAAAAACTATCAAACTTCATCAAAGTAATTCACACAAATAGTGTTTGTATTAGTTTGGAATAGTTAAAACCATACAACTATGCGCAAAAAGCTGTTTAGAAATAATTATAGAAAAATGTTATTGATGGGGATTTCCCGTCGTAGAATTGTATAGGAAAACTTAATTAAGAGTTGCTGTACTCTGCTTTAAAAAGATTAGCTTGTATCACAACCTTCCTGGAAAGTTCTCATCTGTTTTGGTTTGGTTTTATGACACATTAACCATTGTAGGTCATTTAATGCCAAATCCATTTTCATGCATATAAACATTTTTTTTTTAAACAAATCAGCTTTGCATAAGTGTGCAGTTTAGTTCTATTCCACCCATAGATAGGACCCTTTCAGGTACTACCACTCTGGGTCAGAGCAGACCCGGAAGCGATGGCAATGAAGGGGTACTTCACATTCCCCAAAGCTCCAGCATTAGTGGAACCTCACCATCAGATTGGTTAGTGTCATATACAAGACACTCATTGAGGAGAGTCTTACTCCTCTACAGAGGAGTCGGTATATATTACATCCCCAGCCGACTTGGCCGGAGAGTTCTTGGGTCGTAATGGCCTGCGATATCGGAGTTACCGAGTTCGAATTCCAGTCACGCTATAAGTTTCACTTTCAGATTAATACTCCTTGGGAAAGGTATGAACCACGTTATTTCTCCAGCCATGGGTTAAGTAGTACCACAACTGTTCTTTTATATAAGGGTAGCTTAGGCATCAAAACACCGTAACCAAACGAGATGCATCCAAGCAAAATCCTTCGAAAAGTATAATACACTTCTGCCTGAGTGTACTGGTAAATAGCTGGGTAGACTGGGATCTTTAGCCTTGCTACAACTGTTTGTCAAGAAGGACAAAAACGAAAGTCAGAGTAGTTGTATTCTTTATAAAAATTCTAATCTGGGTATAGATGTCAAAGTAAAGTTGGCGACCTTAGTTGAAGGTGACCCGAAGTTCCCCTTTTCAATAGCTACTACACCAAAGTACCATTGTACCAAAGTACATCAAGTACCATTTTTTGAGTCTTTGGTATGACTCGACCTGGGATTGAACCATGGTATCCCAGACCAATACTCAACTCATTAGGCCAATGGACTGTTCGCCAATGGTCCGTGAGAACTTGTTTCAATCCCAGTTCGCGTCAGTTCGCCCAAAGACTTTAAAAATGGTACTTGATACCTCCTTGCTTAACACTCAGCAATATAAGGTACGTATCAAGGGTAAAGTGGAGCAATCCAGGGAAAAGAGTAGCACCCTCCCCGACACCTTGGTGTAGTTGCTATTGAAAAGGGAGCCTTCTGGTCACCCTCGACTACGATCGCCAATTTACTTATTGGAATTGACTCGTATAATATTGTTCGCAGAGAATTCCAGTAGAGTCATGACTAGACTGCGACAGCTTGGTAATCCAGTTCTAATCTTAGTCACACTCTTACGTTTACTTACAGACTAATATAATTGGAAAAATTCTAAAGCCTCCTTACCTCTCCAGTTGTAAGTTAATTCGAATCACTTCTATTTTTCTTAAAGAATAGCATTGGCATTAACTAACCCTCGAAGACTGATATGCCATTAAGCAAAGACAACAAACAAATACTTTTTGTTTATATAGTAAAGTATCTTTTTATGAATTTTACTCTATTCAGTTTTATCTGCTTTTGATGGAAATGAGAATCCTTTCTTTGGAAAATGTTTCCATCTCGAGTTAAAAATTAATTTGAACGTCAAACAAAGCGATATTTACATTTAATTAATGATTGGATATCTTAATGATATCGATATGGTTCTGTGGTATATCGAGACTAGTTGGTCAGTTGGTCAGTATTAGTAAGAGAGGATGAGGAAAGAGACAGAAATTGCATGTGAATCTTCTGATCTTCTAATCAATCATATCCAGTAAACAGAATCCCCAACCCAAGTTCAAATCCTGGACAAGACTGTTTACGTTTCACCTTGCGCTAATGCTCTTGAGAGAAGCAAGAATGCATCTGTTCTCACTGACAACGAAGGTAAATAGTAGGGCATAGTGTGTTCTTTAACGTTGCTTAGGTAACCAGTCTACTTTTGGTTTTGTTTCAGGGCATATCAACCATAGTAGGTTATTTAATGCCGAATCCTGTTTATACAAATATATATATATATATATATATATATATATATATATATATATATATATATATATATATTGTAAAGGCGTTTTGTAAATAACATTCTTAAACAAGCCTGAGCTCTTTTTTGCACACAGTTACATGGTTGCCAGTATTTCTATATAACAGTTACAATTTAACATCAGTCATTTCTTTGCACATTTAGTTTGTTCTTTTTGACCCATTGATAGGACCCTATCAGGTGCTACCACTCCAAGCCATAGGCAACCAGTCTAACAGAAAGAAACTGAATTCAAACCCTCTCTAATCCGCTTCAAAACTGACCTTGTGTCACACATCCTATCTGTGATAGAGGAGTTTGGCAAATACATACAGTAAGATAAGCCCTTGAAAAAGCCATCTATCCATCGGTTTGCCTCCGCTATGAATAAACTGTTGGGCAGACTGTGCTCTTTAGCCTTGTTTCGGCAACCAGTCTAACAGAAAGAAACTGAATTCAAAGCCTGTCTAATCCGCTTAAAAAACTGCCCTTGTGTCACACATCCTTTTAGTGGTAGAGTGTCGGGTAAATACATATTCAAGTTTGCATCAAGATACACGTGAAGATACTCACACATAAACTTGTGCATGGAAAAATAAAACAGTCCGGAATAAGTCCCTAGTGGTAGTCTCCCGGTGAGAATCACCTTCACTTCACCAACGGAATAGTCTGCGAAGGAATTCCTGCTCCTAAAGCAGCCGAAAAGAATACGTTGTCTCGTAAAATTGACGGTTATTTCACTCGTTGTTGTTTGTTGCAAGCTGGCTCGATTTCAAAACGAGCAGCAGCAGTAGATTAAGCCATTTGCCCTTGGCCCCCAGCGATCATCTCATTGGTGGTGTTGAGAAAATTATAACACCCAAGGGGGATAAATATTTACTGCCACTAACATCACGTCTCTAACAGTTATACTGTCATTTTCCTCGCTCTGACTACAAACTATTACTTTGAGAGACAATTATATTAATTTAAACCTTGCTTTCATTTTAAAATTCACTTGCTCGACGCCAGGCAAAAGCTCTATGTTATTGGCTTATATATATATATATATATATATATATATATCAGTACTCTGGCGAAGGAATTAATGGCTGGTACTCGCGTAATACTAGGCTCTACTAATGAATTGAGCACCCCGATAACCAATAGCGTAAAATGTAAACAAACGAAAGTTAAATTCCTGAGATGATGCTAGGTCGCCAATTGGCTGAGTAGTATGTTATCTATCTAACGGAAAATCGGATGGGTTTCGATCCCAGATTGAAGCATCCTCTAATTTCTGAAGAGTTATGATACAACGAAACAGTCTCTCTGTGAATGATAATATATATATCTAAACTTTTTTTTCTTTTAGTTAGTCAAAAGCGTAAAAATAAATATTCTAAAAGTTGAATTGGTCCCAATGAGATATTATATATATATATATATATATAATATCTCATATTCATATGTATTATATCTCATAATATATATATATATATATATATATATATATATATATATATATATACTTTGAGTATAGAATAAGTTTATAATCAAACAGGATAAAAATTCACGACTTAGAGTTTCACGACGTCAATCCACAGGGGAGATATGATTCAACATGTCTTGAACATTAAATACTAACTCAATAGAGCATTGATTGTAACTTGTTGGATACTAGCTAAACTGAATATCAACAACCTGAAAATCTGATTCGTGGCGTTTTAAATTGTTTCCTTATGTGAATTTGTTGGCGGTGTCTTCGTGGTGCAATGGTTAAAACGCTGTTCTGTGGAATCGTAGTAAACGAGTACGAACTCAAGTCCCTCTTTAATATTCACTTTCGGACAAATACTCTTCAGCAAAGGTATGAACCCCCTTATCGTGGAAGCTACTGATTAAATAGTACCCCTAATATTATTCTTTAAGAAAGATGGACTTGGAATTAAATAACTCAAGATGGTTTATATTCTATTAAAAAAAACTTATTATGTCTTTGCAATATGTTACTCAATCTTTTTGTACATGGAACACTGTAAAGATATTACAGATTAAGAACACTTTTAAAGTTAAATCTTAATCGTCTCTCTCTTGAACAGTTTAACGGTCACTAATCTCCCATAAAAAAAAAAAACAAAAAAAACATCAAAGTAATACGAACAAGACATACGGAACACTGCCGGAGAAGCAAGGACGAACTCATAAGGGATGTTCTGCCATGGACCGCTTCACATGGACGCGCCAGTGTTTGCTAACCAACAAGAACTCACCCACAACAGGTCTGTGCGGACATAGGATGTAGTTTGGAAAATATGCTGGGAATGATGCATGAGAGAGAAAGAGAGAGAGAGAAAGAGAGAGTCAATCAGTGCTAACAGCGTGACTTGATGATTATGATGATTAGAGAGTTATAGGCCTAGCCCAGAATCTTGAGCTAAAATCTTGAGGTCGATTTTATACACCGCAATTTTCTGTAAATAGATTCAGTTTTTTATGCCCACAACCAATTCACTACTTAGAAAGAATTTAGATATGAAATATTATAAAGGAATGTATTGGTTTGGTTTGGTTTGGTGGGTTTCATGGCATATCAACCTTTGTAGGTTATTTAACGCCAAATCCATTTTTATGCAAATAATCAGTTCCATTTCAAAAAATTCAGCTTAGCATGAGTACACAGTTTAATTGCCAAAACCATTTCTATTTCAAACTATTCAAGCAGTTATATATAACAATTCAGTTTAGTGAAAGTACAGTTTCGATGTCAAAAAAAGTTCTATTTGAAACAATTCAGTTTAGCATGAATATGCCGTTTAAATGCAAAAATCAGTATAGTGAAGGAAGCATGGTTTAGTTCTATTTGACCCGTAGATAGAACTCTTATCAGGTGCTACCACTCCGGGCCAGAGTGGACCTGGGAGCGATGGCAATAAAGGGGTAGTCCGCATTCCCCAAAGCTCCAGCATTGCTGGAACCACACCATCAGATTGTTTAGTGTCATATCCAGGACACTCGTTGGTGGGGGGGTCTTACCTTACCGCAGAGAAGCAGTCAGTGTATTCTACAACCCCAGCCGACTGGGCAAGGAAAGTATTGAGACAAAAACTGTATTTCCCCAAAACACCGATGAAAAATTACGTGTTAATTTTCTTCAAAAGTAGTTCTCTTGCCATTCAACAAATTTCGTCCATGCGAAAGCTTTCTGATATAGAGTGCAGCAGCACAGCTGTATTTTTTTAAAAATATACCCCACGTTCTAAAATATTCAGTTTTAAGAAATAAGAAAAAGATCACTTGAAGCTAGAGAGACTATGTATCAGTAAAAAAAAGTCGGGGAAGGGGACTCACCGGCATCGAGCATTCTTTGACGCAACAATTAAGAGACTCGAGGAATTAGTTTGAAAAAAACGAATTAAGTGGCAGTTTACGTCATTTTTTTCGTTAATTACTCTGATTTTTCTAATAACACACACCCACGTCCACCCCCCACACACCTATATATATATATATATATGTACATCGACAAACTTTTTCTCCTTCTCAAACACAAACACTTACATGAATAAATAAGTATATATACATATATATAATTGTCGAAGGAGATGCTCTTGCACAGTCCAGTTTTTCATCTAGAAACTACTTTTAAATGTTATGGAAAATTCACAGTGAAACGTTTATAATTCTTAGCATTCCTTAATTAAATAAATTGCTGATACGTACACAAATCTTCATTTAAATTTTATTTTTAAAAAAATCTGATTGTATACAAGAAGATGTGACATGAGGCCAATTTTTAAGCGGACTTTAACAAATTTGAATTCAGACTTTTCCTTTTCCTAGATCAGTTGCCAAAACAAGGTTAAAGTGATCTTTCTGTTCCACTATAACATACGACTGAATGGAAAATTTATGGATACATACTTTTCATAAGGATAACAGTGCTATGTGAATGGCAAACAGCTTCGTCTAGGATTTGAATTCGGATCACCATATCCATTTTCTTCGATGATAACCATAACACCATGAACGCCTCGATGTAGTTTGATTGTACTGTATATACAAGTGTCTGCTGAAAAGTTCATTGTCTAACCAAAATACTCTCATAAAATTTGACCAAATGAGGTTTATTTTTTTCTATAAAATTCCCCTTGTAGACAACTCACATTTTCCATTGGTGTTTCCATTGGTGATCCCACTGATCAAAGAAAGTCATTAACAGCAGATATGAAGTTATCATTGTGTCATTATGTCTTAAGAATTTTTTGGCTAATAATTTTATCGTTTCAAGTATTCCCATCAAATCTGAATAATTTTTAAACAGATTTGAACCATATATGGGACCTAACTGGTATTATCACTCCAGGTCAGAGTAGATCTGGAAGTAATGGCCAGAAAGGAGTACCTAAAACAACAAAGTAATCCAGAACTAAATGCTCACCACTAGATGCAGTTTATATACTTTTTGGGGTTGAGGTTCCCGCAGGGTTGTGGCTAACATCCATGACTGCAACATCGTAGTAAGCGAGTTCGAACTCCAGTCACACTTTTGAATTCTTACGCTTGGGGTAGATTGAAATCCTCTTTTTTTTTTTTATCCCCAACTATGTATGAAATAGTCCCACTTCTCTTTTATAAGGATTGCTTTGGCATTAGATAAACCTCGAAGATTGATATGCCATAAAAAGAAAGTCATTAACAGCAGATATGAAGTTATCATACGAATTTTGGAGGTGCCCGTGGTTTTACAGTTATCGTCGTAGGAAATGGACACAGTGACACGAGTTCTAATCCTGGTCGAGACTGATTGCATTTCACATTGCACTAATACCCTTGGGAAAGGTAAGAATCCAATTATTCTCCCTCCGGCTATGGGTAAATAGTAGGGCAGACTAGGTTCTTCAGCCTTGGTGAGGCAACTAATCTAGGAGAAGGAAAACTCTGAATTCAAACCTGTTGAACTCCGTTTAAAAAAATTGACCCGAGCGGATGGGTTGGTAAATATGATAAAAAGAAAAAAAAACGAAATCGAACCAGCGGCATTAGCGAGAGATGATAACCGTATCGTCCATGATTCGAAATCGTTTCATCGAGTTCATTTTCTATGACGATAAACATCACATCAGTAAATCCATCATCATCATCATTATCAAGTCGGGCTAACAGCACGGATTTGACTCTCTCTATCTATCCGTCCCTCTCATCTATCGCTCACGGTAGGTCTTCCAAACTACATTCTGCGTTTGCATAGCGCTTATATAAATAAGTTCTCTCAGGTCGGCCAAGTCCATATATTTGGGTCCATAAAAGACCATCACTTAAAAGTTTGTCCTTTGAGAAGCAACACCCTACGAAACAACAGCTGTACGGCCACTTACCCCCATCTCAAAAGCCATGCAATTAAAAAGAACAAGACATGCAGCTCGCTGCTGTTTGTGTATATCCAGAGCTTGATGAAAATGTAATTATTTTGTATAAAAATTATCATGTGCCGTGGTGTAATCGTTATCGTCGTAGGAAATGGACACAGTGAAACGAGTTCAAATCCTGGTCGAGACTGATTGCATTTCACATTGCACTAATACCCTTGGGAAAGGTATGAATCCAATTATTCTCCCTCCAGCTATGGGTAAATAGTAGGGCAGACTAGGTTCTTCAGCCTTGGCGAGGAAACTAGTCTAGAAGAAGGAAAACTCTTAATTCAAACCTGTTAAACTCCGCTTTAAAAAAACTGACCTTGTGTCATATCCTGCCCGAGCGGAGGGGTTGGGTAAATATGATAACAATTATCCTTTTTATTTCTTCCATTCAAGTGCATTTTATATAAGAGAAAATTAATTACATACATCTGACATTATTCAGTGAATATTATAGATCAAAAATTCATTTTAATAACAACATATCAAGCTTCAGATTTATTGATACACCTTCCCAAATAGATTTATCGATCTATTTTTCTATCGCTTCGTTCTTCCGACATAAATAACTATCAACGGGTAAACAAGTTCTTTCATTCTTTCTCTCTCTGTCTTTCTCTATCAATCTATCTCTCTCTCTCTCTCTCACAGACACACATGTACACACACATACACACTCAGAGACACACAGATACATGCGATCGCAAACACACAGAGAATAACACTGACACGCATTTATATATATATATATATATATACACACACACTCTCACACACATATAAGTACATATATGCACACACACACGCGCAAACACACACACACACACGCACATATATATGTATGCATATATATGCACACGCACATAAACACACACATATACATTTATATATATGCACACGCACACACACATACGCACACGATTACACACATACGTGTTAGGCCTTAAAAAGTGTATATACAAACGCCTTTATCAGTCTAGGCGTAAATATGTGCCCCTGGCACAACTAATCAAACGCAGGTGGTACGGACAACTGATTCTGCAGCAATGATTATTATTCATAAGTGAGGACAAAGGTAAAATGAAAGTATAAACTTATTTGTGACAAACACACACAGACAAAGAAACAGGCCTGGTCAGCATAGGGTCCAGTAGAATACACTCACTACATTTCCGCGGAGGGGTAAGATCCCCACCCCACAATGAGTGTCCAGATATGACACTAAACTATCTGATGGTGAGGCTCCAGTAATACTGGAGCTTTGGGGAAGGCAGAGTATTCCTTCACAGCCATTGTAATATATGAATCCAGTTATTCTCCATCCAGCTTTGGTGAGGCAACTAGTCTCAGAATTCAAGCCTGTTAAACTTCGCTTAAAAATTGTCCTTGAGTCACATCCTGCCCGAGTGGAGGGGTTGGTAAATATGGTTACAGAGCAATACTTGAAACCATTTAACTGTGTACAAGCAAACGATTCATTGTAAAAAGAATTATTCATATTAGATAGCAGGTTAACGAAAGCATGGGCAGCTATCAATAAGCTATCGGTTATATGGAAATCTGACCTAACCGATAAAATGAAACGCAGTTTCTTCCAGACAGCGGTCACATCGATACTGCTATATGGGTGCACTACATGGACGCTAACAAAACGGCTGGAGAAGAAGCTTGACGGCAATTACACAAGAATGCTGCGAGAACAAGTCCTGGCGGCAACACCCCACAAGACACCAACTGTACGGCCACCTGCCTCCTATCACGAGCACTATTCAAGTTAGACGAACCAGACATGCAGGAGATGTACTCTTATGGACACCCACACATGGCCGTGCGAAGGCAGGACGACCAGCACGAACATACATTCAGCAACTATGTGAGGATACAGGATGTTGTCCTGAAGACCTGCCTAGGGCGATGAACGATAGGGAGGAGTGACGAGGGAGGGTCAGGGATATCCGTGCTACCAGCGCGACATGATGATGATGATGATGATGATGATGAACAGTTTGCAAAAAATGAGCTCAGGCTCATTTAAAAATGTTAGCAAGAAAATGTTTACTGTTGTACTCCCTGCATAATGGACTCGCCCTTCTCCATAAATACACGTCAACGAGAGCGTCGGGGTGTGCACCAATCAGCGTGATACAATCACGAGTGATACCATTTGCGTTGTGGACGGATGGTCACTACCACACTGGACTCTCAGTTTTCTATCAACTAACTACTGTTTAACCAGGTTCACTTGTATCTTGTTTCTGTTACTTGAATATATATGTTTTTTTTATCAAACCTTTTGTGTTCCCTGAGTCTTTCTTTGGTCAGCATTACAACATTTACTGATAATGAATATTTGATATATATGTATATAGAGTATTTAGCATTAAATAGTCTACAAAGGTCGATATGACATAAAACACAACTGAATCAAACCAAGCAATACCAAGAATACATGTATATATATATCTATATATATAGAGAGAGAGAAAGAGGGGACATAAGTGTATTAATCTAGAACTGTTGAGAAAGAAATTTGAATAAAGACTAGCCTTTTGTAGAAATCTGGACACATAACTGAGCAGCAGTGAATTTTTTCAAATAAAATAACACTGATCGTCCCTCACATGCTTCAAAGATCATAACAAATATCATCATCAGCAGCAGCAGCAGCTGCAAGAGTAGCAGTCACAGTAATAATAATTATACAACCCTTTGCCTGGCTAGGTGGAAGAGGTGACCAACTTGTGCAAGAGATTAAGATTTCGTTTACTTTGCTTTGGTTTAATGTCATATCAACCATTGTAGGTTATTTAATGCCAAATCAATATTTATACAATAAACTGTTCCATTATGAACAATACAATTTACCATAAGTACAGTTATTCTGCTTACACACAGTTAAATGTAAAATCTGATGCATTTCAAAACAATTCAGTTTAACATAAGTACACAGGTTAAATATCAAAACTTCTATTTCAAAACATTTAGTTAAGCATAAGTACAATCTTAATGTCAAACAGTTCTATTTGATCCATAGATAGGACTCTATCAGGTGCTACCATTACGAGCCACAGTAGACTGGAAAGCGATGGCAATGAAGGGGTACTCCCCATTTCCCAAAGCTCCAGGATTACTGGAGCCTCATCATCAGATTGTTTTGAGTCAAATCTAGGACATTCATTAGGTGAGTCAAATCTAGGACATTCATTAGGTGAGTCTGCAGCCCCAACCGACTGGGCCAGATTAAGATTTGGCCATATTAATAAATGGTATATACAGGAAAGAGTATCCATTCAAGAAAATAAAACCTACCAAATTCTCTGAGATTTCAAAATTTAAACAGATCACTTAATCCCGGTGAAAAAGTGAGACCTAATGTTGAACAAACAATAAAAAATCCCAGAAAAACGTCTCATTTAGCTAACTTAATGCTTCAGTGGTCCACTGAGTGAAAAACAAAGAAAGCGGTAAGATAGACAAATACTTGGATCTTGCCAGAGAAAAATCTGTGAAACATGAAGATAATGGTGATACCAATTGTAAATAGTCTGCTTGGAACGGTCTATAAAGGCTTGTGAAACTGGCAGAAGGAATTGAAAATCAGGGGCGGTATCTAGAGCATCCAGGTAACAGCATTGGTAAGATCGGCTAAAATACTCAGAAGAGTCCTGGAGACCGGCAGAGACTTGGTGTCACTAAGGGGCGAGAAACAGATCACCAACTAACGCTGATGTAAAAAAAAAACATCAAAAGGAGTATCACTAAGAAACACAGAATTAGAGAACAGTCAAGACAGAAACAGAAAAAAATCAAGTACTAACAGATATATCAACAAATAATATATCCAAATCAAATGAACTAATCAATGCAGGAGGAAAAATAGTTCGTGAGAAAATCGGGGTTCCCTTAAGAAGCACGAATAAGAAATGAAAACCGGAATGGGAAATTCGACTGGAAACGCAAATAAGAAAACTACAAAATAATAAAACAAAAGGAAAATGCTGGAACATATTGGGGCAAAAAGGAAAAAGCAATTAAATTTATTTCTCCCTAACAAGCCACAGATTGTATTCGGAGGAACATAAAGGATGCTGCACAGGAGAAATACTCTGCATTTATCAGGACAACTTCAATGAAAGCAAGACCAGACGGAAAAATCTAGCCATGGCCTTGATTGACTTCAAAAAAGGCATAGGATATGGTCCCACAAATCTGGATAATAAACTGCCTCAAATTGTAAAAAAATTGAAGATGAATTCTTTATCGAGAAAACCATGAAAACATGGAGAGTGGAATTGATAGCAGGAGGGAAACGTTTTGCTGAAACGAAAATCCAGAGGTATATTCCAAGGGGATGCACTATCACCATCACAATTTATAATTGCTATGATGCCACTTTACCACATACTCAGAAAATGCACAGCTGCATACAAACTCAGTAAGTCGCTGGAAAAGATCAACCATCAAATGTACATGGACGACACCAAATTGTAGGCAAAAAATTAAAAAGAATTGGAAACTCTAATACATGCAGTGCGAATATACTGTCATGACAGGGATGAAATTGGGAAAAGAAAAATGCTCCATGTTAGTAATGAAAAGCGGAACTATCAAATCAAGAAAAATTAGAATGCTTGGTGAAAAAGAAACCTAAAAATAC
The DNA here is from genome assembly GCA_963585895.1 of Sepioteuthis lessoniana. Lineage (NCBI taxonomy): Eukaryota > Metazoa > Mollusca > Cephalopoda > Myopsida > Loliginidae > Sepioteuthis > Sepioteuthis lessoniana. The sequence continues at coordinate 60,459,925 of OY757927.1, read as the reverse complement.
TTGGGAATCGTGAAAGCTCACACTATCAAGCAAGTGGAGATGATAGAAAAAATTAAGAAAGAGTATCTCAGGAGAACGAGAAAGCTACTCGAGACAAAACTATGTTGCAGAAACCGTATCAAATGAATAAATATCTGGGCTGTTCTCCTCGTTAGATATTCGGGACCATTCTTGAACTGAACCAGAGAACTTAAACAAACAAACCAAAGAGCATAAAGCATTACTTCCCAGAAATGACGTTGACAGACTATATGTATCAAGAAAAGAAAGCGGAAGAGGACTTGCTAGCATTGAAATCAGAGTGGACGCATCAATGCAACGACTTGAAGATTACATAGAAAAGCGCGAAGAAAGACTGATTACAGCCACCAGAAACACTGACAACTCGAGAAAAAACAGAACGACAAGAACCAGAAAACAATAATTGGAAGGAAAACAACTCTATGGACGTTTTAAGCGACTCATAAGCAACATCTCCGACGAAAAAAAACATGTACGTGGCTAAGAAAGGGAAACCTTAAAAGAGAAAATGAATCTCTTTTAATAGCAGCACAAAACAACACCATAAGAACATTTCATATCAAAGCAAGAATAGATAAGACGCAACAAAACTGTAAATGCTGGTTATGTGGTGATCGAGACAAAACGATCATTTACATAAACGAATGCATCAAATTAACAAAGAAAAACATTAAAATTAGACATGAATGAGTGGGCAAGATGATCCTCTGAGAAATTGAAATTTGACCATACGAACAAATGGTATATGCACAACCCAGCAGCTGTCCTGGAGAATGTGTCATAAGCTCCAATGGGATTTTAACATAAGAACGGATCATTTAATCTCGGCCAGACGATCAGATCTAATAATAATCAACAAAAGAAAAAGAGAGAACTTGCAAAATCATGGACTTTTCTGTCCCAGCTGCCCACAGAGTAAAATTAAAAGAAAGTGAAAAGAAGGATAAGTACCTGGACCTTGCTAGGGAACTGAAAAAAAACAAACTTTGCAACATGAAATTGACTTTTATATCAATTATAATTGGTGCTTTCGGTACAGTAAACAAAGGGTTAATAACAACCATTTAAATAGTAAATTTGGCGACCATAGTCGAGGGCGACCAGAAAGCTCCCTTTTCAATAGCTACTACACCGAGGTGTTGGAGAAGGCACTACTCCTTTCCCTGGATTGCTCCACTTTACCCTTGATACGTACCTTATATTGCTGAGAGTCAAGCAAAGAGGTATCAAGTACCATTTTAAGTCTTTGGTATGACGCGTTCTTGGATTGAACCCAGGTCTCCTGGACCATTGGCGAACACTGTACCAACTAGACCAATGAGCAACCACTTAATAGCTCAGAATTATATGGTTTCAAGTATTTTAAGCAACTATATGGTTTCAAATGATAATAATAATAATAATAATAATAATAATAATAATAATCTCCCTCCACCAAAAAAAAAAGAGAACTTGCAAAATTGTGATCTTTGCTGTCCTGGCTGACCACAAGTGTAAAATTGAAAGAAAGTGAAATGAAAAATAAGTACCTGAACCTTGCAAGGGAATTGAAAAAAAAAACAAAAACAGTGCAACACGAATGTGACGTTTATACGAATTATAAACGGTGCTACTGGTATAGTTATTGAAGGATTCTTAAAAGGACTAGAGGACTTGGTAATAAGAGGACGAGTGGAGACTACCCAAACTCCTATATCATTCAGATCGGCCTGAATACTGAGGCGATTACTATCAATGTGACTGAAAAGTATCACCCGAAAAAAAAAACCCAGTGAAGAGGTCTAAGAAACAAAAAATTGAACTAAAAATTACATTTAAAGATAAAAATGAAGTAGTAGTAGTATTAGTATTAGTACTAGTAGTAGTACTAACTACAACAACACTCGAAAATAATAAATTAGAATAACAGAATAAACATATATACAATTAACCCATACAATAAGACATAGCAAAGTTAATAACCATATTAATTTCGCTAATTAGCCTCTCTCTCTCTCTCTCTCTATATATATATATATATATATGTATAATTAAACATCGCATATATGTACGTGTTATGTTGTTTTTAGACTACTACATATCCCTAAGGCACCTCGGCTGGTATAATGGCTGGAAAGCTACACTAGCAAACCTTTGCGATTGTGTTCGCGTCTCAATGGGCGCCCCATTCATATAGCCTTGAGCCACATCTTTGTAAATTACCACTACAAATCCCTCTTTTGATAACCTAATTTTTATTACAGATAAAAATTACATTTAGCGCAGATGAACATGGCTGTAACAGCACCTCACCTCATAGTCATTCAGTTGCGAATTGGGCAGGAAATTGTTTTATTCTCTCAAAGCATTTCAAGTTCAGAGCTCTCATAAAAAGTTGGTTTTCTATTTAGCAATAGCTTGGGGAAGTGGGGGTAGAACTGATGGACTCGTACTTTCTCAAAATGACTTTACCGTAAAGGAAAATGCAGCCCTCTCTCTCTCTCTATATATATATATATATATATATATATATCATCATCATCATCTTGTCGTGCTATCAGCACGGATATCCTTGATCCTCTCTTGCCACAGCTCCCTATCGTTCATCGCTTCCGGCAGGTCCCCAGGGTTACGGCCCGTATCCTCACAGAGCTGCTGTATGTAGGTTCGAGCTGGTCACCCTACTTTTGCTCGGCCATGTGACGGGGTCCATAGGAGTACATCACTTATGAGCAGGTCCCTACTTCTCCCGTAGTGTCCTGTATGTCTGGTTCGTCTAACTTTGATAGTTTTCGTGATGGTAGGTAAGTGGCTGTACAGCTGTAGCTTTGTTGGGTGTTGCCTTCAGGACTTGTCCAATATTGCTCGCAGCATTCTTGAGTTGTTGCCGTCAAGCTTTTTCTCCAGCCGTTTAGTTAGCGTTCCATGTAGTGCATCCATATAGCAGTATCGATACGATCGCTGCTTGGAGGAAACTGCGTTTCATTTTATCGGTGATGTCTGACTTCCATAAATTTTCATCTTGCTCGCCGATTCTAGGTGGGGGAGTCCACGTGACCTATGTACTTATATGCAGAACCACTTTATCATAGTAAGCGCGTTCAAACTTCAGTCGTTCTATTACGTTCACTTTTAAACTCATACCCTTAAGAAAGGTATGAATGAGATATATACTCCTTAGGTATGGGTTAATTAGTATCACTGTATTTCTCCTCGAAGGATGGCTTTGTTATCTAATAACCCACGCATGTAGATCTGGTAATAAACAAAGAAACCAAACCAAATATTTACAAAAAGCTAGATTTGAAATTAAACAGCTCACAAGGTTTAAAACATAAATTAAACAAAATAACAAACCATACTTAGTAAGCGTTGATGGTGGTTATCATCTTAGAAATGGATGGTAGGTTGGTTGGTTGTTTGGGTTTTATGGCATATCAACCTTTGTAGGTCATTCAACACCAAATTCTGTCTATATATATACATACATATTCAACCAAAGATTTCAAAACGAATATTAAGGTAGGTAGAATTTTCTGTTAGCAGGATTTCATTTGTTTGCACAAGATTAACCAGTTTTAAGTTGTCATATTTTTTGGTACAACTCTGTCTCTCTCAAGAAGGACAGAATGTCATCTATTTTGACGTTCTCGAAAAGATCGGTTAAGTTATTTACTTTGAAAAATCGCTTTCTGATAAAATGGAAGCGGCGACCTAAGCTCAAAACCTGGACGAGGCTGTTTGTAGCTCATATGACGCTGATACACTTGAGAAAGGTTTACATCCGAGTATACCTTGCCAACTATGGTTGAATAATAGTACAGACTTGGTTGTTTAACCGTAATATGGCAACCGATTGAGGAGAAAGAAAACCCCGAATTCAAAACCTGATACATTCCACTTAAACATTGACCTTGTGTCATATTTTGCTCGTGTCTGACGGGCTGGGAAATACTTGATTATAGAATAGAGTAGACACAAAGTCACTGACACTTGGTGACCGGCAGACTAAACTTTTCGTCTGGTGATATTGAGCGCACTATACGAATATAAATGATACTGAGCGCACTATATGAATAAAGATAATATTGCGTGCAATATATGAATATTGATAATATTGAGCACGCTATATGAATACAGATAATATTGAGCGCACTATATGGATATAGATAATATTGAGCGCGCTATATGGATATAGATAATATTGAGCGCACTCTATGAATATAGATATAATATTGAGCACACTATATGAATGTAGACAAAATTGAGCGAACTATATGAATATAGATAATATTAACCTCACTATATGAATATAGATAATATTGAGCGCACTATATTGAATATAGATATAACATTGTGTACCATAAATAAAAACAGAAAAACTTTGTTATGCATGTATAATTTTCACTAGGTGTGATATTCTGATGACTTTATATTTAAGAAACGGAAAACTTTAAAATATTTGCTCAAATGTTGCGGAAAACTGATTTGTTTGTAAAATAAATGCTCTAATAATTTCTGATGGCTTTCGTATCGTTTAGCTTCAAATGATGAATACTTCTTATTCAAAAGTTTGCTATATATATATATATATATATATATATATATATATATAGGATTGTGCGTGCGTATGCGTACAAGCAAATCAATCGTTAAGATGTCGTGAACCCAAATAAATAAATAAACCTATTAAAGCTGAGACGAAAACGAAAACAAGCCGGCGTTTTCCCTGGAGGTTGTGAACACATTGACTAATCAGAACATGAAGAGTATTTATTTTACTGATAAAACAGGGGCGTTTTATCAAAGTGGCAGCGCAGAGGAGAGCTGAAGGATAATTAACGCTATCGGGTAATGAGCTCACAGGACGGGGAACTAGATGAAAAATTAATAAAATTCTAATCACGCGTACAAATATAGGAAAGATTAGCACTGATGAATGAAAAGCAATTTGGCTCTAATCGGATGATTAGTTCCCAGCGTCTATCTCTGCACAGTATTAGAAAAATCTAAGAAACGTCTTCGATGACGAAACACATCTTAGTGTCCTTTACTCACTCACAGATCTCATTTTGATGACATCACAGACTGTTTCTCGCCTTGTCCGTAGAGTTTAGAATACATTGACAACAATTTCTTGCACAGGGATTAAACCTTCCCTCCTACAAAAAAAGAGAGTTGTCATATGTATGACACTAAATGGAATCTGATTGTTAGGCTCTAGTACTGGGGAATGCAGAGTACCCATTCATTCCCATGTCCACTCTGGCTTGGAGCGGTTGTATATGTATTACAAGAGAACTGTTAAAAATATTCGCATTCCATAGGAACGTGTGCAAAAATAACATTAAGAAACGCAGATAATAGTTGGCTAGTGTTTTATGGTATAACCTTTGTGGGTTATTCAATGCGAAATCCTGTTTTTATATATGTATGATTTGTAAGTGAATAATTTATAAGTAACTTTATTTTTAAACGAACACTAAATCAAAAAATTTCACGTATATCTATCTAACATAATTACATAAAGTTATTATTAATCATTTGCTTGCACAGTTTTAAACGGTTAAAATATTAAAGAAATTTTAAAAGGGTATCATTTCAATATAAAGGAATTTGGAGGGAATAAAATTTGTTGAAGTGAGTGATACTAAAGCCAAGTTTAGTATTTAACTGGGTAATATTTTTAGCGGGGTTTAGTGTGCCATTGAACGGTAAGTATGGAGGTGTCCGTGGTGTAATGGTTATCGTCGTAGGAAATGGACACGGCGATACGAGTTCAAATCCTGGACGAGACTGATGGCATTTCACATAGCACTAATACCCTTGGGAAAGGTATGAATCCAATTATTCTCCAGACTTGGTTCTTCAGCCTTGGTGAGGCAACTAGTCTAGGAGAAGGAAAACTCTGAATTCAAACCTGTTAAACTCCGCTTAAAAATTGACCTTGTGTCATATCCTGTCTGAGTGGTGGGGTTGGTAAATAGGATTAAACGGTAAGTATAAACAGTAACTTTAGCGGTTAGTTCCGCAGCTTTCTACTTCGGTTACTGATTCGAAAAGATAACACAGACAATAATTTTTTTAAAAGGGAATTTTATATAAAAGAAACGAGAAAGAAAAGGATAGAAAAGATAAAGTATTGCAAATTTTAAGTACAATCTGCTGGAATTTATCTGAGAGAGTGTCCGTGAAACAATGTTTTTTGAATTTGAGTATTTTTCTTTTCTTTCTTTATTTTGTCGAAATGTTTCAGAGTTCATTAAATTGCGAGTCTTCTTTAAAGTTCTTTTCAGCAGAATTCTCGGTTAATTTTCTTTCAGTCGTTTTAATTGGTAGAATTTTAGTAGTCAATTTTCTTTTAATTTTACATTATTTTTTAGGAAACTCCATTCAAGAATCGAGTGACTTAACGTATCTGCAAGCTTAAGTTTTTCGTACCTTTACAGTTCGTTCCCCGAATTCGTACGGAGGGTTTACTAGTAGTTCAAAAAAAGGAAGTCACTTTTTGGTACTGCACTGTCTGGGATTACTTCTCCCTTTTCTAATGGGGCCAAATCTGGTGCCGCTCGGGTTCGGCTTGATTTTTTTCCGTTTTTATAGTATATCTGTCTAACACTTATATTTCTATCTAATATTAATCATTTATTTTCACACCGCCAAAAAGTTTCAAGTATTGTTATCTAACATTAAGAATTCTATTTTTTAAAACTATTTCTATGTAATATATATAATTTGCACACTACTTAATGGTTTAGAATTACGAACAAATGGTATATGCACAACTTAGAATCTGTCCGGGAAAATGAGACACACAAACATCACTGGAATTTTGATATACAAATGGATCACTTAATCTCGGCGAGACGACCTAACTTAGAAATAGTCTACAAAAAGAAGAGAACCAACCGACTAGTGAACTTTGCCGGCTGACCACAGTGCCAAACTGAAAGAAAGCGAAAAGAGAGACCAGCACATAAGCCTAGTGGGTAGAGTGTTCGCGAAAGGTCCGGGAGACCTGGGTTCAATCCCTGGTCACGTCATATCAAAGACTTTAAAAATGGTACTTAATACCTCCTTGCTTAACACACAGCAATTACAGGTGCGTATGGAGGGTAAAAAGAAGCAATCCAGGGAAAGGAGTACCGCCCTCCCCTACACCTCAGTGTAGTAGCTATTGAAAAGGAAGCCTTCTGGTTGCCTTCGACCACGTTTGCCAAATTTACTTTTTTTTTTACTAGAGAACTGAAAAAACTGTGAAACATGAAAGTGACGGTGATACCAACTGTAATTGGCACACTCGGCACAGTCACTAAAAGATTGTAACTGAGACTGGAGGACTTGTAAATAACAGGATGAGTGGAGACCATCAAGAATACAGCATCGTTGAGATCGACCTGAATACTAAGAAGAATACTGGAGACTTGAGGAGACTTGCTGTTACTCAGAGACCCGTGAAAAGCCATTAGCTAACACTAGTGCTAAAAACTCTAAAATGAGCAAAATAATAATAATAATTATAATAATAATAATAATAATAGTGCTAAAAACTCTAAAATGAGCAAAATAATAATAATAATAATAATAATACGCCGCCAGATGACTAGAACTGGAGATAGCAAAAAAAAACAAAAACAAAAACAAAATAAAACAAGAAGAGAACCTGCAGAATAGTGATGTTTGCTGTATCGACATTCCACGATGTGAAAATAAAAGAAAGCAAAAAGAGAGATAAATTCCTAAATCTTGCAAGAGAACTAAAGGAGAACAAAAACAAACTATTAAACAAGAAGGTGAGGGCGATACCAATTGTAGAAGAATCCTGAAGACTTGAAGAAACTAGCTGTCACTCAAACTCCAGTGTGAAACAATCAGCAAACACTGGTGTCAAAAAACTCTTAAAGGAGTAAAAAGAATAACAATCCTTTGCTTTTGATTAAACAGAGGTAAGAGTGGACCTGGGAGTAATAGGAATGAAATGATACACCACATTCTAAGTAGTCTAAGCATCGGACGCAGTTTGGTGCCATACCCAGGAGACTTGATGAGGGGGGGGGCTTAGCTAAAGCCCTAACCGATAGGATGTTATACAAACATTGTAAATACGAATGTACAATGGACGGGATTCCCTAACTTCTAGCCGTTAAAAAACACAAGACTGGTTGGCATGCCGTTAAAATCAGTCAACCAATCAATTAATGAACCTGGTGATTATTAGTAATGAGACAAAAGGTCTGTTGATGAAACTAATGTTCATACAAGTTTAAGAATGTTTATCTCTGGTCCCAATGGTATTTCCGAATTCGTGTATATACCTACTATCTTTCTCAAAGGTAATCTTTTGAATCTAATGTTAGGAAGTCCAGTCGGCTAGGGTTGTAGAATACGCTGACTTCTTTAGAATGATAACGCCCTACTCAATGAAAGTCCTGAGTTTAACATTTAACTGAACCTGATGGCGAGGCTCCAGTCTGGGAGCTTTGCGGTACGTAGAGAACCTGTTTATTGCCATTACTCTCAGGTACATACTGACCTTGATTAGTATTACCTATTTGGGTCCTATCTATTGGTCAAATAGAACTGTTTACGATACTTTAAACCATTTAATTGTGCAAATAAATGATTAATATCAAATAGAGTTATTTGTGTTTGATAAGAATACGTGAAATTATTTAAATGTGTGCAAATACATGATTTATATTAAATAGTATTGTTAGTGTTAGATAAAAATACTTGACACAATTGAACTGTTTGTAAATTAATGAGATCGAACGACGCAATAAAACGCAAAGTTACCACCAAACTAATTGCTTACAAATCACATGTATAAAACAGGATGTATCATTAAAAAACCCGCCGGAATTGATATGCCATAAAACAAAAACCAATCAACCAACCAAATGTTAGTATTTTTAAACAAATCTATTTGATACAGAGATGGGATCATAACAGCTATCGATACTCTAGATCCGAGAGGAGCTGGGAGTTGTAAGAAATGTGTGAAACCACATTCTCTAGATTTCCACACCTGTCATACCATTCACACACAACATATTTATATGTTTACATCACTTCTAATTTGATTCTATAATGTAACGTGGATATATAATAACAACACATCTTAAAAACGAAGCCAGATCAAACCAATCCTCAGTGAGTTGCTCATATATTATTATATTGTCATCTACAGCATCATAACGACACAATAATAAAGACGCAAGAATAAACGACGCAGGAAGACTTCTTTATAAAAATATTTACCTCTCACTTTATTTGTAAGGGTTCGAAAGGGTTGTGTGGGGTTTTACTGTGGGAGGGAGTTGGAGACCGAACATAACTGAAATATTTTGACCCCAAACTTATGGCCGTCAGCGATGTATCTTTTTCGTTCTCAGATGCTCAACCGGAGGCCCAGAGGCCACTCTGCTGGGTGATGGCTTTCCTTACTGCATCATATCAGCAACTTCTGTGGTCCCCAAACTCCATCGGGGTTCCCGAGGGCCTCCTCGGCCGGGTGTAGCTTTCCCTACCACATCTCTCTCCAACTGGCTGCAACTTCACTGGCCGTCGAACTCCACTGGCTCGTCGAACTCAACTGAGTTATATAATCGTTCGACGCCCACTCGATCTTTGAAATCGAATGTTTAATCGTCATCAAGCGGAAATAACTGTCATGCAGTTGAGAGGTCACTCTCTTCCGGTGCATCAGTCTATGAGTGTACCATGGGAATTTTTTTTTAGCTCGGCCCATTTCATCAGCTAATTTCCGCCCACGCGATTTCCTCTCATAACTGCTATTAGAATGTGTCACCTCCTTCCGGTGCATCACCTTGGAATGGCATTTTTGGCTGGGTCAAAAGGTCAAAATACAACAATATATTCGTCTTCTTCTTCTTCTTCTTCTTCTTCTTTTGATGTTGATGATGATCAACTCCTCAGGAACTGAGGAGTATTTCGTACCTCTTCATTGCCATAACTCCCAAGTTCACTCTGCCTTCGAGTGGCAGTACCTGTTGGAGTCGTATTCTTAGGCCAACTAGAGATGTTTAAAATTGTTCATATACTTGAATACTTGATGCTTTACAAACATAAATTCTTTGTATTGAGAATAGTTACATTAGGCTGTGATTGCTTACAGAAAAAGCAATATAACTGTGACTATTATTAGATAGAAAAATACTTTAAAAATATTATTAGATAGAAAAATACTTGAAGCCATATAATTACTTGTATTAGATAGGAATAATTGAAACTATACAACTGTGTGGAAACAATCTGTATTAGATAGAAATGCTTGATTTCATATAACTGTGAGAGGCGAAAGCACTTAAGAAACTGCACCATCATATAAATGTGCAATGAACGCAATTCCTGGACCTCTAGACTTAAAATAACACCAGACATTCTGCCATGTCATTAAAACCAGTCAATCAATCATCGTCTTCCTCTGTTGCTGTTATTGATTACTCTTTTTTTAATAACTATTTGTTTTCACATAGTCATATGATTTCAAATATTCCAACCTAAAACTAATAGTTTTCAAAGATCTATTTGACCCATAGAAATGACTTTAACAGGTATGGTCACTCCAGGTCAGAGTGGATGTGAGAGAAGTGTTAAGGAAGGTGTGACTCTACGGCCTCTCGGAAAGCTTTTAGCTTCTGTATACAATTTAGTGTCATAACCGAAACTTATTAATGAGTTCGAAGAATGTCTAAATTGATTCTACAATTTAACGTGTATACGGAATGGTTACGCATTTTGAAAATAAACCCAAGTAAATCCAATGCTCAGTGATCTGTCAGTAAGTCTTTCTTCTTCTTTTTTCTCCTTCTTCTGGTGATGATTCTTAGGGTGTAGATGATGATGTTTCCCTCGTCTTGTCATTACTGAAAAGCCCGTTGATTATATACTTGCATAATCTAATTAATGTCTATTTCTAACCGGCAGGTGTCGCTGAAATCCTTGCTTGCATCGTCCTCTTCCCACCTCAACTAATTAACACCTTCTTCCTTTGCTTTCTGTTTCCCTGTTTTTGTCGGCACAAACGATGCTGTTCGGAAACCAATCAGTCCAGAACTCAACCTCAACTCAAACGATTCTCTAAATACTCTCTGTTACCCACCCTTGTTCAAAAACGCCTTCCTCATTCGGAACATTTGCTAATCTGACTGACATTCAAAATAACCTATCTACCGACTTAAATTAACATTTGTTGACTCGGGTGGTTTTACGAGAATCATTCAAAAAGTTCTAAGCCGCACCCAGAAATAAGAGCCATTGCGGAAACATTTTATAATGGAAATACACTACTGCTTCTAATAAAAGAAGAAGAAAAAATATTTAGATTTCTGTTTTGATTTCTGTACAGGTAAGGCCCACAAAAAGATGTAACGTGTAAGACAAGTCTAAAATCTGGATGAGGCTTTAAGGTACTTTGAAAGAACCAGACAAATATATATATATATATATATATATATATATATATATATATATATATATGTAACTTGATTGACAGTTTCTCACCAATGGGATCATCTGACCAATGCGATCATTATCTACTGTATCTTAACGTTACGTAGTGCATTCAATAAGTTTCCAGACTTTTTTTGTACAGGTATTTAACATTATCGTAGACTCTTGAAAATCCAATATGTTATTGCTATACATCTTATGAGATGACTGACCAATTTTTATGATTTCACGTTCAAATCAACAGCTACAGCAGCAATTGGAATACACCCTACTAAAGCCTGATTGTCACAGATGGTGAATTTCAAATATAATCTGGACGTGAGGAAGAACGATATGCAATAAAATTCTGTTTTAAATTTGGAAAAAATGTCACAGAAACGTATGGAATACTTCAGACTGCTTTTGGACCATCTTGCATGAATCGAGCATCAGTTTTTGAGTGGCATAAGAAATTCAAGGAACGCAGGGAGTCTGTGAGGGATGATGAGAGGTGTGGGAGGAGTAAAGAGGTCAGAACACCAGAGTTGATTGGCCAAAGGGTTAGGGTTAGGGTTACTATGTTGAGGTTTTAAGGGAGTTTAGGAAGAGATTCGGTCGGAAGAAGCCTGCAATCTTCAAATCGGGGCAGTGGCATTTCCACTAGGACAATACACCAGTCCCCAACTCCATCTTTGTCACAGACTATTTGACCAAGCTGGGTATCAAGACAGTTGCTTACCCTCCCTATAGTCGAGACCTTGCTCCCTGTGACTTTTGGTTATTCTTTAAGCTCAGAGACTGTTGTTATGAGACAATTAAGGAGATGAAAGAGACAGTGACGAAGGTCATTGACACGCTCACACAAGAGGCCTTCCATAGAGTCTTCCAGAAGTTGTTGGAACGGTGCAACAAGTGCATTTCAGCCGGAGATTACTTCGAAGGGGACTAAAGTATATACTATCAATAAAAGTGATCTTACGAAAAAAAGTCTGAAAACTTACTTAAGGATCTTCGTATATCCATACGTAAGTTATCCGACCGTAGTCGAGGGTGACCTGAAGGCCCCATTTTCAATAGCTATTACACCAAAGTGTCGTAGAGGGCATTTCTCCTTTCCATGGATTTCTTCATTTACTCTTGACCCGTACCTTTTAATGCTTAGCGTTAAGCAAAGAGTCATCAAGTACCATTTTTTAGTCTTTGTATGACTCGACCTGAGATTGAACCCCGCTCTTTTGGTCCATTGGGGAATATATATATATATATATATATGTGTGTGTGTGTGTGTGTGAGAGAGAGAGAGAGAGAGATAGAGAGGGAGAGAGACAAACAGAGAGAGATGGAGTGTATTGATACAACTTCTCTGTTACGAGTGGGATGCGGCAGAAGGTTAATTTGTAAGTGGTAGGGCAATTGGTTTCAATTCAGAATTTTCTTTTTCTTAGGCTGATTGCCATATCCAGGTTAAGTAGTCAGGGTTCCCAAATATTTACTCATATCTTGAAACAGAATAGTAGTATTCATGACTTTCCCAAAGCTTTAAGCTCTATGTGAAACAGAAACAACCTCGTCCAGGATTTGAACTCAGGTCATCGTGTCCATTTCCTACGACGGTAAAAAGAGTGTGAATTAGGCAGATTAAAAAAAACTATCTACTTGCTTAGCTTCATATTTGCTTATGCGGGCTATTCTATCTTCAGTTTTTTTTGTATTTGTCCACAGTATTTCCAAACCAGATAAAAGCCAGGATCTCCGAGATGCTATCAAAAAGTTTGGAGAGTAACCCTAAAGATTGACCATTACACCAATGTGGTGTGTTCTTAAAATATCGAAACAGAAACGACCTATGAATGAAGCGTGAACTAGCTCCCTTGACATTCAACTCACTTATTCCAAAGAAACCCCATTTGTCGGAACTCCTCGGAAAATCTTTGTTAAATATTGTGTGAAGCCTCGCTATTGTATTTATGTCTTTGGCTTTTTAGAAATTATTTTACAATCATTCATTGAATGTCCCTTTATATATATATATATATATATATATATATAGTACTTAATGTCTCTTTGCTTCACACACAGCATTATAAGGTACTGATTAAGGGTAAGGGGAGCAATCCTGGAAAAGAGGTTGCTCTCTCCCCTATACCTCGTATGTATTTAAAAGGGAGCCTACGGGTCACCCTCGACAACGGTCGGCCAACATATATATATATAGTTTGCAATGTTTATAATAAACGAGTCTTCAAAATCGGTGATATATATATACAGAGAGAGAGAGAGAGAGAGAGATGGGATAACATATGTTATCAGCAGGACAATGATCGTATAGGTGCAAAACTGATAGTATCTACGCTACTCTAACTTAAGTATATGCTTTATTATTGGTGTTTATAAATACAGTAAAGTAACTTATCAGCACACACACACACACACACACACACACACACACACACACACACCTATATATATATATATATATATATATATATATATATATATATATAATGATAATGAATATATATTATATGTATTTAATCCATGGAAAATATTGTCCTGCAACTTAAGGTTTCTTGAAGTTTATAACAACATATTATATATATAACATAATACTATATTGCACTTTGTTCGACATATAACCACATCATAATATAATATATATATATATATATATATATATATATATATATATATATATATATATAGCTAGTTTTACTTAAACCCTAATGTAGGAAATAAGTGTAGAAAGAACCTGTTGCATCAGTCTGTTTAATGTTAGAGGATTCTTCTTTTGAGAAACATAATTCAAAATTTTGTATTTTGGCCGGATTCGAACGCGGGCCTCTACTGCCGATGTGAAAAACGAAACTATTTCAACCCCGACGCGGGCCTCACATTCCTTCATTGTTTCCTGAAATTTTTTTCTTCTTTTTGTTTTGCATTTTCTTTCAAAAGGCTCAATAATTCTTTACATCTCAAATAACAACGCAACAACAGCAACAACTACAACTATAATAGCCATAACATGTGATTATGACTGCGAATATCAATCCCGGCAAAAAAAGAAAAAAAAAATCTGTCTTCGATTTGGTTCTCGTCTCTATTTCTTTTTAAACCATTTCCAAAAACACCAACGGCTCACAAAAGACTAGGCTTTTCTCTAACTGGCGTTATATTCCCCCCCCCAAAAAAAAAACTTGGTTCATACACACCAATTATATTAAAGGCTCTATTACAGTGCGTTAAAAAAAAACAACTTTTGTTCCACTTCTTCTCTGGACCCGGCAGACCCTTTTCCGACAGCATTGCCAAAATTAAAAATATATTTCTCTTTCATAATTTAGGAAACGGCTACCGATAGGGTAAAAAAAAAAATGATCGTTCATAGAATAGTTAGGTTAATTCATGAAAAAATCAGTGATTTTGCCCAGCCCCAAATTTCTGTGTTGTTTACTTGCGTTCATTGAAGGCGAAAAACAGTTCTGTTGGCAGGCGGGAAAGTGTTTTCTCTATACGACACAAAGAAATGGCTTTGATATTCAAAGTCTCCCAACAAATATCGAAAGTTATACCACTTAAAAAGCAACGTTATTGTTTGGAACGAATTGATTTAAGAGGGTTTTTGTTGAGCTGCCTAGTGGTAACAGAGTTGTCAAGCAGACAATATTGGGTTAGTTTTATGTACGCAGGCATAATATATTTTTTAAAAATCCCAGATTTACAAAGCCTTTCTCAAACGGATTTTTTCACAAAGGTCAGCAAAACGTTGCTTAGTCTTTCGAGAAAGTTAGTGATAAAAACGTATAGTGCTATTCTTAGGACTAGTAGCTGTAGTAAAAGCATTAGAATTTTACTCCTTCTAAATTTTTCATACTAGTTTTTATTGGTTGTCCTTCAATGAAGTTTGAATGACAGCAAGTCTCTATTGGTCTTCAAAACTCTTCTAATTATTCTAACTTATCTTAACAGGGATGTGGTTTGTGGTTTGTATTGTTTCCATTCTTCCTCTTATTTCCCATTCCTTTAATCCCCTTTAATCCAAACATTTAAAGACCGTTCCAAGCAGACCAAATACTATTCGTATCCTTTCACAATCCGCCCTAGGAATGGGACGCAAAAGATTCCTGGAAATGTTGATATACAAACGGATCCCCTAATCTCGGACTGAACACCAGATTAAGATTGCCCAGTTGGCTGGGGCTGTAGAATACACAGACTGCACCTCTGCAGAGGGGTAAGACCCCCAACACGAGTGTCCTGGATATAGCACTAAACAATCTCTTGGTGAGGTCCAGTAGTGCTGGAGCCTTGGGGAATACGGAGCACCCCTTGATTGTCATTGCTCCCAGGTCCACTCTGGCCCGGCGTGGTAGCGTCTGATAGGGTCCTATCTATGGGTTAAATAGAACTAACGATATACTTATGCTAAACTGAATATCTTGCAATAGAAATGTTTTTTGACAATTGAACCATGCTAACATTTGAACTGTGTGCTTGTGCTAAGCTGAATTATTTGAAATATAACTGTTTTTCGACATTGAAACTGTATTTACACTGAACTGAATTGTTTAACATACAACTGTTCTGACATGTAACTATGTGTAAACAAAATCTGTATTTTTACTAAACTTAATTAGCTGAAGTAGAATTGCTTGACTAAAGTGAATAGCTCGAAATAGAAATGTTTTTTTAAAAATCAAACTGTACTTATATTTAAACTGCGTGCTTTTGCTAAACTGAATTGTTTTTAAATTGAACTGTTTTTGACATTGAAACTGTACTTACACTAAACTGAATTGTTATATATAACTGCTTGAATAGTTTGAAATAGAAATGTTTTTTTTAAAATCAAACTGTACTTATATTTAAACTGCGTGCTTTTGCTAAACTGAATTGTTTTTAAATTGAACTGTTTTTGACATTGAAACTGTACTTACACTAAACTGAATTGTTATATATAACTGCTTGAATAGTTTGAAATAGAAATGTTTTTTTAAAATCAAACTGTACTCATATTTAAACTGCGTGCTTTTGCTAAACTGAATTGTTTTTAAATTGAACTGTTTTTGACATTGAAACTGTACTTACACTAAACTGAATTGTTATATATAACTGCTTGAATAGTTTGAAATAGAAATGTTTTTTTAAAATCAAACTGTGTACTTATATTTAAACTGCGTGCTTTTGCTAAACTGAATTGTTTTTAAATTTAACTGTTTTTGACATTGAAACTGTCATCATCATCATCATGTCGCGCCGCCAGCGCGGATATCCTTGACCCTCTCTCGCCATTTCTCCCTATCATTCATCGCCTCCGGCAGGTCTTCAGGGTTACATCCTGTGTCCTCACATAATTGCTGTATGTATGTTCGTGCTGGTCGTCCCACTCTTGCGCATCCATATGTGGGGGTCCACAGGAGTACATCGCTTATGAGCTCGTCCTTGCTTCTCCAGCAGTGTCCTGCGTGTCTGGTTCGTCGAACTTGTATAGTTTTCGTGATGGGGGGCAAGTGTCCGTATATTTGGAGTCTCGTGGGGTGCAGTCACCAGGACTTGTTTAATACTGCTCTCAACATTCTTGTGTAATTTCCGTCCAGCCTCCTCTCCAGCCGCTTCGTAAGCGTCTATGTGGTGCATCCATATAGCAGTATCGACACAACCACTGCCTGGAAGAAACTGCGTTTCATTTTATCAGTTAGGTCCGACTTCCATATGATCGAGAGCCTATCGATAGCTGTCCATGCTTTCGTCAGTCGAGTGTCGATGTCCTTTTCGGTTGATGAGACGCTACTTCCTAGGTAGGTGAATTTGTCGACTAGTTTCAGAGAGGCTCCGTCTAGTGTGGCAATGTTGCCCGTTTGGTTGTAACACATATATTCAGTTTTGTTTGCATTGACATGGAGGCCAATGCCAGCTGCGGCTCGTTCCAGACTATGCAGTAGTGTCTCTGCTTGATTAGGCGTATTCGCTAGTATCGCCAGGTCATCAGCGTATTCGGCGTCCGTGATTGTTTTTGCGGGGTACCTTTTGCTTCTTCTCTTAGTCAGCTCGAAGCCATTTTCTCTGATTTTGTCGATCGAAGTCCTAAGCACATAGTCTAGACAGATGATAAAGAGGTACGGGGCTAGTGTGTCTCCTTGTAGTACTCCTGCAACAATGTCGAAGTATTCCGTGTCTCCATCTGGTGAACGTACTTTCACTTTGGTGTTTCTGTAGAGAATCATTATCGCTGCTACTGTTTCTTTTGGTAGGCCGTATGCTAATAGGATTTGCTCCATCTTCCCTCTGTGTATGGAATCGAAGGCCTTGGTAAAGTCGACAAATAGTAATGTCGCCTGTAAGTTTTTTGCCCGAACGCCTTCCAGGATTCTACGGATGGTCAGTATTTGTGAGGTTGTGGATCTATTTCTCCGGAAGCCATTTTGGTTTTTCCTAAGGATGTTGTCTATTTTGGGTTCTATGCGGTTTCGTAGTAGGGCATTGTAGATTTTGGCTGCTATGGATGTAAGTGTTATCCCTCGGTAGTTCTTGGCTAGTCCGAGGTCGCCTTTTTTAGGGAATGGAAGGATGCATCCCTTCGTCCATCTCTCTATCCTATTTTGACTATAGACTGCGTTGCATTGCCGGAGCAGTATATCATCGAATTGTCTAGTCTTCCACACTTCTGGGGGGATCTCGTCTAGCCCTGCTGCTTTCCTATTTTTAATTCTTCTGAGAACCGAGTCGAGTTCCTCTTTGGTGAATGGACCTAGTTTTACGTCTAATTGCTTGCTAATAATTCTGGTGATCGGTTCATCCGTTATTTCCGGTGGGTTTCCTAGTAGATTTTTGAAATGCTGTTCCCACAGTTTTACTCTTTCTTGTTGGCTTGCAGCTTTCAATTTTGCTTTGGCTGTGCTCTTCCTTCCACTTACTTTGTTTATTGTTTGCCAGGCTATCCTGGATTGTCTGTCTTCCACCGAGTCTCTAATCTTATCTATCTGATTTTGTATGTATTCTGCCTGTTCTTTTAGGTATATTCCTGTTAATTGATGTTGTGCCTGTTCTAGTTCTCGTGCATTTGTGTTTGTTGGGTTCTTTTGATAGCTTTTGGAGGCAGTCTTCACAAGTGTACGTTTTTCTCTGACCGCTAGCGTTTCCCAAGGGGCTCTATATTTAGTTCTAGGTTTTGTTGGAATACACTGTACTTACACTAAACTGAATTGTTATATACAACTGCTTGAATAGTTTGAAATAGAAATGTTTTTTTAAAATCAAACTGTACTTATATTTAAACTGTGTGCTTTTGCTAAACTGAATTGTTTTTAAATTGAACTGTTTTTGACATTGAAACTGTACTTACACTAAACTGAATTGTTATATATAACTGCTTGAATAGTTTGAAATAGAAATGTTTTTTTAAAATCAAACTGTACTTATATTTAAACTGCGTGCTTTTGCTAAACTGAATTGTTTTTAAATTGAACTGTTTTTGACATTGAAACTGTACTTACACTAAACTGAATTGTTATATATAACTGCTTGAATAGTTTGAAATAGAAATGTTTTTTTAAAATCAAACTGTACTCATATTTAAACTGCGTGCTTTTGCTAAACTGAATTGTTTTTAAATTGAACTGTTTTTGACATTGAAACTGTACTTACACTAAACTGAATTGTTATATATAACTGCTTGAATAGTTTGAAATAGAAATGTTTTTGACAATCAAACTGTGTACTCATGCTGGACTAAATTATTTTAAATAGAACTGAATATTTACATAAAAATGGATTTGGCGTTAAATAACCTACAAAGGTTGATATGCCATTAAACAAAAACAACTAACGAGCCAACCAGATTAAGAGTTGATTATCAAGAAAAAAAGAACTTTCTAGTTAATGGAGTTTGTCATTTTGAAATCAAAACGACAGACAAATAATAGGACTTTGTCAGAGAACTAAAAAAAAGGTAGAATAACAGGGTAACGATGATGAAAATTGTAGTTAAGGAGTTTGGAATAGTCTCCATGGGCTTGAAAAAACCCCTGGAGGAACTGGAAATAAAAGGAAGAATCGATACTATCCAGACCACAACATTGTTAGGATTTGCTAAAATACTGAGCAGAGTCATGGAGACCAAAGAAGACTTGCAGTCACTCAGACCCCAGTGGAAGCTCACAAGCAAACTCTAGTGTGAAAGATTCACGATCAGTAAACTACTACTAATAATAATATTGACGATTTATTGTAGGTTATGCAATAATTGAAACAGGCCCAATCAGCTGGGGCATTAGAATAGATCAACTGCATCTCTGCAGAGGGGTAAGAACTCCCCCAATGAGTGTTCTGAGGCCCAGTTGGCTGGGGAATCAGAATAGACCAACTGCATCTCTGCAGAGGGGTAAGAACTCCCCCAATGAGTATTCTGAGGCCCAATCGGCTGGGGCTGCAGAATAGACCAACTGCATCACTGCATAGGGGAAAGAGCTCCCTCAATGAGTGTTCTGAGGCCCAATCTGATGGGGCATAAGAATAGACCAACTGCATCACTGAAGAGGGGTAAGAACTCCCCCAGTGAATGTTCTGAGGCACAGTAGGCTGGGGCATTAGAATAGATCAACTGCATCTCTGCAGAGGGGTAAGAACTCCCCCAGTGAGTGTTCTGAGGCCCAGTAGGCTGGGGAATCAGAATGGACCAACTGCATCACTGCAGAGGGGTACGAACTCCCCCAATGAGTATTCTGAGGCCCAATCGGCTGGGGCTGCAGAATAGACCAACTGCATCACTGCGGAGGGGAAAGAACTCCCTCAATGAGTGTTCTGAGGCCCAATCTGATGGGGCATAAGAATAGACTAACTGCATCACTGTAGAGGGGTAAGAACTCACCCAGCGAGTGTCCTATATCTGACATTAAACAATCTGATGGTGAGGCTCCAATAATGCTGGACGTTGAGGAAGTGGAACAGCCTTTTATTGCCATCGCTCCCAGGTATAATCTGGTCAAATAGAACTAAACAGTTCACTTATACCAAACTGAATTGTTTAAAATTGAAGTATTGCGACATTTAAACCGTGTACAAATGTTAAACTGTATTGGTAGGAATAAAACTGTATACGTATAAAAATGGATTTGACATTAAATATCTTGCAGTGTTTGATACCCACAAAACCAAACCAAACCAGAAATGAAACAAATTAATCACACCATAAGCGAATGTGGTAAACTAGCACAAAAGGAATGCAAGAGCAGGTATGACTGGGTTGGAAAGATGATCCAATGGAAATCGTGCAAGAGATTGAAATTAAAAGGTAGCAGTTAATCACAAAATAAGCGAATTCAGCAAACTAGCAGAAAAGGAATGCAAAACCAAGTATGAGAGTCTGAAAAGTTTTCTTTGGTCTGGTTTCCTTGCTTATAGAAATATCAGGCTTTGTGTGTAATTTCCTTTCAAAGCTATCCTTGAAGCAGAACACTCATTGTATTAGGGGATGTAAGGGGGTTCACAAAATGTCCAAGGGTATTATTCCCAAAGTGAACGTTATAACACGACGGGAGTTCGAACTCACTTACTACGATATCACATGCTAACAAGCCAACCTCTACTCCACGGTGAGTCCTTCCTCCGCTATGCCTAAGTGAAAAACGCGTTCTTCCGGACCACAGATTGATAATACTTGTAGTTAGTACACTTGAAAATGTAACTGAAAGCCTTAAAAGAAAACTGGAGGAATTGCTGATCAAAGGAAGAACAAAGAGAAGTGAAAGATTCTTAGAAAAGTCCTGCTGGCCAGAGGAGACTGAATCTCACACAGATATAAGTAAAAAAAAAACCTTCAGCCAAAACTGTTGGGAAAAACTCGTAAAAGTATAGAGAGTTCGCTAATGGTCTGCTAGACCAGTTTTCAATCCTAGGTACCATCATCATCCTCATGTCGTGCAGCCAGCATGGATATCTCTGACCCTCTCACGCCACTCCTCCCTATCGTTTATCGCTTCTGGCAGGTCTTCAAGGCTATATCCCGTATCTTCACAGAGCTGCTGTATGTATGTTCGAGCTGGCCGTCCTGCTTTTGTTCGGCCATATGAAGGGTCCATAGGAGTACATCACTTATGAGCTCTTCCCTGCTTCTCCAGCAGTGTTCTGCATGTCTGGTCCGTCTAACTAGGATAATTTTCGTGATTGGAGGTAAGTGGCCGTCAAAAATAGTACTTGATGCCTTTTGCTTAACACTCAGTATTATAAGGTACATATTAAGGGTAAGTGGAGCAATCCAGGGAAAGTAGTAGTGCCCTTCCCAACTCCTCGGTGTAGTAGCTATTAAAAAGTGAGCCTTCGGGTCGCCCTCGACTATGGTCGGCCAACTTATATATATATATATATATATATATATATATATATATATATATATGAGTTTGAGTACCCCATTAACAAGGCCTTGTAGCACATATGTTCTCTGCCGAAAGCAACAAGCTGGAAACATTCATACATATAACACGTATGTAAGAACTAACTAAATAAATTCAAAAAATACAAATCTCTTCGTGGACCTTCTTATTTTTAAATATATCCTAATTCTTTCTTTGTAACTACAGCAACCATCTTTATATATATATATATATATATATATATATATTAAATTAAAAAGAAAAAAATCAGTTCTTTGGTGTCATTATAAATTTATTTCAGGTTTATGATGACCCTCTTCCGATGGCGAAAATAAGTTACTGTTTAGTATTTGAATATCATTTAGATATGTTTAAAAAAATGTAATTTAAAAATTAAATAGAAAAATGAAAATCTCTTCTTGCCGGAAGCAATATAATTTTGCCTATATGTTATTCAGATACTAACCAGCCATTTGAAGAGGGACTCCATAGATCAGAAATAAATTTATAATGACACCAAAAAATTGAACTTTTCCTTTTTCTTTTCACATTAAAAAATATTTTTGTTCTGCACGTGAGATTTGATGTATTTTTGATCACAAATTATGCAGTTGGCATTAAGTGTTGTATATTTAGTGATATCAATAATAACAATGATTCCGATTCAGACCAACTCTGTCGTTTTGGATACGAATGGGTTTATTAATTTCTGGATTCAGTCCTTGGCGAAACGAGGAGAGAGACAGAAATCATAAAAATCTATGCTAACCATACTATGCTGATCCCACTTCCAACGTAGGACGCATCTTGTGCTGTTTTAAGATCTCAATTCATCGCTGCCGGTCAAAACCAAAAATAAATGATCTGATCAGATCCGAAAAAACTTAACCGCTCGCTTCAACAGTCGAAAACTCGACCATAATTGTCTTTTCAAAATCTTCAAATTCTCACGATATCACTTCAGGGCATGACTTCATCCATCTCTCAATTCCCTCCAACGGCCCTCCAGCCTCATTTCCTGTCTGGGGGATGGTTATCATGTCAGATGATGATTGTCATATCCATTCAGCACGGCGTAAGACTGCACCATCTGACTATGTACCTGAACTAAGAGAAATCGAGTAGTCGAAAATCTTACCAAACTAAATAATAAAATGTAATTAACGAAAAATAATTAATATAAAAAAATCATTCCTTAATTATATAACAAACCTTTCCTCCCCACGAAATAAAATTATTTTGTTATTGAAGATAACCAAAAAATTTAAACTAAATTATCGATGGGAAATGATTTTCCTTTTCTTTTTCTCTATTTTCTTCCTTTCTGATTTCACAATCTGTAACAATCATGTAATCTAAAACTCTTCCTTCTGCCGACTTGACAAATAAAATTACAGTTACAACAAGAACAACAATTCGAATGAGTATATAAAAAACAACACAAGAAATCATTCAACAGTCTAAAAAATAAAGTCAGAAAAAAGTGTTCGTATCGTCCTTAATTTTCTTTTTTTTTTTCAATTTTTTTTTTTTTTACATTTTCTGGTTCTTCTTTTGTTGTTTTCGTTTTTCCTTTGAAATACAAAGCAGTTATTCTTTCTCGTGTCTCATTCTCTTTCTCCGTCATTTTATTTTCTTTTTTTCTTACTGAGTCTTTACCAATAGTTATTCTGACTTTATATCCAAATGTCTATTTTTCTTCTGAATCTCTTTCAAACTTTGGTAATTATACTATTTTTCTTATCAGTGCATATTACTTTTACTTTTCATTTCTTGTTATCTCATGATTCAGTGTCTGTTTTACTTTACCAATTGACATGTATCTTTTTCTCTTCAGTCTTTCTTCCTTTTTTTCTTTTTCACAGATCAATTGTTCATTATTTGTCTTTTACTCTTTTTGCTTTCCTTCTATATCCATAACCCATTACTTCTAACCTTTTTCTCTCGTAATCTCTGTCATTAATTTATATAATAATAATAATAATAATAATAATAATAATAATGCAGATTATCATTGTTTCCATCCACTCCGTACATTAAACGTCTTTGTAATCAAACCAAGGTAAATGATGTAAAATTTCCTGAGAACCTTTTTTTCTTTCTAACCAACACAAACCGTTCCTCTTTTCGTCCCCTTTTTTCATCAACATTTGACCACCGTCAATCGGTCTATCTCACATCCCTTCAATAGCTAACGAGTGGCTTTTTTTCAACAATTATCTCTACAAAAAGCATGGCTCGTATCCAGCCATCATTTCTTCGTTTTTACTTATTCCGACCATGACAACACAACACTAGTTTCTTACTTACTACCAAAGGTAAGATAAGATATCCCGGGGTTCTTTTCCTAAGCGACTCAAACCTTTTACTCTGTTCACTACTTTTTCTATTGCCCCTTGGTCTATCTTCTCTCTCTTTTTAAATATTTAACGAGGGCACTTTATCTATTCATCTCTTTGGTCTGAATATGCACCTGAACTAAGAGACACCGAGTAATTCAAAGCCTTACCAAACTAAATAATAAAATATAATTAACAAAAAATGATTAATATAAAAAATCAACTGAATATTCTTACCACTTGGATTTTTTCATCGGATTATATATATATATATATATATATGGAAAATCAATTGATTTTCACTACTGAAAAAAGTGTTAATTTTTGTGTACCCCCCACCCCCAAAAATAGAGAAACTGTAAATTTAATATCCTTATTTTTTGATTTATTGACCAATCAGCTCTGACGTGGTATTTTTAACATTATTTTGAGATTCGCAGATGATTCTTACTGTGAAAAATTTGAAGAACTAAAACCCAAAACAACATATGAAATTTTTTCCCCCCTACATGGTTCAAAATATATTTTTAACCAATTAGAACCAACATTTTTATTTGGTTTCAAGCATACCTGAATCTTATAAATTAGCAATAAAATAAGTACATCCTTCAGTAGATTTATAGATTATTCAGTAAATCTATTTATAAAATCCCATCTTTATTTCTTTTAAGTGAAAATCTATCATTCTGTTTCTTCAAGTTGCTTTTAATTTCATCATCGCTTAATTATCTTAAATTGAACGAGAAATTTTTTTATTTACATAAATATTCGGACTGCTATTCAATCTTTTCTCTGCTGATGAAAATTATAGCTACGTGCGTGAACGTAAAAATATACTTTCTCTCCTTCATAGTGATATAAACACTAGAAAATGTTACATGAAATTTTTTTCTCTTTTATAATATTTATGCACTAACTGAAGTTCCTTCTCGGCAATACGAAAAATTAAAACTATTCTTATTAACATTTGCACTTAAAAAAGACAGTTACAGAATTGAACGTTAATTTTTTCCCCCCACATTTATCGAGATACTATGCGTTTAAAAAATGGAAAAAGAAGTTTTTTCAATGCTAAGAAATTAATCCAACCGTTTCTGATAAAATTTGATTCAATTTATTGTTTATGGTGAAAATATATGACTAAATGCACCTTTCATCTCACACAAATTATTTTGGACGTGATTTTCATTTCAAACGAATGTAATATCAAAGATAAAATTGAAGATTTTTAATCATTTTAGAGATAATATTTGAATTATCGCTCATAGTTAACGCTTCAGTAGTCGGTAAATATATTTCGAGCAACATTTAAATGTTATAAGCTTCTAGTTACGATAGTAATTGTGTTTATTCAGTTAACTTTCATTACATATCATTAAATAGTCATCAGTTTTGTTGCCTTTAACGAAGTGAGCCCAGTCTTGGAACGTACGCAGTTGACGTTCATACCTTAACAAAATCGTCTGGCTGAATCAAATATTTATGGGGAGTTAACGGGTGGAAACAACTTTCAGTGTAGCGTTCTCGTTTTGCTGAAATAGACCTAAGATATATTACCAGACCTTTCAGTCAAAAAAGTCAGAATATATCTGAAAACGTTATGAGTATCTTAACCTTAATTAGCAGATGCCTAAGCGATATGCAGGAGGTGCCCGTGGTGTAATGGTTATCGTCGGAGAAAATGGACATCGTGACAAAATCGAGTTCAAATCCTGGACGAAGCAGACTGGTTTTCACAAAGCACTAATACCCTTGAGAAGGGTATGAATCTTCCTATTCTCCCTCCATGAATAGGTAAATAGCAGCGCAGACTCTGTTCTTTAGCCTTTGTTAGGTAACCTGTCTAGGAGAAGGAAAACTCTGAATCCAAACCTGTTAAACTTCGCTTAAAAATTGATCCTATGTCACATCCTGCCCGAGCGGAGGGGTTGGTAAATAGAGACCTGAGCGATATGCAGCATTTTTTAATTCTTATAATTTCTTTGTAAATACACTGGTCGGAGCCCTGCAGTAATATCATGATTCGCAGGTTTAGTTAGCAGATCATTATTGATGAATTAGATCCTCACGGTTTATTCTTGCCTTTTGCAAAACAAGCCAAATTTATTAAATAACTATACGAGGAGAGATACGAAGTATCGAGGTTTATGCTTAATTTTTTAAAATTTAAAATGAGTTTAAGCGTAAAATTTAAATAACGATGTGAACTGCTAAGAAAGAATTATCTAGAGGTCTACAATGATGACTAAATTTTTAGATTTTATCTTATGCGTTAAAATTTGGGAAAGAAAACATCTATTTATGCAGATGGGTTGGCTGGGTTGGTTTTATAATAAATCAAGTTTTATAGGTTTTTTAATAGCCAAATTCTGTTTATATGTTTGTACTATACTTTCCCTGGCCTTTTGGCTGGGCCGTCTGGCATTCGTGTCGGATGGGTGATCGAAACCAATGGCAGATTCGAGGCCGAAAGGCCCCCAACTTCGGTTGGGCAACCCTCGGGTGGGCGAACTGCATCCTCTGTCCCCTTTGTATGGCACTAGACCTTGCTGTCTAGTTTAAGCCATAACCCGGCATACGTGCCCGGACCCAAATTTGGGTTCGTGAAACTGCTTGCCTCAGCAGGCTCACATTGCACTAAGTGAGCCGATAAGCAGCACTGACCAGCAGGTCGTTCCCGACCTTCCCCTCCCCTCTACCCCCACTTTAATCGGCATTCGGGCTTTTGAACTTGTGTCAAGTCGTGTCTGGTGGGAGGCAGCGACAAATAAAATACTTCCCTGGCCTTTTGGCTGGGGCTTTTGGCATTCGTGTCGGATGGGGTATCGAAACCAATGGCAGATTCGAGGCCGAAAGGCCCCCAGCTTCAGCTAGGCCACCCTCGGGTGGGCAAGCTGCTTTTCTGTCCCCCCTGCACCCCTTGTATAGCAGTAGACCTCACGGCCTTGTTCAAGCTATATTCTGGCATACGTGCCCGGATCTAGATTTAGGTCCGTGATACTGCTTGACTCATTAGAGCCACATTGTACTTAGTGGGTCAATGACAAGCAGGGTTCGAGTCTTGGCTCGTTCCCGACCTTCCCCTCCCCTTTATCCCCACTTTAATCGGCTTTCGGACTTTTGACCTTGTGTCAAGTCCTGTCTGGTGGGAGGCAGCGACAAATACAATACTTTCCCGACCTTTTGGCTGGGCCGTCTGGCATTCGTGTCGGATGGGGTATCGATCAATGGCAGATTCGAGGCCGAAAGGCCCCTAACTTCGGCTGGGCCACCTTCAGGTAGGCGAGCTGCATCCTCTGTCCCCTATGTATAGCACTAAACCTGGCTATCTAGTTTAAGCTATAACCCGGCTTACGTGCCCGGGTCCAAATTTGGATTCGTGAAACTGCTTGCCTCATTAGAGCCACATTGCTCTTAGTGGGTCAATGAGCAGCACAGACCAGCAAGGTTGAGTCTCGGCTCGTTCCCGACTTCCCCCTCCCCTTTATCTCCACTTTAATCGTCCTTGGCTTTTGACCTTGTGTCAAGTCCTGTCTGGTGGGAGGCAGCGACAAATATCTTATAAGTTTATACTAAATATATGACTTCTAAATGAAAACGTTGAAGATAACATTTTAAACAATCAAGAGCTCATTTGTTTGTACACAATTAAATTGTTTGTGTTGGCTTGGTTTAGTTTTATGGCATATCAACTATTGTAGGTCGTAATTTACGAAGCTCTTTACTTCGATGTAGCACATGGCCGGATGAATGGAACACCCAATGAGACTCGAACACACTCATGTAGATTTGCTAGTCTAGCTTACTAACCATTACACCACCAGAGGTGCCCTATCAACCATTGTAGGTGATTTAATGCTAAATCCTATTTACACACACACACACACACACACACATATATATATATATATATATATATATATATATATGATTTGTAAATATTTTATTGATAACATTCTTAAATGACCCTGAGCTCTTTTTCACACATCGCTCAATGGTTTCAAGTATTGTTGTATAACAGTCACAATTTAACTTCAGTCATTTGTTTGCACATATAGTTTTTTTTCTGTTTTGCCCATAGATAGAACTTTAATAGTTATTAATATTCCAGGTATGAGAGAATCTGGGAGCACTGTCAGTGAAGGGGTACTCGACATTCCCCAAATCTCCACGACTGGAGCCTGGCCATCAGATGGTTTAATGTCATATCCGGGACACTCACTAGCAGAGTATTATTATCCCTCAGCATAGATGCAGTCGATGTATTCTACTGCTCTTTCCCATTGGGCTTATGTAGATAGGACTTAACAGATATTATCATTCCCGGTCCGATCTTTTTCCAACTCGATTTTATCCGATTCCGTTTGAAATTATACTCGTATCTTTGATTTAGTAGAAAAGTTCTTTTCAAAGCACTAGAATAAACCCGTCAATAATGACAATCTAATTTCATATAAAATATCTTTTTTTATAATCCAAATTAAAAAGATTTCAGAATCTAAAAAGAAAAAAAATCAATAGATGAAATGTATTTCGAATGTTATTGTAATAAAAAAACACAACTTTCATGTAGCAAACTAAGAAAAAATCAAATCGTTTATGTCGTTAATAAATTGAAACTCTCTCACTTTTTTCTCTCTTGTCGCTGTTAACGTAGATTCAAAAGATATGTAGGCAAGCAGACGAACTCAAAAACTGAAGAAGCCGTTCCGTTGTGACGTCAACCTGCTTTCCCAACAACTAGTCTGGTTTCTTTTCCTTTCTCTTTCGATGTGGCAAGCTACAAATCACATGATTCTTTCTTTCTTTCTTACTTTAATTTTTTTCTTTCTTTAAAGATTACAACAAAAACCTCAGAAATCTCCCTTTTCTTTCTTTCTTTCTTTCTTTCTTCTGTTCTCTCGTCAGCCTGCTTTTACGAGTGTTGACATGACAGCTGGTCGGCTTTCTTTTCTTTAATCTTTCGATGTGACAAACTATATATAATGTGATTTCTTTCTTTCTTTCTTTCTTAGATATTGTTTACAGACTCACAAATTTATACAAAGGACACTTGTGCTTTATATTATTAGGAGATTGGTAGGATTATACTCTAAGGTTCTCTGTTTTGTTCTTTCAATAATAGTGCACTAACCTCAAACCCATTATTTTTAAACAGAGAAAACAGGTTATTTTAGAATCAAGCAACCAGACATTTCATGTAAATTGTATTTCTCTCCCTTTAGTGTTGATTATTTTTTGGAAATAAACTCTTTGGCTGTCTAATGACCAAAACTTTGGTTAAATATGTCAGTCTGATATTCCAAAATATATTTCCTCCCAACACACACACACACACACACACACATACACGCACACGCACACACGCACACACGCACTACCTCCCACACACTCACACACACACACACATATATATATATGGGAGTGAGAGAAACGAGGAGATAAGGAGAGATAGAGAAAAAGAGATCACGAGAAAGAGAGAGAAAAAGTGGGAGAAAAAGAAAGAGAGGCTCAGAGAAAGTACGAGAGACATATTGGAAGAGGGAAGGATACAGAGAGAGAGAGAGAGACACAGAGAGACAGAGACAGAGACAGAGAGAGAGGTGGGGGGTAAAGGGAATATATAGATTAATATATTGCCAATATTCGGAAAATATAGTTTTTGATATCTTGTTTTAGAAGAAAATTAACTTTTTTTCTGAAACAAATAGCAGGTATATAAATATTTACAGGCGAAACTGTACACATACACACAAGAGCGCGCACACACAAACACACACGCACACACACACACACACACACACACACATATATATATATATATATATAAACATATGAAGTAAAAATACGCTTTTGATTTTAGTATATTATTCTTAAAACATTAAAAAATTTGTGATGTTTGGATATTTTATTTAATGCACGAAAATCTTCGGAAGAGAAAATAGAGTTTATTTCTTGTATATATAGATGAAACAAAACCGACGTTATCACACCGGTCTTTTCCGTTTCGATTGTATTCTTTTCCGCTAGATACCAGTATCTTTTATTTATTAAAAACGTTGTTAGGTGTGTACTTATAGTCTCACTATTTTCTTCTTTCATTATTAATGCAACAACATTAAACTAATTATTTTCAAACGTATCTGTTTGACATTAAAGATGGGCCTTAACAGGTATTACCACTCCGGTTTAGAGTGGAACTTGGAGTAATGGCAATGAAAATTTACTCCCATTTGCCTAGAGTCCGTTAAACGAATCAGATGCGATTCATTGTCAAACCCAGTTATTCTGTATAAATGTCAAAATCTGACAATGTTGGTAATATCATCATCATCATCTCGCGCCGCCAGCGCGGATATCCCTGACCCTCTCTCGCCATTTCTCCCTATCATTCATCGCCTCCGGCAGGTCTTCAGGGTTACATCCCGTGTTCTCACATAGTTGCTGTATGTAAGTTCGTGCTGGTCGTCCTACTTTTGCACATCCATATGTGGGGGTCCACAGGAGTACATCGCTTATGAGCTCGTCCTTGCGTGTCTGGTTCGTCTGACTTGTATAGTTTTCGTGATGGGGGGCAAGTGTCCGTATAGTTGGAGTCTCGTCGGGTGTTGTCGCCAGGACTTGTTTAATACTGCTCTCAACATTCTTGTGTAATTTCCGTCTAGTTTCCTCTCCAGCCGCTTCGTTAGCGTCCATGTGGTGCATCCATATAGCAGTATCGACACAACCGCTGCCTGGAAGAAACTGCGTTTCATTTTATCAGTTAGGTCCGACTTCCATATGATCGAGAGCCTATCGATAGCTGTCCATGCCTTCGTCAGTCGTGTGTCGATGTCTTTTTCGGTTGATGAGACGCTACTTCCTAGGTAGGTGAATTTGTCTACTAGTTTCAGAGAGGCTCCGTCTAGTGTGGCAATGTTGCCCTTTTGGTTGTAACACATATATTCAGTTTTGTTTGCATTGACATGGAGGCCAATGCCAGCTGCGGCACGTTCCAGACTATGCAGTAGTGTCTCTGCTTGATTATGCGTATTCGCTAGTAACGCCAAGTCATCAGCGTATTCGGCGTCCGTGATTGTTTTTGCGGGGTACCTTTTGCTTCTTCTCTTAGTCAGCTCGAAGCCATTTTCTCTGATTTTGTCGATCGAAGTCCTAAGCACATAGTCTAGACAGATGATAAAGAGGTACGGGGCTAGTGTGTCTCCTTGTAATACTCCTGCAACAATGTCGAAGTATTCCGTGTCTCCATCTGGTGAACGTACTTTCACTTTGGTGTTTCTGTAGAGAATCATTATCGCTGCTACTGTTTCTTTTGGTAGGCCGTATGCTTGTAGGATTTGCTCCATCTTCCCTCTGTGTATGGAATCGAAGGCCTTGGTAAAGTCGACAAATAGTAATGTCGCCTGTAAGTTTTTTTTGCCCGAACGCCTTCAAGGATTCTACGGATGGTCAGTATTTGTGAGGTTGTGGATCTATTTCTCCGGAAGCCGTTTTGGTTTTTCCTAAGGATGTTGTCTATTTTGGGTTCTATGCGGTTTCGTAGTAGGGCATTGTAGATTTTGGCTGCTATGGATGTAAGTGTTATCCCTCGGTAGTTCTTGGCTAGTCCGAGGTCGCCTTTTTTAGGGAATGGAAGGATGCATCCCTTCGTCCATCTCTCTATCCTATTTTGACTATAGACTGTGTTGCATTGCCGGAGCAGTATATCGTCGAATTGTCTAGTCTTCCACACTTCTGGGGGGATCTCGTCTAGCCCTGCTGCTTTCCTATTTTTAATTTTTCTGAGAACTGAGTCGAGTTCTTCTTTGGTGAAAGGACCTAGTTTAACGTCTAATTGCTTACTAATAATTCTGGTGATCGGTTCATCCGTTATTTCCGGTGGGTTTCCTAGTAGATTTTTGAAATGCTGTTCCCACAGTTTTACTCTTTCTTGTTGGCTTGCAGCTTTCAATTTTGCTTTGGCTGTGCTCTTCCTTCTACTTACTTCGTTTATTGTTTGCCAGGCTATCCTGGATTGTCTATCTTCCACCGAGTCTCTAATCTTATCTATCTGATTTTGTATGTATTCTGCATGTTCTTTTAGATATATTCCTGTTAATTGATGTTGAGCCTTTTCTAGTTTTCGTGCATTTGTGTTTGTTGGGTTCTTTTGATAGCTTCTGGAGGCAGTTTTCACAAGTGCACGTTTTTCTCTAACCGCTGGCGTTTCCCAAGGGGCTCTATATTTAGTTCTAGGTTTTGTTGGAATACACTTAGCTGCCGCCTCAAGGTGTGCTTCTACAAAATTTTCATATTCGTCATTTGGGGTACCTTTTTCTGCCTTCTCTTGTAGTGCTTCGAATCTGTTTCTTAATTCTAATGCATATTTATCTCTAATATCTCTGTTGTTGAGTAGGGCCCAGTCATAGTGCTTGGTTGTCGCTTTACGTGTGGCGTTTTTTCGTAGGCTTAGACGTACTTTGGCCGTAACTATTCGATGATCGGAGGACACACCCTCGAAAGAGGAGTATGCCTCGCAATTCATCGCACTGTTTTTCCATTTCCCGTTTATAAGGACGTAGTCTATCTGTGCTTTACTCTTATTCGCGTATGTGTAGGTCCATAATTTCCCCTCC
>OY757927.1:60319653-60422153 GCA_963585895.1 Sepioteuthis lessoniana | reverse complement strand
TTACTGAATTATTGGTTAAGTGCGTACGTGCTTAAATGAATAGATGTGTGTGTGTGTGTGTGTGTGCGTGTTGATTGGATCGTGTTACTCTGCGTTTGTGTCTTGGAGAAGCCAGTTGGGAAAGAATTTTTGTAAACAACAATTAAGCTTGTTACCGAAAGGCAGAGATCAACGAACTTTCGTCTTAAATTCAAAATTCAAAAGAACTAGTAGATAACAAACAATGGCATATTAAAATACGTTTCAATAGGAGAAATTTCACGATAAATTCTGGGAGTTACTAAGGTTATTTAGTATGCATTTTCTTATTTTGCTTTTATTTTTCATTTAAATATTTTAAAAACCAAATTGCAACCTCTAAGTCGCCGTTTCCGTACACTGGAGCCTTGCCTTTAAGAATTTGAACAATATCGGCAGCTAAAGTTAAGACTTTTGTTATCTCTCATTTTTGACGAAAGCAGAGATCGCGCATGCGCAGTTATCGATATTCTTTCATCATTCATTTGCTGCCTTTTATTATTGTTTTCACTCTTCTTCTTCTTCTTCTTCTTCTTCTTCTTCTTCTTCTTCTTCTTCTTTACCATAGCTGTTATCTTGTTCTTCCATTTCTCATTCTGTCCCCGCCGCCACCACCTCCTTCTCATTCTTCCTTCACTGTTTTCTCCCTTTTCCTTTCTTTCTTCTCTTTCGTTTTATTTTTTATCTTTATAAATTTTTTCTTGCTCTTATCACTCTTCTTCTTCTTCTTCTTCTTCTTCTTCTTCTTCTTCTTCTTCTTCTTCTTCTTCTTCTTCTCAGATTTTTCTTTTTAATTCTAGATAAGTTTTTGTTTTAAAAATTTCATTCATTTATTTTTTTTCCTTTTCATTTTCATTTCATTTATTGTCTAAAATTTTTCCTTTAGATTTTCGGGCTTTCTTTCCGTTTTCGACGTGACCGGACTAGGGGCACGCAATCTCTCGCGGCATTTTCTAATCGGCGCGTACCAGGCCGGCTGACGTCAACGGTCTCTCTAGCGTGATCTCGTGCAGGTTCTCGCGAGAATTCCGACATTGTTGAGAAATGAAAAGGCCGGGATAATAACACACGCAAAATTTATTTCGCTGCTTTATTTTGAGGTTATTGTTTCGCTTCTGCTGTTTTGCCTCGCTATTATTTTATTTCTCTTCGTTAATTTTAGCTTGAAAGTACATGATTTGCAAATTTAATTAATGATTGAATCAAGAAATAAAAGATACACAATATATATATATATATATATATATATATATATATATATATATATATATATATCCATGTGTGTGTGTAATGAAGTTTCTGATCTTTTCTTTTTTCATCAAGTGTATTTAAAATAAACTTTTGCCTCGAGCTGGCGACCAATATTTAAGGGTACATATCTTTTATTATGCTTGATTGTCTGCATTGTGTATTTCCAAACTTGGATAAGCTGTTTACGAAAAAGAAAACTTTCTTAAGGCTAATTAAAAACAATCTGTAAATAATGAATTTTCTTTTGAAATGCTTATTTGATTATGGCTCATACTCTGAAAGAGTTTGTGATGAAAATAAATAAATAAATAAATAAATAAACAGAAGAAAAAAAAAGAAGACTGCATTCTGAAAACATTTCATTCAATCTCTTTATTCAACTCACCTCAAAAAGAGGTTTAACATTAATATACAAACCATTTAATTAAATGCATGGGGTTTCCTCCCCACTCCACGTAGACACACGTTCATCCATATGCATAAAATTTACTCATTTGCCATATTTAGAACGCTTTAACAGTAATAGAATTTTATTCACGGATAATATTGGGCGAAGAGTGTATTCTTGGTTTAATTTTGACGATGAGCTGAATGAAAATGCACAGAACATCATTCATTGTGTTCACAGTGTTCTATAAGACTTTACAGATTTAATTACAGAAGCAGTCTCCTTATCTACCGTTCTTCCAAGAGTGTCGAACCTTATCTATGCTTTTCCTTTCTTACGGATACGTATATATAAAAGAGTATATTTCTGTTAGAAATGGGCACGACGTTACGAGTTCAATTCCCAAGACGAGGATGTTTATGTTTCAGTTTGCGCTAAGGCACTTCGGAAAAGCTATCTATTCCCTCCACCAGTTATGGCTAAACTGTAGAGAAGACTGGGTTCTTTAGCCATAGTGCGACAGTCTAGGAATGTAAAATTCTGAATTCAAATAAATTTTACTCAGTTTAAAATTGACCCAAGATTATCATGGTTTGGTTTGGTTGTTTAATGGCATATCACTCTTTTTCGGTTATTTAATGCCAAAGCCATTCTCCTAGAAGAACAGTAGTGGTACTATTTAACCCATAGCTGGGAGGATAAGGGGGTTCATACCTTTCTCAAGGATATTTGCCCGAAAGTGAACGTAATAGCATGACTGGAATCCATCGCTTTAACCATTACACCACGAGGATCCCCCCCCGCAAGATTATCAGTCCTCTAATCAATGAATACAAGGCTGTTGAACCTCATGTACCCTTTGTTCTTACGTATAAATGTGCAGGTTATATAACGGTTATTGTCGTTGGAAATGTGACCAGAATTCATTTGAACAAGGCTGTCCGAGTTTCATTTCATTGTAAAAGGCATGGCTCAATTACGGAAAAAAATAAGGTAGACTTGCTTCTTTAGCCTTTATAAGGTCACCCTAGTGCCCGTGGTGTAATGGTTATCGTCGTAGGAAATGGACACGGCGACACGAGTTCAAATTCTGGACGAGACTGATTGCATTTCACATAGCACTAATACCCTTGGGAAAGTTATGAATCCAATTATTCTCCCTCCAGCTATGGGTAAATAGTAGGGCAGACTAGGTTCTTCAGCCTTGGTGGGGCAACTAGTCTAGGTGAAGGAAAACTCTGAATTGAAACCTGTTAAACTCTGCTTAAAAAATTGACCTTGTGTCATATGCTGCCTGAGCGGAGGGGTTGGGTAAATATGATAAGGCCACCTCTGTAAGAGAATGAAACAAGCTTTACACCACTAAGAAATTGACCTTGTGATATTCATTGACACATAACGAAGACGTAGACTGTTGTGAATAGGTTTTCGTTTAGATGGAAGTCTAATATATCGAATAAGATAAAATGGGATTTTTTCTAGCTCTAGCTGTGTCAATACTACTGCATGGATTCACTACATTGACACTAACAAAACGCATTGAGAAAAAGCTACAGAGGAATTACTCTAGAATGCTACAAGCTGTCTTGAAAAAATCTTAGAAGCAACACACCATGAAACAACAGCAGTACGCTTACCGACCCCCTATCTAAAAAACCATCCCAGAAAGACGAACAAGGTATGCGTAAACTATTGGAGAAGCAAGGATGAACTCATAAGTGACATTCGCCTATGGACCCTTATACATGTACGACCAGTAGGAACTTATTTACATTATTTCAGGATATTGTTTGGAAGACCTGCAGGGAGCGATAGGTGATAGGGACGGATGAAGAGAGAGAGAGAGAGAGAGAGAGAGAGAGAGGGAGAATATTGGTGTGTGTGTGTGTGAGTTTCAGGGAAATACGAGCTGTCAGCATGACTTGATAATGAGGATTCTTGGTCAGAGAGGCCAGCAACAACATCATCATCATGTCGCACTATCAGCATGGATATCCCTGACCTCTCTCGCCACCCCCTATCGTCCATTGTTTTCGGTTGGGCTTCAGGGCTACATCCCCTATTTGCACAGAGCTGCTGTATGTACGTTCTAGCTTGTCGTCCTGCCTTTGCTCGTCCATGCAAAGAGGTCCACAGGAGTACATCACGTATGATCTCGTCCCTACTTCTCCGGCAGTGTCCCGCAAGTCTAGTTCGTCTAATTTTGATAGTTTTCGTGATGGGTGGTAGGTACTGCTTTTTTGGGGTGCTGCCTCCAGAACTGGTTCAATATTGCTCGCAGATTCTTGTGTAGTCGCTGTCAAGCTTGTTCTCCATATGTTTAGTTAGCGTCCATGTAGTGCATGCATATTGCAGTGACGACATAACCGCTGTTTGGAAGAAACTGCGCTTCATTTTATTGGTCAAAGAGGCATTACAAAATTATTTTTTGGTTGGTTGTATTCAACGGCATGTAAAACTTTGGTTTGTTTTTTTCCGATATATTCGCTTAGAGAGTTTCACTGCTGTAGAATTCTGACGTAAGTAAAGTTGGTGACATTAGTCGAAGGTGACCAGAAGGCTCCATTTTCAATAGCTACTACACCGAGGTGTAGGGGAGGGCGCTACTCCTTTCCCTGAATTGCTCCACTTTACCCTTGATACAAACCTTATATTGCTGAGTGTTAAGTAAGGAGGTACGAGGTGCATACGATAGGTTTCCAGACTTTTTTCGTATGGGCACTTTTATTGATAGTACACACATTAAACTCTAGTTCCCTTCCAAGTAATCTCCTCCGGCTGCAATGCATTTGTTGTACCGTTCCAGCAACTTCTAGAAGGCCCCATGGAAGTTCTCTTGTGTGAGCGTGTCAATGACCTTCGTCGCAGCCTCTTTCATCTCCTCAATTGTCTCATAACGACAGTCTCGAAGCTTAGGGAATAACCGAAAGTCACAGGCAGCAAGATCAGGACTATACGGAGGCTGAGGAGTTGTCTCGATGCCCATCTTAGTCAAATAGTCTGTGACAAGGATGGAGTTGCGGACTGGTGCATTGTCCTGGTGGAAATGTCACTGACCAGATTTGAAGAGTGCTGGCCTCTTCCTGAACTTCCTTAAAACCTCAACATAGTAACCCTAACCCTAACTCTTTGGCCAATCAACTCTGGTGTTCTGACTTCCTTACTCCTCCTACACCTCTCATCATCCCTCACAGACTCCTTGCCTTCCCTGAATCTCTTATGCCACTCAAAAACTGATGCTCGGTTCATGCAAGATGCTCCAAAAGCTGTTTGAAGCATTCCATACGTTTATGTGGTATTTTTTCCAAGTTTAAAACAGAATTTTATTGCATATCGTTCTTCTAAAGTGTCAGATTGCATTTTTGAAATTTACCAACTGTGACAATCAGGCTTTAGTAGGGTGTATTCCAGTTGCTGCTGTTGCTGTTCATTTGAAGCTGAAATCATAAAAATTGGTCAGTCATCTCATAGGATGTATAGCAATAACATACCTAATTTTCAAGAGTCTCCGACAAATTCCAATGCCCATACGAAAAAAGTCCGGAAACTTATCGTATGTACCTTGTATCAAGTACCATTTGTAAAGTCTTTGGTATGACTCGACCTGGGACTGAACCTAGGTCCTCAGGATCATTGGTAAACAATCCACCCACTAAGCTAATGAGTAAACTATACTTTATACTCGGTTCAGTCTTTTTAGGTTTATTCGATAGATGGAACCCTAACAACAACTACTACTCTGAGTCATATCAAACTTGGAAGAAATGAAAATGAAAGAGTGACTTCAAGAAAAACATTTATAATGTATTTCCCTTTTTAAGTTTACCTGATTAGCAAAATATATATCTGTGCTAAAATACAGTATATATATATATATATATATATATATATATATATATATATATATATATAAGTGTGTATGTGTGTGAGGACTCTTTTAGGGTAATAAAATTACATTACACTATTTGAGGGAGAGAAAACATGATTTATTTATGTATTGTGTAAATGGAACACTTACAGGATATTTCACTCCAGATCAGACATTTTTTCCGTTTTGATTGTGATAGATTCGGCTTGAAACAATAATATACTGGTATCTTTGAGTTAGAACAATGTTTTTACATAAAAAGTTGGTTGATGTTTATTTATAGAATAGTGTTTGCCAATGGTCCAGTGACACTATAAATACTAGATTTCTCATAAAAATTGCCTAATCAAATAAAATTGTTGAATGAAAAATAAATGAATAATAAATAAAAAAAAGAATATTTTCTATTTTGATATCGTATTCAGAACCGATTGAGAAAATTGAAATTCTTATTTGGAGGAGTTGTCACACGTGTAAGTTATTTTTTGATCTTCCCAATTCAAAATATTTGAGAGTCTTAGACAATAAAAGAAAGTCATACTATTCTTGTTTAAATATTTACAAGCAGTAACCTATGAAATTAAGTAGAGGACTCCAAAAATGAAGGGAAAAAAAAATTTTCTTAAAGATTTCATTCCTGAAAGTCAGAAGAAATTAAACCATGTCTAATTGTCCCTCACTATCTGTTTCATTTGTCACGGGATCTGGGTTTGATAGTGGTGGCGCTACTGATGTAGCGTGTTTTTGGTAGAAATAACCCGGCGGAGCCTATCATTCTACAGGGTGGAACGATAAAATTGTCGCCCTAGAAAAGATGACATGATTCCATTTCCGTTTAATCAAAACCGGTTTTCTTTTTTGCTGCAGACCATCTACTAGTTGGCCAGTTGGGTACTAATCCCAAGAGCGATAGGAGCCTTCTATCATGTCTGAAAGTGAC
The DNA here is from genome assembly GCA_963585895.1 of Sepioteuthis lessoniana. Classification (NCBI taxonomy): domain Eukaryota; kingdom Metazoa; phylum Mollusca; class Cephalopoda; order Myopsida; family Loliginidae; genus Sepioteuthis; species Sepioteuthis lessoniana. The sequence continues at coordinate 60,415,688 of OY757927.1, read as the reverse complement.
ACAATGTTCAACGAGCGAAATCGGAGATGCGCCGCTGTTCAACACAACCACTCTACCGATCCAAGTTATGACAACAGGACCATTGCCAGCACCCTCAAAATGCAAATCTGGATTGCTACGAATAACAGGGACGTGCCCAGGGTGATGAAAATAAAGTTTCCGGCTACGGTTATTGTCTTTGGTGTGGTTTCAAGTGAGGGCCACATCATGCCACCTCAAATCTTCAAAGTTGGCTTGAAAGTCAACACCAAAGTGTACCGGGATGTGCTGAAGAGTGAGGTGATCCCCTGGTGCAATCAGGTGGCCGGTGGCAGACCCTGGGTGTGGCAGCAGAACTCGGCACCGGCCCACAAGACCAAAAAGACCCAGGCTTGGCTTCAGAAGGAGTGCTACGACTTTGTACCCTTCTCTCATTGACCCCTCTCCTTCCCCCAACCTGAACTCGCTGGACTACTTCGTTTGGTCATACGTCGAGAACATCGCCAACATGACCTCACACAACAAAGCCAGCCTGATTGCCACCATCCACCCAGCTCCCGCCGGCACTTGTGGAAAAGGCATGCTTCCTGTTCCGGATCCGAATCGAGGCGGTGATTGAAGCTGAAGGCGGCTACATTGAATAGATGTCAGCTCTACAATATAATCATGTTACCTGAATTGATTTTTTCAATAAAAATTTTAAAATAAAGCTGTGGTGTTGTTTTCTTTAGGACGACAGTTTTATCGTTCCACCCTGTATTATCACAAAAGGAGTGCAAAGCTTGGGACGAGTCGGTTGGAAATGTGATCCACTGGAAATCATATAATGTTGTATAGCCATAATGATAATACGAAATTCAATGAACGAACGAAACACTTCTTTATAAAAATATATAACTCATTTCATTCTTTAAAGGGCCCTCTGTTCGTTGTTAGTTGAGAGATAGATGGAGAGAAATATACTCAGAGAGAGGACTCCTTCTAGTTCCATATCTTCTTCCGGGAACCAGGGGGTGCCACAGGTTGCACCCTCTTGCACTGCATCGTCAGAGAGGCCCCTGAGACTGGCTCGACTCCCGATTCTCTGCACTCTTTCTAAATCTGACCGCGTGGTTGTCGCGTGGTCTCCTTCCGGTTACACACCTGTTGGACCTGACTGCCATGACGCGGTGTTATCCCCCTGTTTACTAATCACAACCTGACAGCTTGTCAAAGCACACGGGGTCACTAGGAACGAACCAAAAATCCATGTCCTATGTTAAATAACAGTAAGAAATAAAGAATTGACCATATTGATAAATCGTATATGCCCAAACCCGAATCCGTCCGGGAGAATGAGATCCATAAAATTCACAGGGATTTTGAGATATAAATGGATTACTTAATCATAGTCAGAAGACCAGACCTTGTATTGATTAACAAGAGAAAAAAGAATTTGTCACAGAGTTGATTTTGATGTCCCGTGAGGCTACAAAGAGAAAATAACAGAAAGCAAAAAGATGGACAAATATTATAACCTTGTTTAAGAGATGAAAAATCTTTATAAATATCAGGGTGATTGAGACACAAATTGTTGTTGGTGCACTTGGAACTGTCCGAAAAGATTTAGAAAAAAAAGTGGAGGGACTGAGAATAAGATGAAGGATCGAGATTATCCAGACAACAACATCATCAAGATCGGCTAGAATACTGAGAAAAGTCATGGAGACCTGAGGTGACTAGCTGTCACTCAAACTCCAATTGAAAAACCTCTCAACGAATAAAACAACAACAGCAACGACAACAATTCGTCTGCTGGGGGATATTTAGTTCCAAGTATTACTATTTAGTTATAAATAATATACCGGCCTATTGGCATAAATGTTAGAGTGTTCGCCAATGGTCCGGAAGACTGCCGTTCCATACCAAGGACTCAAAATATGGTACTTGATGCCTCCTTGCTTAGCTCTCAGAATTATAAGGAACAGGTCAAGGGTATATGGACCAATCCAAGAAAAGCTGTAGTCTCCTTCCTTTCACCTCGGTTTGGTAGCTTTTGAAAAGTGAGCCTTTCAGATATTCATTCTATTACTTGAAATTTCTATGCAATCATATAGTTTCAAAGGGAATTTTAATAATAGAACTAATAATGTGTTTGCCCACAGTTATATTGATTCCAGTATTTGAAGGTTTGGTTTGGTTTGGTTTTATGGCATATCAACCATTGTAAGTTATTTAATGCCAAGTCATGTTTATACACATTTATAAAAATGTGTAAACACATTGTGTTGATAACATTTTTAAACAAGCCTGAGCTCATGTTTTGTACACCGTTAATGGTTTCAAGTATTGATATATAACAATCACAATTTGACATCAGTCGTTTGTTTGCACACATTTAAATAGATATACATGGTAAGAATGAGATTAGTTTGTCGGTAATTTCATTCTAAATGAGTTAGAACTAATTTACTTGCAAAGGAGTATTGCTATTGTTTCAGTTATTGCTATCAAACAATAATAATTCTATTTAATATCAATCATTTGTTTTCACACAGTGAAGTGGTTACAAGTATTGCTATTTAACACTAATAATTCTATTCGACACTTTTTATTCATATACAGTTAAATGGTTCCAAGTATTGCTATCAAACATTAATGATTTTATTTAATATCAATCATTTGTTTGAACAACGTGAAGTGTTTACAAACATTGCTATAAGCACTAATAATTCTATTCGACATTTTTTATTCGCATACAGTTAAATGGCTTCAAGTATTGCTATCTAACACCGATAATTCTATTTAATATTTATCATTTATTTGCACACAGTGAAGTCGTTAAAAGTATTACTATTAACACTAATAATTCTATTCAACATTTTTTATTCATATTCAGTTAAATGGTTCCAAGTATTGCTATCAAACATTGATAATTCTATTTAGTATCAATCATTTGTTTGCACACAATAAAGTGGTTACAAGCATTGCTATTAACACTAATAATTCTATTCAACACTTTTTATTCGGATACATTTAAATAGTTTCAAGTATTGCTATCAAACACTGATAATTCTATTTAATATTAATCATTTATTTGCACACAGTGAAGTGGTTACAAGTATTGCTATTTAACATTAATCATTCTCTTCAACATTACTAATTCGTTTGCACACTGTTAAATGGGGTCAAGTATTGCTATGTATCACAGATTCAATTAAACATCAGTCATTTGATTACACAGTTAAATCATAAAGGTGCTACAACTCCAAGCCCGAGTGGATCCGGGAGCGATAACAATGAAGGAATAGTACGTATTCCTCAAAGCTCACAGTATTTCCAGCAGTTATATGGTTTTCAGTAACAAATGATTATAAAATTTAGTAAGCAATTTATGTATTCTTAATGCATATAATCTGCACACAGTTATATAGTTTGAAGTGTGTTCATCTAACACAAGTAAGCGAGTTATTATAAAATAGCCGAGGGATTTCGGTTCATGCCTTTGAGTTTAGTTAGGCTGAGAACCTTTCGGCTCAGCACATGGGTTGGTTGGGTGTAACATTGAAGCAGGTGTTAACGTAGGTGCGCGCGGGCGGATGGAGGTGTCACTCAGGTGTCATAATAGTCCGAGACGATACTGGGTGACAGGGTGCGGGTGACGTCACGCACCGGAAGCGCTCAGAGGTTTGTGTGAGAAGTTGAAGAGAGAAAGAGTCGGGTACTAGATGCCAAACGAAGAGGTTCGACTTTTGGAGCTCGGAGACGCGAGGCGAACTTACGCCCTAATGGGGCCGCCAGAGTCGGGTACTTGACACCAAACGAGAAGGATCGACTTTTGGAGTTCGCAGGCGCGAGGCGAACATGCGCCCTATGGGGGGGGCGCACGAGATGGGGGCCATATGAATAAGACAGCATAGAAAATTGTGTTTCTCCTCCTTACGTCGAAACCTTTAACTCAAAGTTAATAAAAAGGTTTCGTACCTGAACAAGAAGTCGTTACGTGTTTTCTAATTCCGAGATTCCTATATTCTTTATATATTCTATAGTAATGAACATTATATGTCCATTTCGCACATAGCGTTCATTGCGAATATGGTACAATTAGAGTGGGGTGTGTCCTCGTGGTGTAATGGTAAAAAAGCGATAGACTGTGGAATCGTAGTAAGCGAGTTCGAACTCCAGTCGCGCTATTACGTTCACTTTCGGCCAAATACCCTTGGGAAAAGTAAGAAACTCCTTCTCTTCCCAGCTATGGCTTAAATAGTACCGCTACTGTTCTTCTAGGAGAATGGCTTTGGCATTAAATTATTATATAATTGCGGAGGGATTTCTTTTTTATTATCATTTTTCATTTTATATATCTTACCTTTCGGTTTAGTTAGGCTGAGAACCTTTCGGCTTAGTGCATGGGTTAGTTAGGTGCACACATTGAGTGCAGGTGTTCACGCGCGTGTGGGGAGGATGTGACAATCACAGATGTCACAATAAAAACTCCTGATAGGAAATGAGACCTGAGACGTGAATGACGTCATGCCCGGAATTTAATTTGGAATTTAATTTGAAATTTAAAAAAAAAACAGAAGAGATTCTACGCTAGAGGAAGGAAGTTGATTTTCGGAGCTCGCCGAGGCCAGACCAGTAGTTTGCGGCGGGATGCTGCACGTGGTGGGGTCAGATGAAAAAGTCAGCATAGAAAGAAACTGTGTGTCTCTCTCTCCTCTTGTCGAAAAACCCTAAACTCAAAAAGGTAATAAAAAGTTTCGTACCTGAACCAAAAAAGAGAGGCGTGTTTCGTGTTTTTCGGATTCCTATGCGTTATGAACATTTGTGAACGTTTTCCGTATCCGTACGTGTATGTACATTTCATAAACTCAATTTCTGGCGATGTTACAAAATAACCGACAAAGGTTGATATCCCATGAAACCAATACAACCAAACCATCTAACACAAATAACTTGCAAACATATCTATTTGACTCATTGGTGGGACCCTAACAGTCGTAACCACAAGCCAGAATGAACCTGGGAGTAATGATAATGAAGTGGTGACTCTACTCTCCCCAGAGCTCTATACCTCGATCCTAACCACCAGATTCATGTTAATGTTAAATCATGGACACTCTTTTTTTTATGAGGCGGGGTCTTACCCTTTTGCAGGAGATACTCTCAGCGTTTTGTACCTCCCGTCAGCATGACTCTAAAATAGAAAGATTATTATGAGTGAGAAAAATGAATTGATAAATCGATAAATAGATGAATAAATAAACAAATGAAAAAGGGAATAAAGAAGAAGAAGAAGAAGAAGAAGAAGAAGAAGAAGAAGAAGAAGAAGAAGAAGAAGAAGAAGAAGAAGGAAAACAAAAAGAGAAGTATGATAATATCGAAGGATAGAAAGCAGTCGAGAAAGATTAATAGCTAAAAAAATTATAAAAGGAACTAGATGAAGAAAAGTTGAAGAAAATGAAAAATGAATTAAAAGAAATGATAACAAACCATAAATAAGAGAAATCATCATCATCATCATCATCATCTTGTCGTGCCGCAAGCACGGATTTCCTTAATTCTCTCTCACCATTCGTCTCTATCATCCATCTCTTCCGGCAGGTCTTCTAGTCTACACCCTGTGTCCGTACAGAGCTGTTGTAGATAAGTTCTAGCTGGTTGTCCAACAATTGTTCGTCCATGTGAAGGGGTCTATTTGATATGAGTTTGACTTTACTTCAACAACAGTGTCTCGCATGTCTTGTTCATCTAATTTGGTTGGATTTTAAGATGGGAGGTAAGTAGTAAAGTTGGCGACCGTAGTCGAGGGCGACCAGAAGGCTCCCTTTTCCATAGCTACTACGCCGAGGTGTGGGGAGGGCGCTACTCCTTTCCCAGGATTGCTTCACTTTATCCTTGATACGTCCTTTATATTGCTAAGTGTTAACCAAGGAGGTACCAAGTACCATTTTTAAAGTCTTTGATATGACGCGACCTGGGATTGAATCCAGGTCTCCCGGTCCATTGGCGAACACTCTATCCACAAGGCCAATGTCATCATTATCATCATGTCGTGCCGCTGGCACGGATATCCCAGACCCTCTCACGCCACTTCTCCCTATCATTCATCGCCTCAGGCAGGTCTTCAGGGCTACATTCCGTATCCTCACATAGCTGCTGTATGTATGTTCGAGCTGGTCGTCCTGCTTTTGCTTGACCATATGCGAGGGTCCATAGGAGTACATCACTGATGAGCTCGTCCCTGCTTCTCCAGCAGTGTCCTGCATGTCTGGTTCGTCTAACTCGGATAGTTTTTGTGTACTGTATATTTAAAAAGAGGAAAAGGGGAAAAAAAGCGAATGAAAGGGGTAAGAAAGAGGAAGAAATAATAAAAGAACTAAACCCTTTTTTGAAATATTCTTTTGGCATTTAACATACAAATCCCAGCGAGTTATATACTGGGCATATCACAATTAAGCATCGTTTTTCGGCCTAGTTGGCTGGGATTATAGAATATGCCGATTGCACCTCAAAAGAGTGTCCTGTTATGACTCTTAAAAAATGACGGTGAGACTTCAGTCCTGGATCTCAGAGGAGTATGATGCACGTCTCCATTGCCATCTCTCCCAAGTTCATTCTGACCCAGGGTGGTAGTAACTGTTAGGGTGCCATCTATGACGGGGTGTCCTCGTAGTGTAATCGTTAAAGCGATTTACTGCGGAATCTTAGTAAGCGAGTTCGTACCCCAGTCGCGCTATTACGTTCACTTTCGAGCAAATACCCTTGGGAAAGATATGAACCCCCTTATCCTCCCAGCTATGGGTTAAATAGTACCACTACTGTTCTTCTAGGAGAATGGCTTTGGCATTAAATAACATACAAAGGGTGACATGCCATTAAACAAGGAAACCAAACCAAGCCCATCTATGAGTCAAATAGAACTATTTTATCCGTTCCTCTACTTGAAACCATTTAGCTCTATGCGAACAAATTACTTTTAAATTGAATTACTAATATTAGATAGCAACACATAGCACCATTTAATTGCGTGCAAACAAGACTATTAACATTAAACAGAAGCAAGTGAAAACATTTAACTGTGTGCAAATAAAACTATTAATTAAAAAAAAAACAATACTTGAACTTGTTTAACTGTGTGTAATTAAATGAACTCTTTCTCGTTTAAAAATGTTACCTACAAATTATTAGTTTATTAATCATATGTACATGATTTAGATGAATTAACAGGGTTTGGCATTAAATTCCCATCAATAATACATTAGCTGAAAAACAATTCAACCAAACAATCAACCTCATTTTAGATTTGGTTTTATAACCTATACTTCCTGAATTCTTACTTGACAGCGTCAAACTGAGAGTAACTACAAAAAATGAAGCCTTACAACCGAATGAAGGGTACTGTCATACTCAGGTCACTCAAAGAGAATTAGTTACAATTCTTTACGCAAGCATTGTCAATCTAAAATTCGTCTGGTTTGAATTTTTTAATGGCATATCAACCTCCCTGAGTCACTAATTCTAAGGCTCTCCTTGTTGAAAGTTATGAGTAGTAATATTTACCTTAAAGATGGGGGGGGGATAACGAGGTTCATACGTTTCCCCAAGGGTATTTGTCCGAAAGTGAACGAAATAGCTCAACTGGTTGATTGGTTGGTTGGTTGGTTAGGTTTTATGGTAAATCAACCTTTGTAGGTTTGTTAATGCCAAATCCATTTTACACAAATAATCAGATCTATTTAAAACTTTTCAGTTTAGCATGAGTGCATAGTTTAATTGTCAAAAACATTCCTATTTCAAGCAATTCAGTTCAGTCAAACTGTTCCTTTTCAAACAACTTACTTTAGAGTAAGTAGAGTTTCAATATAAAAAACAGTCCTATTTCAAATAATTCAGTTCGGTATAAGTACACAATTTACATGTCAAAACAGTTCTATTTCCAAGAATTCATTTTAGCTAGTATGTAGTTTAGTTCTATTTGACCCATATATAGGACCCTATCACGTGCTACCACTCCGGGCCAGGGGTGCTACGCATTTTCCAAAGTTCCAGGATTACTGGAACCTCACCATCAGATAGCTTAGTGTCATAACCAGGACACTCGTTGGTTGTTGGGAGGGGTCTCATCTTACTGCAGTGAAGTAGTCGGTGTATTCTACAGTCCGAGTCGACTGAGCAAAGCTCGACAGGAGTTTGAAATCACTTACTATGATGTGGCAGTGAAGCACTTTAACTAACACGCCACCTTAACTATCACGTATTTCAAAAACTGGATATTTTACACTCTGACAATCATTGGTCTTAGTTTTCTGATTATAACAGCTTTTTTACGTCAATACGACAGTTTATCTTCTTTCAGTTCAAGTTTTTTTTCATTTGTTCTCACCGTGTAAAATAAAAGATGGCGTTGTCAAAATGGCGAATATTTGTTCGCTTGCCCTGAAAAAAGAAAGAAAAGAAAAAATAGATATAAAAAATTGAATGTTATCGTTGTATATTTATGTGCGTTTCGTTCTGTTTTTAGTCTTCTTTTTTTTCTAGTGGAGAATATCTAAAGACTCGTGAGCACGTCTGTAAGAATATCCTTATTTTCTGCTCATTCATTTTTTCCAACGTACTGATTTTGTATAAAAGCATTATATATATATATATATATATATATATATATATATATATATATATATATATATATATATATATATATGTGTGTGTGTGTGTGTGTGTGCACATAAACAAATTCCAATGTTATCAAGCAGAAATAAATGCTATGAATTATCTTCAGGGAGCTTTAGCTGTTTTTTGTTTTTTTGTTGTTTTTTTAGCAAGAGCTTTGAAAATAACACTCATTCCCTTCCATAAATAAAAACCTGTGCTTTACTCTTACCTCCGATAAAATAGAAAACCTTTCTTCGATACGTTCAAGATTAGTTTTTAGACTATCTATATAATAATACTGTTCTAACTACCAACATATCTACTTTTGTTTACCGATCTAAGAGTACATAACACTCAAAATGGAAGAGGCTGATAGACTAATCTCAATGGAAACTGGACCTCCATAGATACTCCCGCATGCTATTACAATACAACTTAACGGCAGAATTTACCAATTTAAACAAGGAGAAAGGCTTCGTGGAGAGATTCGAACATTGTCTTCTCACGTAGCATCTCTTGGGTAAGAATAGCCTGACGGAGTCGATCACTCTTTTTTGTCTTCTGGACCCATTACCATACAAAGATTAAAGAGATGTCTGTCAGGCTATTTTCCTATAGCTGAAGGGAGAATAGTTATATTGATACCTTTTCCAAGATTATTAGAAGTATGTAAAATGCAAATGTCCTCGTTCAAGATTTGAAATCGAAATTCTGCGTTGACTTCTTACGATGTAACTCGTAAGCCACTGCTGCATCCAATAAGTTTATATTTCGTTTTGATTATCGAATATTCTCATATTTCTAGGTCAACTAGGTCACAGTAAATTAAGGTACTTGAGAAGTGACGCGTTTGTTCACTTGGATTTTAGAGTAAAGTTTTTAAATTCTATTCTGTAAAAAAATGTAGTTTTTGCGTTCACTTCTTACGATGTAAACCTTAAGCCACTACTGCAACCAATAATTTTATATTTGGTTTATTTGTGTAACGTATATGTTTTCTCATCAATTTTCAAAATTTAGAAATGAAAATAAATCGACTTCAGTTTATATCTGAAGGTTTATTTATGGCTTAAATTCGCGCAACTATTAATATACTCCGTGTAATATTCACTGCTACTTCCAGCCAAATATCAAACCTATGGCGATTTCTTAGAATAAAGTCATGGCATTTCAAAATATATTCATTTAATTTTGATAAGTATATAAAGTGAGATGTAAGCGTTGTTTATATTTTTGAGTAATTGAGACGAAACTCTATAAATCGCAATATATATATATATATATATATATATATATAGAGAGAGAGAGAGAGAGAGTAATTATGAGAAAGAATGAGAGAGCTATATTTAATCTATAGAATTTCAGGATATTTTCATGTTATCATCATCATCATCATCATCACCAAGTCCTGTTGCTAGCACGGATTTCCCTGACTCTCTCACCATCTGTCCCTATCCTCCATCGCTCCCAGCAGGTCTTTCAAACTCCATCCTGTGTCCGTACAGAGCTGTTGCAGATAAGGTCTTGCTAGACGGTCAACACTGATACGACGATGTTAAGGGGTCCATTGGAGAGCGTCATTTATGATGGTCGTACAGCAGTTGTTTCCTGAGGTGTTGCTTCCCGCTAGTAGCATTATGGTGTTGTTCTCGTTTAGCTTTTTGTCAATGCGTTTTGTCAGCGTTCGCACGGTGCATCTATTCAGTAGTACCGGCACCATAGCTGCTTGGAAGAAATCCCGTTCTATTTAGTGGATAGACCAGACTTCCATATAATCGATAGCATCTCCGTAGCAGTCCAAGCCGTCGGTAGGCGCATATCCCTTTCAGTTGATGAGATGCTGCTACCAAGGTACGTAAAATTGTCAACTAATTTCAGGGGACTGCAATTTAGAGTGGTGATGGTGTAACATAATGGCCGAAAGATTTCGGTTTATGCCTTTGGGTTTAGTTAGGCTGAGAACCTTTCGGCTCAGCACATAGGTTACTTAGGTGCAACATTAACGCAGGTGTTCACGTGCACGCGCGTGGGCAGAGCGGACGTGTCACTCAGAGATGTCACAATAACCTGAGATGGGAAACGTAGGCTAGCAAGTGCGAATGACGTCACGCACTGGAAGCGCGAGGAGGATTTTGGGACATTTTGAAAAAGTCAGTAAGTTGAGATGAGACCTGCCTCGGGAGAAGACGGTCAGTTTTCGCTTGCTCGCGGAGACCTTTGCGGCGGGTGCCACATGTGTTGGGGGTGGGGGCAGATGAAAAAGCTAGAATAGAAAGATTGTGTATCTCTCTTCCTTTAACTCAAAGGTAATAAAAGGTTTCGTACCTGAACTGAGAAATCGTCAAGTGTTTTTCGTGTTTCGAGATTCCTATATTCTGTGTTATATATTTATGGACATTCGATGTACGTTTCACACATAGCTATATCATGGCAATGGTACAATGGCTCCATCCCGATTAAAACTCATGTACTCTGCTTTGTTTAAGTTCACTTGGAGGTCAATGCTTCCTGCTTTCTGCTACTGGCTATCCAGCAGGTATTCGGTATAGGCAGGTATATTTGCAAGAAGCGCTAGATCATCTACATAGTCCTCGTCCGTAATAGTTTCTTCGGGATATCGTCAGCTTCTTGCATTTTTTTTTTGTGCAAAGCCATTTTCTTTATTATATCTATAGACGTTCGAAGTAGGCAGATTATTAACAAATACGGTGCTAATGTATCATTTTGCAGAATTCCTGTACCAATGGCGGAGAAGTCCGTACTCTGTCCGATGGGACAAATATGCATATCAGTAAGTGAGTGATTTTTATGACACATTAAACATTATTGGTGATTTAATGACAAACCTTAATACATATATATTAGATACATGATTTGTAAACATATTTTGTTCATGACATCTTTAAACGAGTGTGAGCACATTTTCGTTTTATTTTCTCGCAGTCAAATGGTTTTAAGTATTTCTATCGAACACAACTATGAATCATTTGTTTGCACACAGTTAAATTGTTTAAAGTTTTGCTACATATCACGTAATTCTATTCAAAATTAATCATTTGTTTGTTGACAGTGAAGTGTTGGCCTGTCGGCCGGTACTTTAGAATACACCAACTGCTTTTCTGCAGAGGGGTAAGAACCCCCACCACCACGAACGAGTGTCCTGTATATGATACGAAATAATCTGATGATGAGTTTCCCGTAATGCTGCAGCTTTGGGGAATGCGGATTACTCCTTCATTGCCATCGCTTCCAAGTCCACTTAGTCTCGGAGTGGTAGCACCTGATAGAGTCCTACAACAGGTCAAAGAGAACTAAACTGCGTAATTATGCTCAATAGAATTATTTCAAATGGAACTGTTTTTATGCTAAACTGAATTGTTTGAAATAGAACTGTTTTGTAATTTCACTGTGTGAAAGAAAAACTATACTTATTCTAAACTGATTCGTTTGAATTAGAACTGTTTGACTAAATTGAATAGCTTGAAATAGAAATGTTTTTGACAATTAAACTCTGTACTTATACTCAACGGAATTGTTTGAAATAGAACAGTTTATTTGAATTAAATGGGATTTGACATTCAATAACCTACAAATGTCGATATGCCATAAAACCCAAACAAACATACACACAGTGAAATGTTTACAAGTTTTGCTTTATAACACAAATTCTAGGGGGTGTCCTCGTGGTGTAATGGTTAAAGCAGTGGACTGCGGAATTGTTGTAAGCGAGTTCGAAATCCAGTCGCGCTATTATGTTCACTTTCGGGCAAATACCATTGGGATAGGTATGAACCCCCTTATCCTTCCAGCTATGGGTTAAATAGTACCACTACTGTTCTTCTAGAAGAATGGCTTTGGCATTAAATAACCTAAAAAAATGTTGATAAGCCATTAAACAACCAAACCAAACCATGATAATCTTGGGTCAATTTTAAACTGAGTAAAACTTATTTGAATTCAGAATTTTACATTCCTAGACTGTCGCTCTATGGCTAAAGAACCCAGTCTTCTCTACAGTTTAGCCATAACTGGTGGAGGGAATAGATAGCTTTTCCGAAGTGCCTTAGCGCAAACTGAAACATAAACATCCTCGTCTTGGGAATTGAACTCGTAACGTCGTGCCCATTTCTAACAGAAATATACTCTTTTATATATACGTATCCGTAAGAAAGGAAAAGCATAGATAAGGTTCGACACTCTTGGAAGAACGGTAGATAAGGAGACTGCTTCTGTAATTAAATCTGTAAAGTCTTATAGAACACTGTGAACACAATGAATGATGTTCTGTGCATTTTCATTCAGCTCATCGTCAAAATTAAACCAAGAATACACTCTTTGCCCAATATTATCCGTGAATAAAATTCTATTACTGTTAAAGCGTTCTATATATGGCATTAAATAACCTACAAAGGTTAATATGCCATTAAAGAAACCAAACCAAACCAAACCAAACCAAACAAATTCTATTCTACATAATCTGTACACTGTCAAATGGTTACAAGTAGTGCTATGTAATACCAATTATTCAGTTTAGTCACTCAGTTAAAGAGTTTCAAGTATTGTAATTTAGCCCTCATAATCCAATTTGACATTACTCAACCATTTGAACACTGATGTTTTCACTATTGCAATGTATCACTAACAATTCAATTATATTGACAATTATATGATTACATACAATTAATCTTCAAAGAGTTCTATTTCTAACGATTCAATACAGCATGAGTCATTTGCTTGCACACAGTTTAAATGTCAAACAGTTTTATTTGATCCATAGATAAGACCTTATCAGGTGTTACCCCTCCAAGTCAGGGTGGACCTGGGAGCAATGACAATGAAGGGGTACTACCCATTTCCCAGAGCTCCAAGACTGGTTCCTTTCTATCAGGTTGTTTTGAGTCATATACTGGACACTCGTTAAGGGGTGTCTTATTCCTCTGCGGAGATTTAAGTCGGTGTATTCTACTGTGTTAATTCGGTGGTGAGGTTGCTGTTCTGGAGTTTTTGAGGAATATGGAGTAATCCTTTAGATGCCAATACTCACAGATCCATACATTATCTATGGATCCAAGAGATCAATCTAAGATTTATTTGTATTAGTTAGGAATTCTTTAGCAGTAAAAACAAATTATTGATTCGGTATAAGAATAGCTACTTGAAACCATATAATTATTTCGGCTTTCTTTCATGCTATGTCAACTTTCATCCCATACTTATATTCGTATGTATCTTCCTATATCTACATATATATTTGCATATATTGCTCACTATTCAATATAGATACAAGAAATTTGTACCGCATTTACAAACTCTCGTTCACGAAAAAAATCTCCTTAATTACAGTGATTGAGACATAAACATATATGAATTTAGGTATATATGTATTGTCCATATACACGTACACAAAAAAAAACAACGCAAATATATATTGTCATCCACAGATAGTTTCGTTGTGTCACAAATCATCAGAGTGGCTAAATACGCGAGATGCTTCAAGCTTTGATCGAAATCCGGCTAATTTTACGTCAGCTTGATAATATAATCTCTCAGCTATAAGCAGTCTCAACACATGTGAAGGAGTTTTAACGTATATGTATTAATTTTCCTTTGTTCACCATTTATGCTAACATAGTCCGGAGTGCAAAATTCTTAAGACGAACTTTGCGTTACGAGAGTGGTAACCGTTAATTCCTTCTCGAGAGTGCTCAAAACCCAGGGGAGGGTCATATATATGTATATATATATATATATATATATATATAGAGAGAGAGAGAGAGATAGAACCGATTGTGGTGTGTTTAATGATTGAAAACGAAGGAAATTGATTTGCCTAACAAAGCTGAAATCAGAGGCAAGTCTGTTTACCATTCCAAATAGCTCTATTACTCTTGGGAAAGATATGAATCTAGCAAGATCCATCCATCTATGGGTAAATAGTATGACAACTAGCATAGGAGAAGGAAAACTCTGAATGCAAAACTATTAAACTCTGCAAAAAATGGCATTGTGTCACATGCTGCTCATGTAAAGGGTTTGGTTAACATAACACACACACACACTCACACACACACACACACACACACCCTCTCTCTCTCTCTCTCTCTCTCTCTCTCACACACACACACACACACACACACATATATATATATATATATATAAAGTAATATTCAGTAGGTGTCCAAAGACTGTGGGTATGGAATATTCATAGAAACAATATATTAGGGATTTCATATAAATCTATAGGAGTGCTCTTTGTAAAACTATTATCATATATTTCTTTCAGGATATCTATGCGGTAAACGTGTAACGAAACAAAACGGAAAAATACTGGCTCGATTGAGCGTACTTACCCGTTGATGGACTGTTCTGCTGAGGGGAAATCCGTTTGTCCAGCAGCCATTTGCTTTGTAATAGCAGGGTCTCGTGATTTCTTGGGAGATGATTTGGAAAAGATAAAAGAGGGAAAGACAAGCTACTGAACGGGACGAAGTGTACTGTTGACTGTGAGTGTTACAAGATTGATACAGTGACGGTGTTTTGGATGAAAACCTTCTCTGCAAAACTAATGACCCGTCTTTGAATTTTTCCTCAAATCCCTCAACAGTATATAGAAAAACTCACATTCATATAATGTAAATAGAAGAAAACTCAATCATGGTTTAAGTGTCATAATAAATTTATTTCGACAAAGAACATTTCCATCACCTCATCAGATAAAATACACGCTTTTTCTGAGGTGGGATCAATCAGCTAATATATATATATATATATATATATATATATATATATATATATAAGGGAAATGGAGTCGAAAGCCTTGACTCCATTCACAGAGGAAAGATGGAACAAATCCTACTAGCGTACGGCATACCTAAAGAAACCGTAGCAGCAATAACGATTCTCTATAGAAACACTAAAGTAAAAGTACGATCACCAGATGGAGACACAGAATACTTCGACATTGTAGCAGGAGTACTACAAGGGGACACGCTGGCTCCGTACCTCTTTATCATTTGTCTAGACTACGTACTTAGAACATCGATTGACAAAATCAAAGAGAATGGCTTCGAACTGACGAAGAAAAGAAGCAGAAGGTACCCCACAACAACAATTACCAACGCCGACTACGCCGATGACATAGCGATACTGGCAAATACACCTAACCAAGCCGAAACACTACTGCATAGTTTGGAACGAGTAGCAACAAGCATAGGCCTCCATGTTAATGCACACAAAACGGAATATATGTGCTATAACCAAACGGGGGACATCTCCACTCTAGAAGGAACCCCACTTAAACGAGTAGACAAATTCACGTACCTAGGAAGCAGCGTCGAATCAACCGAAAAGGACATCGAAACGAGGTTAACGAAAGCATGGACAGCTATCAATAGGCTATCGATTATATGGAAATCAGACCTAACCGATAAAATGAAACGCAGTTTCTTCCAGGCAGCGGTCACATCGATACTGCTATATGGATGCACTACATGGACGCTAACAAAACGGCTGGAGAAGAAACTAGATGGCAATTACACAAGAATGCTGCATGCAATCCTGAACAAGTCCTGGCAGCAACACCCCACAAGACACCAACTGTACGGCCACCTGCCCCCTATCACGAAAACTATTCAAGTTAGACGAACCAGACATGCAGGACACTGCTGGAGAAGCAGAGATGAACTCATAAGAGATGTACTCTTATGGATCCCCACACATGGCCGCGCAAAAGCAGGACGACCAGCTCGAACGTACATTCAGCAGCTATGTGAGGATACAGGTTGTTGTCCTGAAGACCTACCTAGGGCGATGAACGATAGGGAGGAGTGGCGAGAGAGGGTCAGGGATATCTGTGCTGCCAGCACGAGATTATGATGATATAAGGGAAATACTCGGGAAAATAAAGAAAAAAAGTAAATCAAAAAGGGTCTTGAATAATGGGTTCACGTTCGTCGGCCCACCCCCAAGTTCAACATGTGTGAATACGCGGTAGCCAGTTTTATCTTAATAAATTTAAACCAGCTAAATCGATTGTTATCTTTTAATTCAAAAGTATTTGTTCCCGAGTTTTTTTTTTTTTATATATATGTTAATGTATACTGTAAACTATATTTGCTGATGTTACCCCTGGAATGTTATCTGAAGATGAAAAGATAATGTTCTTCGTTGAAATAATTCTATGAAGGCATTTTAGAGTCATTGAGAGTTCTTCCATTTACATTATATCACACACACACACACACACACACACACACACACACACACACACACACATATATATATATATATATATATATATATATATGTAATGAAGAATAACACATATATGCATGTATGCGTTTATAATTTTACATATATGAATATATCTCGACTGATTTTTTTGGTTTTGTTTGTTTTGTTTTGTTTTGTTTTATTTTGGTTTGCTTTGTTTTGTTTGGGTTTTATTTGTTTTGTTTTGTTTTGGTTTGGTTTGTTTCCTTTACTTTGCTTTGTTTTGTTTTGCTTTGCTTTGTTTTATTCTTTTTTTTGGTTTGGTTGTTTTGTTTGGTTTTGGTTTGTTTTGGTTTGCTTAGTTTTATTTTTGTTTGGTTAGCTTTTTTTGTTTTGGTTTGTTTAGTTTTATTTTGGGGGGGGTATTGTGTTTTGGTTCATTTTGTTTTATGTTTTATTTTGGTTTGGTTTGGTTTGTTTTGGTTTATTTTTTATTCTTTTTTTGTTTTAGTTGAATTTGCTTTGCTTTATTTTGTTTTATTTTGTTTTTTTTTTATTTTGCTTTGGTTTGATTTCTTTCCTTTTGGTTTGGTTTCTTTTGTTTTGCTTTGTTTTGTTTTGGCTTGGTTTGGTTTGGTTTGTATTTGCCTTGTTTGGTTTGGTTTGCATTTGCCTGGTTTGGTTTGTTTAGTTTTTATTTTGTTTTTTTTTGTCTTGTTTTGGTTCGTTATGTTTTATTTTGTTTGGTTTTATTTTGGGGTTGGTTTGGGTTTTTTTTTTGTTACTTGTTTTGTTTTGGTTTATTTTTTGTTACTTGTTTTTTTTTGTTACTTGTTTTTTTTTCTTACTTTTTTGGTTTAGTTTTATGGCATATCAACCATCGTAAGTTATTAATACCAAATCCATTTTTATACACATAGACATTTCTTTTTCAAATAATTCAGTCAGCATAAGTACACAGTTTAATGTTAAAAACAAACATTTCTATTTTAAACAATTCATGATTAGAATAAGTACACAATTTCAATGTCAAAATAGTTCTATTTCAAGCAGTTCAGTTTAGCATAAGTACAGGTTTAGTTCTATTTGATCCCTAGATAGGACACTATCAGGTGCTACCAGTCCGTGCCAGTGTAGAGCTGGGATCAATGGTTCATTCACATTCCCCAAAACTCCAACATTACTAAAACCTCACCATCAGATTGTTTACATGACACTCGTTAAGAGTGGATCTTACACCTCTGCAGAAAAGCAGTGGTGTATTCTATAGCCCCGGCCGACAAGGCAATATCTAGACAGACGTTGTATTTCCAGCTCTCTTAACAGTCGTGAAAGACTGAGTCGTGAAATTTTTTCCTGTGTTATATATATATATATATATATATATATATATATATATATATATATATAATCGTTTATATATTGCGATATTGCTCTAAATTTTTTTATTGAACACTGTGATGATATTACGAGCTGGAGGATTAATTTTTAGTCAATATATATATATATATATATATATATATATATATATATATATATATATTGTAACAGAGATTATAGAAATATATTATTTTACTGATATGGGACGTTTCGTTACCTCCCCACCAGATGATACACCGCCTTCTTTATCACTTAAACGAGAAATTTAAATATTGTTCAATGCTTGAGTATAAGCCACTCTTTCCCCCCTTTCTTCCCTATTCATTCTCTCCTTCACCACCATTGTCACCGCCTCTTTCACTGCTCGTTGCCAATGTCGTGACGTCACACACGGTAATTTTCATGAATCAAGATCAGCTCCACAATGGAGTCATTCGGTTTCGTGATTGTTCAGACAATTAAGACCCTGCTGGCATATTGACTTCTGCTCTGAACTTTTGCGCACCTAAACAAACACATGTAGACCAGAGCACGCATTCTCCCGCGCACGTATATATATATATATATATATATATATATATATGCTTATTTGCATTGTGTTTAGACACGAACGCTATGTCAATGTTAAACTCAGATTGAAATATAAACATTTAAACATAAACCAAGAAAAAAAATTGTAACGTGTCTATGTATTCGTCCACGTGTCCAGCTCTTAACCTTCCGTTATGCACGGAGCTTAGTTCTGGCACGAGGTCACAAACATGGAGCACTCAAAAAGTATCAAATAGTACTATTGCTAATTATTACCAAGTGACATTTTTAAACGTGTAGGGGGGAACAGGATTATGCATTAGGAGAGATGGATATTTCCACTCCTATTTTTTAAGAATCAAGTTTAGACTAGGTGAAATGTTTTGGTTTGATATTTGAATTGATACTGAAACGTTATTACTTCTCGAGAGGGCTGAAAATACGCTGATATTATCTCCTTAAAAAGAGAGTACTAAACTACATCTGATTATAAGGCCCCAGTACTAAAGTACATCTGATTATAAGGCCCCAGTACTAAACTACATCTGATTATAAGGCCCCAGTACTAAAGTACATCTGATTATAAGGCCCCAGTACTAAACTACATCTGATTATAAGGCCCCAGTACTAAAGTACATCTGATGGTGAAACCCCAGGTAAGATTTGGGTAGTGAGGTTTAGACCTCCATTGTCATCGCCTTTAAGGTCCCATCTTTGGATCAAATAGATCTGTTTGAAAATTAAACGTATTCAATTGAATCCCGTGCAGAAAAAAAAAATCCCTCCTAAAAATCAACTATACAAAAAAGAAAATGTTAAGATTGACTGTACGATATTCCCTTACCTTTAAGTATAAAAAATCCTAAAAGGTTTTACATGCTTTTCCGATCAATTTATCCATCTACTTTATTCCAAGCTTTTTCCATAAATCGAAGGAAAAATTTGTCGGCAAAATTGTATAAAAGAAAAACCGTTTAATAAAAACGAAGTTTCCTTAACTAACCCGCAGAGTTTGATCTGCCATTAAACAAAGTACAAATAATGTTAAATATTGACTAGAAGACCTCTTTTGAAAAGCCACGTAAATTGTGCGGATGGCATAGCAGGAAATAGACCTGTTTCCTAAACTAAATAGGACACGGGCTTTTCCTCACCGGAGTTGCTGCATATTTAGCGCGATTTGCATGTTAGACAGGAGGAGTGTCCACGTGCAACGCGTCAGCGGGAGGTATGACCATTTGGATTACGTTATCGTACGGAAAAATATAAAAACCCAGGAAGATTTCTACCCAGGCAGAACCAAGCAGGAAGGCAGAAAAACCGCACCGTCATCCCTAGGGGTGCACACTTAAGCCATCTCAGACTCTCTCTTATGTAGATTTACGTAGATTTCAGGTCATAAAGATCAACGGAAAAAGAAGCAGATTATATTTTTATTCATCAGCGTTGTTGTCTATCTCTGCAATACAACAATAAATGTTTTTTTTTCATTTCAAGTATTAAGAAAAAAAAAATGAATATCCTACCTAATTTCGCATTAACAGGATTTTGATAAGGTTATGTGTCATTATAGGTTTGACATGTATTAAACGATGATTCCGAAAATAAATTTGTAAACTCACAATTGGTTAGTCAATGTTCCGAGTCAGAATCCAGCTTTCAGTATTTACAGTCATAAGATAGGCTCTTTCGTATTAAATCGCTGACGCTGGCCTGGTATTGTGTGGTAGTTAGTAGATTTTTTTTCCGGAAGGCAGTCTCAAATTGCTATATATTTCCCCCCTCCATTTTTTGGGTAAAAAGTACGGCAGATTGGAGTCTTTAGCTTTGAAAAAGACATCTAGTCTAGGAGAAGGGAAGCTCTGAATTCCTCTGATTAAAAAAATTGATCCTGTCACAACCTGCTTGTAGTTGTAAGATCGAATAAATACATATATTACACTTAATACTTGGAAAGGAGGTAGGCGCTACATGTTTCTCTGAGAGATGTTCGAAAGAGAAATAGTCAGCACTTAGCCCCAAAAACTAAATAAGTTATTAGAAATACCCTTCCAAAACAATTATGTTAAATTTTTATCCTTTACTTTGGGGTGGGGAAAGTCCTCATGACGTAATGACGAAAGTGCTAGACTGCATCCCCAAGTAAGTGACTTCGAACTTAAGTCGCGCCATTAAGTTCACTTTCGAACAAAAACACTTGAGAAAGGTATGAATCTCTTTATACTACAGCTCTGGGTTGAATATTATTACTGCTGTTTTTCTAGAAAGATTGCTTTGGCATATATATTAATTAGCCTTCATGGATTATTTACACTCTAATGTTGATATGCCATTAAACGAAGAAATCAAATCAAAACAAAGATTTACATAAAAAAGAGAATCGTTGATATTTATCTCTCTTTGTCTCAGGCTTTTTCATACTTAAAATTCGTTTTCTTTTAGGATTTTCAAGATGTTTTGTTTGGTTTGGTTTGTTTTTATGGCATACCAACCATTTTAAGTCATTTATTGCAAAATCCACTTTATTGATATTCGACGACATACTGCTCCGACAATGCAACGCAGTATACAATCAAAATCCGATAGATAGATGGACGAAGGGATGCATACTCCCCTTCCCTAAAAAGGGGGACCTCGGATTAGCCAAAAACTACCGAGGCATAACACTTACATCCATAGCTGCCAAAATCTACAATGCCCTACTACGAAACCGAATAGAACCCAAAATCGACAACATACTTAGAAAAAACCAAAATGGCTTCCGAAGAAATAGATCCACGACCTCACAAATATTAACCATCCGCAGAATCCTTGAAGGTGTACGGGCAAAGAACCTACAAGCGACATTAATATTTGTCGACTTTACCAAGGCTTTCGACTCCATTCACAGAGGAAAGATGGAACAAATCCTACTAGCGTACGGCATACCTAAAGAAACCGTAGCGGCAATAACGATTCTCTATAGAAACACTAAAGTAAAAGTACGATCACCGGATGGAGACACAGAATACTTTGACATTGTAGCAGGAGTACTACAAGGGGACACGCTAGCCCCGTACCTCTTTATCATTTGTCTAGACTACGTACTTAGAACATCGATTGACAAAATCAAAGAGAATGGCTTCGAACTGACGAAGAGAAGAAGCAGAAGATACCCGCAACAACAATTACCGACGCCGACTACGCCGATGACATAGCGATACTGGCAAATACACCTGACCAAGCCGAAACACTTCTGCATAGTTTGGAACGAGCAGCAGCAAGCATAGGCCTCCATGTTAATGCACACAAAACGGAATATATGTGCTATAACCAAACGGGGGACATCTCCACCCTAAAAGGAACCCCTCTTGAACTAGTAGACAAATTCACGTACCTAGGAAGCAGCGTCGAATCAACCGAAAAGGACATCGAAACGAGGTTAACGAAAGCATGGACAGCTATCAATAGGCTATCGACTATATGGAAATCAGACCTAACCGATAAAATGAAACGCAGTTTCTTCTAGGCAGCGGTCACATCGATACTGCTATATGGATGCACTACATGGACGCTAACAAAACGGCTGGAGAAGAAACTAGATGGCAATTACACAAGAATGCTGCGTGCAATCCTGAACAAGTCCTGGCAGCAACACCTCACAAGACACCAACTGTACGGCCACCTGCCCCCTATCACGAAAACTATTCAAGTTAGGCGAACCAGACATGCAGGACATTGCTGGAGAAGCAGAGATGAACTCATAAGAGATGTACTCTTATGGATCCCCACACATGGCCGCGCAAAAGCAGGACGACCAGCACGAACGTACATTCAGCAGCTATGTGAGGATACAGGTTGTTGTTCCGAAGACCTACCTAGGGCGATGAACGATAGGGAGGAGTGGCGAGAGAGGGTCAGGGATATCCGTGCTGCCAGCACGATATGATGATGATGATGATTATTTGTAAATACATTACCATGATAATGCTGTTGTTAAACGATAATGTTGTTAAAATGATAATGTTGTTAAATGATAATATTGTTAAGCTCACTCTTTTGTACCCAGTGAAATGTTTCCAAGTACTACTATGTATAACAAACAATTCATTGTTAAATGATCGAACAATTCTTTTTCAAGCAATTCAATTTTGCAGCAGTCATTTGTTTGTGCTCTGTTTAAAGGTCACCCAGTTCTATTTCATTCATCGGTGGGACCCTTATCAGGTGGTACCTCTCCGGGTAAGAGGGGACCTGGGAGCAATGGCAGTGAAGGAGTACTCTGCATTCTCCAAAGCTCCAGCATAAATGAATCCTCACCATCAGATGTTTTAGTATCATATCCAGGACAAACGTTTGTTTAGGTAGTCTTACCACTCTGCAGAAAAGCAATCGAAGTATTCTACGGACCTAGCAGACTTGGCTTGATTTTCTAGAAGAAACGAATGATAAAAAAGGAAAAAAATGAGAAAACTATAATCATATTTTCATGGTTAATCCCATGAGAACAAACTAAGAATGTTTTTTTTTTTTTCGAAATTTAGGGTTGGCTTAATTTACACAAAAAAATCATTGCACTTGTCAAATAGTTGGGGATTAATCTGATGAGAACAAAAATAAAACTCAGACTCCTAACTTTTTTTCTTATCTTAGAAAGCATAAATACGAGTGAAACAAGTAGAATCAAAAGTACATATGGTGATAGTGACGTGTGCGAAAAAGCGCGAAGAAGATTGTGTCTCCGTTAAAGAAAACAAGACTTCCGTCAAAAGTATGAACAAAGACAAATTTGGTAAACTTTCTGAAGCAGCTTAAGCAGAGATTGAAGCTAAACCCACCATTTAAAATTAAAAGGCTTGGGATTATGTCAAGGTTTCGAAAATTTGTTCAACATGATTTGTCTGTTAAGAATCGCAAGTAATATTTCATTTATTGTACATCTTAGTCCAATGGTCATATAAGCGTGAAACTGAGAGTCACGCAGTGCCAATAGCTCTGTGTCTACACACGCTCTATCATCAATACTGAGCACTCTTTCGTTCAATTTTGGTTGGCTTAGTTTCTTTTTTTATTTGGATATTAATCTTAGTAGGTGATTTAATGAAAAAGGCATTATCATAGATCGACTGTAATGGGACTATTTAACCCATTACCGAGGGATTAGGGGATCTTTACTTTTTCCAGTGGTACTGCTCCGAAAGTGAACGTAAAAGAACGACAGGGGTTCGAACTCACTTACTATGATATCATAGTCTATCATGTTATCCGTTGAGGGTTTTTTTTATAACTAATGAGCAGAGTGTTTGCTAATAGTCCGGTAGACCGGGGTTCAATTACACCAAAGACTCAAAAAAAGGCTAATTGATGCCGTTTTGCTTAGCCCTCAGTACAATAAGGTGAGGATCAATGGTAAAGTGGAGCAATCCTGCAAATGTAGTAGCGCCCACCCCGACACCTTGGTGCTGTAACTATTGAAAAGGGAGCCTTCGGGTCACCCTCGACTAAGGACGCCAACTTTACTTACTTTACATTATATGCATATATGTATATATATATATATATATATATATATATATAATGTCTCTTTTCTTTATAAGTAAATGATAATACTTTTAAAGCGATAATATGCCTCAATAAGGTATCAACAAATATTTTTTTACGTACATTTAAATAGCTGTTTATTTTGTTTAAACTAGACAATATATTTTATGCGTTTGAAACGTCTTTCGATGTGTATGTCACTATATTGAAGGAAAGTAATGTTTATGATCTCTCTGTGTTTCTTCGTGCTTAGTAACAAAAAACAGCAAGCAAAGTATGTTTATATTAGTAGAAACATTTCAAGACAAGTTGTCAACAAAAAGAAAAGGAAATAAAACATTTTTGTCTACGTAGCAAAGTGATGTTGAATCTTAATAAATCCTGGGGGATTGAATTTTTAAATGCTGAAATGTAACGAAAATCATACAAAGAAATAAAGAGGAAAGTTTAACAATCAATAAAGACATTCCTTAAACAAATCATCACTGAAAACTAAAGACTAACTTATTTGTTTATTTATAGGAATTAGTTAGGCTCCAAAATAAGAGAAAAAGTAGATTATCCAGCAATTTAATTGGTTACAAAATCTATTTTTGATAACTTTGGAAGGAAAAGATTCCTAAATTATTTTAGACCTTGGATATAACAAATGTTTTGCGGCAAAATATTTATTATCGTCTTTAATGATCAAAGATATATTCTATTCGAAGGCGTGATTGGGAAAGACATACAAAAATAGAAATTCATATCTCTGGGTTCCTTGATTCTGTTTTTGCACTAAAATTGCCCCTTTTGTTTAGTATAGAAAATCGATATATATATATATATATATATATATATATATATATATATATATATATATGTATATATACGTGGTGCATACGATAGGTTTCCAGACTTTTTTCTTATGGGCATTTAAAATTGTCGTAGACTCTTGAAGATTCAGTAGGTTATTGCTATACATCTTATGAGATGACTGACCAATTTTTATGATTTCACATTCAAATGAACAGCTACAGCAGCAATTGGAAAACACCCTATTAAAGCCTGATTGTCACAGCTGGTGAATTTCAAAAATACAATCTGACACTTTAGAAGAACGATATTCAATAAAATTCTGTTTTCAACTTGGAAAAAATGCCACAGAAATGTATGGAATACTTCAGACTGCTTTTCGACCATCTTGCATGAATCGATCATCAGTTTTTGAGTGGCATAAGAGATTCAAGAAAGGCAGGGAGTCTGTAAGTGATTATGAGAGCTGTGGGAGGAGTAAGGACGTTAGAACACCAGAGTTGATTAGCCAAAGTGTTAGGGTTAGGGTTACTATGTTGAGGTTTTAAGGGGGTTCAGGAAGAGATTCCGTCGGAAGAGGCCAGCACTATTCAAATCGGGTCAGTGGCATTTCCACCAGGACAATACATCATTCTACAAATCCATTCTTATCACAGACTAGATGGGCATCAAGACAGTTCCTCAGCTTCCCTATAGTCCAGACCTTGCTCCCTGTGCCTTTTGGTTATTCCCTAAGCTCAGAGGCTGTCGTTATGAGACATTTGAGGGCATGAAAGAGGCTGTGACGAAAGTCATTGACACGCTCACACAAGAGAACTTCCATGGGGCCTTGCAGAAGTTGTTGGAACGGTACAACAAGTGCATTGCAGCCGGAGGAGATTACTTAGAAGGGCATTAGAGTTTCACGTGTGTACTATTAATAAAATCGCTCATACCAAAAAAGTCTGGAAACCTATCGTATGCACCTCGTATATATATATATATATATATATATATCGATTTTCCATTCAAAAAAAGGGGTCAATTTCTAGATATGGTCGGCCAAATATATGTGTACATGTATAATAATCATAAATAAATGTTATATCAAATATATATATTTAATTCATGGAATATCGACTGTGACCTTGGGTTTCATGGAGTTTTTTTGCAAAACAATATTATCAGGCAGTTAAGAAAATGGAATGAATCGAAAATCGGAAATCGAAAAAATACAGACAAAAAACCGTTGAGAATTCGTATGAAAGTTTACGTGTGGTTGTAAGTGTGTAAGTGTATGTGGATGTGTGTGTATGCCTGTATGTGTTATAGTTACGTATGAATGCGTGTTATTATGAGGTTAAGCCAGGCTAGAAAGGCAGCGCGTTGAGTAAGCGGTTATGAATTCTAATCTATGGATTTGATACTGTCACTGTAGCTATTTAATTTAAATAAAAAAACTCATTCTGGTATTCCACGAATTGTTTTGGTTATGCATTACTGGAAATAAATTACATTTTTGCTTCTGCAATTTAAATCGTCGTGAAACTTGTGAATGAGTTGGTCAAGTTGATTTGGTTGCAGCATAAGTTGTGCTCAAAGAATTAAGCACGTAAAAATAAAATTCATATTTGGTTGGTTGGTTGGTTGGTTTGTTTGGTTTTATGGCATATCAAGCTTTGTAGGTTATTTAACGCCAAATCCATTTTTATGTAAATAATCTGTTCTATTGAAAACAGTTCAGTTTAACATAAGTACGCAGCTTAATTGTCAAAAGCATTTCCATTTCAAACTATTCAAGCAGTTATATGTAATAATTCAGTTAAGTGTAAATACAGTTTTACTGTCGAAAAACAGTTCTATTTGAAATAATCCAGTTAAGCATAAGCACGCATTTTAAGTGTAAGTACGGTTTAATTGTCCAAAACGTTTCTATTTCAAGCTATTCAGTTTACTCAATTCATTTTTGCATAAGTATGCTATTAGTTCTATTTAACCCATAGATAGGGCCCTATCAGGTGCTACCACTCCGGGCAAGAGTGGACCTGGGAGCGATGGCAATGAAGGGGTACTCCGCATTCCCTAAAGCTCCAGCACTGCTGGAACCTCACCATCAGATTGTTTAGTGTCATATCCAGGACACTCGTCTTACCCCCTCTGCAGAGGTGCAGTCAGTGTATTCTACAGCCCCAGCTGACTGGGCAAAAATTCATATTTGACTTATCGTTATATATATATATATATATATATATATATATGTGTGTGTGTGTGTGTGTGTGTGTGTGTGTGCTAATACACTGCTTTACGTAATTTCAAACGGCGTTAGATTCACCTTGACGCCTCTTTTTGCAGATAAAATTTTAGTTCATTATATTCAACGGCACGTCAGACAGCAATGTTATAATAAAAGGAGGTGAAATAAATACTTTCTTTCCTATAATATATTTAAGAGAAATAGAATTCATAAACATTAACAATCCAGGAAAGAGAAGTTTACAAAAATTGAAAATACAATGAAAACACATCTAGAATCTTTAAAAAGTACAATAGAATATTTACCTGAAAAGTTTTTAACAAATCTGCACCATTGCTTAGTTCCATCGTCTTTGGTGTATTATTCTTTATAAATTTTAACTAAAATGTGTTTTTAATGTTCTTTAAGTATTAGTGATAGCTTCCCTCTCTCGCCAGTTATTTACGCTAGTTTTACGGTGATTCTTCTCATTTTCAGTCATTTTTTTAGGGATTGCACTCGGTAAAGTTATGGCTTTCGAAACTAATTCATGACATAGAGCAGTATATATATATATATATATATATATATATATATAAGCATGTTTGATGAAATAATAAAGACATTTTTTCTAAATAATTTATTAAGATCCTTTCAAGTTTCCTGATGAGTGCCTTTGTTACAGGTTGGAATTGGTGTATGAATTTACCAAAATTGTCCCGAACGTTTTCGAACCTTTCATAGGCCATCATCACTATACATATAAACAACGCCTGATGATGGCCTATGAAACTTGAAAGAGTCTTAATGAAATTATATAGACAAAATGTGTCTTTATTATTTAATCAAACATGCTTGAATGGAAGACTGCTGTCCAACTACACATTATATATATATATACACACACACACACGCATACACACACACACACAAACACACACACACACACACACACACACACACACACACATATATATATATATATATATATAAAGGCATTGAAATAAACAGGATACAACTCAAAATTTTGGTTTCAACTTTTACCTAGACTTTCGCCTGATATGAATTCCACCCGGTAATATTTGATGATATTCATACAGGCTGAAACATCATATTGTAATAAACTACTGAAAAAGGTTAATAAAAAATTAAATTCTAAATCCTTATCTGATATCTGATGATTATCTTATTAAATATGTAAGACAAGCGTTTTGAGATGAATCTTCTTTTTCTATTTTGATTCTTCACTAAATATATAAAACTTTATCTTCTTGATATATATATATATATATATATATATATATATATATATATATATATGTATATATATATATATATTACATTATTCTTTTCTAGGAATATTTAAATATTCGAAGTTTAAATAATTTAAGTGTCCTGCCGCAATTGTTCCCTACTCTGGGATTACTGGATTGAAGAATATATATATATATATATATATATATTGGTAGCATTTTTTCGTTGATACATATTTGATTGAACATCATACACATTTTTTGACTACATATTTTTTTGTTAATCCTTTCGAATTGACGTATCGATCTTATGATATTCGGCGGGAATTGGTTTAAAAACCTTCCATAACTAGTTATTTCCCATGTACTTTCTGCCCAACCTTAGGCCATCATCAGGGGAGGATGTATTACAAAAGTAATGTAACTTTTGTATATACATTACTACTTTGTAAGAAGAGCGTCTGTACTGTTGTATTGTGTAGCGTTTACTTTTCAAATTTGTTTCTATGAATAGCTTCAGTTGCTAAAGACATTTAAGTACATTAGCTCCGGTTTCAAAATTAATTCAATTAAGTTTGGGTTCTATATTCCTAATACGTAGCGCTTTCAAGAATCTGTAGTTTTTGCTTGTTATTTTGTTTTTCTGATATTGTTGTGTTTTCCGTAAGAATTTTCCGAAATTCAGTTGTTCGGCATAAACTTTTTTTTTTACATGTTGTGCTATGGAACCGGAATCAGAAAGTTGCATTGTAAGTTTTCTTGATAGGGTTGTTGAGGTTAAACCGACGTATATATTGTTGTTTTCAGAGTTACAATCTCCTAAAGGATATTTGAATTGATATATAATTTTAGTTTTTTTGCAAAAATCCAACCGAGGGATTGGAATTATTTTTAATGACTAAGTTGGAGGTTTTAAATTTATAAAGGTTTATGAAAAGTTTTATAATAACTAATCATGGAAGGTTTATCAACCAATTCTCGCCAAATATCATAAGATCGATATGGCAATTGGAAAGGATTAACAAAAAAAATATAGACAATAAATGTCTATAATATTCAATCAATTATATATATATATATATATATATAAGTAGGTGGTCCAAAAAGTTCTAAGCCTCACTCAGAAGGAGGGGCATATCTGTTCATTTTTGCTGTGACAACACACTGCAACTTCTTATGAAGCTCTAAGCACAAACTCAGCTTTTTCTACTTTCATAAGGAGTCTTGCTGCAAAAAATATTCAGATATGCTATGCTTTCTGGTTAAGGTTTAGTACTTTCTGAATGAACCTCAGGTATATACGTATGCTTGTGTGTGTGGAAAGCATATATAAGTTTTTTCTGAAAATACTTTTTTGGCACTTCTTCACCTTCACCGAGACTAGACTGCTGCTAGTGGGAGATTAAAGGAAGAAGAAGAAGAAGAAGAAGAAGAAGAAGAAGAAGAAGAAGAAGAAGAAGAAAAAGAAGAAAGAGGGATCGCTCACCTTGATGCGTATACAATTATTTGTATCTGGTTTGTGTTGTACGTAACCCGTGTTTACAGATAGCCGGCGGCATGCGTGTTGCAGAGCAGAAATACTTATTCACAGCTGAGGGATGTACACGATGTTAAGTGTATAAAAATATTTCAAGTTGTAAAGATGAACGCCTAAATACAGCTAAAGGGTCAGGAATTGGAGTTTTTGCATAAATCTATTTTCGACGTCTTGGAAAGTTTTGATTTCAATGGCGTCTTTTGATCGATATCGTCAGGTAAGTTTGAATGTGAACGTGAGAAAACGATAATATGCCAATGTTTATCTATATGAATAACCACACACACACACACACACACACACACACACACACACAAAGACATACGCATGCATATGCGTTGAGGTGTTTGGGTCTGTGTGCGTTTATGAATAAAATATACGATTAAAATATATATCTATGATATAAGAAACTTACGTATAAAAATTTATCATTGCAACTAAACAGAAAATAAGATTATATATATATATATATATAATTCACAACAAATCTATCTTTTTAACACACACACACACACACACACACACACACACACACACACATATATATATATTTATATATATGGAAAGTTTTTCACTTATCTTTTTTTATGTACGTAAAAGTCTTTTGGAGACAAAGTTTGTGGATAATCTATGCGCCATTTGGAGGGAATGATGCAAGTTGCTATCTGTGTATGTGAGTGTGTGTGTGTGTGTGTGTGTGTGTGTGTGTGAATTCATTTTTTATTTGAGAATATGTGAGTTCTATAAATATAAGATTGTATATATATATATATATATATATATATATGCACAGTTGTGGTAAAATAAACGTACAAATGTATAAGTATATAAATAATGATAATAATAAGTAAATATATATTAGTCTTTATATATAACATCATGAAAGCTTTTCAGTGAGCATAGGTTTCATGAAACCTATAGTCACAGACAAGTTTCCATGCTATTAGATATATATAAAAGCTAATATATATTTACTTACTTTTTTATATCACAAATCTTGAGCACTCTCCAAATTATAGCGCATTTGGTTTGCCACAAACCCACAAAGTGAGATAGTGACAACTGACACTGTTATATATATATATATATATATATATATATATATATATATATATATATATATATATATAGTAATACATAATCTATATATAATAAATTAATCAAATTTGGGATCATTTTGTTTTTTCAACTCCGTTCATATATATATATATATATATATATATATATATATATATAAAGGGAGTTGAAAAAACAAAATGATCCAAAATTTAATTAATTTATAATGAAAGTCGCCGTTGAACGTTTCGGTTGTAATAATCTTCTTCAGAACTTTAAATTTGTGAATAATGTTGTTAAAATAATGAAAAATCAAACATTCATCGTTATTTTAACAACATTTTTCATGATTCTAAAATCCTGAAAAGGTTATTACAACTGAAACGTTCAACAGCGACTTTTATAATAAATTAATAAAATTTTGGATCATTTTGTTTTTTCTTCATACTGTCTGATTTATTTCCTTATTTGCTTCCATATCTATCTATCTATCTATCTATCTGTGTGTACGTGTGTGTGTGTGTGTGTGTGTGTGTGTGTGTGGTATACGTACATATAAAAATCTATCAGTGCAACAGAATAGAACATTACGTTATATATATATATATATATATATATATATATATATATATATTATATCATCCACAGACAAAATGTTTTGTTGTATCACAATTCTTCAGTGTGGCTAGACACGTAGGATGCTTGAAGCTGGAATCGAAACCTGCCCCACTTTATGTTAGATTTAATATCATACCGCTCAGCCACATCTCGGGAATTATAAGGCATTAAGTAGTAGCTTTCGTTTGTTTACGTTTTATACCTTACCGGATATCAGAATTCGTTCGAAGAGCTTTGCATTATGCAAGTGGCAGCCATAGATTCCTTCGCCAGAGTGTTCAACCCCCATGGGGGAGCATATAATTTGTCATCCACAGACATACTGTTTCGTTGTATCACAACTCTTCAGTGTGGCTAGACACGTAGGACGCTCAATTTTTTAAGTTTTTATGTGAGTACAAGAACATAGGTGGTAATAATTAACCCATAGTTGGGGGAGAAAGGGAATTTATACCTTTCCCAGGGGGCATAGACCGAAACTGAATGTCCTAACATGACTAGAGTTCGAACTCGCTTACAACAAAGTCAAAGTCCAGCAGGTTAGCCACTACACCTTGCCCAGTCAAGTAGGGCTGTAGAATACACCGACTGCATCTTTGCAGAGGGGTAAAAAACCAACGAGTGTCCTGTATATGTGTGTGATCTTCAGATAGAACTGGTGGAAGAACAACTCAAACAACGGGTGATAGGTGAACGTTATCGTATTAGCAGAAAAAAGGAAGTCATACAAAAGAAGTACTAGCCGTTCTCGGCTTGCAGTCTGTCTGTCAAATGTCTCGTAAGAAACGAGAAGTTGTCTTCCGCGAGCGAGCGAGCGAGCTAGCTCGGAGAATATGTTCGAACTCTAGTCATGTTAGGAAATTCAGTTTCGGTCTATCCCCCCCTGGAAAAGGTATAAATTCCCTTTCTCCCCCAACTATGGGGTATGGTAGGATATGTCTCCAAAACAATATGATACTAAACAATCTGGTGGTGATGTTCCAGTAATGCTGGAGCTTTGGGGAATGTGGAGCAGCCCTTCTTTACCATCGCTCCCATGTCCACTCTTGCCCAGAGAAGTAGCACCTTATTGGGCTCTATCCGTGGGTTAAATAGAACTAATCTGCGCACTTATGCTAAACTAAATTGCTTGAAATAGGACTGTTTTGATATTTAAACTGCATACTTATGCTAAACTAAATACTTATGCGAAATTGATCAGTTTTTGATATTGAAAATGTACTTATGCTAAACTGAATTCTTTGAAATAGAACTGTTTTGATATTTAATTGTGTGTGGACAAAAATTTTACTTATACTAAACTAAATGAACTGCTTGACTAAAATGAATAGCTTGAAATAGAAATGTTTTTGACAAACTGTGTACTCATGCTAAACTGAGCATTCGCATAAAAATGGATTTGGCGTTAAATGACCTACAAAGGTTGATATGCCATAAAACCAAAACATACAAACAACCAAACACTACACCAGAAAGGACTTCTCATATTTATCTTTTAGAATTTCTACAACTGCCGACCTATCGAAGGTGAAATTATGAGTTGTAAATAAATATTTAGGAGCGGTACCAGTGAAAATTCCACTTTTTATAACCCACTTTTTTAAAGAAGCTCATTGACGGAGAATAATATTCATAAAAAAAACAATCGAGAGAAAAACAATTCGAGATAAGAAAAAATAAACAAGAAAGGTAATAAATGGTTTGGTTTGCTTTTATGGTATATCAACCATTCTAGGTTATTATGCCAAATTATTTTTATGCATATAAACAGTGCTAAAAAAAGTCAGCTTAGTATAGGCATAGTTTTTTGTTTACACACAATTAAAGGCAAAAGCAGTTCAATTTCAAACAATTCAGTTTAGCACAAGTACACAGTTTCGATGTCAGTTGTATTTCAAATAATTCAGTTCAGCATTAAAAACAGTTCAATTTCAAACAATTCTCTTTAACATAAGTACAAAGTCTAGTTCTATTTGAACTATAGATTGGACCATATCAGGTGCTACTACGCAGAGCTGAGACTGTACCTGGGAGCAATGAAGGGGTACACTGCCTTCCTTAAGCTCCAGTATTACTGGAACCTCGTCATCTGATTGTTTAGTGTCATATGCAGGACACTCGTTGGGTGGGGGTCTTATCTCTCTATAGAGAAGCAGTCGGTGTATTCTACAGCCCCAGCCGATCGAGCAAATGTACACTTGAGTAAAATTTAATATTAGTATTTGCAATGTTTATTTTAAAAAGATACAAAACCAATTTGTGGAAGATTGTTTGCATCAATCTTCGATGATGAGAGATTATGCTTGCCTTGAAAAACAGCATCCAGGTTCCTTTTTTTACTCGAGCATGAACACTGCCACACAGTAAAGCATTAAGATAAGTAACTATCTCAGATTCTGTATAAGTTATACCCACCAGCTTACTTAGGTGGGTTCGTGTATACTTTCATAAAAACCTGACTAGGAAGTACACCAACCTGTTATTGAGGGTTTTAAATATACTGACAGTATCCACTTCAAAGGGCTAGGACCCACCAAACAAAAAAGAGATCTCTTCTGTATAATACCAAGCTGCCCCCGGCTTTTTAGCTGGGCCGTCTGGCATTCGTGCCGGATGGGTGCTCGAAACCAAGAGCAGACTCGGGGCCGAATAGGCCCCCAGCTTCGGCTGGGCAACCTTCGGGTGGGCGAGCTGCACTTTTGTCCCCTTTGTACGGCACTAGACCAAGCGTCTAGTTTAAGCCGTAAACTGGCATACGTGCCCGGACCCACATTTGGGTTCGTGAAACTGCTTGCCTCATCAGGCTCACATTGCACTAAGTGAGCCGATGAGCAGCACAGACAAGCAGGGTTCGAGTCTCGGCTCCTTCCCGACCTTCCCCTCCCCTTTATCCCCACTTTAATCGGCCTTCGGGCTTTTGACCTTGTGTCAAGTCGTGTCTGGTGGGAGGCAGCGACAAATTCATGGTGAAACTTCAGGTCTGGGCGTCTGAATAGTTTTGAGTTACCCTTCATTGAAATTACTCCAAGGTCCACTCTAACCGGAAGTGGTAGGACTTGTTACAGTTTCATATATAGTTCTAATAGATATGCTTGAAAATTATTCCCATTTGATAGGAATACTTAATGCGAAATAACCCTAAATCATCTGCTTGTTGAATACACCGACTGCATCGCTGCAGAGGGGTAAGAACCCCCCCCCCAATGACACTAGACAATCAGATGTTGAGGTTCCAGTAATGCCGGGACTTGGGGGAATGCGAAGCACTCCTTCATTGCCCTTGCTCCCAGGTTCACTCTGGCCCAGTGTAGGAGCACCTGATAGGGCACTATCTTTGGGTTAAATAGAACTAACAGCATATTTATGCTAAACTGAATTGTTTGATTAAACTGAATAGCTTGAAATAGAAATGTTTTTCACAATTAAACCATACTTACATTTAAACTGTGTGCTTATGCTAAACTGAAACCGTACTTACATTTAAACTGCGTGCTTATGCTAAACTGGATTATTTGAAATGAAACTGGTTTTTGACATTGAAACTTTACTTATACGAAACTGATTTGTTTAATATAAAACTGCTTTGACATTTTACAACGTGTAGACAAAATCTGTACTTATACAAGACTGAATTAGTTGAATTAGAACTGCGTGACTAAACTGAATAGCTCGAAATAGAAATGTTTTTCACAATTAAACTGTGTACTCATGCTAAGCTGAATTGTTTGAAATAGAACTGATAATTTACATTAAAATGGATTTGTTGTTAAAAACCCTACAAATGTTGATATGCCATAAAACCCAAACAACCAACCAACTAAATTATCTGTGTTAAGAAAAGTTGCTTGAAGTTAAAATTATCTACTAAGAATCATTATTATTAATTACTTTAATTCATATAACTCTATAAAATACGACTATTATTAAATAGAAATAACAATTTGAAACCTTATACTTCAGCCCAGTCGGCTGGGGCAGTAGAATTCAACGACTGCATCGCTGCAGAGGGTTAGGATCCTCAATGAGTGTTCTGGATATAACATTAAACAATCTGATGCTGAGGCTCCACTAATGCTGGAGCTTTTGGGAACACAGTGTGGCTCTTCATTGCAATCACTCCCAGGTCCACTCTGACCCAGAGTGATAACACCTGATAGGGTCTTATCTATTGGTCAAATAGAACTGTTTGACATTTACACTGTGTGCCAGTAAATGTCTGGTGCTAACTTTAATTCTTAGAAATAGAACTGCTTGAACATTTAACTGTGTTCAAGCAAATGATTAGTGTTTAACTGAATTGTTAGTGATACATAACACTTCTAGGAACCACTTATGTTGTTGACTAATGCTAAATTGAATTTTTTGTAATAGAACTGTCTGATCATTTAACTATATGTACATACGTATTTAATATATATGTAAAAACAAGATTTGGCATTAAATAACCAACAATGTTTGATATGCCATAAAACCCAACCAAATTAAACCAAACCATAAAATTATAAATATCTGATAGGAAGACTTAAACCTACAATTGTGTGGAACAAAACTTTTAAAAAACAAATGTACGGAAGTGTAAGTATAAATTTACAATGAATTTAGAATAAATGCAAAGAAAATAAACTTAGAAGTTTTGACATGCCCTTAAAATCAACCAATCAAGGTTTGGTTTAGTTTATTGCCATATCAACCTTTGTAGGTTATTTAATGCCAAAGCCATTCTCCTAGAAGAACAATAATGGTACTATTTAACCCATAACTAGGAGGATAAAGGGGTTCATACCTTTCCAAAGGGTATTTCCCCGAAAGTGAATGTAATAGCGCGACTGGAATACGATCTCGCTTACTACGATTCCGCAGTCCATCGCTTTAACCATTACACCACGAGGACACTCCCGCAACCAATCAAGAAATTCTATCTAAATTTAATTCAAAGAAATGACAATATAATTACCTTTTAACTGAAGTGTCAACATATTAGAGACAGTTAACTAAAAACATGGATTTTCTTCTTTCGTGTGAATGAAGTGGCTATATGAAATATGTTTGTAGAAAAGAGGCGAAAATATTATTCGATCCAAGGTTGTCCAAAACTGAATCACGTTTGTTGTATGTAGCTTTGAGGAATTGACTTGGGTCTGAGGTTTGCTGGATGGGTGTAAATCTAACGAGTACGAGAGGGGGAGGAAATGGATTTTAAATCATCAAACGGTTATTGGAAGCAGATTACGCTCACCCATCATACCAGAAAGTGTATTACCGTCTTTAACTTTCAGGCAGTTTCCTTAAATAAATGAACTTGAAGTAAAATATTCAGCTAGGAATAATGAACAGTCAAAACAAATCAAAACGTTAGAATATGACCAAATTACCAAATGGTATATGTACAAACAAGAATCAGTCCTAGAGAATAAGAGATATAAGATTTTCTTGGATTTTTAGATACAAACGGATTCCTAAATACTGGCCAGAAGACCACACTAAGTGCCAATTAACAAGAGGGAAAAAATTATCTTGTGGATTTTGCCCTTCCGGCTGACCACAGAGGGAAAATGAAAGCAAGTGAAAAGATAAAGAATACTTGGTTCTTGTCTGAAAACCAAAAATGTTGAGGAGCATGAGGGTGACGCTGATACCAAATTGGGACGGCCCTCAAGGGCCAGGAAAAAAGACTAGTCGAACTGAATATCAGTGAAGCAAACGATACCAGCTAAACTAAACATTGTTAAGATTACTAGAATACTTAAATGAATCCAGAAAACCTGAAAACACTTGCTGTCAGTTGGGCCAGTTAACTGGGGCTGCAGTATACACCGACTGCATTTCTGCAAAAGGATAAAATTCCCCCAATGAGTGTCCTGGATACGACACAAAACAATCTGATGGTGAGGTTCCAGTAATAAGGGACCGTTGGGGAATGCAGAATACCCCTCTATTGCTATCGCACAAAGGTCCACTCAGGCCCAGAGAAGTAGCATCTGAAAGGGTCCTATCTATGGGTTAAATAAAACTTAATTGTGTACTTACACTAAACTAAGTTGTTTGAAATAGAACTCTTTTTACATTAAACTGTGTGTAAAAAACTTTCCTCATGCTAAACTGAATTGTTTGAAATATAACTGTTTTGACATATAAACTGCATACTTATGCTAGACTAAATTGTTTGGAATAGAACTGTTTTGATATTTAAACTGGGTACTTATGCTTAACTGAACTATTTGCACTAGAAGTGTTTATATGTATAAAAATGGATTTGGCATTAGATAACCTACAATAGTTGATATGCCATAAAACCAAACCAAATCAAACCAATCAAGCTCCATCATTCATCCGTCACCATGCGCGCTGCTACCACCAAAATACCACATTTGCTCTATGAAGAAAGACCTACTTAAAACCCGGGAAGTGATGCATGATTTTATTTACAAATGAATTTATATGATGGGGATGGGAGAAAAACGCCGAAATATATACAAAAACAAAGGAAAAAATCCCCCGTTTGGTTGCCCTCCCATCCCCCCGTCTATAAAATTGGAGGCCGACTGTTTTCCGGGGCGAAAGAACCGGAAACAAGTCGGACCTGCTCTAGGTGGGGCTGGGATCCTAATCTATAGGGGAGAAAAGAAATAAAGGGTCGGGCGCGGTATGGGTCGATACAAGCCGGTAATATGATTTTTATACATGTGAATGTTCAAGATCTTCAGTGAAAGCGGACTGGGATACGGCTTGAGGTAGAAAAATAATGGGGATGGGGAAGATCTTGAATACTAATGACTATAAATGAAATAGAGTAAATAAATCAACGAATCACAAAGTTTATATAATAATCAAGAAAATAACCAATCAGTTTAAAGTATACAAGTCTTCCCAGAATGCCATACAACCTAGATTAACTTTTTTAACATTCACCACACAATAGTATATAAAAAGATACTCATCAAGTGGGATCCATTTAGTATGATGATCACATAGGTACAATGACCGAGAAACTGATTATCACACCAAACATAGTTGACTTTGTACTCACGGTATCTTTACACACACCTATATATATATATATATATATATATATATATATATATATATATATATATATATATCAGTGTGCGATGAGAATTTTAGTGACATACAAGATAATACAAGCGCAAATATTCAGTGGGTAGGTCACGTGGTGTAAGGTATAACCTTCTCGATTAGTAAGCAATTTCGAACTCCAAACACGTTATTCTGTTTCCTTTCGGACTAATACACTTGGAAAAATATGAACTTCTTAATCTCCTAAAGATTGGTTAAATAGTACTCGTACTGTAATTCCACAAGGATGGCTTTGTTATTAACTAACACACGATGGTTGATATGCCATTAAATAAAGAAACCAGAACGAAAACAAACTATCATGTCCGTCTGTCAGACTCTTTTTCTTCGACAAGGATGGCTTTGGCATTAAATAACCAATGAATATTGATATGCCATTAAACAAAGAAACCAAGCCAAAACCAAATATCCAGTCTGTGTCTTTCTTCTTCGTGGGTGTCTTAGAGTTTAAATAACCCACAACTTTTGATATGCCATTAAACAAAGGAACCAAACCAAATAAAAATACTGAGTGTATCCCACTTTCATTCGTCTTGGTTTTTTAAAACCACCATGAGGATAAAGTGACACTGGGATTAAGAAAAGGATGCCTAGAAAATCAGTATACATGTTCCAGTCGTCTACCGAAATTCTGATATTGTTCCTTGGCACCGGTTAGACATTGACGATTATCTTAGTCGCCAGAGCATGTTGACAAATTTAATTTTTCGTTAAATGATAAATCCAACCAAGTGATATATATTTTTTTGGGTGGTAAAAGCAATAGATGACGTACAGCGTGAGTTAGACGAATCTTTAGGCGATAGTGCTTTTTTTTTTCTTTCTTCACGAAGAACACGAAATAGTAATAAAATAGTCATCTCTTCGATACGGATGTGTTTTCGAAAATAAACTGCGTATAACAGAAAATAACTTTTGCGAAAAAAAAAAAAAAGAAAAAGAAAAGAGAAAGAGAGAGAAGGTATGATTTGAAGGTATTTCTTAAAAAATGCACTCACATTAACACTGGACTAATACAAAAAAAAACATTTCAGAAGAATATATCCCTGCGGTGTGCACTGATAACTTTAACTTGGATATTTTTTTAAATACATGTATTCTCAAATATCTTCAAGAGAAGACATTTTAAATATTTTTAGGCGATTGATAAATATTATTCGAAAATCGTGGAGAAAGAACATTTTAAAAGATTATATTTTTTGTGTATGTGAGAAAAATGCCCAAAACTAAAATATAATTTATAGAAAAAATAGAGGAATCTTGATGATTTTCGGTTTAATTACTGATTTGAAAAGAAGTTGATTTGGCTTGAAGTAAAAAGAACGTATCTTTACTCAGGAAATAATTTCACTCACTAAGTCTTTTTTATAAAAATGTTGATTTGTTATTTATTTGTAGTTTAAGTGAAATATTTTTACACAGTAATTCGTTGGTTGAGCCCAGCAGTAATTTTTTTTTCTTTTTACTTCTATGCCGTAGAAATTATGAAATATTTTCAAATCATCGGAAATGTAAAAAAAAAGAAAGAAAAAAGAAATATTTTTACAAAGATGGCTAAGTTTAGAACAATTACTGCGGCATTTTGAATAGTGCTGGGGAACAAAATATTGTGTATGAAAAAACAAAACAAAAAAGACAACAATAAAAAGCAAAAAAAGAAAAAACGTTTCGGAATGATAACATAGAGTACGAAAGAACAAAAAGAAAAAGGCCTGATGAACGTGAAGAAGAATTGTGGAAGAAACGATAGCAGAACTGAAGAGATCTTAAAATAAGAAGTTGCGAAAAAAAAAAGTAAAAAAAAAAAAAAAAAAAGCAAAAATGGAACGAAGATTGAGAAAAAGATAAAAAGATGAAAAAAAGAAGAAAAAGTGAGAAAGGAAGAAATTCAGCATTCGTTGTTTATTTCATGCCAAAACCTTCCTTGTAGGAGATTAGTTGAGATTCTATTTACCCTAGAGTTGGAGTTTGGGGTAAGGGAATTTAGACCTTTTTTCAAGGATATTAGTCTGAAAGTGCTTGTAATAGCGTGACTAGAGTTCTGCTCGTAGAAACAAGCATCTTGCTTGTCTGGCTGTTTTTATTCAGATAGTTCTTCCTTACATAGATCATATATTGGTAAAAAATAGATTTTTACTTGGGTGTGTCGTA
Organism: Sepioteuthis lessoniana; assembly: GCA_963585895.1. Lineage (NCBI taxonomy): Eukaryota > Metazoa > Mollusca > Cephalopoda > Myopsida > Loliginidae > Sepioteuthis > Sepioteuthis lessoniana. The sequence continues at coordinate 60,374,713 of OY757927.1, read as the reverse complement.
ATGGTTAACATGCTGGACATCATAGTAAGAAAGTCCAACCTCTAGTTGCACTATTACATTCCCTTTTGGACTAATACCCTTCGGAAAGGTATGAACCCCCTTATCTCTCTAGCTATTGGTTAAATAGTACCACTACTGTTCTTCAACAAGGATGGCTTTAGTACATCAACCCACAATGCTTGACTTGCATACTGTATCAGTAAGAGTTTTCTCTATCGCTTAATACGATATCACAGTCCAGCACGTTGGCCTCGATGCCCCGAATACTATCTCTCTTGACTCATAGACCGGTCCCTAACAGCTTCTACTTTGTGTTACATTATAAATAGGTTGCCTATTAATATTATCAAGTAAGTGTAGAATTTATAATATATGAATTCAAAACTTAACTGGTAAATCGTCTGAAGAAGAGTCGCGGAAATTAACCAATGATATAATAGACAATTATGATAGAAATAAACTGTGATACGATACTGGGCCATTGGCCTAATGAGTAGAGTGTTCGTCCATGGTCTGGGAGACCGGGTTCAATCCCAGGTCGAGTTTATACGAAAGACTCAAAAAAAAAAGTAATTGATGCCGCCTGGCTTAACACTCAGCACTATAAGGTGAGAATCAAGGGTAAAGTGTAGCAATCCAGTGACTGGAGTAGCGCCCTCCCCTACACCTCGATGTAGTAGCTATTGAAAAGGAAGCCTTCGGGTCACTCGCGACTAAGGTCGCCAATTTTACTGCTACTTATATTAGACAAGACTTGACCTCTGGCAGACCTTTTTAGCAATTCTCTCATTGATTGGTTTAGTCGTGAGAACCGGTCAGTTAGAGCAAATTAGAGTAGTCCAGAGCGACGTGACGAATAGCCGCTTAAAATGGCTCTAATCTACGGTTGACGTGGGAATTTGGGTGAATGAAGACATGGAAAATCAATCAAAGTCTTTGTGTCCTTTTTTTTAAAGAAGAGAAGGGAACATGAAGACCAAGATAAACCTAAACCATCCGAAGAAGTCCCAGATAGAAGACCAGAGATTCGGTCTGATAGATTAGTATAAGAAAAACAATAAGGTGTGTAAAATACTTGGAGACTCTCAACGCCACAAGATTGAGTTTAGTGTTATACCCAGGACATCGTTTTATTTTTGTTTTGTGTTGTTTTTTGTTTTGTTTTTTTTTTATAGAAGGGAGTCTTAACTCCTTGTAGAAGATACAACCGACGTATTCCAAGTCTCTCCATAAAAGAAAGATTATTTCGGAAAATACGTGTAAGAAAAAATAACTTTGTGAATGAATAAAATTAGGAAAGAGAAGGAAATTGAGATGTGAAGAAAAGAATAAAATAAAGAAAGATTAAAGGAGAAGGATGAAAAAACTGAAGGAAAGAAATTGGAGAAGAAAGATTGATTATTGAAGAATTATAAAGAGAATGAGATAAAAACAACTGCCAAAAAATAACAAACAAACAAACAAAAAACAAGAAAATGAATGAGAAATTATGATGAATGAGAAAAACGCATAAAAAGGCGAAATATTGTGAATGAATAATAAACGTATTTCCGAATAGAGAAAAATTTAAAAAAATCTGTAATGAAAAAAAAAAAAAATTAAAAAAAATGGAAGAAATAAATAAATGTTATTTATTTCGAATATTTTCTTGATTGTCAACACATTTATCCCAGTGAGTTTTTCATGAGTCGAAGTACTTACAAAACTCATATTTGATATAGTATCGTAGCATAAAGCTACTCCTGATATTTTTATTTACTGCTTCTTTTGAAACAGGAAGTTTAGCAAGACTTTGTGCTGCTGTATCATGGTCTCAGTACAAATAAGTAACCCCTCCCCCCAAAAAAATTAGACTCATCGGAAGGCCGTGCTCAGGAAAGGCGAAGAGAGCCAAAATGTGTTTCTGTTCAAGCCATTTCACACTCTATTAGTACTTCCCGCTTCCTCTTGGCCCCTCCTGCCCACTTCCAGCTATTCCGACCTGCCTAGTATCACTACTATGCTTTTCAGTGTACTTCTCTTACCACTATTACTACTGCCCTTGTCATATAATAATAACTATTCAATTCAATATTAATAATTAATACTAGTAATTCAACGTAACAAGTATCCCATCCTAATTCAAATTACCCAGTCGGCTGAAGCTGTAGAATACACCAACTGCACCTCTGCAGAGGGGTAAGACTCCTCCAATGAGTTTCATGTATACGACACTAAACAATCTGATGGTAAGGTTCCAGTGATGCTGGGGCTTCGGGAAATGCGGAGTACCGCTTCATTGCCATTGCTCTCCGGTCCACTCGTGGTAGCACCTGATAGGACTCTATCTATAGGTAAAATAGAACTAACGGCATACTTATGCTAAACTGAATTGTTTGAATAAACTGAATAGCTTAAAATAGAAATGTTTTTGAAAATTAAACCGTGCTTACATTTAAACTGTGTGCTTATGCTAAACTGAATTATTTGAAATAGAACTGCTTTCTGACATTGTTGTCGCGCATAATTTGAAGGATCAAAAACCAAAATAATCTAAGAAATCTTTAACCTCCTAGATTGTTTAAAATACATTTGCAACGAATTAGAATAATATTTAAGTCATCACCTTTTTGAAAAAATCTAATTTAGATCCCATCTGAATCATATAAATAAGGCGAAAGAATACGCTTTTCACCAGTTTTAGTCGAGAACGAGTAGCTGATGGCATAGGCCTCTATGTCAACGAATACAAGGCGGAATACATGTGCTTTAATTAAAGAGACGACATCTCCACACTAAAGGGTAGGCCTTTGAAACTAGTCGACAAATTCACGTATCTCGGAAGCAGTGCCTCGTCAACCAAGAAAGACATCAACACGCTACTAGCAAAGGCATGGACAGCTATCGATGGGTTATCGGTCTCATGGAAGTCAGACCTAACCGATAAATAAAACGCAGTTTTTTTCCAAGCAGTAGTCGATACTGATATATGGATGCACTACATGGGCGCTAACTAAACGTATGGAGAAAAAGCGTAACGGCAATTACACAAGAATGCTGCGAGCTGTATTCAAAAAGTCCTGGAGGTAACAAACATCCAACAAAGCAGCAGCTATACGGCCACCTACCACCCATCACGAAAACCATCAAAGTCAGACGAACTCATTAGCGATATACTCCTGTGGACCCCTTCAAATGGACGAGCAAAAGGCACGACGACCTGCAAGAACCTATATACAACAGCTCGGTGCCGATACAGGATATAGTATTGAAGACCACCCAAGAGAGATGAAAGATAGATACGGGTGGCGAGAGAGGGCCAGGGAGATCTGTGCTGGTAACGCGACATGATGATGATGATGATATAGGGTGTCTCAAAATAGATGCACTCATGAATATGATAATGATTTATTTCTGAGAGAAGCGAAATGACGGTCATTTGGAACATTTTCTGTAAAAATGTATCCTTTGTGCTAAAAATATCAAATTAATATTTCTTTTAATTGTTATTATATCAGCTTCCAGGACATGCAATCTATTTTGTGTTTCTTTTCTTACCAATAAATCATTATCATATTACTGGGTTGCATCTATTTTGAGACAGTTTTGAATTATTTTGTCTACAAATAAGTAGTAACGCAAAACATTGTTCCTCTTTTTATCGAGGATTAATAGTTGTTATTGTATTCTATTTTCAAATCTGAAACAAAACAGAACAAAGCATTATAACTAGTAGAGTTATTAGCAATCGCATAGGTTCTATCAATATCGAGACATCCTGTATTTATTGGTTGCTAATTTATTTCGTCCAGGATATCTTGAGTGAATTTCTGTTAATCTCGAACATTCAAAAGAAATAACTAAAATAATTTGACAAACAAAAATATTAATCTTTTGTTTGTTTATATTCATTTGTGTAGGAAAATTTCGTTCTGATGAGAAAATATTTTTGCTTGCTGATTGCTTTATTTTGCATACAAACTGATTTTATTGCAATAAACTTGTTTTCACTGTACATCATGACATATACATGGGAAGACCCCATGCACACATCAAACAATGATATATTGTTTAAGGCTGAGGAAAAATGCTACTTTGAATCCATTAACTTTTAAAAATAAATACTAAAGAATATTTACGTTTCGACTTATATTATCTTTTCCTTACAAGAAAATACTTTGTAATTTCTTTTTTTCAACTAACTTTAACTAAATTAAAGAAATAGAATTTTCTAAATTTGTAGATTGGTGTTTTATTCAACTAATTATCGATTTATCCGCCACACACTTTTGGCGGGGAACAGTCTTTCCTTTCTGCAGAAGTGCAGTCAGTATATTCTACAGCCCCAGCCAATTTGGTTTAGTAAGAGAAAAGTAAAACTACTGTGTGCCCCCCCCCCCAAAAAAACAGAACCCATAAGTTTTTTATTACTTCTATAAAATAAAGCAAAATAATTATTTGGTTTGGTTGTTTAATGGCATCTCAACCTTTGTAGGTTATTTAATGCCAAACCTATTCTCCTAGAAGAACAGTAGTGGTACTATTTAACCCATAGCTGGGAGGATAAGGGGGTTCATACATCTCCCAAGGGTATTTGCCCGAAAGTGAACGTAATAGCGCGACTGGAGTACGAACTTGCTTACTACGATTCCGCAGTCCATCGATTTAACCATTTCACCAAGAGGACACCCCACAAAATAATTCTAATTTTGTACACTCGAACTTCTGGATATGTTTGTGAATACTATGGTCCTAATTTTTCATGCACAGAATCTACTTCATATCCTGAAAAAAAGAAAAGGCTAGAATTAAATTAATGAACTTCAGTCAAAAATATATGGGTTGTGTTTTTTCGGGGTCACTCTGTAATATAACAAGAATATGGAATAAGAAGAAGGAAAAGAGAAGAGAGAAAGAAAAAGATAAATGGATGAAGATAAACGAAGAAGAAAAAGAAGAAAAAGAAGAATATGAAAACTGAAATTTAAAAATGTAAATCTTTTATGGAATGAGAGAAAAAAAAAAGAAAAATGAAGACGAAGAAAACCTTGGAAAATTGATTTATTGTGATGAAGGGAACGAAATTAAAAAAGAATATTTTCTCTGGAAGAAGAAGAAGAAGAAGAAGAAGAAGAAGAAGAAGAAGAAGAAGAAGAAGAAGAAGAAGAAGAAGAAGAAGAAGAACGAACGAACGAACGAACGAACGAACGAACTGAAAAAATTCAAACGTTTTTTGCATTGAAAAAAAAGGCAAAAAAATGAAGGAGAAGAAGAAAGATGAAGAAAAAGTCGAAAATTCATTAATTGCGATGATGAATAAAAATGAAAACGGAATTATTTTTGTTGAAGAAGAAGAAGAAGAAGAAGAAGAAGAAGAAGAAGAAGAAGAAGAAGAAGAAGAAGAAGAAGAAGAAGAAGAAGAAGAATAATTTAAATGTTTTATGAAAGGAAATGAGAAAAAAAAAAGGAAAAATAATAAGGGAGAAAATGAAAGATATAGAAAAAGGGGGAAAATCGATTAACTGAGATGACAGGGAAGAAGTTAAAAAGAAATATTTTTGTGTTTTGTGAAAGAAGAAAGAGATGAAGAGGAGTAGAAAGAGGCGGAGGAAGAGGAGGAGGAAGAGGAAATAGAAAAATCGTAGGGAAAATCCGGACAACTGACATAATATCGAATTCATTAAGTGTTAAACAGTATTTTCTACCCAAAAGTCTATTTCTCAATTCTTTCTGGCGATATTTTCACCGCACTTCGCACTTAACATCACAGCTTTTGAAAAGTTATTCAATTAACTGATAACATTTCATTGAGGTTAGTTTTTTTCTATGGTACACGGTACACATTTATTTGCTGTTTTATTTAATATCATTTAAAAAAAAATCATGCAAGAAAGTACATTTGTATTGGTTTGATGAATAAGTGGTTGGTTAGAAGAAAATAAAAGAGACAAATCTAAAGACTCCAATAGATTCTCTTCAATAATCAGTGATGTGTTTGAAGTCATTGTATGTAGAAATAAAAATCAACATTAAAAGTGAGTATGGAGTTAAGAAAGAGAAAATTGAGATTACATTGGAAGGAAAGAAAAAACTGATTGAAGGTGAAGTAAACAACAACTACAACAACAACAACAACAATAAATTCCGATGAAAATAAATGAAAGATAAAATGAAAGGAACGATAAAAAAGAAGGGAATGAGAAAACAGAAAGAAACAATAAAAAGAGAAAGGAATGATAAAAAGAATGAAATGATTAAAAAAAAAAGAAATGAGCAAAAGGAAAGAAATAATAAAAAAAGAAACAAACGATAAAGAGAAAAAACGATGAAAAAGTAAAAAAGAAAGAAATCATAAAAAAAGAAAGGAAAATAAATAAAAAGAAAGGAATGATAAAAAGAAAAAAATGAAAGAAAGGAAGGAATGACAAAAAGAAAAGAATAATAAAAAAGAAACAAATAATAAAAAGAAAGGAATGATAAAAAGAAAGGAATAATACAAAAAGAAAGGAATGATAAAAAGAAAGACATGATAAAAACGAAAGAAACAGTAAAAAGAGAAAGGAATGATTAAAAAGAAAGGAATAATAAAAAGAAAGAAATGATAAAATAGAAAGGAATATTAAAAAACGAAAGGAATTATAAGAAAGGAAGAAATGATGAAAAGAAAGAAATGATAAAAAGGAAAGAAACAATAAAAAGAAAAAGGAATGATGAAAAAGAAAGGCATCATAAAAAAGAAAGGAATAATAAAAAAAGGAAATAATAAAAAAAGAAAGGAATAAGAAAAAAGGACAAAATGATAAAAAGAAAGAAATGATAAAAGAAAAAGATATAATATTAAGAGAAAGTAATAATAAAAAAGAAAGGAATGATAAAATGAATCGAATAATAAAAAAGAAAGGAATGACAAAAAAGAATGGAATAATAAAAAAGAAAGGATCGATAAAAAAGAAAGGAATGATAAAAAAGAAAGGAATGATAAGAAAGAATGGAATAATAATAAAAAAGAAAGGATCGATAAAAAAGAGAGGAATAATAAAAAAGAAAGGAATGATAAAAAAGAATGTAATAATAAAAAAGAAAGGAACGATAAAAATAAAGGAATAATAAAAAAGAAAGGAATAAGGAAAAAGGACAAAATGATAAAAAGAAAGAAATGATAAAAGAGAAAGACATAATATTAAGAGAATGTAATAATAAAAAAGAAAGGAATGATAAAAAAGAATGGAATAATAAAAAAGAAATGAATGACAAAAAAGAATGGAATAATAAAAAAGAAAGGATCGATAAAAAAGAAAGGAATAATAAAAAAGAAAGGAATGACAAAAAAGAATGGAATAATAAAAAAGAAAGGATCGATAAAAAAGAAAGGAATAATAAAAAAGAAAGGAATGATAAGAAAGAATGGAATAATAATAAAACAGAAAGGATCGATAAAAAAGAGAGGAATAATAAAAAAGAAAGGAATGATAAAAAAGAATGTAATAATAAAAAAGAAAGGAACGATAAAAATAAAGGAATAATAAAAAAGAAAGGAATAAGGAAAAAGGACAAAATGATAAAAAGAAAGAAATGATAAAAGAGAAAGACATAATATTAAGAGAAAGTAATAATAAAAAAGAAAGGAATGATAAAAAAGAATGGAATAATAAAAAAGAAATGAATGACAAAAAAGAATGGAATAATAAAAAAGAAAGGATCGATAAAAAAGAAAGGAATAATAAAAAAGAAAGGAATGACAAAAAAGAATGGAATAATAAAAAAGAAAGGAATGATAAGAAAGAATGGAATAATAATAAAAAAGAAAGGATCGATAAAAAAGAGAGGAATAATAAAAAAGAAAGGAATGATAAAAAAGAATGTAATAATAAAAAAGAAAGGAACGATAAAAAACAAAGGAATAATAAAAAAGAAAGGAATGATAAAAAAGAATGGAATTATAAAAAAGAAAGGAACGATAAAAGAGAAAGGAATAGTAAAAAAGAAAAGAGCGATAAAAAAGAAAGGAATAATAAAAAAGAAAGGAATGATCAAAAAGAATGGAATGATAAAAAAGAATGGAATAATAAAGAAGAAAGGAACGATAAAAAAGAATGGAATAATAAAAAAAGAAAGGAATGATAAAAAAGAATGGAATAATAAAAAAGAAAGGATCGATAAAAAAGAAAGGAATAATAAAAAAGAAAGGAATGATAAGAAAGAATGGAATAATAATAAAAAAGAAAGGATCGATAAAAAAGAGAGGAATAATAAAAAAGAAAGGAATGATAAAAAAGAATGTAATAATAAAAAAGAAAGGAACGATAAAAATAAAGGAATAATAAAAAAGAAAGGAATAAAGAAAAAAGGACAAAATGATAAAAAGAAAGAAATGATAAAAGAGAAAGACATAATTTTAAGAGAAAGTAATAATAAAAAAGAAAGGAATGATAAAAAAGAATGGAATAATAAAAAAGAAATGAATGACAAAAAAGAATGGAATAATAAAAAAGAAAGGATCGATAAAAAAGAAAGGAATAATAAAAAAGAAAGGAATGACAAAAAAGAATGGAATAATAAAAAAGAAAGGATCGATAAAAAAGAAAGGAATAATAAAAAAGAAAGGTATGATAAGAAAGAATGGAATAATAATAAAAAAGAAAGGATCGATAAAAAAGAGAGGAATAATAAAAAAGAAAGGAATGATAAAAAAGGATGTAATAATAAAAAAGAAAGGAACGATAAAAAACAAAGGAATAATAAAAAAGAAAGGAATTATAAAAAAGAATGGAATTATAAAAAAGAAAGGAACGATAAAAGAGAAAGGAATAGTAAAAAAGAAAAGAACGATAAAAAAGAAAGGAATAATAAAAAAGAAAGGAATGATCAAAAAGAATGGAATGATAAAAAAGAATGGAATAATAAAGAAGAAAGGAACGATAAAAAAGAATGGAATAATAAAAAAAGAAAGGAATGATAAAAAAGAATGGAATAATAAAAAAGAAAGGATCGATAAAAAAGAAAGGAATAATAAAAAAGAAAGGAAGGATAAAAAAGAATGGAATAATAAAAAAGAAAGGAATGATAAAAGAGAAAGGAATAATAAAAAAGAAAGGAAGGATAAAAAAGAAAGGAATAATAAAAAAGAAAGGAATGATAAAAGAGAAAGGAATGATAAAAAAGAAAGGAAGGATAAAAAAGAAAGGAATAATAAAGAAGAAAGGAATGATAAAAAAGAAAGGAAAAAAGAAAGGAATGATAAAAAAGAATGGAATAATAAAAAAGAAAGGAACGATAAAAAAGAATGGAATAATAAAAAAAGAAAGAAGGAAATAACGAAATATTAATACAACAATGAAAGAGTGTTAGAAAAACAGCGAAAAAACTAATGGATAAGAAGAAGAAATGGAAAGAAAACAGTTACAGACTAAAAATGGGTTTATGTTATTTGGTTTAATGGCATATCAACCCATGATGGTTCTCTAACACCAAATCCGGTTCATACATATATGACTTATTTTTAATGAGTTCGAGCAATGTTTTCTCGTACTGTCGGCTGGAGGGTGTAGAATACCCCAACTGCATCTCTGCAGAGAGTTAAGACACCATCAACGAGTGTCCTAGATATGACACTAAACAATTTGATGGGGTGGTTCCAGTAATAGAACTGATTATTTGTATAAAAATGTATTTGGCATTAAATAACCAACAAAGGTTGACATGCCATAAAACCCCCAAAAACAATCAACTAATATGTTTGCATCCAGTTAGATAGTCTCAAGCAATATTATTTGCATAGAATTAAATGACTTCAAGTATTTCTCTCCATCACTAATAATTCTATTTAAAACTTCATTCATTTACTTACAGTTAAATGGTTCCAAAAATTGCAATGTAATACCAATAATTCGTTAGTGATTTGTTTGCTTACAGTTAAATTGCTTCAAGTATCATCATCATTATCAACATCATCATGTCGTGCTGGTAGCATGGACATCCCTGACCCTCTCTTGCCACGTTTCCCTATCGTTCATCGCCTCTGGCAGGTCTTCTGGACTACATCCCGTATCCTCACATAGCTGCTGAATGTATGTTCGTGCTGGTCGTCCTGCTTTTGCACAGCCATATGTGGGGGTCCATAAGAGTACATTACTTATGAGTTCGTCCCTGCTTCTCCAGCAGTGTCCTGCATGTCTGGTTTGTCTAACTTGAATAGTTTTCGTGATAGGAGGCAGGTGGCCGTACAGTTGGTGTCTTGTGGGGTGTTGCCGCCAGGACTTGTTCAAGATTGCTCGCAGCATTCTTGTGTAATTGCCGTCTAGCTTCTTCTCCAGCCGTTTTGTTAGAGTCCATGTAGTGCATCCATATAGCAGTATCGATGCGACCGCTGCCTGGAAGAAACTGCGTTTCATTTTATCGGTTAGATCTGATTTCCATATAATTGATAGCCTATTAATAGCTGTCCATGCCTTCGTTAACCTCGTGTCGATGTCCTTTTCGGTTGATAAGACGCTGCTTCCTAGGTAAGTGAATGTGTCTACTAGTTTAAGAGGGGTTCCGTCTAGAGTGGAGATGTCACCCGTTTGATTATAGCACATATATTCCGTTTTGTGTGCATTGACATAGAGGTCTATGCCTGCGGCTGCTTGTTCCAAACTATGCAGTAGTGTTTCGGCTTGGTTGGGTGTATTTGCCAGTAACGCTATGTCATCGGCGTTCTCTTGATCTTTTGATGAAAGCCGAAAATGTACTACCACACTAGGTCAGAGTGGACCTAGGAGTAATTACATCCCCCAGAGCTCTAGGAATATAGCCTCGCCATCAGATGGTTAAGTGTCATATCTTCGACTTTCGTTCATGAGGCGGGGTCTTACCTTTCTTCAGAGATGCAGTCGGTGTATTCCGTGACCCTTGCTGATTGGGTAACAAACGAAAGAAGTAAATACGAAAGAATTAAAGAAAAAGAAAGAATTAATTAAATAGTCAGCGAATGATTAGAGAAGAGCAGTAGATTAAAATTAATTTTAATGGCATATCAAACCGTCTTGTCATTTTATACCTCAAAGTTCTGGAATCATGTTCATATTTAAATTATGTCGTTTTTTCTTCGGAGATTTTTTTTTTTGTACATATGGTTTAATCGATTACGAATCATTTTTAAATTAACCTATTTTACCTTTAGCCAGAGTGGTAGTACCCTCACATGTTCTACAACTCCGGCTCAGATACGACCTTGAAATAATGGTAAGAAAAGGTACTCCACTTTCAGAACTCCAGATACGATCATGTTTCAAGATTTTAATATCATTTTGATAGGCGTTTTTAATTTTAGACATATTTACATTAGCCCGGTATGACCATCTTGAGGGTGGAATCAAGATATTACATTAGATCCTTTTGGTTCACATGAAACCTTTCCTATACAAATAGGGGGTGGGTAATTACTGTGGTGAAGTGTCTTACATACTGAAAGGGACACGAAGAAGCGAGTTCGAATCTTGGACGAGTTTGTTTTCATTTCACAGAGCTCTTATACTCATAAGATCGGTATGCATACAACTACGCTCCCTCTTACTATGGGAAACTAGTTGGAAAGACCGAGCTCTTCAAACTTTTTGTGTTAACCTATCTAGGAGAAGGAATGTTATATAATTGCGGAAGGATTTTATTTTTATATTATCATTTTTCGTTGGTTATATCTTATCTTTCGATTTAGTTAGGCTTAGAACTATTCGGCTTAGTGCACGGGTAGGGGCACACATTGACCGCAGGTGTTCACACTCGTGCGGAGAGGATGTGACAATCACAGATGTCATAATTTAAAACCCCGGATAGGAAATGGGACTGGGGATGGGAATGACGTCATGCCCGGAAGCGATGGGCTGGGATAGGATTTTGGGTGATTGTTGAAAAAAGCAGTTAGTTGAGATCCGAACCTGGGTGAGTCTAGTTGGGTCTACGAGATGCGCTGCGCGTGGTGGGGTCAGATGAAACAGTCAGCATAGTAAAAATTGTATCTCTCTCTCTCCTCGTGTTGAAGACCTAAAAGTCAAGAAGGTAATAAAAGTTTCGTACCTGAACTAAAGTAAGTCGTCTGTGTTTCGGGATTCCCTATGTATATATCACATATTCATATCTTGGTCCTATTTTGGTGAATATGCTACAGGAAAACACTGAATTCAAACCTGTTAAACTCCACTTAAAAACGGACAATGTGTCACATACGGCTCGTTTGTACAGTTTGTGTAAATATATATATATATATATATAATATCAATGAAAGAAAAATTGACAGACAGTTACTCTGCCATTTTGAATTTATTTTAACAAGTCACAGATATGGCTCGCCTCATCAGATGGGTTTTTACAGGATACAAAGAGAGATCCCAAAACTTTGTTATTCAGGGAAAAATATATATAAGAAAAATAGAATATAAAATGGCCGAAACACCACCTATAACAGCAGTGAACCTGGTTAAACTTAGTCACCGTCCCTATGTTTTAGATTTATTCTCGGTATCAAATTTCTGTTTTTCTCTTATTTCCCACAAGCCTTTCTAATTTTTTCACGAACTTGATATCTTATTTGACCTATTTTAAGAATTTTTTTTATCCGTTCATTAGTTAAAAAGCATCGACTCTCTGAACATGAACTTTATATATATATATATATATATATATATATATATATATATATGTTTATATATAGGGTGTCCCCAAAATATGTATGCACATTAAAAATAATTTTAAAATAAATGTGTATAGATTTTTTGGGACACCCTATATATATATATATATATATGAGGGGCATACGATAAGTTTCCAGACTTTTTTTCGTATGGGCACTTTTATTGATAGTACACACATGAAACTCTAGTCCCCTTCGAAGTAATCTCCTCCGGCTGCAATGCACTTGTTGTACCGTGCCAACAACCTCTGGAAGGCCCCATGGAAGTCCTCTTGTGTGAGCGTGTCAATGACCTTCGTCATAGCCTCTTTCATCTCCTCAATTGTCTCATAACGACAGCCTCTGAGCTTAAGCAAAAGTCACAGGGAGCAAGGTCTGGACTATAGGGACGGTGAGGAACTGTCTTCATGCCCATCTTGCTCAAATAGTCTGTGACAAGGATTGGGTTGTGGACTGGTGCATTGTCCAGGTGGAAATGCCGCTGACCCGATTTGAAGAGTGCTGGCCTCTTCCGACGGAATCTCTTCCTGAACTGCCTTAAAACCTCAACGTAGTAACCTTAACCCTAACCCTTTGGGCAATCAACTCTGGTCTATTGACTTCCTTACTCCTCCCACACCTCTCATCATCCATCACGGACTCCCTGCCTTCCTTGAATCTCTTATGCTACTCAAAAACTGATGCTCCATTCATGCAAGATGGTTGAAAACAGTCTGAAGCATTCCATACGTTTCTGTGGGATCATTTTTTCCAAGTTTAAAACAGAATTTTATTGCATATCGTTCTTTTAAAGCGTCAGATTGCATTTTTGAAAATCACCAGCTGTGACAATCAGACTTTAGTAGGGTGTATTCCAATTGCTGCTGTAGCTGTTCATTTGAACGTGAAATCATAAAATTTGGTCATTTATCTCATAAGATGTATTACAATAACATAGTGAATTTTCAAGAGTCTACAACAATCTTAAATGCCCATGCGGAAAAAGTCTGTAAAGTTATCGTATGCACCGCGTATATATATATATATATATATATATATATATATATGAATACATGAACTTCATAATACATCTAAACATACACACACACACACACACACACACGCACACACACACACCAAAACATGCCAACACATACCCATACATCGACACGCACAGACTCATACACACACGCATATTTATATATATATATATATATATATATATATATATATATATATATATATAATAATGAATATTATATTTACATATTTAATTCTATGTAATTTAGACTGGGACCTCTTGGTTTCATGGAGATTTTTTTTACAAATTATCGGGCTGTTAACACAATGAAATGAGTCGGAAATCGAAAAAATACAGTCAAAAACTGTTGCGATTTTGTAGGAATCTTTACGTGTGATTGCACTTGATACGACACAAACCCACCATGTGATTTAGTGACGACCAACACTGTTATAACACACACACACACACACATACACACACACACACACACATATACATATATATATATATATATATATATATATGTAAATTACCAGAAATAAATAGCTTAGAGGAAAATACACGAACTGATTTTTTACCTACTTGAAAAATTACCTTTATCCGATCTATAAATATATAAAGTCCTCATTTTCTTTGCCATATTACATTAGAAATGGCTGTTATTGATTACATAACTGTGTACCCTTTTGCGAAACACTTTGTATATTAAACTCAAGTTGTGTTTTCAGTAAGTATTCATTTAACAGTTAGCGACAATAATCCCTCTTTGATCTTTTTTGTTACATTTCATTGATTCCTTTATTTTTAAGTATTTTTTTTAATTATCTTTACCATTTTTTACCCACGTGCATATTTTATTCTGTTATATATATATATATATATATATATATATATATATATATATTCAGATCACATGTATCCTTTTATTCTCAATCAAGTAATCTATTTTTATTTATGTAAACTTTATTTTTTCATCTCGGCTTCTTTAGACATAAAAGTATCTATCTATCTGAATCGAATGATTTGTGTCTGTTTATCTATTTCCCGAGTATCTAAACCTTCTTCATGTTTGGATGTATCTTCTTTTCTTATCTATCTCTTTCTCTTTTGGTCTTACTCTTTCTTTCTCTCTATTTCTTTCAATCTATTTATCTAAACATGTCAGTCTATCAATCTGACCGCCTATCTATCTATCTATCTATCTATCTATCTATCTATCTATCTATCTATCTAATTCAAACGATTTGAATCTATATATATCTATTCATTTCTAAAGTATCTCAACTTTCTTCCTATTTGAGTTTCTCTCTCTCTCTCTCTCTCTATATATATATATATATATCTGCTTGACTATCTTAATGTGTCACTATTCATCTACCCTGTAAACTGCTCGTTGGTCTCATTAAGCTGTCTAATATATATGTATAGGTAAGCTGATGTGGCGGAAAATAAACAAACCAGGGTTCTGCTTTTCTCATCCAATATCAGAAATCGGCAGATGAGTTATACATGACGTAATCAATAAAGTGGTTTTGTAGCTGAAGCTGTGTAGCTGCGGCGGCCATTTGACATAGTTTGGATTAATGCTCTTTGGTAGAGGAATTATTGTTTGGACTCGAAAGACTCGACTCAATTTTTGAGGTTTTTCTCGGGTAAGTCATTATCATACAACAATGGATTTCCAAGTGGATCTATCACTCATCGCAGTAGCCAAGTCTTGAACTACAGTACCAGGATTCCTGGCAATGCCATCTTTATATGACAGCTAACTGTCTCTTACAGATTAAAGATTGCGGTTTCCAGAGGAATAAGAGAGAGACAGTTTCGTAGGATGCATGTTGACAATAGCCAGCAGTTCTTTCTTTTCTTTGTTGAACAATATCTGATATATATGACTTGCCCTTCTAGCTCATTGGGAAGATTTAATGCTTTATACGACTAATGTTTTGCGCTTGACAAAGTAAAAAAAAATAACAAAACTGTAAGTTCTATTGAGTCTTCTCTAATATATACAAGAAACTATTAAAGTTTCACGAATTTACAAGAGAAAGGGAAACGAGCAGAACGCAATGATTATCGTCGAAGGAAATTGGTGTAATCAGCTCAAATCATGGACTAAACTCTTTGCATTTCGTTTTGGGCTAATGCCCTTGGAAAAAGAATGAATAAATATGATCTCCGTCATCAGGTAGAGGAAAATAATAGGACAGGCTGTGTTCTTTAGCCTTCGTAAGGAAGCCACTCTAATGAAAGGCAGGAATCCTTCTGTTCTTCCATCCAACAATGGGTTGGTTGGTTTATTTCTTTACTTAATGACCACCTTCTTGGTTTATTTAATGCCAAAGCCATAATTGTAGAAGAACAGTAGTCATACTATTTAATCCTTAGCAGGAGGGATTAGGGGGTCTGTACCTTTTCCAAGGGTCTTAGTCTGGAAGTGAACATAATAGCGCTACTGCAATTCCAACTCATTAAATTCGAGACTGCAGTCCAGCGCTTTATTAAAAGTCAGACAATAGAAATAATGACGAAATGAGTAGCGATATCCTTATTGCCTGCGCCTGTTAATCGATATTATCACCTTATTTGAAAAATTTAGAGAGGCTCCAAATTAACTCAAAAAGCGAATTAATTTATGATTTCAGTTTGTTAAGAAACGTATTTTGAATCATCTG
The DNA here is from genome assembly GCA_963585895.1 of Sepioteuthis lessoniana. Classification (NCBI taxonomy): domain Eukaryota; kingdom Metazoa; phylum Mollusca; class Cephalopoda; order Myopsida; family Loliginidae; genus Sepioteuthis; species Sepioteuthis lessoniana. Next base: position 60,358,389 of record OY757927.1, on the reverse strand, counting down.
GGAAGGAAAAGATTTCTTCAATTATCTTCAGTTTTGACTCTACTAGTTTTACTAGGCAAATCAAATATTATCAACGGCAAAATCAAAGAAAAGTTACGTTCCGAATAAAGTGCTGACTGGGCAATTAATGCAAAAACTTACCTAAAAAAAACTTAAAGCTGCTGGGAGCTACTTTTTTTAAACACTTTTTTTTGCATGGAAATCGATTCTCTCTATATATACATATATATATATATATAGAGAGAGAGAGAGTAGGGGATAGAGAGAATGATAGAGAACAATACCAGGATATCTTAGATAACATAGCGTATAACATACATTTGTTATTCAGACCAAATGGTGGATAAAATTAGTTGTTAGTTTTCTCTACTTTTTTGAATTTTGGGGTGATTCAGTCTCTCTCTCTCTCTATATATATATACACGAATTCCCAGAATGACTGCTTCTTAATACTGGTGTGATGAGTCTGACAACACTTTATACCCTATAATGTCTGAACTTTTTACAACTTCTGTTTTCTTGAGATATGGACCACATGAGTTATTCGTTGCTGTGCAGTAGTGGATGGTGTGAAAATATATGCAGACATATGAATATAGACAATATATATATATACTTGCATATATATATATATATATATATATATATATATATGTAACATTTGATAAAAATTAAGTATACATATAATTTGAATGTATGTATAACACATACACTCGCGTATATGTGCGTGTATACATATTGAATGTTTATTTATTATCTTTTGATATTATTTGAGTGCACATACAGTGGTGGTATATATAAGTACATATAAATAAATATCGACACCAAAATGCATACCTGTATGTGTTTGCATGTATTAAACAGGTTATTTCTGATTATGTTTCAACATAGCTCGAATTACTTTTGTACACCGTCCATAACCCTTCTTTCTTTACAATGGTCCGTTTGTGTTCACTAGCACGCTCACATCTGAGTTCGTGTAAACTGAATTACCCTTGTTATGGCTGACACGTTCCGTTGCATACACAAAATATCCGGCCATAACACAGGCCTCATATATTCCCATTCCTGACCCACTAATTGTGGAATACAACCGACAAAGTTTTCTTAACGTCACACAACCTTCTTTTACGTCTTTTCTTCCCTCCTCTCGCTTCTCTCCTTTCATATTTTTTATGTCTTTTTCTTATTTTTTTATTTTCTACGAACCGTAGTTAACCTAAACACTCAATTGAATTAGGGCCAGCATTGTAAAATGCAGCAAGTGGTTATTGGGCCAAAAAGCCCGCTCAAAAATCCATAACAAAACCAATGTTTGAGTAACAAGAACGGAAAACAATGGCGACATCGGAAAGTGACAAAAAAATGCGGTGAGAAAAGTAAAAAAAAATAAATAAAGGTAAGGAAAGAAGGACAAAAAAAAGGAAGAAGACAAGTGTTATGTTCTGTTTCACGTTTATATTGTTACGGCTGTCTTGTGACGTACATAGCTACAGGCAGGGGCAAGATAGGCAATAAAATGGTAAAAATGTAAGGAAAATGGAGAGTTAGTTGTTCATTTTTCTTTTGATGCCCGACTCAGAAGCAATGATGCACTTTCGTTTCTAAATGTTTGTTTGTTTATATGGCCTTTTTTTTAACAAAAAAACTTTGAATTTGGTTCTAATATATCAAACTCACCAGAATAGACATTTACACCCAGATTTTATGTCCAATTCTGGACAGAAGTCAATTTTTATCGAAATTATATATATATATATATATGTGTGTGTGTGTGTGTGTGTGTGTGTGTGTGTGTGTGTGTGTGTATTTTTATACATTCGATTATTCTTTTACCATTTTCTGGAAATCGCTACCAATAACGTTAAACTTTTTGTTATGATAGTTCAATATTTAAAAAAAAAGGTTACTGATTTTATCTATCTATTAGTTTTATGGCATATCGACCACTTTTCGCTTTCTTATGCACGTCAATATTTTTGTTGATATGAAGTATATATATATATATATATATATATATGTGTGTGTGTGTGTGTGTGTGTGTGTGTGTGCGTGTGTGTGTTTTATACATCTTAGTGATTACATTAATGTGTACTTGTAATGTTAACATAAGCCTTGTGAAGGTGTGGACTGCTATCAATAGTTTGCTGATCGTATAGAAGTTTGTTCGATCCAATAGAATAGAACGGGTTTTCTTCCAAGCTGTGTTTGTGTCAGTACTACTGCATGGATGCACCCCATAAACGCTAACAAAACGCATAAAGAAAAAGCTCGATGGGAACTACTCAAGAATGCTGTGAGCTATTTCTAAAAATGTTCTGGAAGTAACACCCAACAAAACAACAGGGCGCCTCCAGTGATGTAATGGTTAGCAAACTAGAAGAGCAAAACTACACGAGTGAGTTCAAGCCTCAATGGTTACTCCATTCCTGTGGCCTTCCACCACTTACCTCCCATGTCAAAAACCATTCTAGCAAGACCAACAAGATATGCAGGACATTGCAGGAAAAGTACGGATGAACTGATTGCTGATATTTGTCAATGTACCCCTACACATGGGCGTGTGGGTTGACTAGCCAGAACTTTTGCTCTGTGTCGACACAGGATATTGTGTGGAAGACTTATTTGATTTGTTCATTTGTATGTTATTTAATGGCATATAAACCTTCTCGGGTTATTTAATGCCAAATACATCCTTTAAGATCATAGATGGGAGGATGAAGGGGCTCATACCTTTCCCATGGTTTGGTTTGTTTGTTTTTATTATTTAATGGCAGATCAACTCTCATGTGCTATTTAATGCCAAAGCCATCCTTGTAGAAGAACAGTGATATTATTTAACCTATAACTGACAGAATAAGAGGGTTCATACGTTTCCCAAGAGTATTTGTCCGCAAGTGAACTTAGTAGCACGACTGGGTTCCGAACCCAAGTACTACGATTTCACAGTCCAGTCCTTTAACGATTACACCACGAAGACACCACCCTGAGCATGCCTTCTACTGCTGCGAGCGAGTTTGTCCGTTTTGGAATCATGTAGGACAGTGAACATCCCGCATCGAACTCACGAAGATTATACTGCTCGACGTTGGTTACGTTGTAAACAACGTTTCACCGCAATTTCAAGGTGAGAAGCGAGTGGTGTTTCTCCCGATCCTATCTGTTGCTAGAATGGTGATTTGGACGACGCGAAAGAAGGGATTGTAGGTGATGCAAACTTTTCTCATCATGATCTGATTTTGTACTTTAGGGATCAGCTTAGGATCAAAAGCAAATGTGATAGAAAACGCTTGAATCGTATTAACATTCGACAAAATGTGGGTACATGCAGCGAGCCTAGTCGTACGAAAGGCGGCCACGTTGGAGTCATCCTTCCCTCCTCTTCCTGCGCATGGCAACTACGAACCGGGTCCTTCGGGACCTCATCCCCGGTAAATAGGATTGCTTGTTTCCCCCTTTTTCCCTTGTTAGCAGCATGTTGTGTGTCGTTGTCCCCGTTATCTAGTTGTTCGTCTCCAAGACCTTACTCGCCCCCATTCTTTATTGTCCCTTCTCCCTCGACCCAGCCTTATTTTTATGAATATCTTAGAATTCATATCAATATTCTCATTCCTGTGGCCTGCATAAACCTCCCACACCACGTTCTACCCTGCGTTAATTTTCCCTCTTTAGCGTAGTTTCCTTTCCCCACTAAGGAAGATCCGGTTTGTTTTTGGTCTTCTAGGAGACCAGAAAACAGTCGGCCTCCATTTTATAGATGAGGGAAACCACACGGGTATTTATTTTGTTTGATTTTTACTTTTTCTTTTTTGGCTTTTCTTTCATTGCCATCATTTTCATAAATTGTGCATAAACCATTCATTGTAAATAAAATACATTTTTCATACGGGATTTGTAAGTACGACCCTTCGAATAGAGTAAATGCGGTATTTTGGTAGTTGTAGCGCGCTTAGTGAAGAATGAATGACAAATTGTATTGTTGAATAGGTCGGCGATTGTGGCTAGCTAGGGCTCCTTTTTTCCATAGACCAGCACCCCTTTCTCTTCCCCCTTAAAACTTAGGACCTTGTATACAATACACTTTTGGAAATAAACCTGATTTGCCTTGAGCGATGGGTGATAGGAACGGATGGGAAAATTCAGTGGGAGTCAGAGAAATCCATGCAGTCAGCGCGAAATGATAATGATGATGTTGTTATAATATAATAAACCTAAATAATAAAATCGATCAGTTCAATTGATATTACATGTATATATCTTACGTTTATAATTAAGATTTTCTTACGTATGTGCGAGTGAAATCTTCTTGAGAAAAAGTGAGTGCAAGAATTATCCATCCTGATTGTCTATTTGCCATATTTGCAATATTTGCTGCGACAACTATATGTATACCCAATGATTATTTTATGAATATGTGTGGTTGTACTTTTTCCCTTACCGGAGAGTCAGCGTGTTTTCTACCCATGCTCATTGTGACAAATTCATGTTTAGCTCATTTTTAAATATTTTTTTTTTGTAAAACATGCTTCACCTTATTCATAACGCTTACTTCAGTAATTTTCACATGGTTTACACTTTTCAGCCACAAAAACTTTAATGACAGACCTCTGTTCAATCCTTGAGCTCTTAGTTTGATTTGCCATCATTGTGAATAGCCTCAAGACATATATTTTTGCGAGATTGAAAAACTTTTTGCTGCAAACCAATAAAGAGTTTATGTCCATGGGAGAAAAATCTGAAAAAAAAATTAGATTTATTAAAAGATTGAGAGTATTTTTGATTGATTCGCGTGCATAAGAGTATATATATATATATATATATGTGTGTGTGTGTGTGTGTGTGTGTGTATATATATATATAAATGGTAGGTATCTTATTGAGTTTTTCTTACGTACTTAAACGGAAATTTTAGTGTGACCAAAAGATTGTTCATTCTAAGCACTTTCGCATAATGTATTTACCATTTTAGAGGAGTTATCAAAGAAATTGCAATGTGTATGCGCGTGAGTGTTTATGAGCGCGTGTTTGTGTGCATGCGCACGGACGCTTGTGTGTGTGTGTGCGTCTGGGGAGGAGAGATAGAAAGCATGAGACAGATGGAGAGAGAGAAAGAGAAAGCCAGAGAGAGAGAGGGAGAGAGATATGTGTGTGTGTGTGTGTGTTCTTTTAACTGTGCACAACTCTCGCCTCTTGTCTCAGTAAGCTATTTTCTTACAACGCACTTCATTTCTGAAATTGTCTGATTTCTCTACGAAGTAACACTGTATTTTACGAGTCCTGCAACTTTCTATTTATCAAACACCAGGTCATTAAATATGTTCTAACTTTTTATTTACAGATTATTATGTACTTTTGCACGGAACCACAGAGTGCATAGTAACTCTGCAATGTCCAACTCAGAAACAATCACTAAAACTTGCCCAGGGTTGAATGTGACACCATAACAAAGTAGTGATTTTAAGGTGTCACGCTTGGCGTAGCACATATTGTCGTAGAAAATGGAATAGATGAACTGTGTTCAAATTTCGGACAAAGTTGCTAACATTTTACTCGTCACCAATGTCTTTAGGGAAGGTAAAAATCCTTCTCTTCTCCTTATTAGGGCGGACTAGATTATTTAGCTATGATAAACAACCTGTTTGGTACAAGGAAAACCATTACGGATTCTCTTAAAAATTGACTTCGCGTTACATCCTGCATATGGCGGATGGGGTTATTATATAAATACCAATGATTTTTGTCAATAATTTCACAATTGAAATCTGTGCGCTATTGACATGGAGAGGAGTCTTCATGGTATACTGGCTAATGTTCAGAATTGAAGTCTTAACGTAAGTTCGAACTCCAGTCACGCCATTATGTTCACTTTTGGACAAATATTCTTGGGAAATGTATGAACGTTAGTTATAGGTTAAATATTTTAAAACACTAATTCCAGACTATTTATTTACAATTAATATTCATTTATATATATATACGCACATACATATCAGAATTTGCCACTCAATGACCCTTAAGAGGTTAATTTGCCATAAAACCCAACCATCCCCTACCTAAAAATATGGGTTTACAAATCATATATATAATATATGTGTAAAAAGGCTCTGGCATTAAATAACCTATAGAGGTTGATATGCCATTAAATCCAACCAGCCGACCAATCTTCTTTACTTTCTGACTGGCTCATCTTCTTTCTTTCCTTGAATTGCTGCTCTTTTAGTAGATTCGAGTTCCTCTTCTGCATAACCGTGACGTTTAAACATAGATACATCGCTTGACCGGAAGATTAAATACCAAGACACTTTTGATACGACTAAGAATATTCGGACTATAAACCTCATCTTCATTGTTAAACTTTTAAGGTTTCGGCCGATTTGACCTTCGGCCTTCTTCTGATGTTTCATGTCGATCTCGGGACTCCACACAGAATATCGAACTGAACACTTTATTTGAACGACAAGTGTAGACTTCTAATTCTGTTAACCATGACCAGGTACAAGTGTTAAGGTATATTAATGTTATATAATTGCGGAAGGATTTTTTTTATATTATCATTTTTCGTTGGTTATATCTTATCATTCAGGATAGTTAGGTGCACACATTAAGTGCAGGTGTTCACGCTCGCGCGGGGAGGATGTGTCAATCACAGATGTCATAATAAAAACCCCGGATAGGGAATGTGACTGGGGATGTGAAAGGCGTCAAGCCCGGAAGCGATGGGCTGGGATTCTTGGGTATTTTGTTAAAAGCAGTTAGTTGAGATTTGGACCAAGACGTGTCCAGTTGTTTGCTGCGAGGTGCACGCGCGTTGGTTGGGTCAGTGAGTTGAGAGCTGAAGTTGGACGAACAGTCAGCATAGTAAACATTGTGTCTCTCTCTCCTCATGTTGAAAACCTAAAAGTCAAGAAGGTAATAAAAGTTTCGTACCTGAATCAAGAGAGTCGTCAGTGTTTCGCGGGATTCCTATGCCTGCGAACGTTTTTTACATATCCGTATATTTCACGTATCCGTATTATGGCTATATTACAGTAAGTATTCCTTGTTATTATAACCTGTTGTAGGGATTGAACCTGCAACCTTCAGATAATTTCACTCAGAAGCACTTTCTAAGCAAACATCTCATCCATTGTGAAATTCTTTAGATTTTTAGAACCTAATATCTGCGTCAACTCATGAGATACACCGCTCCGCTATCAGATCAGTTTTTTTTTTCGTTTAGCTTACCATAGCACATATCGTGATTTTTTTTTTTAATGCAAAACACTTTTGTGTGCTCCTGTATTATTAATTCAATTTTCCAGACGTGTTCTTTTCCTTACGTATAACATTAGGGTTATTGCCCTTTGATCATAGGTCGAAAGATTTTCTCAATATGTGTGTATTTCTACTGTTTGGGATCAGCTGATTAAATTTTAAACTATTTTTCTAAATCCTTCGATGAGTGAGGTTACTGAATCCCCGCCATGTTTTCAAATTAATCTGGGGGTCTTACCACTGTTAATCGTATCCAGTTGACCGGATTTCTGAGTACAAATTCTTATTCACGTTTTAAAATCCTGCATTATCTCTCAAGTAATAGATATATTAATGAAAGTCTACCAACATTAATTAGAAAACATCAGGACTGTTTTGGCGAAATTGGCACTTTGAGAACAACTCACCACATACCAGTTGAACTTTCAATTCTTGCTGGGACCAATCCTCCCCAAAAGATTCCCTTTAAATTGAAAAATAGGTTCAAAGCAAAACTGTATTGAATGACCAAAATGGGCAGTATCAAACCACTTCGTCAACCCACTGAATCAGCAAACTCGTAGAATCGTGGAAAATCCAAATGGATCTCTGCGAGTTTGCCCCATCGAATAACACAAAGTGACAGTCAAGTCATCACACTCCAAAGATACAAATGATGACTTTTATCAGTAAGAGTTTTTAGACTATTGTCTTCATCTTTTCTTTACACAACATTTCGACCGCTGTATCCTCCGGCCTTCCTCAGGTGTCCTCTGTTTATCTGGGCACAGAAATAATTCAACCTGGGAAATCATTTCTAAGCCCAGATAAACAGGGGACACCTGAGGAAGGTCGGAGGATACAGCGGCCAAAAATCAGTAAGAGTTTTCAGACTATTGTCTTCATCTTTTTGTCTCAACATTTCGGCCGCTGCATCCTCCGGCATTCCTCAGGTGTCCCCAGTTTATCTGGGCATAGAAATAATTCAACCAGGGAAATCATTTCTATGCCTAGATAAACAGGGGACACCTGTACGTATCAAAGTTAAAGTGGAGCAATTCAGGGAAAGGAGTAGCGTCCTCCACTACGGTGTAGTAGTTATTGAAAAAGGAGCCTTCGGGTCCTCTCGACTACGGTCACCAACAACAACTTTAGCAGCATTATATATATATATATATATATATATCTGTGTGTCTGTGTGTGTGTGTGTGTGTTTGGTTTCTTTGTTTAATGTAGGTTACTTAATGCCAAAGCTATTCTCCTAGAAGAACAGTTGTGGTACGATTTAACCCAGAGCTTGGAGGTTAAGGGGGTTCATTCCTCTCTCCAGGGTATTTGGCCCATGGTAGATGGCCCGAAAGTGAACGTAATAGTGCGACTGGAGTACGAACTCGCTTACTATGATTGCTCAGTCCATCGCTTTAACCATTACACCACGAGGACCCCCCCGTGTGTGTGTTCCTCGGTAGTATAGTGGTAAGTATTCAAAAGAATTAACATCGGTTATTACTATCATGTAATTGTAAATCAACTACCCCAGACAAAAATTATGGAAATAGTGCGCTTCGAGAATGTTTTCTTCATCATTAAGTCACGCAGCTAGCACGGATTTTCCAGACTCTATTTTTTGCTATTCATCTCTAACACCCATCGCACCTGGTAGGTCTCCAAGACTACATTCTCTGTCCGTACAGTGCTGTTGTTGATAGTTTCTTGCTGGTCATCTAAGACTAGCACAGCCATGTGAAGGGGTCCATCAGAGAACGTTACTTGTAAGTTCGTCCTTGCTTCTTTAGCAGTGTCTCGCCTGGGGAGATGACATCCTGAGGTCAGAGGAAATCTCCAAGTCAACGAGCAACACCCGGCCAGATCCGCGCCCCAGCCAGGCACGGCCGACCAAAGCACGACCTATCGATTGGAAAGTCAGCCTATGACTATTCATAAAACTGGAGATGGCTGCAAAAATAATAGAACAAGAAGTCAGTCGAGTTTAAAATTTTGGGCGAGTTCATTCTTACCCAGCAGCTCCGTTTTGAGCTCGAACGGAATCCAATAGAACTGAAACAAATGACCATTCGCCTGTGACGGCCTCTTGAGGCTCGAGCATGCCGGTCAAGGTGCACCTCCACAAAAAGAATATGGCTGGGTATTTCATATGCGCCCCACCAAACGAGTGAGTATGGCACAAGGCATTTTCTAAGGTGTGTCCAGGAGCCCGGTGGCTCCAAAAATGCCTTGGGCCCCGTCGGCATTTCCCTAAAGAGAAGCGACTCAAGCGCCTGGTGATAAACCTAACCCCTCCTGGGCGGACGGCTCTTTGAGGCTCGAGGATGCTGGTCAAGGCGCACCTCGACCGACCGTCAGCCAAGCCTGGACACACCCGACCAGATCTGTGTAAAAACAGAATATAGCTGAAAAATAATAGAACAGGAAGTCGGTTAAATAAAAAATGTTGGGGCTAGCCAGGGAGTGTGTAGGATGCTACACAAATATAGAATATATTGGCTGGTTACAAAATCAAAACATACTGGTATGGGTCGAAACAGAAAGAAATAAATGTTTGTGACACAACTGAAGGAAATCAGCTGAATGAAACGGTATTTACATATAGAAAAGTAAAAATAAAACCAGCACTGATACGCAAACAGAAGAAAATCACTGTAAAGACGGAAAAATTGAAAAAAAATCATGGCATGTGGACATTTGGATGAAAATTATATTCAGTGATGAATCAAAGATCTGTACAGACCAAGGTGATGATATTTTGAGCCGTTCAAATCAAGCACGTAAAGGTGACTGCATGAAAAAATCAAGAATATTTCCCCAAGTCATTCATTTCTTTTTCCAACAGTAAGAAATTGATTGATGAATTCACTTTCCTGGATAATAATACATCTTGTCAAGAAGCAAAGAAATGAGATGACCACCGAACAGTCCGGATTTAAAACATAAAAGCACTAGGAAAAGGAAACTAGATGATTATTTTCATTGATAAAGTTTACAATTTCAGCCCTGCCGTAAAAATCGACCCCTAATTTTGTAATTTTTCAGTCTTTTTCTGCCTTAAAAGGTCGAGTTATACGCTACTATTTACGGTGATAGTATAATTTTTCTGACTCTAAAGGTTGACATATGCTGTAATTTACGGTAAGTGATCTAGCTTAAAAGTTCGACTTGTACGCTGCAATTTAAAAAAAAATGTAATGTTTTGTTTATAGTTTATTTTATAGAACCAGAATTTTATGCTATTAAAGAAAAACAAATGTGTCTTGAATGTTATTAGTTTATTTACAACTAAATCAAAACCCAACGTGAACATCCTCTACGTGTGGCAATTCCATTCCTGTCAGTAGTATAATATGGTTAATAGTCAACACTGGCTTACTTGCAAGAATAAAAAGGATTTTATTGTTCAGTCAGCTGGGGCTGTAGAACACACCGACTGCTTCTCTGCAAAGGGGGAAGACCCCACAACAATTGTCCTGGATATGATACTAAACGATCTGATGGTGAGGGTCCAGTATTGCTGGAACTTTGGGGAATGCAGAGCACCCCTTTATTGCCATTGCTCCGGGGTCCACTCAGGCCCTGAGTGGTAGCATCTGATAGTGTCCTATCCGTGGGTTAAATAGAACTAAACTGCATACTTATGCAATACTAAATTGTTCGAATTAGAACTGTTTGAATAATCTGAATAGCTTAAATTAGAAATGGTTTGACAATTAAACTAAATAGCTTGGAATAGAAGTGTTTTTGATAATTAAACTGTGTACTCATGTTAAACTGAATGGTTTAAATTAGAACTATTTGACTAAACTTGAAAGAGAATCATTTTTGACCATTAAACTGTGTAATTATGCTAAACTGAACTGCTTGAAATTGAAATGTTTTGACATCGAAACTGCGAACTGAACTGAATTGTTTGAAATAGAACTGTTTGATAAACTAAATAGCTTGGAATAGAAATGTTTTTGATAATTAAACTGTGTACTCATGTTAAACTGAATTGTTTGAAATAGAACTGAATATTTGCATGAAAGTGGATTTGGCTTTAAATAACCTACAAATGTTGATATGCCATAAAACCAAACCACCACCACTACCACCACCAACAACAAAAGATTTTATTAAAATAGGTATTTATTTCTGGTTTATTTCTAAGTTGTTGATTTATTGATCCATTACCTGTTTTTGCGATTATCTGCCTCTGACACAAGTTTTCTGCACAAGGTGGGGCTATAGCTGTGTTTATCGTGGAAGCCAGACTATTTCATTTGGAAAAATCTATCTCTCTAGCTACAGGCGTGACATGAATACAATGTTTTGCGTAGGGTTCTCTTCAATTGACACTGTGGTGAAAGCCTCGTCAAGTCAAACGCCACTTTAAAACCGAGTTCCACATCCAACCTCACAGAACACATGATATTCTATGATATTTTTTGATTCTATGAAATTCCTATTCAGTTCTTCATCAAAAAAAGCTCATTCAAGTTTGGTGTATAAAGTAATAATTACATCGCAATACTTGGAACCGTTTTAACTGTGTTCAAATGAATGAGTAATGTTAAATAGAATTACTAGTATTGAAAAGGAATACTCGAAATCGTTTAGCTGTGAAAAAAATTGAACTACTAATATTAGCTAGCTTCATTTGGAACCATTTGACAGTGTGCAAATGAATGGATAATGTTGGATAGATTTATAAGTGTTAAATAATTGAAAGTCTTTAACTGTGTGCAAACAATAGTAATACTTAATTGTGTGTTATCAAATTAACTCAATTTGAAAATAAAATCAACAAGAACCTACTCACTTACAAATCACACACACACACACACACACACATATATATATATATATATATATATATATATATATATATATATGTATTTACCAAACCTTCCACTCGGGCAGGATATGACACGAGGTCAATTTTTAAGCGAAGTTTGACAGGTTTGAATTCAGAGTTTCCCTCACAAAGGCTGAAGAACCAAGTCTGCCTAACTATTTACCCATAGACGAAGGGAGAATAATTAGATTCATACCTTTCCCTAGGGTATTAGTGCTATGTAAAATGAAATCAGTCTCGTCGAGGATTTGAACTCGTGTCGCCGTGTCCATTTCCTACGACGATATATATATATATATATATATATATATATATATATATATATATATAAGCACTTAACAGTGTGCAAATAAATGAGAGCTGTTAGGTCAAAATTGTTAATGTTACATAGATGTGCTTGAAACCCTTTAGCTGTGTGCTACCAGATGATTAACATTAGATAGTTCTATTCGTGCAAGATAGCAACAATTGAAACCATTGATCTCAGTGCAAAGAAATGATGTAATATAATGACCGAGGGGTTTCGTTTTATGCCTTTGGGTTTATTTAGGCTGAGAACCTTTCGGCTCAGTGTATGTGTTACTTAGGTGCAACATTAACGCAGGTGTTCACACGCGCGAGCGCGCGGAGTGGACGTGTCATGTGTCACAGAGATGTCACAATAGCCCAGATAGGAAACGGGGCTAGAGAGTGCGAATGACGTCACGTACCTGAAGCGCGCGGAGGATTTTGAGAATTTTGAAGAAAGTCGGTAGAGTTGAGAACTAGACACCGAACGAGAAGAGTCGACTTTCGGGGCTAGCTGAGGCCAGACGAATTTGCGCGCTACGGGCGCCGCACGAGATCGTGGGCAGATGAAAAAGACGAAGTAGAAAGAATGTGTATCTCTCTCCTTATGTCGAAGAACCTTTAAACTCAAAGGTAATAAAAAAAAGTTTCGTGCCTGAACTAAGAAGTCATCAAATGTTTTTCGTGTTCGGGATTCCTATGTTCTATGTATATATGTTATGAACATTCTATGTACGTTTCCCATATTCGTATCTGGCTACGGTACAATGAGTTCTAGTTCTTTTTAAAAAAAGTTACCTGCAAACCGTTTGTTTACAAATTATTTATATTTAATACACGAATAAACTGTATTTGGCATTAGTTAACCTAAAAGCATTGATATGCTATAAATCCTAATTAACCTTAATGCATTGAACCACGTTACTCACAGGTAGGCGCCTTCGGATAAAAACTTTTATTTTATTGGCCGCTGTGATACAACAGTCGGGCAAAGCGGAACACATCTCCTTCTTTGGGATGAAGTCGTAATAATAAACTTGCAACTTCATATGAAAGCATGTAAAGTAAGAAAGGCTACTTACATTGATCTAGTTGAGGACCGAATAAGCCAGTAACCATCTTTTTTTGTGGCATTTCTAAAAAGAAATAATCAAAGTCGGCCTTAAGATCAGCGCTCAAAAGCATATTTTGATAGTGAATATGAAAGCTATAACTTATTCTTTACGCTCAATGTTCTTGTAACTTTGGTTAGAGTAAAAGAAAAATTTAGAAATAATAATAATAATAATATCAGGTGAAAGAGGGTCCGCGTGTCGTCCGCCGTTTGTGAACAGGTTACACGCATGCGCTAACGAAGAGACTTCCGGTCCAAGTGTGTTTAGTAAAGCGTAGTCGTTCGTCTCTGGATTTTATCGACGGTTTCTTGGGGTGACATTCAGGACAGAAAAGCTGTTATTGCCGCGACTTTGCTTCAACGAAAGGTCATCTCGCTAAATCTGCGACTCCAGAACTGGGGTCTTCGCAAATCTATGATTTTTTCTTTCTTTTATGATGTTTTTTTTTTTTTTTTTTTTACTATGTGGGAATGTCAGGGAATTCAAATTAATTGTATTTACTTAACAAAACGGTGGGGGAAATGCAGAGAAAAAGCAGCAGATAGAAAAATATAAAAGTAAAAGTGAAGAAAGGGAACTCCGAGCTGTCAGCGCGATTTGATAAATATATATATATATATATATATATATATATATATAGAGAGAGAGAGAGAGAGAGGAATCGGGAGAAAGGAGAGAAGAGAGATAGAAAGAGTAACTAAAAATGTAGCTGGTGAAAATCGGCATCATCTCTTTCTCTCTCTTTCTCTCTCTCTCTCTCTCTATATATATATATATATATATGTATATATATTCATTCATTATGTGGTGTGCTATATTTATAGATAAATTCTTTAATATATATATATATATATATATAGACAGAGAGACAGAGAGACAGAGAGGGGGATGGGGGTGAGTCTAGAAAGCAGAGTGAGAAAGAAAAAGAAATTTACATCAGAGTGGGTCAAACATAGGCGCATATTAATAGAGAGAAGGAGTCAGATTGATTAAGCTAAGACAGACAGACAGACAGAGAATGATAGAGATAGACTGGCAATCAGACAGGAACAGAGAGAGAGAGAGAGAGAGAGAGAGAGAGAGAGAGAGAGAGAGAGAGAGAGAAAGAAAGAGAGAGTGACTGACATATATAGAGAGAGTGAAAAGGTGTAAATATGAAAGAAATATATCAAGCGAAAGGCTGAGAAATATATATATATATATATATATATATATATATAGTTTAATGCCCGGTCGAATCATACTAAAAACTCAAGAAGGTTTCTTGATGGATCCTTGCATTATAAGGTTCGGATCAATGGTGAGTTGAGAAATCCTGGGAAAAGTGTTGCGACTTGTCCTATGACGTTGTAGTAGCTGTTGAAAAGAGAGCCTTTGTGTCGCCATCGACTACGATTGGCCAACTTATATATACAGATGGAGACTGAGTGAGAGACAGAAAAAGAGTGTATATATATATCTATATATCTATCAATCTGTGGTTGTCTGAATAACACACCTGTTGATCAGATTTTGTGTATGAACTTATGTATCGACATCATGCATATATTACAAATATAGGGAATAAACACACACACACACACACACTCATATATATATATATATATATATATGAATATATATATATATATATGGAGAGATAGAGAGAGATAGAGAGAGAGAGGAATAAATTGAGGGATATATTTTAGCATGGTAAATCTATCTATCTATCTATTTATCTATCATTACATTTAATCAGCCGATTTGAATCTGTTTGTATCTGTCAATATACCTATAGACAGACAACATAGTGAAATAGACAAAGAAAGAGAGGGAAAATGTGTGTGTTTTTTAGAGAGAGAGAGAGAGAGAGGGGGGGAACGAGAGAGATCTATTTAAATGTATTCGTATCTATCTATCGGCAACATCAATGTATCAGTATCAGAAAAAGTGTATATATATATATATATATATGTATATAAAATTATCCGGCTACGATGATAACTAAATAATTGTTAACAAACTATTAAATATAAATGAAGAGAAAAAAAGATACACATTCAAAATCTAAAGAAATTCAATTTTCGAGAAGAAAGAAAACCCGCCACACATTCCTTTCGCTGCCAGTCGTATTTCCACTCCCCCCAATCATTTTTCATTTTATATTCCTATTTCTTAAAATTCACAATTGATAATCTCTTCTTTTTTCTTTTTTCTCAGCAGAAGCAAGTGTCATTAACATACCACTGCCATTCTGGGCATTTACGCGTTAACAAAATACAAAAAATACAAAAATATTGTAAAAGAAATACGGGAAAACTTTTGAATTGACAATTTGAAATAACCAAATATCCTGCGAGACACGTCCGGCTCTGTCCGACGTTCCCCGACTCGCAACGTCATCTTCTACAGAAACATCATGTTGAATATTCAATTTCTAGTTTATTTACTTTTCTTTTAGTTTTTCTTCATTTTCTTTCTTCAATAACTGTTTGGCCAAGATTTGGCCAGCAGCATTGATTGTTTGAAACTGGAATCATTTCTTTTTCAACTGACATGTCAAAATGCAAATATTCTTGGATTTTTTACGCTCTCCTGGTTTATGCGGCCATGAATCAAGACTGCGTCATCTTGATTTTAAAAGACGATGACAATCTTAGAAAATAATAATAAAAATATGATTATACAAACCTGTAAGATACTGTTACTGCTACTAGCATTGTTAATGCCTAATCACAGTTGGACAAACATTACACGAATAAAATAATAATAAGAAAATGTTAATAATAATAATAATAATCAACAAATAAGAGAACTTGCATAATTGTGGACTTTGGTGTCCCGGCTGACCACAGAATAAAACTGAAAGAAATTGAAAAGAAGGACAAGTACCAGTACCTTAGCTAGGGAAATTGAAAAAATTGTGTAACATGAAGGTGACTATTATACCAATCGTGATTGGTGCTTTTGGTACAGTCCCTGGATCATTATTAAAGGGACTGGAGGACTTGGAAATAAGAGGACGAGTGAAGGCCATCCAAACTACAACATTATTGAGAACGGCCAGAATACTGAGAAGAGTCCTGGAGATTTGAGAAGATTTGCTGTCACTCAGGCTCTGGTGAAAGACAATCAGCTAACATTGATGTTAAAACTCTCAAAAAGTAAATAATAATAATAATAATAATAATAATAATAATAAATCGGTGCGCTCCGAACGGCCCCCAGAGGCTTGGTAAAAAGACTGGAAGAGTTGGAGATCGGAGGACGAACCAAGATTATCCAAACTACACTCGGCCAGAATACTGAGAAGAGTTCTGGAAGCATGAGGAAACTTGCTGTCACTCGAACTCCAGTGAAAGACCATTAGCTAACGATGGCGTGAAAAACATGCTAGAAGAAGAAGAAGAAGAAGAAGATTTAGTTTGATTTGGTGTTGTTTTATGGCACATCGACCATTGTTGGTTGTGTAATGCCAAATCTTGTTTTTACGTATATATCAAATGTATGATTTCTAAACACATATTCTAGATCACACAGTCTAATGATCAAGCAGTTCTATTTCAAACAATTCAGTTTAGCATAAGTCAACAAAGTTAAAATGTTCCAATCATTGATATATATTACCAACAGTTCATTTGTTTACTCTCAGTTAAATGTTCAAAGTTCTATTTCTAACAATTCAATTTAGAATTTGTCATATTTTTAAAACGGCAAAGAATTTTTTTTATCTATAGATAGATCCCTATCAGGTGCTCCCACTCCGGATCAGTGTGGGCCTGGGAGCAATTGCAATGAAGGAGTTCTCAGCATTACTAGAGGTTCACCATCAGATTGTTTAAAGTGACATCTAGGGCACTCTTCGGCGGAGTTTTACCCATTTGCATCGCCGCAGAAGTAGAATTTGTCGACTCGTACACTTCGCCATTCCTTTGGATCACGGAGTAGACGTAAATGAAAGTGAAAAAAATATAACTATATAATTACCAAGAACTTGCCAGAGAACTGAAAAATTGAGGAATATGAAAGTGACAGAGATACCAAATAAAATTGGAGCACTCGAAACCATACTGAAGAGCCTAGAAAACAGATTTTGGGGAACAGAAATCTGAGGAAAAAATGAGACCCTCCAGACCACAGCATTGCTAAGATTTGATAGAAAGCAATTGAACCTCGATTGTCGAATATAATTCGTTCCAACACTATTTTCGACTACCCGTTTGTTCGAAAACTGAAATAGTGCTGCTTGGGTTGACTCGGCCAACCGTTCGGTTCCGTTCGGTTTGCCTCGTCTATCATGCACACGCGTTCCCTTTTCATCGACTCGACCCGTGAGTTCGATCTCCGAACTTTTGTTTCATTACTGATTATTTTTTTTTATCAAACTCTGAATTGTTCGACTTGAGAGTCGTTCAATAACCAAAGTTCTCCTGTACTAAGATGTGTTACAGAGAACTGAATGGAGTTGCTTTCGTTCGAACTTTTGTGAAAGCCTCTAGTTGGTACTGGCGTGAGAAACTCACCGAGAGATTCTGTTTCTCTTTTGAGGTTCCCCACTTCCTAAATTCATATGCTCTACCCTTTGTTTGTCATTTGTCACTCATGAGAAAACCTAACCATAGTCACGAAAGGTGAACCTCAAGAGAGAATCAGCACAAAACAATACCGTAAGGACGAATTATACAAAAGCTGAAATTGATAATACGCAACAGAATAGTAGTTGAAGGTTATATAGAGACAGAAAGGAAACATAAATACATATTTAGTGAATGCAGGAAACTTGCACAAAAGGAGTATCAGAAACTTCATGGACAGCTGTTAACCATAAACTGCTCGTTACAATTATTCACTCATCCTTCAATCCTTCCTAAATAGAAGCACCAGTATCATTATGGACTTCTGCTAACCATAAAATGTTTATTAGAATTCTTCTCTCCTCCCTAAACAGAAACACCAGTATCATTATGGACTTCTGCTAACCATAATCTGCTTATCACACCTCCCTAAATAGAAGCACCGGTATCATTATGGACTTCGGCTAACCATAAGATGCTTATTAGAAATCTTCACTCCTCCCTAAATAGAAGCACCAGTATCATCACAGACAGCTGTTAATCATAAAACACTTATTAGAATCCTTCAATCCTTCCTAAATAAAAGCACCAACATCATTATGGACTTTTGTTAACCATAAAATGCTTATTAGAATTCTTCACCCCTCCTAAATAGAAGCACCAGTATCATTATGGACTTCTACTAACCATAAAATGCTTATTAGAATTCTTCACTCCTCCCTAAATAGAAGTATCGGTATCATCATGGACATCAGTTACCCATGAAATGCAAATTAGAATCTTTCACTAACTCGAATAACAATAATAAAAATAGAGAAACTGGTAATCACAAAATAAGTGAGTTCAACACAATGGTACCAAATTAATAAAAGTGCAAACTCCACTTGGAATTGTACAAAGTTTATAATTTGTTCCAACTGAAAAAATGATAGATGCAAAAACTATAAATTTTCTTTAGAAAATAAGACGGATAAAATTCTTTGCTACATGTTAACCGATAAAATGAAACGCAGTTTCTTCCAGGCAGCGGTCACATCGATACTGCTATATGGATGCACTACATGGACGCTAACAAAACGGCTGGAGAAGAAACTAGATGGCAATTACACAAGAATGCTGCGTGCAATCCTGTACAAGTCCTGGCAGCAACACCCCACAAGACACCAACTGTACGGCCACCTGCCCCCTATCACGAAAACTATCCAAGTTAGACGAACCAGACATGCAGGACACTGCTGGAGAAGCAGAGATGAACTCACAAGAGATGTACTCTTATGGATCCCCACACATGGCCGCGCAAAAGCAGGACGACCAGCTCGAACGTACATTCAGCAGCTATGTGAGGATACAGGTTGTTGTCCGGAAGACCTACCTAGGGCGATGAACGATAGGGAGGAGTGGCGAGAGAGGGTCAGGGATACCCGTGCTGCCAGCACGATATGATGATGATGATAAACGGGGAGGTTTTTTTTTTATTTTTTCTCTTTTTTTCGCTAGATGTGGGTTTTTGAATTAAAAGAGTTAAACAGATGAAAAAAAAAATCAAATGCAAGAGGGAGAACTGTCTAGAATTTTGGATGAATCTGAAAAATGTTTGATTGGAAGATGTTTTAGGTTAGGTTTGGTTTGGTTTGTTGGGTTTTTATGGCATATCAACTTTTGTAGGTTATTTAACGCCACATCCATTTTTATGTATATAATCTGTTCTATTTCAAACAATTCAGTTTAGCATCAGAAACAATTCTTCTTAGCATAAATATGCAGGCAGCATAAATCATTCCATTTACACAGTTTAAGTGTCAAAAATATTTCCATTTCAAACTATTCAAGCACTTATATGTAACAATTCAGTTAAGTGTAAATACAGTTTTAATGTCGAAAAACAGTTCAATTTGAAATAATTCAGTTAAGCATAAGCACGCAGTTTAAGTGTAAGTACGGTTTAATTGTCAAAAACATTTCTATTTCAAGCTATTCAGTTTGCTTAAACAATTCATTTTAGCATAAATATGCTGTTAATTCTATTTAACCCATAGATAGGGCCCTATCAGGTGCTACCACTCCGGGCCAGAGTGGACCTGGTAGCAATGGCAATGAAGGGGTACTCCGCATTTCCCAAAGCTTCAGCACTGCTGGAACTTCACCATCAGATTGTTTAGTGTCATATCCAGGACACTCGTTTGGGGGGGTCTTACCCCTCTGCAGAGGTGCAGTCAGTGTATTCTACAGCCCCAGCCGACTGGGCAGAAGATGTTTTATTGTCTCTCATTTCTAAAACACTTCAAATAGTAATTGGACTTGAAGACTTGAATTTCCGAGGTCGAAACAAACCCATACTGCGGAGAATGCAGGAGCATTAGGAAGCCTTGCTCTTACTTGATCTTCAAAGAGAGCTATTAATTACTTTTGGCGTAAGTGAAAATAAATAATTAATATGGAATATCTATTTACTCTCCCAACCCCCAAAGAGTGGTGTATGACACAAAATTCGATTTTAAGCGGAGTACTGCTGGTTTCTATTTAGAGTCTTCCTTCTCTTAGACTGGTTGCCACACTATGATAAAAGATCCAAGTCAGACCTGCTATTTACCCATAGCTGGAGGAGAAAAAGATGCATTTCTCGAAACACAAACAACTTCATCCTGGATTTTAACTTGGGTCACTGTGTCTTCTTCCTGTGACGATAATCGTTACGCCACGAGCGGTATTTGATGAGATTGCTGGAGTGCTGTAGAGATTTTTCTTTCCTCTGTAGTAAACATTCGATTTTTCGTGAATAAAACTCTCCTATGCTGTCAAACATTATTCCACCTTAAGGAAAAAAACGGAGAAAAATACTGTTGCTCGAGGCCATGAAAGATGACGGAAGAAAAATTCAAGCCAAACTCATGGTTATATACTTCCTTTCTCGGAATAAACAGGCCTCTTCTTGCACATGCGCATTCGCTCACCCACGCTGCCTTCAAACAATACAAGAAATTAAATCACGTTAAAAAAAATGGTCTTTCATCGATGTTTTAGGCAACTTTAGTAAATTCAAATTCAGTAACAAACATTCCTTGTTTAGACTTGGTTTGGTTTTATGGCATTTCAACCATTGTAGGTTATTTAAAGCTAAATTCTCTTTATACATGTTTATTAAATATATATGTTTAGGTTGGGATTGGTTTTATGGCATTTCAACCCTTGTAGATTATTTAAAGTTAAATTCTCTTTATACATGTCTATTAATTATATGTTTAGTTTGGGCTTGGTTTTATGGCATTTCGACCGTTGTAGGTTATTTAAAGCTTAATTCTCTTTATACATGCAAATTAAATATATATGTTTAGGCTTGGTTTGGTTTTATGGCATTTCAACCATTGTAGATTATCTAAATCTAAATTCTCTTTATACATGTATATTAAATATATATGTTTAGGTTTAGTTTGGTTTTATGGCGTATCAACCATTGTAGGCCATTTAATGCCAAAATGTCTTTATACATGTATATTAAACATATATGATTAGGTTTTCTTTTAATAAGCATATCAACCCTTGTCGGTTATCTAATGCCAAATCCTCTTTATACACATATATTAAATATACATGATTTGTTTTGGTATAGTTTTATGGCATATCAACTATTGTCGGTTATTTAATGCCAAATCCATTTTAATGCATGTAAACAGTTCTATTTCAAACAATTCAGTTTAGCATAAGTATACAGTTTAGTTCTATTTGACCCATATATAGGTGCTACAACCCTGGGGGACAGTGAAAATGGGACCGATAGCAGTGAAGGGGTTCTCTGTATTCCCCAACGCTTCGGCATTACTGGAGTTTCACCTTCAGATTGTTTTGTGTCATACCCTAGACATTCGTTGTGAGGTGTGTTACTTCTCCGCAGAGATGCAGTCTGTGTATTATGCAGCCCCAGCTGACTAGGCCATCGTTGTTTTAATCTAATCTTTTATGTTAAATAAATTTTTCGTTTTTTCTCGGAAGTTCGTTGATTAAAAAAGTCTAGCATTTGACGAATGAATTGATTGCTGTATCTTTGATTTGAATCCAGTTTTTTGTTAAAAGGCATGTCAAACTTCGAATTTTATTTAATGCCACAACCATACTTGTAAAAGAAGAGCGGTAATACTACGTATTTAAATCATAACTTGGGAATAAAAAGGTTCATGCCTTCTCCAAGGGTAAAGATAAAGAACATAAAAGCATTACTGGAGTCTGGACTTACTTCGAGGCCGCAGAAATTTAACCGTTATGCTATAGGGAGTCCCTTGTATCTTTCATTTTTAACGTTTGTAGTTTTCAGTCTTCTCGGGTGAATACTGCGATATGTTAGATGAAAATTAACGTATAGAAAAATAAAGTCCCCACATAGGGCCCATAGTTTGAACTCTAACAGATACTACCGCTCCGGGGGGAAAGTGGGCCTGAGAGTAATGATACCTAAAGGGACACGACATTCTCCAGGGTCCAGAGCTTGAGTCTCATGATTAGATGTACTTAAGTATCAAGCGCAGGACACCCCTGCTTTAATGTTAGAGTATCTCACCCTCCCCCGGTTGAGGATGCATTTGATGTATTCTAGACCCTGCCGAATATAGCTATGAAGATGAAGACAGTAGTCCGAATTTTCTAAACAATAACTAATTTTCTTGGCTTAGAACTATGATCCAGTGGTTGATATAAAAAAAGATCGATTGAACAATAATGTAGTGAAAATTTCTTATCAAAATTCAGCGGACTATGTATCTGGATACCGAATACGTTTAGTATAACGGTTATCGTCGTTGGAAATAGAACTGACCATCCAAGTTCAAATCCTGGACGAGCCAGTTAGCGTTTCCCATCTTGTTGATGCACTCAATAAATACATGGGAGGTGCCTTCGTTGTAATGGTTATCGTCATAGGATATGAATACGGTGACACGAGTTCAAATCCTGGACGAGGCTGATTGCATTTCACATGACACTAATACCCTTGGGAAAGGTATGAATCCAATTATTCTCCCTCCAGCCATGGGTAAATAGTAGGACAGACTGGGTTCTTCAGCCTTGGTGAGGCAACTAGTCTAGGAGAAGGAAAACTCTGAATTCAAACGTGTTAAACTCCGCTTAAAAATTGACCTTGTGTCATATCCTACCCGAGCGGAGGGGTTGGTAAATAGGGTAAATACATGAATCCATCTCGTATCCCTCTTGCTCTGGGTAAATGGTCGGACAAATAGGAATATTTAGTGTTGGTTAAGAAACCAATCCAGGAGAAGGAAAGTAGCTATAATTCACTAAAAAATTTAACCTTGTGTTGCATTCTTCTCGTTGCAGAAGTGTTGTATGAATACATAGCAAATTTTATTATCAACCATCTCAAATATATGATATGAAATTTCATATCGGGTAATATATATTCGAAATGTAAGATTGATTATAAACTCAATTGTCTGAGGTGACATCATTATACTTAAGGATTAGACACTTTTTTATCTTCCCACCTCACCGGAAGATTCGTTTCCGGAAAGTTTGGTCTTTCGCCTTGTGTTATATGTTATCACCGCACAGAACGGAATGGTAATATTTTATACACAGCAATATATCTATATATCATAGCATTTCACAGATTATCATTTACTACACAGAAGTATGGCAGTTATATATCTGGTTGCTGAGATTTTCGACGAAACAGTTCATTAATGATACTTAATTATGTTCTTTTTTCTTGTTCAAAACGAGTAGAAATCAGGTTTTTGCATTTATAGTCTAGAAGAAAATTATATAAATGACATCATAAAATTTATAAATTATGTATCTACGATATAATGATATATAAATTATAAATCATGAAATATATACATTCTATCATTAAATATATATTCTAATCCTTGAATGATCGAATAGCGTTGAGAAAGGACATTAAAAGCCTTTCATAATGTTTCTATCTTGTCTTCAGCTACATTCTCGTTCCTCGTTGAAAGGGGAACTATTCGTCTTTTTCTTTCTGTCTTTCTTTCTTTCTTTCTGTAAAGAATCTGCCGAAGTTTATTCCCCCAACCTCAGTTATCGTCTTTTTTCTCTACTTCTCTTTCCATATACATTTTTCCTCCATTCTTTTTTTACTTAATTTTTTCATACATTTTTTCTTTCCTTCTTAGTTTTGTTTCAAATGTTTCTTTACGGTTTAACAAAAAAAAAAAAAAAAAAAGAAAAAAAAAAAAAGAATATTTCCATCTTTATTTACACATGCCATTTGATGTTTTCTTTTTCTTTTTTTCTTTCTTTTGTTTCTCCGCGCTCACAGGTTTGATTCTTTTTCTTTTCGTTTTTTTTTTTTTTTGGCCTCTGATATTTTTTAACGATTTATTACTTTTTTTGGCAATCTTTAATCAGTCTTTTTTTATCAGCCTGATTTTTTTCCAGGTATCTTTTTAAAAGGTTTTCTCATATTTAAAAACTTAAAAAAGATCTTTTCTTTTTATTAAGATTCGCATTCCTTCTGAACATTTTCTTGTTTTGTCTGTTTCTTTCATTTTATTGGCGTCTGGTAACTTTTCTTTTCTTCTTTTATGGAAATAAAGTTGTTTTTTTTATTGGCTCTTATTCGTGTTTTTTTTTCTTTTAGGCTAATTTTCATTCCTTTTTTTTAAATTTAAAAAAAGAAAATTCTTTAATCACTTTTTATTTTTTCATTTTTCATTCTTTGGTTTTCTTTCGGATTCACTTTCTCTTTCCAGCCTTAAATTTTCTTGCTTTCTTTCGATTTTTCTTTCTTTCTTTCTTTCTTTTTTCTTTCTTTCTTTTGAAATGATCAGTTTCTTTATTTATTTCCTTCTTACTCATTCTTTCAACTATCTTATAGGCTAAATTTTTTTTCATTTTTATTCGTTTCTTTCCCACTTTTTCTTTTCTTTTTTTTTTTGTTCTTTTCTTTCTCCTTTTTCTATATTTCTAAAATTTCTCTTTTGTCTTTTTTCTGTCTTCTCCTCAATGTTTTTTTTTATGTCTTTTTTTTTCTTTTACATTTCTCTTTCTTTTTCATAATGATTCAATTCTTTTTTCCCTTTTTGTCTTTTTATTCCCTCTTTCTCCTTTATTCATTACTATTATTTTTTCTTTCTTTCTTTCTTTCTTTCTTTCTTTCTTTCTTTCTTTCTTTCTTTCTTTCTTTCTTTTGTAAAGAATCTACCGAAGTTTATTACCCGAACCTCAGTTATCGTTTTTCTTTCTCTGCTTTCCATACACATTTTTTTCTTCATTCTTTTTCTTTTTTGTAAAATTTTTCATTCATTTTTTTCCTTCCCAGTTTTGTTTCGAATGTTTCTTTACGAATCTTTCTTTCTTTCTTTCTTTCTTTCTTTCTGAAAAATCTTTCTTAGTTTCTTTTTTTATTGGCCTACCTACAAATTTATTTTTGTTTTTCATATTTCTTTTTCCCTTTTTCCTCTCTTTTTTACGCTTTTTGTTTTTCTCTTTCTTTTTCAAATTCTTTTTTTTCCTTTTTTTTCATATTCTCTCTTTTCTATTCTTAATTTCTCTGTCTTTCAATCATTTCAAATATTCTTTTAACTCATTCTTTCATTTCCTTTCATTCACTTATGTCCATTTCTTTTTCTCTTTCTCTTTTACACTATCTTTCTTTTTTTCCCATCCCTCTTTGCTCTTTTTTTCAACGCTTTTAGTTATTTTCTTTCTTTCGTTCAATCAGTCATTTCTTCTTCTTCTTCTTCTTCTTCTTCTTCTTCTTCTTCTTCTTCTTCTTCTTCTTTTCTTCTTCTTCTTCTTCTTCTTCTTCTTCTTCTTCTTCTTCTTCTTCTTCTTCTTCTTCTTCTTCTTCTTCTTCTTCTTCTTCTTCTTCTTCTTCTTCTTCTTCTTCTTCTTCTTCTTCTTCTTCTTCTTCTTCTTCTTCTTCTTCTTCTTCTTCTTCTTCTTCTTCTTCTTCCTTCTTCTTCTTCTTCTTCTTCTTCTTCTTCTTCTTCTTCTTCTTCTTCTTCTTCTTCTTCTTCTTCTTCTTCTTCTTCTTCTTCTTCTTCTTCTTCTTCTTCTTCTTCTTCTTCTTCTTCTTCTTCTTCTTCTTCTTCTTCTTCTTCTTCTTCTTCTTCTTCTTCTTCTTCTCTTCTTCTTCTTCTTCTTCTTCTTCTTCTTCTTCTTCTTCTTCTTCTTCTTCTTCTTCTTCTTCTTCTTCTTCTTCTTCTTCTTCTTCTATCTACCTATCTTAAACTTTTATTCTTTTTCTTTCCTTCTTATTCAGTCTCCCACTCTTTCTTCCTTCCTTCAAGTGTTTCATTTTCTCTCCCCCCTCCCACCATACTCTGATACGTTCGATCCCTTTCCCGGTGTCGGCAATGTCTCTTAGCGAATTCCACCACAATGCACGTGTCATTACCTTCTGTCGTGCTTTTCAAAAACCGACTCGGTGGCTTGAGGCAATTTTCCAAACCTCAATCCGAATCGAGGTAATTTCAAAACCCACTCCGTCACCAGCTGCCGGCCATATTTGTGTTGCAACGCTGTCGTGCGACTGCGTCGTGACATACCTGCGCTTCCGGTAGAGCTGGATGCTGAATGGTTGTCCACTCCTCACACAGCCAATGAGAGAGTCAACAGGAAAAAGAAAAAGCAAATAAAGGGGAAATTTTGCTTTAAAGCGTTCATGTCAGGAAAGCCTTTTCTGATTGCCGGTGTGGTTTACATATTCGGATGATATATATATATATATATATATATATATATATATATATATATATATATATATATATATATATATATCCTTTTGATATCCATTTATCTAAGTTTGATATCTATTTATCTATTTCTGACACCAGTACATCTCAGTTTAATATGCATATATCAAATTGCTTAGCTGTAATTTTTTTTGCTTTGCTTTACTCTTATGGCATATCAACCATTGTTGGTTATTCAATGCCAAATCCTGTTGATTACATATATATATATATATATATATATATATATATATATATATATATATATATATCTATAACCGGCTCATTGGTCCAGTAGGTAGAGTGTTCGCCAATGATCCAGGAGACCTGGGTTCAATTAAAAATGGTTCTTGATACTTCCTTGTTTAACACTCAGCAATATAAGGTACGTATCAAGGGTAAATTGGAGTAATCAAGAGAAAAGAGTAGTGCCCTTCCTATACCTCGTGTAGTAACTATTGAAATGGCCGCCCTCGACTATTTACTCACTTATATATTTATTATATGATTTGTAAGTACCGTTAAATGATCCAATAGTTTTATTTCTAAGGATTTAATTTAGTATGAGTCAACAAAGTTAAATGGTTCAAGTATTCCAATATATCACTAACAATTTTATTAAACTTCAGTCATTTATTTAAACAGTTAAATGTTCAAATAGTTATATTTTAAACAATTCAGTTGGGCATCAGGCATTTGTTTGAATTCAGTTTGAATTCAGTTTGAATATCAAACAGTTCTACCCACTCAAATGTCAAAACAGTTCAATTTCAAACAATTTGGTTTATCATAAGTACGCAATTTAGTTCTTTTTTACCCGCATTCCCCAAAGCGCCACTTTCATAAAAGCCTTGCCATAAGATTGTTTAATGTCATATCCGAGATACTTGTTTTAAATGCCTTCATGATATATTCAATTGAACATTTTTTTCTGAGGCTTTTGAAAAAATAAACCAATTATTTTTCTTTCTTTCTTTCTTCCTTTCTTTCTTTCAAGCCGTTCGCTTGTTTGGACATTTCTTTTATTTTCATCTTCACCTTTCTCTCTGCTTTTTACTTGCTCTCTTATTCAATTCCTCTGGTTTTTTCTTTCTTTCTTTCTTTCTTTCTTTCTTCTTTCTTTCTTTCTTTCTTTCTTTCTTTCTTTCTTTCTTTCTATCAACTCTTTTGTTTGCTTGTTTGTTTCTTAATTTTCATCTTCTTTCTTTTTTCTGGTTTCTTCTTGCTCCTCTCTATCCTTCTTTCTTTCTTTCTTTCTTCTTTCTTTCTTTCTTTCTTTCTTTCTTTCTTTCTTTCTTTCTTTCTTTCTTTCAACTCTTTTGTTTGCTTGTTTGTTTCTTAATTTTCATCTTCTTTCTTTTTTCTGTTTCTTCTTGCTCCTCTCTATCCTTCTTTCTTTTTTCTTTCTTTCTTTCTTTCTTTCTTTCTTTCTTTTGTCATTGGTGTCTTTTGCTTTTAGTTTGGTCACATGATACAAATAAGATAAAGACAGGCACGCGAAAATGATCGCTTAAATACTTATATATACGCGTACATATTCTTCTTGATTTCTTTACACACTACCTACCTGTATATATATATATATATATATATATAGTAGCGAGCATAAAGATCAGGACGATGTTAAGAAAAAGTCTAAAGTGAAATAATTTTTATTTTAAAGCTTCATAGAACATTTTATCAAGAAAAAACAAGGATATAAAGGTTTAGCATAAGTACGTAGTTTAAATGTCAAAATAGTTCTATTTTACGCAATTCAGTTTAGCATAAGTACGTAGTTTAGTTCTATTTGATTTATAGATAGGGCTCTATAAGGTGTTACCCTTTTCAACCTTTTATTTTAAAGTTTCATAGAACATTTTATCACGGAAAAATAAAGATATAAAGGTAAATTATATCATTCCAAAATATAAAACTCAATAAACTTATTTTGATAAAATTATAAGAATAGTTTTATAACATTAGAAAAAATAGATGATTAAAAACATCAGAACAATTAAATAAATCCGTAAAATTTGATAATTATTTTGTATTATTAAAAAAATGGGATAAGAATATAAAACAGTGTATTTTACTAAATTTTACCGGATCTTCATTGGCTCTTGGATTGTAAACATATCGAAAAAATCTGTGACATCATTGGAACTTACAAAACTGGTAGTCAAGACACATAATGAAGATAAACTCTCGATTGGGGATATTTCAAAGACTGTGGGGAAATCTAAAAGTGTTATTCATAGTATTTTAAGATAACTTGAGGAAACTGTGTCATGTGAAGCCAAGAAACCACCTGGCAGGCATTGGAAAACTACTGCAAGGGAAGACAGATCGATTGGTGATGAATAAAAAAAAAGGATCGATTTGCGACACCAACTGCTATCTCTAAAAGAGCTAATGCTTACCTTGGCATTAGAATATCAAAGCACACTATTTTCCGAAAACATAATGAAATAAATTTGAACAGTCGAGTAGCTTTTACGAAGCCTTCATTTCTAAAAATACCAAAATGAGCCGATTGAAATTAGCCACTGTATACGTCATATGGACTGAAGAACTATGGGATTGTATACATTTCAGCACTGAGTCAAAGTTTAACCTGCCACGGTTTTAACAGGAAAAGGTTCGTTCGACGCTGCCCTTAGGAATGATATTCGCCTCAGAGCACTAAAAACAGCTTTAAATTTGGAGGACGAAGTGTGATGGTGTTTGTCATTATTTCGGTGCTCGTACAGAACCTCTTATCAGGCTACACTGTAAAATTAAAGCAACTGTATACAAATATATTGAGGAAACTATTTTGTACCTAATTTGAGAACTGCAATTAATCAACCAGCTGTATTATGCAAGATAACGCTCCGTGTCACACAGCGAAGTCTGTTAAGACATTTTTTGAGGAGGATATGCTCAAAACGCAGACATGAATCTAATCGAGAATGATTGGGAGTTACTTGATGAAAGAACTAACGAAAAGAATTCAAGAAACATCGAAGGACTAATTTGAAAAGAGTATGGGAAAAAATATCCGTTGATGAATGCAAACCATTAATTAGTTCGTGTAGCAAAAGATGTCAAGCTGCTATTGAAAGTAAAGGTCTACAAATCAAGTACTAATGAATAATGAACGCTGTTTTCATTTAGATATGATGTAACCATTATAATAGTATGGATTTATTAATCATTCTGATGTTTTTGATAATCTATTTTTTTTTTCGAATGTTGGATAATTTTTCTTATAACTTTATCAAAATAAGTTTATTGAGCTTTATATTTTGGAATTATATAATTTTTAACTTTATATCCTTATTTTTCCTTGGTAAATGTTCTATTAAGCTTTGAAAAAGTTATTTCACACTTAGCCTTTTTCTTAACATTGTTCTGATCTTTATGGTCGCTACTGTATATTTTTTGCATGTCTGCTTAGATATATGCAACAATAGATTAACGTCCCGTAAAAAATATTCTGAAATACCTCCGCTAGTTGCATGATTATGAATACGTTGTTTTTTAAATTTTTTTTAAAAACTGTATAGAGCTTGTGATCTTTCACGGTTGTCTTCGTGACAACAAGTTTCCTCAGTTCTACAAGACTCTTCTAATCGATCTCAGCAAGACTGGAGGGTTTCTTTCTTTCTTTCTTTCTTTCTTTCTTTCCCATAATCTTTCTATCGTTCTTTCAGTAATTCTTCTTCTTCTTCTTCTTCTTCTTCTTCTTCTTCTTCTTCTTCTTCTTCTTCTTCTTCTTCTTCTTCTTCTTCTTCTTCTTCTTCTTCTTCTTCTTCTTATCTCACACTTTTATTTCCCTTCTTCTTCTTCTTCTTCTTCTTCTTCTTCTTCTTCTTCTTCTTCTTCTTCTTCTTCTTCTTCTTCTTCTTCTTCTTCTTCTTCTTTATCTATCTATCTATCTATCTATCTATCTCACACTTTTTTTTTTCTTTCCTTCGTAATAAAGTCTTCCTGCACATCCTTTTTTCCTCCTTCCAGTGTTTCATTTTCTTCTCTTGATAGTTCACCCTCAGATTTCCAATTCTCTTTGTCCCTTTTCCAAGCTCTTGGGACGCTTCTAGCTACAGCAACGAAAATTGGTACCACTGTCACCCTCATGTCCCACAGCATTTCCAGTTCTCTGACAAGGTCCATGTATTCGTCAATTTTTTGATTTCTTATATTTTCACTATGGTCAGTTGAAGCCGCAAAATCCACAAGGGGGCAAATTTTCTCCACCATTTTTTGTTTATTAACTGTCAGGACCAGGGGATCCGTATGAATCTTAAATTCCCAGAGAATTTTATGCGTCTCATTCTTTATCATTTTTATTGTCATTATTTTTATATAATGATAATATATATGTGTGTGTGTGTGTTTGTGTGTGTGTGTGTGAGTGTGTGTATGTGTGTATGTATGTGTGTGTTGTGTGTGTACGTGGAAAAGGTTAAACGGAAGAAAATATGTTTGATGGTTTCTTTATTTGCCAACACGTTTCGTCTTCATTTTTTTTAATGCAAAAGTGTTTTATCAAAATTATTTTAGTATGATAAATCATTATGATATATACATTTTGATTCAATTAAAAGTCTTCATCAGGACTTGTAGGTCTTGCAATGGGAAAAATAAAATAGATTAAAACTAATAATTCATTTTCCCCCCACAGAGAGACCTACAAGCTCTGTTGAAGACTTCTAAATGAATCAAAATGTATATATCATAATTATTTCTCTTACTAAAATAATTTTAATAAAGCACTTTTGCATTAAAAAAAATGAAGTCGAAACGTGTTGGCAAATAAACAACCCATCAAACATATTTTTCTTCCGTCTTACCTTTTCTACGTACATTCTGTTAGATTCAAGTCATTTCTTCCTACATAATATGTGTGGGTGTTAAAATCTATTTTTAAATGTTACTCAAAATTTCAGTGGCTATCTATCTATCTATCTATCTAATTCTGCTCATATCTATCTATCTGTCTATCTATCTAATTCTGTTCATATCTATTTATCAAATTCTGTTCATATCTATCTATCTATCTATCTATATCACCCAAAACAAAACGTTAAAAAGACAATACACTGCCCATGTAGTAGTTTTATTTCTAAGAGCAAAATAGTTCTCACCGTGTTTCTTGTGGCTGTCGTATCTATCTATTTATTTATCTATCTAGCTATCAATCATTGTGTTCATGTATATCTTGCTCAGCTTTTAATTTTCACACCCGGTTCACATGTATCTCATTAAGACACACATATACATAGACACATGCACGCGCAAATATGTCTGTTTCTGTCTGTTTTTTATCATTAATATCTATCTATCTATCTATCTATCTCCCAAACAAAACGTTAAGAAGACAATACAAAGTCCATGAAACAGTTTTATTTTTAAGTGTAAACTAGTTCCCAACGAGTTGCTTGTAGTTTTTCGTATGTATCGGTAGGAGAGTGAAGTTGCCAACGACATCAAATGAAAAACGTCGAGTAGCCTCCTTCAGCTGTTCGCAGTTCGTGACGGAAATACAACGCATGTGAGCAATATGCGCGCGAAAGTTGCATTTTGCCCGCGCGCGCCCAAACTGGCAGCAATTCTCTTAAGTTCACCTCTTCAGGATAGACTTTGATTTCAAAATTGCACAAAGATTAAAGGACAAAGATAATGCAAGGAGGCTCTATCAGACATACTTATATCGCGAGATGCGGGTGCCTGTGCGCATGCGTCACGTTGTTAAATGAATACGTTAATGTCCTTTATCTTCTAGTCCTTCTCAAATATCTCTTATTGTAGACAGTAGCGATTCATTTATCGTCGTTGAAAGTGAACTGAGTGGACTGAGTTCGATACTGGACGAAGCTGTTTACGTTTCATTTTAAGCTTATGACCTCGGGATCATCTCTTCTTATTCTAGCTGTGAATATGACTTTACATATCCCCTCTGCACCAGAAGGATGCAGCACAAAGTCAATTTAAAACTAAGTTTAAAAGGTTCAGATTCAGTTTTCTTTCTCCTAGACCAGTTAATATACCAGAGTTAAAAAAAAAAAAAATAAAAAAACTTGCCTGCCCGACTATTTACACATAAATGAAAGAAGAATATTTGGATTGATAACATTCCCGCGATATTGAGCCTATGTGAAATCTAAACAGCTACTTCCTAGCTAAGGGAAAGTAATTGGGCAGGCTTTACCCTTTAACCAATTACAGCAACCAGTCCAAAAGAGGAAGAAAAAAACTCTGAATTCAGGCAAATTGTAATTTGTTGAGTAAAGTTGGCGATCGTAGTCGATGGCGACCAGAAGGCTCCCTTTTCAGTAGCTACTACATCGTGGTATAGGCGAGGGCGCTAGTCTTTTCCCTGGATTGCTCCACTTTACTCTTGATACGTACCTTGTATTGCTGAGTGTTAAGCTAGGAGGTATCAAGTACCATTTTTAAAGTCTTCCGTATGACGTGACTTGGGATTGCCCGTCCCGTAGCGCAAGAGTTAGGTATATATATATATATATATATATATACCCAACCCTAATGTATATATATATATATATATATATATATGCAAAGCTCTTCTCATAAATTGAGTACTCTGGTTGCTAATAAGTGTATAAGTGAATATATACCTTAAATTCCTTCGTTTACGTTGAGATGACAATATTCCAGAGTTAAGATATCCGACTGACGTAAAATTAGCTTCGTTTCAATCCCAGCTTGAAACATTTCACATGTCAAGCCGCACAATAAGTGTTGTGATACAACGAAAGAGTCTGTGTGTTGATAAAATACTTATATATATATATATATATATATATATATATATATATATATATATATATATATATCAGAGAGAGAGAAAAATTTTAAAATAAAAAAAGAACGACCAATATTTTATTGTGTTGTATCAATTTACAGGGCTATTGGAATGCGAAATGATAATTATTTGAGTCTAATTAAATTCAAAGTAAATATTCATCGTCAGAGACTTTTTGAAAAATGAACACGATGTTGGATGTTAAATTTTTTTGAATATCCAACAACGTCTTCATTCAAAAAGATAAATCTCTGACGATGAAGTTTTTACTTTGAAATTGATTAGACTCAAATAATTATCATTTTACATTCCAATAGCCCTCTAAATTGATACAATAAAATAAAATAATTTGCGCAATGATTCAAGCAAATTACAAAATACTTTTCCTGGTTAATATGTTTTATTTTTTGTTTTGGTTTTGTAGAAAGGGGAATTTAGTTTGTGCGTATGTATGCCCAAGTCTGTGTTTGTTTGAATATTACTTTGTTTGTGTAAGTGTTATCGCACATACATGCATACTTATACCTGCGCATATAATGGCACCTATCTTTATACATAAAGCATGAAACCCAGGGTCACAGACATATATATATATATATATATATATATATATATATATATATATATATATTCCTACATGTATATATATCGTTGATATTGAGCACTATTTAATAATACCGCAAAATTTGGTTCACTATTAACTCACCCAATGAGAAAGAACCATAAACCTCCTACAATATATATATATATATATATATATATATATATATATATATATATATATATATATATATATATATATATATATATATCTGAACGTATATGTGTTTATGTGTGTGTGTGTGTGTGTACCAAGGTTGTTCAGATTTTTTATATGGTTTGTTTACTCGAATTACTTGGTGATTTTATAGATTATTTTAGGGAAAATTGTTACTGGAAACGTTTGGATAATGTTTATCTTTGAGGAATTTAAAAGCTTTTATTTTAGCACGTTATATAAAAGATTTCGTTACTGAAGTTGTTCAAAGATATTTTCCATAAAAAAAAAAGCTTAGTATTCAAAAATGTCGGGGTAGAAATTCTTGGGGCTTTAATGTTAAAAGTTATTCTAGCAATTCCAATGACAATTTTTCTACTAATAATCCATTACGTAGATATATTATTTTAACCAACAAGCCAACTATACAATTCACGAAAAAAGAAGAAAAAATATCTGAACAGCCATGCTATCCAGACAGTTAAAAAAACTTCTAAAGAAATTAAGAGCATAATACAAACACACGCACACGCACATACACAGACAGACACACACACACACGCATATTTATTTATTTTTATGTATTGATTATGTTCCTCATTAATATATATACATATATATGGAGACAAACAGAAGGAGAGAAATCGACATAAATCCGAACGGCAGATGACTTTAAAGTATGAAAAAATAAATATTTAGTGCATGTATTTATTAGTATATGAATAATATGCCTATGTTTATGTTTCAATTTTTAAACCATCCTCAGGGCGATGTTTGTATATAACATATGTCATCAAAAGACCCAAAACGTTAGATGTTTCTACTGATCATTTATAAATAAATACAACCATGGAATATTTTTTCACATTTGATATCCTAACACACAAACATACACACACACACATAAACACACACATTTGATAAAAGAGTGTTTTGGAAATGTAAATTTCTATCAATAAGAAAGGTAGAGAAAAAGCCGAAAAGCCAAAAAGAGAGAAAACAAAATGACAGAAAAAGTTTACTGTTCAAAAGTAATGACTGATTAATCATTGTCACTACATTTTATGGGAGGAAATATGGTTGCAGCGTAGACATTTGAAAAGGAATACGAACGGCTTAGAATAATTCCGTACTCACCATCTATGTAATATAATGGCCGAGGGATTTCATTTTATGCCTTTGGGTTTAGTTAGGCTGAGAACCTTTCGGCTCAGTGCATGGGTTACTTAGGTGCAACATTAACACAGGTGTTCACGCGGGCGCGCGGGCGGAGCGGACGTGTCATTCAGAGATGTCACAATAGCCCAGATGGGAAGTGGGGTTATAGAGTGCGGGTGATGTCATACACCGGAAGCGCGTGGAGGATTTTGGGAATTTGAAAAAGTCAATTAGTAGAGTTGAGACTAGACACTGGACGATACGGTTGGCTTTCGCTTGCTCGTGGAGGCTTTGGGCAGGTGCCGCACGAGATGGGGGACAGATGAAAAAGCCAGGATAGAAAGATTGTGCCTCTCTCTCTCCTTATGTCGAAGAACCTTTAAACTCAAAGGTAATAAAAAGTTTCGTACCTGAACAAAGAAGTCGTTACGTGTTTTTCGTGTTTCGAGATTCCTATGTTCAATCTTTATGGACATTCGATGTACGTTTCACACATAGCCATATCATGGCTATGGTACATCTATACTTCAAAGAGGTTGGAACAAATGGAGTCAAATAAAAACCTAATCGATTAAGGTGATATCATAACTAAAATCAGCACAAATCCTGAAAAGAGGTTTCTAGTATTGAAGGGAATAGGTATGAGAAAACCAAAATAGGAGGTGCCCGTGGTGTTTAGGAGGTGCCCGTGGTGTAATGGTTACCGTCCTAGGAAATGAACACGGCGACACGAGTTCAAATCCTGGACGAGACTAATTGCATTTCACATAGCACCTTGGGAAAGGTATGAATCCAATTATTCTCCCTCCAGCTATGGGTAAATAGTAGGGCAGACTAGGTTCAGCCTTGGTGAGGCAACTAGTCTAGGAGAAGGAAAACTCTGAATTCAAACTTGTTAAACTTTGCTTAAAAATTGACTTTGTGTCACATCCCGCCCGAGCGGAGGGGTTGGTAAATATGATTAGAAAACAAAAATAGGAAGAAAAACGGCTAATAAGCAACATCTCACACGAGAAAACATGGATGTGGCAAAGAATGGGAAAACTTAAGAGAGAAACAGAATCTCTCCTAATAGCAGCACAAAATAACACCATAAGAACCAATCATATCAAAGCGAGAATAGCAACAAAATATCAAATGTAGGTTAAGTGGTGATAAAGAGACGACCCATCACATAATAAGCGAATGCGACAATTTAGCACAGAAGGAGTATAAAACTAGACACAACTGGATGGGCAAGGTGATCCACAGGGAGTCGTGCAAAAATTTTTAATTTGACCTTACGAATAAATGATATATGCACGACTCAGAATCTGTCTGGAGAATGAGACACATAAACTCCATTGAGATTTTGACATATAAACGGATTACCTAATCTCGGCCAGACGACCAGACCTGATATAATCAACAACAACAAAAAAAAATGAGAACTTGCAAAATTGTGGACTTTGCTGTTCCAGTTGACCACAGAATAAAACTGAAAGAATGTGAAAAGAAGGATAAGTACCTCGACCTTGCTAGGGAATTGAAAAACAGTGGAACACGCAGGTGACAATTATACCACTTGTAATTGGTGCTTTTGGTATTAAAGAGACAGGAGAACTTGGAGTTAGGGGGACGAGTGGAAACCACCCAAACTACAACATTATGGAGAACGGCCAGAATACTGATCAGAGTCCTGGAGACTTGAGGAAACTTGCTGTCACTCTAAAACTGGTGTGGAAAAACTGTGGAACATGAAAGTAACGATTGTGCCAATTCTGATTGGTGCGTTAGCACAATAACTAAAGGATTATTAAAAGGCCTGGAGGACTTGGAAGTTGGGGGACGGGTAGAGACTATCCAAACGACAGCATTGCTAAGAACGGCCAGAATCCTGAGACGAGTCCTGGAGACTTGAGGGGACTTGCTGTCACTCAAACTTCAGTGAAAAACCATCAGCTAACACTGATGTGAAAAACTCTAAAGGAGTAAATAAAACGAAAAGGAGGATAAGTACCTGGCCTTTGCAAGAGAATTGAAAAACTGTGGAACTGGAAAGTGTTGGCTGTACCAATTGTAATTAGTGCTCTTGGTAACGATGATACCAATTG
Organism: Sepioteuthis lessoniana; assembly: GCA_963585895.1. Classification (NCBI taxonomy): domain Eukaryota; kingdom Metazoa; phylum Mollusca; class Cephalopoda; order Myopsida; family Loliginidae; genus Sepioteuthis; species Sepioteuthis lessoniana. The sequence continues at coordinate 60,320,839 of OY757927.1, read as the reverse complement.
TAATTGATGCACATGGAAGAGTCTCCGAAGGACTGGTAAAAGGACTAGAGGACTTGGAAATAAGAGGACGAGGGGAGACCATCCAAACTATTGCATTGCTGAGGTCGGCCAGAATACTGAGAAGTGTCCCTGAGGCTTCAGGAGACTTGTTGTCACTTAAACTTAAGGGAAAGACCGTCAGCTAAAGCTCATGTGAAAAAGTCTCTTGGAGTAAAATAATAATAATAATAAAACAAGCAAAAAATTCAATAAGTCTTGAGACCTTGTTTGAAAACAAAAAAATCTTTTGAACATGAATTTCACAGTAATATCAATCATAGTTAAAGCCCTCTGGAACAATCCTGAAGAACGTCAAAAAGAGACTGGGATTAATGAAGACGTACTAAGACTGTCAAGAACACCAATCCAATGAGATAGGCCTTGATACTGTAAAGAGACAGAGAGAGCTAAGGACACCTGTTGTCACTTGAATTTATAATATCAATCATAGTTAAAGCCCTCTGGAACAATCCTGAAGAACGTCAAAAAGAGACTGGGATTAATGCAGACGTATTAAGACTGTCCAGAACACCAATCCAATGAGATAGGCCTTGATACTGTAAAGAGACAGAGAGAGCTAAGGACACTTGTTGTTACTTGAATTTAAGTGAAAGCCACTACTTAAACCTGGGTTGAAAAAAAAACGCATACTTTGATCTTGACAAAGAGCTGAAAAAGTTGTAAAACATGAATGTGGCGGTGATATTAATTGGAGTCAAGTTCTTGGAATGGTTCATAAGGCAGTAGAAGAGTTAGTGTCCAGAGGAAGAATCAATACTATACATATCACAGAACCATTATGATCGGCCAGAATACTAAGAAGAGTCCTGGAGACCTAAAAAGGGCTGCAGTCCCTTAAAGTACAGTGAAAGACAACTAGTGTAAAAAATCTTAAAGGAAGTAAACGAATATGACTCGGAAGGAAAGGTAATCTATTAGGAATTGTGCAAAAGATTAAAATTTGACCATCCTACCAAATGATGTATGCACAAGCAATAGAACGAGACGCATAAAATTCTCTTCGATTTGGGGATGCAAACGGATCTCCAATTTCAAGCCAGAAGGCAAGACCTGCTGTTAATTAACATGAAAAAAAAAGACCCGCCGTGGTGTGAATTTTGGCATTCCGGCTGAACACAGAGTAAAA
>OY757927.1:60244653-60309653 GCA_963585895.1 Sepioteuthis lessoniana | reverse complement strand
TTATCGGTCAGGTCTGATTTCCATATGATCGAGAGCCTATCGATAGCCGTCCATGCTTTCGTCAGTCGTGTGTCGATGTCGTCTTCGGTTGATGAGACGCTACTTCCTAGGAAGGTGAATTTGTCAACTAGTTTCAGAGAGGCTCCGTATATATAAAAATGTGTGTGTGTGTGTGTGTGTGTGTTTGTGTGTGAAATAGGGTAAATATTTTCGTGCAAACAAAGAAGCATTTTTTCAATATATATATATATATATATATATATATATATATATTGAATTTTTTTGGAAGGAACTTGGTGAACGATGTATTGAACAGAGGGATAAAAGATTTTTTAAATAAAACCTTATAAACTTCGACATGTCGTAAAACGCGCTGACCGATCCCTTTTCTTTCTTGCATATACTGACATCATTTCAGTCGAGCGATGCTTCTGCGTTCTTAAATTTTCCAACTCAGAGAGAAGCACCGATCCATTGGTCGATAAATCTATAAATCCTGTCGGCAGACAATGTGAGTATCGCAATAAAGTGACCCCTACGATGAAAACGGAAACGCTACATGTCATTTATTTGTCTACGTGTTAATTTTCTTTTCAAGTCAACTTAGTACCAGGACCAATCGGCTGGGACTGTAGTATACATCGGCTGCATCTCTGCAGAGGGATGAAACTCCTCTCCAACGAGTGTCCTGCATATGACACTAAACAATCTGATGGTCGAGCTCCAACAATGCTGGAGAAATAAACAGTATACTTATATTAAACTGAATTGTTTGAAATAGAACTGTTTTGACATTTAAAGCTTGTACTTTTGCTAAACTGAATTGTTTAAAATTGAACTGTTTTTGCATTTAAACTGTATACTTATGTTAAACTGTAATGTTTTGCAAATGGATCAAATAGAATTAAACAGTATACTTATGTTAAAATGAATTGTTTGAAATAGAACTGTTTTTACGTACAAAAATGGATTAGGCATCAAATAACCTACAATGATTGATATGCCATAAAACCAAACCAAACCAATCAACTTATATCACACACACACATACACACACAAATATATATATATATATATATGTAAACTACACAAGCTCTCTCTCTCTTTCTCGCTCTCTCTCTCTAACACACGCACACACACACGCACACACGAGAGCATACATAGCTGACATTGTAAATTGTTAGCAGACATACATTAATCTTGATTCTATTTGCGAAATAAAAAAGAGCTATATATCAAGTTTCTTTTATCTGAGATAGAATCTATAGAATCGACTTTATCTACGACAACACTTCTTTGCATTAAATATGTTCTTGATCAGATTACCATTTTGTAGCATATTTTGAATTTAATTTTGTTTCTTCCTGATAACAAGTAGCATTTGCCCTTCACTTGATATGGAAAATTTATCGTTTATTCATTCTTTTTTTCTTTTTATTTGCAGCACAAAAACTTTCTTTATATTTAACGTTCCTCACAAATGATTAATAAACAATAGAAATCAATATATTCTTTGAATTCCCACTTTTAAACAACGCCGGAAATATCTCAATGTGCGTGGGTTACACTAATGTCTATAAATAAGTACATGCTTGACATTTCTTTATCTTCTATAAAAAAAATTGGTGTTATGTCTAAAGCGCTGGAGTGCGGCCTCGAAGCTAGCTAGTTCGGATACCAGTCAAGCTATTACGTTCATTTCTTAATAATACCCTTGGGGAAGGTTTGAACTCACTTATCCCCCGCCCCAGCCATGAGGTAAATCGTACAATTGTTGTTCTAGAAGGATAGTTTGGGAATTAAATACCCTACGAAGTTTGATATGCCGTTGAACCAAAGAAACCAAACCAAAATTGTCCAGTCTACAGGCGTTGTAGGATACATCGACTGCATATCTGCTGATGGATAAGACTCCCCCAACTAGAGTCTTAGATATGATACTAAACAATCTGATGGTGAGGCTCCAGTAATGCCGGAGCTTTGGGTACTGCCGAGTACCCCTTCATTGCCATTGCTATCAGGCACATTCTGGCATATAGTGGTAGCTCCTGGTAGGGTCTTATCTAAGGTTTGAATAGAACTAAACAGTAAACTTATGTTAAATTGAATTGAGTGAAATTAAGCGTTTTCGTGAATTGAATAATCATGATCAAAAAATCCGGCAAACACTTCCACACGGAAACACTGGGCAGCTGTTTCGACTTAATCAGGTCCCATCAGCAGAGTATACTGTGATCTCCGCCACTGGAAATCGAACCAGTGACCGCAGATTGCAGAGCCGAAACTCTACAGCTGAGCTCTCTGTTCATATCATACACAAATGACGCCAAATTAACTAGTAATGGTTATTGCGCGGCCAATTAATCTGAATGTGCCTTGCAAGTTACATCCGTACTCTTTACAGAAGACACGGTCACCTTGAGGGCCACGTCTTCCCAAGAGGAATAGAAATATGTATCCGCTCAATTATTATTATGACCTCAAGGGCAAGGGTGGCCCAGCGGTTAGAGTGTTCGCCAATGGCCCGGGAGACCTGGGTTCAATCCCAGGTCGAGTCATACCAAAGACTTTAAAAATGGAACTTGATACCACCTTGCTTAACACTCAGCATTATAAGGTACGGTTCAAGGGTAAAGTGGAGCAATCCTGGGAATGGAGTAGCGCCCTCTCCTACACCTTGGTGTAGTAGCTATCGAAAAGGGAGCCTTCGGGTCACCCTCGACTATGGACTACTTATATTAAACTGAATTGTATAAAATAGAACTGTTTTTTACATTTAACTGCGGGTAAACAAAAAAATTGTACTTATACTAAACTGAATTGTTCGATGCTTTTATCAAAATGACTAAATTCGGAAAAGTGATGATACTACGTAAAACAAACAAACAAACCAACCAACCAACCAAGCCAAAACGTTTACTATTATTTTGATATGTCTACTAGAATATAGAATGAAAACAATCATGCTGAAGTATCATTTACCGACAAATTTGGTCACATTAGTTCCTATTACACGAACCAACGTGACAAAATTTGTCAGGTCAGTAAACTAGACTAAAAAACCTTCAAAAGTGAGTTCAAGTCTGATTAGGTGCTCCATTCATACGGCCTTGTGCTACATGTAAGCAAAGAGGGTTGTGAATTACTATTTACCAAAAAATTCTTCAAAATTGAAACTCTGAAAACAAAAATATGAACACGTAGATGTTCAAATATGAAAATAAAAAAAACAACTGATTTTAACGGCATGTCAACTCGTCTAGGGTTATTCTGTTTGAAGGTCAGGAAATCGTGTTTATTATTCGTCCATGTCTACATTCTTTATCAAATTTACCAACCCCTTCGCTCGGGCAGGATATGACACAAGGTTAATTTTTAAGCGGAGTTTAACAGGTTTGAATTCTGAGTTGTCCTTCTCCTAGACTTGTTGCCTCACCAAGGCTGAAGAACCTTGTCTATCCTACTATTAACCCATAGCTGGAGGGAGAATAATTTGATTCATACCTTTTCCAATGATATTAGTGCTATGTGAAATGCAATCAGTCTCGTCCAGGATTTGAACTCGTGTCGCCGTGTCCATTTCCTACGACGATAACTATTACACCACGGGCATGTCTACATTCTTTATTGCTGTTTCTTAAGATTTTTTGCGACTGTTCCTATCGAATGCGAATAACTCATAAATAGATTAATCTGACCCATAGATGGGAGATGGGTATAACCACTCCAGGTTAGAGTGTGTCTGGGAGTAATGACAATGAAGTGGTACACCACGTTCTTTTTTTTTTGAGAAGTGAATGAAGACTTACTCCTCCTTAAGAGACACTGTCAACGTATTCTTAGCCCCAAACCGACAAGGCAGGGGGTGAAAATTGCATGACCTGATTTTTTTAAAAATGTGGGTGGAAACATTCAAACGAAAGAGAAGTAAAGCATGAAAAGGGCAGTAAATTTATGAGTGAAGGTTAATCAGTTGGATTCAGGATTTTTGAGGTGAAATCAACCGAAACAACATCTCACATGACAAAACCTGGACATGGCTAAGAAAAGGAAACTTTTAGAGAGAAACAGAATCTCTCCTAATGGCAGCACAAAACAGCGCCATAAGAACCAATCATATCAAGGCGAGGATAGATAAGACCTAACAAAATAGCAAATGTAGGCTGTGCGGTGACAGAGATCAACCCATCAATCACCTAATAAGCGAATACAACAAATTGGCACAGAAGGAGTACAAGGCTAGACACAACTGGGTGGGCAAGGGGATCCACTAGGACATGTGCAAGAAATTTACATTTGACCATGCCAACAAATGGTATATGCACAACCCAGCACCTGTCCTCTAAAATGACATACATAAACTCATGTGGGACTTTGACATACACATGGATCACCTAATCTCGGCCAGAAGACCAGACCTTATAAAAAATTAATAAAAAAAGAGAATTTGCAAAATTGTTGACTTTGCTGTCCCAGCTGACCACAGAATAAAACTGAAAGAATGTGAAAAGAAAGATAAGTACCTCGACCTTGCTAGAGAATTGTAAAAGCTGTGGAACATGAAAGTGACGATTGTACCAATTCTGATTGGTGCTTTTGGCACAATAACTAAAGGATTATTAAAAGGCTTGGTGGACTTGGAAGTTGTCAGACGGGTAGAGAACATCCAAACAACAGAATTACTGAGAACGGCAAGAATACTGAGAAGAGTTCTGGAGACTTGAGGAGACTTTCCGTCACTCAAACTCCAGTGAAAAACCATCGGCTAATACTGATGAGAAAAACTCTAAAGGAGTAAATAATAATAATAATAATAATAATAATAATAATAATAATAATAATAACAGCAACAAACTGCAAAAGAACAAATCTGTACGCACAAGATTTACGAGTGGTTCTATACATAATCTTGTTTAAAATCTCGAAAAAAAAAAAAAAAAGGAAATGAACTGAGAAATATTGGAAATATGTATATATATATATATATATATATATATAGAGAGAGAGAGAGGAATAGAGAGAGTGTGAGAAATGGTACTTTCGGTAAAACAGATTGGGCGAGAAAAAATGAGTGGAAAAGTCGATAAACCGAAGCACTGACAACGGATTCAAAAATATTCTTTCGTCTTTATTTCAGAAAGACTTCATCAGGTTGACGAGTTTTTCTAAAGTTCAGCATAGGAGATGATAACTGTCATATCTTAGCCGTTTTTACCATCGAAAATTACAGCATTCTGATTTACAACTAATTCAATTTACAAAAAATATACAAGATCTGTTTTTCTAAAGTTCAGCATAGGAGATGATAACTGTCATATCTTAGCCGTTTTTACCATCGAAAATTACAGCATTCTGATTTACAACTAATTCAATTTACAAAAAATATACAAGATCTGTTTTTCTAAAGTTCAGCATAGGAGATGATAACTGTCATATCTTAGCCGTTTTTACCATCGAAAATTACAGCATTCTGATTTACAACTAATTCAATTTACAAAAAATATACAAGATCTGTAAGATAATTAGATCATAAGATGTCGGTACAACGTTGGATTATAGTGACAAACACTTATACTACTATTTAGGTCTACATTGCTTCAGTCCAGTGACAAGCCTAGTAAGATATTTAGTGGTAATACAAGTTGTAGGTTCTATTTCAGAGCACCTACTCTAAGACATTTCCCAATATAAGATCCCTACAAGCTATCAGAAATTTAATGCCCGAGCTTTCTTCCCCAGATTTGATTTTAGAGTTAAATTTTCCTTGAAGAGTTGCTTTCACCACGTCATTGTCATTATATATATATATATATATATATATATATATATTGGCAGCATTTCTTCATTAATAAAAATTTCGTTGAACATAATAGACATTTTCTGTCTACGTATTTTCTTGTTGATCCTTTCATATTACCGTATTGATTTTATAGTATTCGGTTGGAATTGATTGATATATTTTCCATGATTGTTTATTTCCCGAGTACTTTCTGCCCGACCTTGGGCCATTTCAGGAGATAATGTTTTACAAAAGCGATGCAACTTTTGTATGTACACTACTACTTTGTAAGAAGAAGAGCATCTGCAACACACTGCAACGGCCCAGATATTCTTCTTCTCACAAAGTAGTAGTGTACATACAAAAGCTGCATCGCTTTTGTAATACATCCTTTCCAGATGATGTCCCAAAGTCAGGCAGAAAGCACTTAGGAAATAAACAATTATAGAAAATATATCAATCAATTCCCGCCGAATACTATAAAATCAATTCGGCAATTTGAAAGGATCAACAAGAAAATATGTGGACAGAAAATCTAACTCCTGAGGCAAAATTTCTATTATTTATTCAATGCTCCTTGTATATATATATATATATATATATATATATATATATATATATATATATATATATATATTATCAATTAAAAATGAATGCTAGGGTAATAACTCGCGACTTCGATTTTCAAGTTTTTGACAGTTATGTAAGCTTGCAATCGACACATCTAACAATATATATATATATATATATATTCAAAAAATAAATTCATTAACTGACTTTTTAAAAATGTTTATTTTTCTTTAATTGGACCAATAAAAAAATTACAAATATATATTTTTTCTTTCTTTTTCATGCTCTGTACGAAAGAAGAAAAATACCTTAAAATGAATTTTTCAAAAAATATTTGGTTATAAAAGGTCAATGTTACTGGCAAGACTTATATTTAGTATAATAAATAAAAACATTGAAGTTATATAAAGAACTTATTTCATTAAAAATAACACTTTTACGATGAGAAATGAAAGTTGTTGAGGGTGGCCAAATACTTTTGACTATTAGTTTGGTTTTGGTTGGGTTTTATGGCATATTAACCATTCTTGGTTATTTAATGCCAAATCTTGTTTTCACACACACACACACACATACACACACACATGTATATATATATATATATTGCTGTTTGTGTACGACTATGACTTTAGCTCGGTGGTTGAGTTTCGGCTCTGCATTCTATGTTCGCTGGTTCGAACTTTTGTGGTGTTAATCATGGTATCCTCTGCTAATAAGATCAAAACAGTGGTCCGTATGTCATACACAGTGTTTGCCACCGGATTTAATGGTAATTCGATTTATTATATGTATATATAAAGTTATCCACAAACAGACTGTTTCGTTGTATCACAATTGTTCAGTGTGGTTGGACACTTTAAGCTGGGATCCAAACCGGCCCAACTTTATGATAGGCCGATAACTTACCACACAGCCGTTTCGATGATCTATGTCTGCTCAGGAATATAACGCATTTTGTATCAACTTTCGTTTATTTACATTTTACGCTATCGGATATCGGTGTGTTCAATTCGTTAGAAGAGATCTGCGTTACGAGGGTGGCAGCCTTTTAATTCCTTCGTCAGGGTGCTCAACCACCGCCGAGGGAGTGTGTATATATATATATATATATATATATACAACTGTAAATACGATAACAATAGATATATACATATATATATATATATATATATATAGAGAGAGAGAGAGATAACGAGAGAGTATGAGAGAAAGTGAGATAAAACGGATGGATCCTGAAGCCGAAGCTTAGAAAATGTGGAGTATTACAGATTCTCCGAAGAACTCTTCTCGGGTTTTAAATTAAGATTTTTTTGTTTCTTGGACCAGGTTCGCTTCCGAGGTAAAAGAACCCAGTTTATTTTACGTTTTTACCCATTGTTGGACGAAAATATAGATGCATATTTTTCTCCACGACATTAGCGCTGAAAAGAGAAGAACGCTTAACCACTATGCCATAGATTTTCCTGATAACACGCCTCAATAGTTTCCTTCCTTTAAGTTTTTCCTTCTCCCAGATCGGTTGACTTACCAAGAGCCCAGTCTACCCTATCATTTAACTCATTGCTGGAGGGAGAAAAGAAGTATTTGTGCCTTTCTCAAGATCAATAGCGCAAACTAAATCGCAGACAGGCTAGACCAGATTTTGTACTTGGTTTGCCAGCTTAATCTTGTATGAAGATAAATCTTGCGCTTACATTTGATGTAATGTATGGTGTAGACGAATAAGCATATATAAAATCACATTTTCGATGAAAGAACATCTTCAATCAGCCGCCATTTTGAGCACTGTTCTGGACTTTATATTACCAGAGTAAATACGAAATAGTTCCTGAATTTAAACAAAGTAGTATATAGAAAATATTGAAAATAAAAGTCCTTTTTGTTTTAATTATTGCTAAGTAGGAGAAATTGAAGTCGGCCAAGTGTACAAATCAGAGACAAGAAAAGATATCTACAAATTTTTAAGAGAAAAGATAACATCGAGACGTGAAGCCCTGAGTTGCTTGTTCGCAATTTAGGAAAAACTGAAGAAAATACAAAAGAAAAAATCAAGTAATTTTCCAGAAAACCACGTCTGCTTGAGTGAATGGAGAGAAACGGCCATGTTTAGCTTGAGTACTCAGCAAATCTGACAAGATATTTTAAAGAATTTATTCCTTGCTTTGATTTCAAATTCTGCTGATTTAAATCTTGATTTAAAAAAAAAAACTTAATTATGCATCTTTTAAACATTGAAAACTATTTTTAAATCGATTAAAAAATATACAAAACAGCAACAAAATCTTAAATTGATACGAGCAGCCGACAGCTATGACAGTATCCTCAATGTTAATGGTATCAGTTTAAGCCGATAAAGTGTTCAGAACACGTTTGTCTTTTCATACAGAAATGAGGAGCGGGAAGGTGTGTGTATGCGTGTGTGTGTGTGTGTGTGTGTGTGTGTGTGAGAGAGAGAGAGAGAGAGAGATTCGTTGGAATCTAATTCCAGATTTAACGAACCTGTTCTTTATTCCCCGTTCCATCTTTTTCTTCTTTTTCTTTTATTCTCTTAAATCAATGAAGAACTCTTGAATGGTAAGACTGGAACGTGTAAAGAATTGGCGCCGGGGAAATCCTATTCATCTCTGCCCTTGATTCGTTATGCAGTCCAATGTCCGAGAAAACGCACTAATGGTCAGTGAAAAGCAGAGGGCGGGAAAAAAAAAAGAATGGGAGGGCGTTGGTAATGGTGGGAGGCGGCGAAATTGTCGAAACTATTGGAAATGGTTGAGCGAGGGTGCTATTCGAGTATGTGTGAGGAAGATTAGATTTTTTTTTTTCGTTGTCGCCTTTTCTCTGTCTGTTAATCAGTCTTTATTTTTTAAAAATCTCCCCCGCCCCATCTCCCAACTATCTCTCTCTCTCTCTCTCTCTCTCTCTCTCTCTCTCTATATATATATATATATATATATATATATATATATATAATCATTGTGTTGGGGGGTACGTAGATCGCTTTAATTAATCCTTTAATTAAATCTCATCTTTCTTTCTTTTCTGACTTTCTTTGATTTTACTGTTTCCTTATTTGCCGTTAATTTCCACCCTCTTTATTTCTTTTTTTCTTTGTTTCTTTCTTTTCAAAACTCTGTTTTATGCATCAGTCTATCCATCCATTTTCCCGTCTTTCTTTCTTTATTATTTCGATGCGTCTTTCTTTCTTTCTTTCTTTCTTTCTTTCTTTCTTTCTTTCTTTCTTTCTTTCTATGTTTGTTTGCTTGTGTGTTTGTTTATTTCTTTTTACTTGCCTTCTTTTTTGCTATTTTTTCTTACTTAACAACTCAATTTTCTTTCTTTCTTTCCTTCTTTCTTTCTTTCTTTCTTTCTTTCTTTTCAAAACTCTATTTTATGCCTCAATTTATCCATCCATTTTCCCGTCTTTCTTTCAGTATCTTTTCTGTACTTTTCTCTTTCTTTCCTTGTCTGTTTGTTGGTTTGTTTTTGTGTTTGTTTATTTCTTTTTACTTGCCTTCTTTTTTGCTATTTTTTCTTACTCATCTACTCAATTTTCTTTCTTTCTTTCTTTCTTTCTTTCTTTCTTTCTTTGTATGTTTGTTTGCTTGTGTGTTTGTTTATTTCTTTTTACTTGCCTTCTTTTTTGCTATTTTTTCTTACTCATCTACTCAATTTTCTTTCTTTCTTTCTTTCTTTCTTTCTTTCTTTCTTTCTTTGTATGTTTGTTTGCTTGTGTGTTTGTTTATTTCTTTTTACTTGCCTTCTTTTTTGCTTTTTTTTTCTTACTTCACAACGTCATTTTATTTACTTGTTTTCTCTTTCTTTCTTTTTCTTTCTTTCTTTGTATGTTTGTTTGCTTGTGTGTTTGTTTATTTCTTTTTACTTACCTTCTTTTTTGCTTTTTTTTCTTACTTCACAATGTAATTTTATTTACTTGTTTTCTCTTTCTTTCTTTTTCTTTCTTTCTTTAGATATATGATATGTCTCTCCACTCTCCATACATAAGAACCGACTTTTTTTTATAGATGCTATGTTTCTCCTTAACTTGTTTTAAAAAGATTACGTTTCATGACGTAACATCTTTGAAATCATTTCGAATATTCTTCTGTATTCGTTTCAAACCGCTATTTCAAATTCATAATACCCACCCTGAACATGATAAAAAAATTTTCTATGAGAAATTTCATGTTTTAAACAATTCTGTTGAAACGCGTCGGTGGAACTAATTAAGATGGGATTAATTAATCAATAAATCCCATAAATTTTTCCATCCATTTATATGTATTTTTCTTTCCGTTTTTTATACAATCTATCTATCTATCTATCTATCTATCTATCTGCCTTTAGATCCTAACAAGGATCTAAGTGAGCCGTTTCAATAAATGGGTTTTTATTAAGGCCTCTGTTGTTAGTGAGTAGCAAGGGAAATATGCAAACTCTACAGAAGACGTTTTTATTCACGAGTCGTAGAGATTTCGCTTTAGGTAGATAGATCACGTGATTGACAGGAGGCGTTGAGATATATTGTTGATGTTTTTAGGCAATATAGAAAGTGAAGGGATTTGATAGGTAGGGAGAGACAAGAATGCTGGGCGCAGGAAAGGAGTTGGATGCAGGAATGAAAGGAAATATATTTGATGATGGAACCGAATCTGGAATCTTAACTTTGGTAAATTCCCTCTATTAGAATCTCGGGAATTGGGTGATCAGAAGAAGAAATATTAGAGAGTTGTTGGGAGAGGAAAGAGATTTGGGGCTTCCAACTGAGTGAAGATCATAAAAAAAATGGATGGTGATCGCGAGAATCAGGTTGAATGAGGGAGGGCTTATTAAAGAAGAAAGAACGAAGGATATCAAGAGAATGCTAGAGAAGATGTTATAAGAAAAAGAAAGAAAGAAAGAAAGAAAAAAGAAGGGTATATAAGGAATGGTTAAATCAAAGAAGTAAGCAAACAAATGAAAAAAGCCCCCCCCCCCAAAAAAAACCATGAAAATAAATAAAACTAGAAGTGAATTTGGGATAAGGAAACTAAAAGTAAAAGTGAATGTAAAATATCAGAATAATAATGAACAAACAAAAAAAAAACGAAAGAAAGAAAGAAAGAAAGAAAGAAAGAAAGAAAGAAAGAAAGAAAGAAATCTAGAGACTAGTGAATTGGAGAAAAACAGAGAAGTGGATATTTAATGAAATAAAGAGAGAAAGAAAAATGAAAGAGACAAAAAATAGAGAAAGACCGAGAAGAGACTATTAAAAGAAAGAAAGAAAGAAAGAAAGAAAAAAAAAGAATGGTTAATATGAAATGAGGGAAAGCGCAGAAAAAAAACATTAAATGAACGAAAAAAAAAAAACGAAAGAAAGAAAGAAAGAAAGAAAGAACAGTTACTAAGAAATGGGGGAAAGCAGAGAAGAGAATATTAAACGAGATAAATGAACAAAAAAAAAAAAAAAAAGAAAAGAAAAAAAGAAAAAAGGAAAGAAAAAGACGAAATGAAACAGAGAAATAAAACGGAAACATTGACTGAAAGGGTCGAAGAGTAAAAAGAAAAAAAAAAGGAAACAATAAAGAAAAGGGGAAGATAAAATAGGGGGTTTTGAGCAATAGCAACGTTGCAATAGTTAAAAAGGGAAGAGGAAAGAAAAAGAAGGAAAACATGAAGAAATAGATGCAGATGCTGACTATAGATAAATAGGAAACAACCCACAATAAATTCTTTTTAAAGGCAAAAGCAGAGCTGAAATGGACGAGTTAAATCGAGATGAAGCGACAATCACGAAATTATTTAACGAGACCTGAAAAGTTACGGATTCCGAAGAATGACAAAATTAATATACAAAAAAAAAAAAAAAAAAAAAAAAGAATTAATGATTGCTAAGAAGAAGGGAAACGTAATGAAGAAATCCTAATATTTGTCCATTGGCTTCTTGTTCATGTATCATTTTTTATTTCTTTTGCGGGTAGCCATACTGCGTGCTTATTCGTTTCGCGTAGTGTGAACAAGCATTTTTATGTTCGCTCGTCTTAATGCCATTTTGATATTAGCGGCTTTAGAAAGGACTGGACAGAGAAATAGAAGTGAAGAAAATCAGACTTGGACAAAAAGGCAGGTTTCAGGAGGGAACGGCCCTCATTGGGGCTACTAGAGGGGAAAAAATAGAATAATAAAATAAACAAACAAAAAAAATAAATAAAATAGAATAAAAAGTAGAACAAAAAACCTTTTAAAAACGCGGAAAAGTTTACAGACTACATGAATAGAAGATGCAGGAAGACGAATTGATCGCTCAAAAATGAAGGAAAGGGATAGATACCGAGATAAACAGATGATATATATATATATATATATATATATATATATATATATATATATATATAGAGAGAGAGAGAGAGAGAGAGAGAGAGAGAGTTAAAAGTTTTAATTTGGTTTGGTTTGGTTTTATGGCATATCAACCATTGTTAGTCATTAAATGCCAAACTCACACTCTCTCTCTCTCTTTCTCTCTCTCTCTCTCTCTCTTGATATATATATATATATATATATATATATATACGTGTATATATAAGTAAGTAAATTTGACGATCGTAGTCGAGGGCTCCCTTTTCAATAGCTACTACATCGAAGTGTGGGAGAGGGCGCTACTTCTTTCTCTGGATTGCTCCACTTTACCCTTGATACATAACTTATATATATATATATTATTTCTTATCAGATTTTGGAGATACACATAGTTAAATGATCTAACAGTTTCATTTGGAATAATTCAATTTAACATGATTCAACAAAGTTAAATTGTTCCAAGTATTGCTATGCATCACTAACAAGTCAATTAAAAATCTGTTTACACACAGTTAAATGATCAAACAGTTCTATTTCGAACAATTCAACTCAGCATAAGTCATTTGTTTGCACTCAGTTTAAATGTCAAACAGTTCTGTTTGACCCATAGAACCTTGTCCTGTGCTACCTCTCCGGGCCAGAGTGGACCTAGGAGCGTTAGCAATGAAGGGGTATTTCGCATTTCACAAAGCTCCAGCATTACTAGAGACTTACCATCAGATTGTTTAATGTCATATTCAGGACACTCATTCGGTGGGAAGTCTCACTCCTCTGCAGGGATGCAGTCGGTATATTCTACAGCCCTCCCCACAGTCGACTGTGCTGAAAAGTGTTATTGATTTGTTTAAATTAGAAACTAGAATAAGATTTACTATTTCAAGTAAAGTACAACTTAGAAGAAAATAACTCATCGTTTCAACCGGACTATCCAATTTAAGAAACTTGGAACCCGGCAGTATTCAAATGCGTAACAGCTTTGGAACACTAGTTAATCTAAAACATTGTAAACAACTTATGGCCTTGTGCCATACTTAGAGATAATGAATTGATGAACTCTGGATGTAATAACCGCAGAAAGAAATATAACACCAGATAATGCAATAATTTTCAAAAATTACAAAATGCAGTTTTTACTTAAGTTTTTTTTTTTATTTGTTATATAGACAAGCAGGACACTGCTGGTGAAGCAGGGACGAGCTCATAAGTGATGTACTCCTATGGACCCCCACATATAGCCGGGTAAAAGCAGGACGACCAGCTCGAACATACATCCAGCAGCTATGTGAGGATATGGGATGTAGCCCTGAAGACCAGCCAGAGGCGATGAACGATTGGGAGAAGTGGCGGGAGAGGGTCAGTGATATCTGTGCTAGCGGCATGAGATGATGATGATGATGATATCTTGAGAATTTCCCCTTTTTACTCTCTTCTCGCATCAGCCTCTAAAAAAATCTTTGAACAGAATATATACAGTATTAATACAAAATCTTTCAAAAATATTATTTCAGTTCCATTTGATCAATAAAAACCACTTACCTAAAATTTTCATTTATGTAAAGGTGAAATGTCAGTAAGTGTATCTGTCTGAGTATCCAAAACGGGATGGGACACGCTTCGGTCGACCGTATTAGATAATACATGGTTCTGTTTGGGTGTGTCTTATAGTTTTGTTGGCATGGGTGCCGGGTAAGCCTTGCATTCATGCCACGCGGCTGAGACCGACATTCCCTTGGGCCTCCAGGGGTTATCTCCCCAAGTTTTCACGGGGCTTGGTCTATCGCCTGGTGTCTGAGGCACCAATTTTTAGGGGAATACCGACTGGGCCGACGGCGTTTTTGGATCAACCGGGTATTTCTCTGTTACTGTCCTGCATCTCACTCCCACATTAAAAAGACCTTGTGTCATACTTTGGTATGGTGAGATGCCAGATGAATAACTGATGGTTGGTTGGTTGGTTGGCTTTATGGTATATAAACCTTTGTATGTTAGTTAACACCAAATCCATTTTTATGCAAATAGTCAATTCTATTTCAAAAAATTCAGTTTAGCATGAGTACAAAGTTTATCAAAACAGTTCTAATTCAGCTAATTCAGTTTAGTATAAGTACAGATATTGTTTACTCACAATTAAATGTCAAAACAGTTCCATATTAAACAATTCAATTTAGCGTAAGTACAGTTTGAATGTTAAAAACAGTTCCATTTCAAACTATTCAGTTTAGCATAAGCACGCAGTTTGAATGTAAGTACAGTTTAATTGACAAAAACATTTCTATTTAAGCTATTCAGTTTAGTCAAACAGTTCTAATTCAAACAATTCAGTTTAGTGTAATTATGCAGTTAGTTCTATTTAACCTATTGATAGGGCCGTGTCAGTTACTACCATTCCGGGCCAGAGTGGAACTGGGAGCAACGGCAATGAAGGAGTACTCCGCATTCTCAAAAGCTTCAGCATCACTGGAACCTCACCATCCGATTTTTTAGTGTCATATACAGGACATTCTTTGGAGGGGCAGTCTTACCCCTCTGCAGAGGAGCAGTCGGTGTATTCTACCGCCCCAACCGACTGGGCAAAATAACTGTTTGAGTGTCAGGTTTAAACAAAAAAAACTACGACACGTGATTACCAAAAAAGAAATATAATCCGAAACAGTATTACTGAAAGCAGGTTTACAGAAAAAACAATTTTCACGGTAAAGTTATTTAAAAAACTATGTAATAATAACATTTAAAAATATAACAACGTTAATTTGTGTTTCTAATATTTTAAGCATAGTTACAATTCATTGGCCTAGAGTTTACAGTGTTCGCCAATGGTCCGGGAGACCGGGGTTCAATCCCAGGTCGCGTCATACCAAAGACTTAATAATGGTACTTGATATCTCCGTGCTTAACACTCAGCGATATAAGGTACGTATCAAGGGTGAAGTGGAGCAATCCTGGGAAAAGAGTAGCGCCCTCCCCTACACCTCGGTGTAGTAGCTATTGAAAAGGGAGCCTTCTGGTCACCCTCGACTAAGGTCCCCAACTTTACTTACTATACAAAAATACTCTTACAATATGAAATCAAAATAGTCAAACAGTTTATAGTAAAAAATAGAATAAAAAAAATGTATATAAACTGTTTTATGCTGTTTCCTCATTTTATGAATTATCATCATCATCATCATTATCATGTCGTGCCGCTAGCACGGATATCCCTGACCCACTCTCGCCACTTCTCCCTATCATTCATCGCTTCTGTCAGCTCTTCAGGGCTACATCACGTATCCTCACATAGCTGCTGTATGTATGTTCGAGCTGGTCGTACTGCTTTTGCTTGGCCATATGCGGGGGTCCATAGAAGTACATCACTGATGAGTTCGTTCTTGCTTCTCCAGCAGTGTCCTGCGTGTCTGGTTCGTCTAACTTGTATAGTTTCCGTGATAGGATGCAAGTGGCCGTATAGTTGGTGTCTCGTGGGTCGTTGCCGCCAGGACTTGTTCAATATTGCTCTCAATATTCTTCTTTAATTGCCGTCAAGCTTCTTCTTTAGCCGTTATTATAGCTTTTATTATTTAATCAAAAAAGCGATAAAAATATGCTTATGATATAAGATTTGAAAAATCAAACAGTTCATCGTGAAAAAAATAAGTTATATGTCTACTGTTTATTATAATATTTAATCGTTTTATAAATTATAATATTTATACTTCAATTTATTATTTAATGCATACAAACACAAAAACAATGAAAATTTTATAATTTTTATGAACGTGAAATAATAACATTAAGTGAATTATTATCTTTTTAAAAATTATCTTTATGTTGAATCAATATCTTTTTTGACTGATCATTAATAAATATTCATTCCGAAATAAATAAATAGATAAATAAATAAAAGTAATTCATAAGAAAGTTGTATACTTAAATCATTTTGTACTATTATTTATTGAAAATCATCATCATCATCATCATCATCATGTCGTGCTGGTAGCAGGGATATCCCTGACCCTCTCTCACCACTTTTCCCAATCGTTTATCGCCTCTGGCAGGTCCTCTGGACTACATCCCGTATCCTCACATAGCTACTGAATGTATGTTCGTGCTGGTTGTCCTGCTTTTGCTCGGCCATATGTGGGGGTCCATAAGAGTACATCACTTATGAGTTCGTCCCTGCTTCTCCAGCAGTGTCCTGTGTGTCTGGTTCGTCTAACTTGAATAGTTTTCTTCATAGGAGGCAGGTGGCCGTACAGTTGGTGTCTTGTGGGCTGTTGCCGCCAGGACTTGTTTAAGATTGCTCGCAGCATTCTTGTGTAATTGCCGTCTAGCTTCTTCTCCAGCCGTTTTTTTAGAGTCCATGTAGTGCATCCATATAGCAGTATCGATGCGACCGCAGCCTGGAAGAAACTGTGTTTCATTTTATCGGGTAGGTCTGATTTCCATATAATCGATAGCCTATTGATAGCTGTCCATGCTTTCGTTAACCTCGTGTCGATGACCTTTTCGGTTGATGCGACGCTGCTTCCTAGATAAGTGAATTTATCTACTAGTTTAAGAGGGGTACCGTCTAGAGTGGAGATGTCCCCCGTTTGAATGATTTTGTTTTTAATTCTAAAAAAATAAGTCCTTTTGCTTAAATAAAACTTTTTTAAAACCTTTTCAGAATTAAAAGCTCAATAATTTGAAAACAATTCTAGATATTGTATTACGTTAATTCCGTAAAACGTTACGGTTAGTTTAAATTAGTGAGTCACTTACGGACGGTAATTAATCAGTATAGTTTTATCATTAGGAATTACATTCTAATCAATAATCATTTTTCATTAAAATCCATATCTTTTTAAATAAAAAAAATGATAATATTAATTCTTTCATATATTAGAAATTTTAAATATTCTAACCCCGACCAAATTTCAAAATTTAATGAGATTTTCTTGCATACATTTAATTTTTAAATATTTGTGGGAGTTGCGAAGAGGGCATTGTTTTTTGGTTCAAAAATTTTTTTACAAATATTTTTACATGAAACATATTCTCTTTCTTTTCTTCCTTAATTTGACTTTACTTACAAAACCTCTTATACTACTTTACGCTCTATTTTAAAAATAATGTTCTTTTTTTATTTTTTACTTTACGGTACGTAATACATAAATAAAATCCATCGCAAGAAACAAACAAAACAACAACAACAAGAAGATTATATACCTTTTCTAGTTCAAAATGGGAGTAGTTCAGTTCAAAATGGGAATAGTTCATTTCAATGAACTATATATATATATATATATATATATATATATATATATATATATATATATATATATATACACACACACACACACACACACGTACATTTAGGTATATATAAGTATTATGAAATGTTAACAATTTTATTGCTAAAATAATTTATAAAATATTTTTTTATATTTATACTTATAATAATTTTTCCATTTTGAACTGAACTATTCCCATTTTGAACTGAACTATTCCCATTTTGAACTGAACTACTCCCATTTTGAACTGGAAAAGGTATAGTATCTTTATCTTTATTATTTTTTAATCAACAGAAGCAAAAATTTAATCAAACAAAATTTAAAGTGAAATTATTTTAAATTGTTATGAATATTGTCAAACTTAAATTCATTATGTAATTTAGATAAATGATTTGTAGATTACTCGCATTAACTTATTTTCCTACACGAGCAACACCAGCTAGTAAAATCTAAAAATAGAAAATGATTCCGTGGGTAATAAGTTTTCCGGGAGACCTGGGTTCAATCCCAGGTCGCGTCATACCAAAGACGTTAAAAATGGAACTTGATTCCTCCTTGCTTAACACTCAGCAATATAAGGTACGTATCAAGTGTAAAATGAAGCAATTTTTGGAAAGGAGTCGCGCGCTCCCCTACACTTCGGTGTAGTAGCTATTGAAAAGGGAGCCTTCTGGTCGCCCTCGACTAAGGTCGCCAACTTTACTTACTTTATGAATACCAGCTATTCCCTAGTTCAATACCAGTCCATTAGTCGAAAAAGACTGACTCTAGATACTTCAGCCTGAGAACCAAAAATACCAGTGCCAAATTTCATGGGGATTACCAATTTTTATACTCAAATGTCTTCAGGACTAACACCCAGGTAATCAATTAAAAAAGAATATTAAAATCATTTTTGTACACTACACACATACAAAATTTAATACTCACAAAAAAATGTAATTTATTGCGTGTTGACAAAATGAAAGTAAAATAATGGCATCTTCATTTCGACTCAACCTCCTGTTATTTGTTTTATTCTTTACTTGTTTTATTTTTTTAAAAAGTTATCCGGAAGACTCCTCTGCTACAATATCAAGCTATAGTTTATGATGAAACCGTTCGTTTGATTTGGTAAATTCCCGCTATCCACGTCACATCCATGTATGCGAACAAACAAGTCGTACCACTGTGAGTCAGAGTGAAGTGATTCCATATTCTCCTGAAATCCTGATCTGGAGCCTCACCAACATATACAATTTAGTGCTATACTTATGATACATAGACAGCCCAATAAGCTAAGACCGCTTTCTTAAAAATAATTGTGTGAGCAAATTAATTGCTTGAATCTAGGATTGATAAAGTCAGCCACTAAAAAATAGTTTCCGGCCTAGGCCCTTTAAATACTCTACATCCAGTCCTTCCCAAGTAAGCATAATATTGTAGACCATAGAAAACGATATTGTTGATTTGAAGAGACTCTTTGACTTGACAATTTAACTTTCAAATTTCCCATGTTTGCATGATTCATACAAGAAATACATCTTCCATTGAAAATGATAGAGGTTTGTGGTAAATGTCTCATATACGAAACTGACGTGGCCCAGTCTGCTGGAGATGTAGAATACCTCAATTGCATCTCAGCTGAGGAGTAAGACACCCCCAACAAGTGTCCTGGATAAGATACTAAACAATCTATGAGGCTTTAGTAATGTTGAAGTATTAGGGAAAGCTGAGTATCCCTTTATTGCTATCACTCCCAGGTCCGGAATGGTAGCACTTGATAGGGTCCTATCTATGGGTGAAATTGAACTATTTGATATTTAAAGTGTGTCCTTATGCTCAAGTGAATTGTTAGAAATATAACTGTTTGATCATTGTGTATAAAGAAAGGATTGATATTTAACTGAATTGTAGGTGATAGATTGTAATACTTGAAAACATTAAACTATGTGGAAACAAATGATTAATAGTAAACAGAATAGTTCGTGTGTGATATAAATAAGGGAACTCATTTAAATGTGAAAAAATGAGCCCAGAATCGTTTAAAAATGTCATTGACAAAATATGTTTAGAAATCTTATATTTGATACATAAGTATAAAATGATTTGGCATTGAATAACCTTCAATGGTTGATATAACATGAAACCAAACTAAACTAAACTAAAACTAAACGAAATTGACAACTATTCATTTCACTAAATAAAAGAAAAATTTTTATAGATGATTTAATCATACATTAAACAGAACCTAACTATACGCACATGAGATGACTGACCAATTTTTATGATTTCACGTTCAAATGAACAGCTTCAGCTGGAATTGGAATACACCCTACTAAGCCTGATTGTCACAGATGGTGAATTTCAAAAATGCAATCTGGACGTGAGGACACAATAGAAGGACGACATGCAATAAAATTCTGTTTTAAACTTGGAAAAAATGCCACAGAAACGTATGGAATGCTTCAGACTGCTTTTCGACCATCTTGCATGAATCGAGCATCAGTTTTTGAGTGGCATAAGAGATTCAAGGAAGGCAGGGAGTCTGTGAGGGATGATGAGATGTGTGGGAGGAGTAAGGAAGTCAATACACCAGAGTTGATTGGCCAAAGGTTTGTGGTTAGGGTTACTATGTTGAGTTTTCAAGGGATTTCAGGAAGAGATTCCGTCGGAAGAGGCCAGCACTCTTCAAATCGGGTCAGTGGCATTTCCACCTGGACAATACACCAGTCCACAACTCCATCCTCGTCACAGACTATTTGACCAAGATGGGCATCAAGACTGTTCCACACCCTTCCTGTAGTCCAGACCTTGCTCCCTGTGATTTTGGTTATTCCCTAAGCTGTCGTTATGAGACAATTGAGGAGATAAAAGAAGCTGTGACGAAGGTCATTGACACATTCACATATAAGGACATCCATGGGGCCTTCCAGAAGTTTTTTGAACGGTACAACAAGTGCATTGCAACCGGAGGAGATTACATCGAAGGGGATTAGAGTTTCATGTGTGTACTATCAATAAAAGTGCCTATTATAAAAAAAAAAGTCTGGAAACTTATCATATGCACCTCGTAGACAGATAGATGAACAAAAAACAGTGGTAAAGCATATTTATAGAATTGCCCATGTTCAATGATGTTATAGAAAAGATGGTTTAAACTATAAAATTTCAAAATTAACATATTTTTCCATGACAAGTTGTTTAATGAGCCTCCATGATTTTATAAGGAGATTCAGTGAAATTGATTGCATGATACGGGAACTGCATTTTTAACAGTGAACTTTTTCTTATTCTTGAGCAAATTATTCATTTTATTTATTTATTTTTTCACTTTTACCACTTGACATTAATCTGGGGGCTCATGGCAAAATTCCCTTAGCCAACGTGGTCCGCCTGGTTGGCCGAGTGGTCTGAAATACAGTCTAACGTAAAGTTGGACGGGTTTCGATCCCGGCTTCGAGCGTCCTGCGTGTCTAGCCACACTGAAGAGTTCTGATAGAACGAAACAGTCTGTCTGTGGATGACTATATATATATATAATACAGCATCTTATATAGAAAAAGAGAGTTTAAACACTTCAATGATTTTATTGCAAAGCGGGTTTAAAAGCTAACATTTCTTAAAAATCACACTTTTTCTTTCCGTTACAAGGACTTTCACGCGTCATCAGGATAATCAGAAGATTTACAGAAATTGATTCCATGATACGTGGTTTGCAAATATGGTAAAGAAACAAATTCTTTCTTTTGACCAAATAAAAAAAGTTTTTGTTTTTAGATCTTTAGATTAATCCGTGGGTAGATGTCGATTCGGTTTTCAAACTTTGTTGGCCTCTGGGTATTCCTATATATTCGTAAAATTAGTTCAAGAAATAGCCAATAATTTTCAGCATAAGGTCTCTTTTTTTCTATTTCATTGGTTTTGTTTTACAACCTCCAGTTGAATTATTGGTCATTTTCCTGTTTTGTCTTTCTTTTTCAATACAGAACTCGATAATATAGAATTATTGAAATATTTCCTGATTTAGAAACTTTAATTACAAGTATACGTTTTCCCTAATTTTAGTCAGTGGCTCTGATATAGGTTCTTTTATCCTCTGCGTTGAAGTATTTTTTAAAAAACATTTGCTTCGCATATAACATTGTTCATTAGGCAATTTCCTTTTAAAAGAGATCTTTTTTTTTAATCTCTATAGTTGCATCTGGAATTTTAGCTGTTATATTTTTCTTTCAAACTTTTTTTTGTCTTTGATCGTTACTTTATGCATATGTATAATATTATTATGATTCTATTAAGTCTAATACATTTATTTTTCAGTTTTAAGTATTTAGATATTTCAGTTATTTATATACTGACTGTTTGTTGTGTCTTTATCAGCTTAAATCAACAAATTTAAGTATATATTATTGAGGACGGCTTTTTTAAATGAGCCACAGTACTTGCCCCCAGATGAATACACATACGTGTCAGTCATATAGACCGTTAGTTTTCCCAGGCGAAATACAAAGACTAATTAAATCAAAAGAATTTGGATGGCGAAAGCAGTAATGGCCGAATGGGGTGAGAGAATTGATGCCTAGAAATAATATGAGTCAGATATTCCGATCATATTCGCCAGGCGCCATTTTCTCTCAGAGGTGTTAAACCGTGCCTTCAAATAAAATGCTGCACCGGTTATTGTAAAAGCGATGTCTAAGTTATTTCTAAATGTGCGGAAGCTTGAAGGTAGGTTCTGGAAAGTAATTTTTTCAGGTTGACCACTTTGATTGAAATATCAGCTGATCACAGTCAACCTTCAGATACGTGTAAAAATATTTCGTTTGGGACGGGATTCACGCTCATATAAGTATGTATTTACCCAACCCCTTGGCCAAAGGTAAGATGTGACCTAAGGTCAGTTTTTAAGGGCATTAGCATGAAGATAAATTCAAACATCTTTACCCAGGATTTGAACACGGTTCGCCAATTTCAGTAACGATAGCTGTTATGCTAAGAGCACCTCCCACGTTCAGATAAGTAATCTCGGATTATCAGAAGTGGGTTTGATTAAGTGTACCTCGAAAATAGAACGTAAGATCAGATTCTATGGCAGATTTCGGAAAACATTTCATAAGTTAACGCTGGCTTGTAGAGGTGTACATATTTATCGGTGATTCAAGATTGTTTTGGAAAACTGAGAAGGTGGAATTTTAATCCATTCTCACCGACCGGCATTTTCACGAACTTAAGGAAATATGTCCTGTCTGACTTTAATTAGATATGGCCAACATTCAAACGTTGGCCATATACTGAAAAGGATTCGTAATGAATTGTCATTAATTAGTTGATTTTTCAGTAAGGGTTACCAATTAAAAAAAAAAAAAAATCGATCTCTATATGTTTTATATACGAAAATGTCAGGCATTTCTTTGTCTTCTCCCTTTCTGTAAACGAGTTTTTCTTAACCAAATATATTGTTGTATACTTCTCACAGACCCAATCAAGAACATATTCAAAGATAATGAATGAACTTCAAAGATTGAAACGAAACACACTTCTTTATAAATATATATCTCTCTCATTTTATTTTCTAAAGGAGCAGACAGTTTGTTGTAAGTTTCAGAGATAGATGGAGAGACATATACTTAAAGAGGGGACTTCTTCTTGCTCCATATCTTCTTCCTGGAGCCACGGAGTGGCAACGCTTGCACCCCCTTGCAAGCCGTATCATCAGAGACGACACTAACGCCTCTGATCGGCAGCGTATCCCTCGGTCGACTCTCGATTCTGATTGGACAAACTCTAAGTCTGACCACGTGGTTCTCATATGACGTGGTCTCCTTCTGGTTACACACCTGCTCGACCAGCGTACCCCGACGCACTGCCATCCCCCTGTTTACTAATCACAACGTGACACGGGGTTACCAGGAACGAACCCAAAATCCATGTCAACAGTCATTATATAACAATATTTCTGTGGAACTATAATCAACTTACTCTCTTCTGAGTCCAAGAGACCATTTTCTTTTCTGAAAGAAAGTCAGAACCAAACTCCCTGGTTGCTATTTAGGAAATGTTTTACGAAGAAACAGTTGGTGACGAAAAAATTGAAGGCAGTCTTTGATTGGTTTCTTTGTTTTAATAGCATATCAACCTTTTTAGGTTAATTAATGCCAAAGCCATTCTCCTAGAAGAACAGTAGTGATACTATTTAACCCATAGCTGGGAGGATAAGGGGGTTCATACCTTTCCCAAGAGTATTTGCCCGAAAGTGAACGTAATAGCGCGACTGGAGTATGAACTCGCTTACTACGATTCCGCAAGCCATCGCTTTAACCATTACACCACTAGGACACCCCCCATTCTCATTCGAAGACTTCCAGCTGTCTTTCTAGCAGTGGTTCCCCAAAGGAGCAACTTGATGAATTTAATTTGTATTTAATTCGATAATTCGCAGTTTTACAACATCTTTCTTATTAATAAACAGATCCACTATATATATTGTCCAAGTGGGTTAAATGTTCGCACAATGCCCCGGGAGACCGCGGTTCAATCCTAGGTCGAGTCTTACCAAAGACTCAAAAAATGGTACTGGATATCTCTTTGCTTATCACTTAGCATTATAAGATGCGTATCAAGGGTAAAGTGGAGCAATCCAGGGAAAGGAGTATCGCCCTCCCCTATATCTGTGTGAAGTAGCTATTGAAAAGGGAGCCTTTGGGTTCCCCTCGATTTCGGTCGCCAATTTTACATTTACTTTTAGCCAGAAGGTTCAGCTATTTGTAATTAATTTAATTACAGCCAAATAAAAACGAAGGGGAACATTATCTAAGAGTGATAATTGCATAACTTTTGTCAGGGGTAAATTTATATTCTGAATGATGACTTAATATCAAATGTTTAAAGATTTACAGTTTGCTCAACTTGTGTTTGTGTTGTATTGTCATCTACATACATGCAGAATGAATCACAACGACACAATGATAAAGACGCTGGAAGACTTCTTTAGAAAAATATGTACCTCTCACTTTATTGTACGGGTTCGAAAAGGTTATTCAAGGTTTTATGATGAGAGGGAGTTGGAGACCGAACATAACTGCAATATTTTGACCCCCACTCTTATGTCCGTCAGCGTTGTGTCTTTCTCGTTCTCCCGATCTGCTCAACCGGAGGCCCAGGGACCCACTCTGCTGGCTTTCTCTACTGCATCTTATCAGCAACTTCTCTGGACCCCAAATCATCAGGGACTCCAAGGGCCCCTTCGGCCTGATATGGCTTTCCCTACCACAACTCGTCCATAACTCCCTCTCCAACTGCAACTCCAACTTTCCCCAACTGTCTGACTTCTGTCTGAGTTATATAATATATATAATATAATGACTGAGTTATATAATAGTTCATCGCCCACTCAATCGCCTACTCGATCTTTGGAATGGCATGTTTGATCGTCATCAAGCGGAAATAACTCTCATGCAGTTCACAGGTCACTCTCTTCCGGTGCATCACTCTGTAGTGTCACAGTGGGACTTTCACCTTGTCCCATATCATCAGCCTTAATCCGCCCACGCGATCTCTTTCGATTACTGGCCATTGGAATGTGTCACTTCCTACCGGTGCATCACCTTGAAATGGCATGTTTGGCCGGCCGAAGGTCAAAATACAACATTTGTTTATGAAGCCATACTACAAGAACAAAAGCATAGAGTCGTGAATGAAATGACAGAAAATTAAAATCGATAATGATGATAAAAATGACTTTCATGAGAGTAATGATTGCTTGAATATGGAATCCTATAATTGATAAAATCTGAATTTGTTTACCTTAGTTTGGCTCAAGGTTAGAATTATAGCGCACCTAGGGAGAATCAAACACTCTACCAACAGTCAGCTAGTATGGCTTGATAATCATCACAGCATTGAAGTTTTCAATATTCAATTACTTTACTTTAGTTTGATAAATCGCCAGGAGAACATGGCATCCTGTGTGGATCAGACTCTTTTAGCGGCACGAAAATTAATCTTTGGTCATTATCTTATTAACTGATTCCAATTTCTCCTGACAGATAAATTCAATATTTAATATTTTTCCTTTCAAAATGATTGTTCAGCTTGTAAATCACGATAATTATGTCCCTTTTCCATATCGGCCATTGTTCCGGGCAGATTATTTAGACTACATCCAAAGTCCGATGCAAGATAATTAGCTGTTCAGCAGGGGTTTTGAGGGTTGCTGCTTGCAGGATTAGGTAAAAACACCACGCAGCATTCTTTTGTAGTTCTTATCTATTTTTTCAAAACGTTTCTTTAGAATCGATGTAGTGCAACCATAAAGTAGCATTGACACAGCTACGGCTTCATAAAAATTCCGTTTTATTTTATTCAATAAGAGAAATTTCTCGATAAAATAAAACGGACACAATATTACCTATAAAACCGGTTCATTGGCCTTGTGGGTAGAGTGATCCCCAATGTTCCAGGAGACCGGGGTTCATTCCCAGGTCACGTCATACAAAAGACTTAAAAAATGGTACTTGATACGTCCTTGCTACGTATCAAGGGTGAAGTGGAGCAATACTGGGAAAAGAGTAGCGCCCTCCCCTACACCTCGGTGTAGCAGTTATTGAAAAGGGAGCCTCCGGTTCACCCTCGGGTCAATAACCTCTAAATACTAGTCAATGCGTTTCCCATAGTTATGTCAACAACAATGATACAGATGAGATATTGCTGCTGTGGTATGTTAATTGGACTGCTAATTATGGTGCTTTGTCTCTATACAATAACATTCTCTGACTTCGTGTGATTGGAAGAAACAGTAGTTATATTCATTAACATGACGTGATTAAAAGAAATATCACATCATGTCATACACGACTAAGTACACGACACTAAGTGCTGATGCAGATGGGCAATTCAATTTGTGTGTAAACACTACCTTAAAAAAAAACCATGTGTCACCTGCTACATATGATGGATGTAGTTAAATAGCATCACTTTTGGACGTGCCCGTGGTGTAATGGTCATCGTCGTAGGAAATGGACACGGCGACACGAGTTCAAATCCTGGACGAGGCTAATTGCATTTCACATAGAATTAATACTCTTGGGAAAGGTATGAATCCAATTATTCTCCCTCCAGCTATGGGTCAATAGTAGGACAGACTAGGATCTTCAGCCTTGGTGAGGCAACTAGTCTAGGAGAAGAAAACTCTGAATTCAAACCTGATAAACTCCGCTTAAAAGCTGACCTTTTGTCATATCCTGTCCGAGCGGAGGGGTTGGGTAAATATGGTTAAATAGCATCACTCTCACGCGTGCATCATCATTAAACCAGCCTGCTATCACATACTCCATATGAAGGATGTAGTTAAATACCATCGCCCACGTGTGTGCCGGTTGGTTGGTTGGTTTCTTTGTTTAATGGCATATCAATCTTTGTTGGTTATTTAATGCCAAAGCTATTCTCCTAGAAGAACAGAAGTGGTACTATTTAACCCATAGCTGAGAGGATAAACTGGTTCATACCTTTCCTAAGGGTATTTGCCCGAAAGTGAACGTAATAGCGCGACTGGAGTACGAACTCGCTTACTACGATCCCGCAGTCCATCGCTTTAACCATTACACCACTAGGACACCCCCGTGTGTGCAGGGTTAACCGACCTTGTGTCACATGCTCCATATGAAGGATATAGTTAAATACCATCACCCACGTATTCACTCCCATTTTAACGACCTTTTGTCCCATTCTACATATGAAGGATGCAGTTAAATTGAAGATTATTTTAAGTCTATTTCGTTATGTAAGTACGAAGTGTTCCGGCTATTAAAACAAAGCAAAGCAAAACAAAACAAAAAAAACTGTACATGGTCTTTTCTTCTGCCTCTCTTCTGCAATTTACACATTCTACGTTCAACGTCATGAATTTAAAATAATATGGCCGTGGTAACGTGAAGCTTTTATTTATACATTTTAAAGGCAACGTTTCCTGCATTTACAAAATGTTCGCTGCCCGAAACTTTTTCCTCAAATCTGTTGCGCTAACTCTTCTTCAAAAAGCAACCTTTTTCAGTTAACATTTCTCAGGTCTCCCTGATTGTCTTATTGCATCGCTTCGTTTCAAAACCCCTTTTTTACTTTTATTTATTACAAACCCCGTTCTATTCTGATGTTTTAACACATCTATTTCACATAAACATTTCTTTTCCTGCGAAGCCCCACCCAATTACTTTACCCCCAAACGCTCATTGTACCTGGCTGAGATTTTATTAGCGCCGAAACTGTCCTCGTTAAATCACCTGCTTGTCCTTTACATCGAATACTTATCACGAACTAGTGAAACGAAATTTGCTCCAAATCGGCCGGTTTATTGCCGTGGATTAATTCTCAACTGCTGACCAGGCGCGTGACTGACCAGGACGGAAGTAATGAGGCTAAATTTTCCCCGTAGGACCACTCTGACTGACCACTGCGGAGCTTATTTAACAATTCGTGATTGGTTTTATTTTGCCACTACCGATCGTCGGCTTGGACATCGTCGACATAACGTCATGACACGTTTTCTATGTAATATACATTTATACGGTCAAGGATAGACTAAAAGAAAGGCGAGGACTGGGGGAGATAGAGAGAGAGAGTGAGAGAAAGAGAGAGAGAGAGAGATTGAGATTGATCAATAGAGAGAGAGAGTGTGTGTGTGTGTGGTGGACAGAGGGAAATAGTTGTCGGTTGTTTGATTTTTCTATGGCATATCAACCCTTGTGGTTTATTTAATGATAAATCTTGTTTATATATATATATATATATATATATATATATATATGATTTGTAAGCAAATAGTTTGAGGGTAACTGTATGTTCAAATTTAACAAGTTATCAGAGCTCATTTTTAATACATATTTAAATGCTTTCAAGTATTCTTATCAAAGGCTACTAATTTTTTTCAATATTAATCATTTGTTTGTACTCAGTTAAATGTTTACAAGTATTCCTATCTAACTCTAATAATTCTGTTTTATATCAATCATTATACTGAGGCCATTGGTCTAATGAGTAGAGTGTTCGCCAATGATCCGAGAGACTGGGGTTCATTCCCAGGTTGAGTCATACCAAAGACTCTAAAAATGGTTCTTGACTCTGCCTTAGTTAACTCTCAGCATTATACGGTACGGATAAAGTGAAGCAATCCAGGGAAAGGAGTAGCGCTCTTTCCCACACCTTGATGTTGTAGCTATTGAAAAGGGAGCCTTCGGGTCATCCTTGACTAAGGTCGTCAAGTTTACTTATGCTAATCATTTATTTGCACACATTTAAATGTTCTCAAGCACTGCTATTTATCATTATAATCTTATTTTTCAATTATTCTTATCTAATATAACTAATTTGGACGCAGCCAAATAGTTTCAAATGTCTCATAATAATAATAATAATAACAACAATAATCCTTTGTAAATTATTAACTGTTCGATTTCACCAAGAGATGGGACCCTAACAGAATTGACCTTGGAGTAATGGCAATAAAGATATATTCTACCTGTTCCAAGGGTCCTGGTGTCTCACCATCAGATGCAGTTTAATATATATATAAGTTAGCGACCATAGTCGAGGGTGACCCGAAGGCTCCCTTATCGATAGCTACTACACCAAGGTGTAGGGGAAGGCGCTACTCCATCCCCTGGATTGCTCCACTTTACCCTTGAACCGTACCTTATAATGCTGAGTGTTAAGCAAGGTGGTATCAAGTTCCATTTTTAAAGTCTTTGGTATGACTCGACCTGGGATTGAACCCAGGTCTCCCGGGCCATTGGCGAACACTCTAACCGCTGGGCCACACTCGAAAGTCGTTAGAGGGAGCTTTTCCCCTGTATTCTACACCCAAAGCCAACAGATCAGGGAACAGAGATAGGTATATATGCATTACCCACTGAAATCGATAGAAGGAAACAAGCTGAGATTGGATGATAGAAATTAGGTGAATTATTAAAAGAATTTTTGACTCTAAAACTGGTAGACAAATTCACCAACCTAGGAAGCAGTATCTCATCAACCAAAAAAGACATCGACACGCGGCTAGCGAAGGCACGGACAGTTATCGATAGGCTATCGATCATATGGACCTGACCGATAAAATGAAACGCAGTTTCTTCCAAGCAGCGGTCGTGTCAATACTACTGTATGGATGCACTACTTAGACGCTTACAAAACGGCTGAAGAAGAAGCTAGACAGCAATTACACAAGAATGTTGCGAGCAATATTGAACAAGTCCTGGCGGCAACACCCCACAAGACACCAACTGTACGGCCACCTGCCTCCCGTCACGAAAACTATCCAAATTAGGCGAACCAGACATGCAGGACACTGCTGGAGAAGCAGGGACGATCTCATAAGTGATGTACTCCTATAGACCCCCACATATGGCTGAGCAAAAGCAGGACGACCAGCTCGAACTTTCATACAGCAGCTATGTGAGGATACGGGATGTATCTCTGAGGACCTGCCTTGGGCGATGAACGATAGGGAGAAGTGGCGAGAGAGGGTCAGGGATATCCGTGCTAGCGGCACGACATGATGATGATGAGGATGATGATTAAAAGAATGACACAGAAAGGAACAGGCTTAGCTATGTATAAATGAAGGGTATTCGAAAAGTATTTTAAAAAAGTATCGCTTTATATGCTTTTTTGTAAAATTTAAGATTTGAGTTGTCATATATGAAGAACTCTACACAGTTGGTTAACTTATATAATCTAATAACGATATCTGGACTCCTAGACCGCTGTTTAGACATCTACAATTCTCTTAGACAAGTCAGGGCTAATATATTTTTTATTAGCAATCTCGATAAATCAAATCGTTTTTATGAAACAAAATTGTGCAAGTGTAGCGTCCACCATATTTCCCTGACTTAGCTATTTCTTGTTTTCAAGACAGAGAATTACCGTCACGGATAAGATTTGAGGAGGTAGCAGAAAAGAAATCAAACAGTCCTATTTAGTACCATATTAAAAGACAATTCTAAAGGTACCTCGACCAACGGGAAAACTCACAGGAATGAATGAGTTTGAAGAATATTAGCGCTTTATTTATTGTTCTGTTTAGGTAAAAACAGCTTCATTCTCGATACTTGTTGAGCACGCTTCGTAGAGTCAGCTATAGAAACATAGACATTAATATCTTGACAGATAGATATACAGAAAGTAAGAAAAACAGAAGGGATCAAACGTAGATATATACGTGTATCGACAGATAAGGGTACAGCCCTTTTAGATAGATAGATAGATAGATAGATTATGGTCTTTTTAGATAGATATATAGGTAGGTAAGTGGGTCGGTAGGTAGGTGGGTACCCGTGGTGTAATAGTTATCGTCGTAGGAAATGAACACGGCGACACAAGTTCAAATTCTGGACGAGACTGGTTGCATTTCACATGGCACTAATACCATTGGGAAAGGTATGAATCCAATTATTCTCCCTCCAGCTATGGGTAAATAGTAGAGCAGACATGGTTCTTCAGCCTTGGTGAGGCAACTAGTCTAGGAAAAGGAAAACTCTGAATTCAAACCTGTTAAACTCCGTTTAAAAAAATTGACCTTGTGTCATATTCTGCCTGAGCTGAGTGGTTGGTAAATATGGATAGATAGATAGATGGCCTTATATATATATATATATATATATATATATATATATATCAATTAAGCCGATAGATATACTTTAATAGAATTATCTAAATAGCGTGCACAATGCAAAGCTTATAATACGTATAAATATATATAAAAAGCCTATGCAGAGCAAAATATCATTAAGAAATAAGAAAATCAATTAGTATATTCCATTATAAGTTTATTTCATACGTCATTGATGTATTATTCTGAAGATTCCGTCAATGACGAAAATTACGTTGAATTACGATAGAATGAATGAAATATCTCTGTAATAAAAAAAGTAAAGTTGGCGACATTACGAGGGTGACCCAAAGGTTGCCTTTTCAATAGCTAATACAATTAGGTGTAGGGGAAGACGCTATTCCATTCCCTGGATTGCTCTACTTTACCCTTGATCCTTACCTTATAATGCTGAGTGTTAAGCAAGGTGGCATTAAGTACCATTTTTTGTCTTTGGTATGACTCGACCTGGGATTGATCCCCGGTCTTTAATACTATAGATTAGATTTTTTCAAAGAAATCACCATTAGCTTCAAGCACTGCTTCCAGGCGACTTTGGAATCTCATATAAGCCTTTTCGACTGTCTCCTAGTTTAAATTTTAAAAAATGCTAATGTTATCATTGCCTTCAGATCTTCTTTAGTATTGAACGGAATTTTGTTGGTCCCTCGCTCTTCTGCGCTGCATACAGAGTAATCAAGTGGTTGCAATCTGGGAAGTTAGTCGGTTCGATGTCAGAGTTGAATTTGTAGAAAATTTATTACACTGGCTTCCACTGCTTGTATGGCATGGCGCGGGGTCCTGTGCCTGATGTAGTGTCTTCTAGCAGCCACCCTCGCGATTCAGGGCAGCATTAACTCCTCCAAGCACTTGATATAGATACATAGATAATTTTATTCAACAATTTAACAGCAAACATTATCGAAAAAAATCAACCTTAAAATTAAAACAGTTCTTCAAAGGCAATAAGAAATTTAATCAATGATAAAAATAAGAATAAGCCTATTTTAATTCAGATGTCATGTAAGAAATACGCTTGTTTGATAAAAAAAAGTTGCAGGGTGGCGTCATCAGTTATGTCTTTATAGCTGGCTCATCGGGGGTTTCGGGTCTTTCAACCTAATACCTCACTTGCCTGCTCGCCCCCGCTCGGGATGACCACTTCCCGGCTCGCCACCCGAACTAAGTCGCTACCAGCTAAGTTCACTTTTTAAAGATATACCAACGTAGACCTTGGTTTCTATTCACTTTTTGGCTATTACTTTAGCCAACCAGTTTGTCAGAGAGTTGTTTTAACCTGGTCTACGTGGCGTTGATCCCTATTTTTTTCTTTGACAAGGCTTGGATCTAGCGGTGAGTTGGGTAATTCCTAATAATTGTTGACACGGTATCAAATATATGGATTACAACAAACTTATTAATAATTGAAGACACTTGGATCGCAGAAAATAATTTTCATCCAGTCAATGGATAGGGCTACACCAACAGGTTCATTTTCATCAGCCTCTAATTGAATTTTAGCTCTTTTAAAAACAATCTAAACAAACTTTCTTAAAAAAATATTTTCCGGAGAAAACTTTTCACCTGAGGATGACCGAGGTTCGAAACCAGTTAAGGATAATAAAAAAAATTGAACTATAGAAATCATCCTATTTGTCTTATCACTTCCGTTGAATTTTACTTACACACACACACACACACATACGCATGTATATACATATATATACAGAGAGAGAGACAGAAACAGAGACAGACAGACAGAGAAAGGGAGACAGAGACATTGTTTAAATTTAAGGCAAGGAGTATTATCTATTCTTCAGGCAATCATGCTTTTATGTTCATGTTACCGGCTTCAGTGACTTTCTTAGAATTTCGTTACACTGACCATTTAAAACTTCCTACATTTAGGGTAATTATTTATCTCTTAAAAATAAGAAGCTGCGGACTGATTAGTTGGTGTTAGTGGTGAAGGTCAAAATGACCAGAGCACTAAGTGCTTATTGATAAGCGCGGAATGGGTGGAAACTCTGGTGCTTTCTTTTAAAGAGACGAACACGAACAATCTGTGGTCCGGTTTGTCCAACATGGAGTTATTTCAACAGATCAGAGTAATAAACATGGAGAAAGACAGTAGAGAAGTGACTATAGCTTTGTTGAATATTACATGAAATAAAAGAGAAAAAAATACGACCTGCAATGTCCATCCCAGGCCACGTTTACATATAGCAGATTTTCCTCGGCCCGGTAATAAATGCAGCTTATTAGTGACCATCCGTTTTTGGTAATCAGTTTAGAGTGAAACTGTTCTGAGTGTGGAGAGTAATGCTGGGAAGATAGCTGAGTCAACAGGAGCGAATAAGGAAGAGTTAGGATGGAAGGATTTTACGCGCAATCACAGGAAGAGTATTATTATTACTATTATTGTTATTTTGCGGTGTCTGTGATTGCGATTTAAACGTTCCTACTCAGATGGAAGACATGGGAGCAGTAAAAAAGAGGAAGTGGGAAATGGAAAGTGGTAAAGAACAATTTAATGGGAAAAGTTTTGCATTAAGGAAAGGAAAGAATTTTGGGGTATTTCTTTTTTTTTTACCCAGGGTTGGTTAAAGTCAGAGATAAGTGGACGAGTATTCATTTGCTAGGAATATTTTTTGTTTATCATAAGACCAGAAATGAGAAACTCCGAGTGAGAGTCGAACTAACAACTCATTGTCAGCCATGATTACACCAGGTGGCATTGGCAATAGGATCGGCGACCTGAGTTCAAATCCTGGACAAGGCATTTTGCGTTTCATTTTGCTCTGCTAAAAACTGGTCATTCGTTCGCGGGGTCGTAAGGAGAGGGTCTGCCTAAAAAATTGACCTAGTGTCCCATCCTGTGCCTGTGTTGTATACCGGAATCTAGATAATATCGGCATAATAATATAGTTTTTTATTAGTTGTAGAAGTGATTTACTAAGCGTTTGCTTAGATGTGGCACAAGGCCGAATGAATGGGACACCCAATGCGACTCGAACTCACTCTTGCAGGTTTAATATTCAAGCTTGCTAACCATTAAACTACCCGAGGTGCCGGCGGATTAGTTGTTGTCACAGGGTGCTTTCGACCGTTCACACTCAGTTTCTATAAGGTACGACTGGTTGTCTTCGTAGTATTGGTATAGCTGTATCACTGTATTAAAAATTACATGTAACGTATCACGGTTCTAACCTATCTCTTGCTGCTTTAACCAACCTTAGATAAGTAGACATGGACCGTTTACCTACTAATGAAGAAAGGTATAATAGGCTAGTCCTGAACAACTTTGAAGACGGTAAAATTAAACACCTCTTAGTCTGGTACACAGATCTCAGGTTGTTCACGTTACCGTCTATTCCTTACTACTAATCAAAATTTGTTGCATTTCAACCGATGCTTAATCTAGACAATCTACCATGAACTAGAATCAGATATTTTCCCGATTGTATATTTTCCAAACTCTTACCTGACAAATAGTTTAAATACTAGACAAAGCTGTTAGTATTTCTCTTCACACTAATGACCCAACCCAGGGAGAGGCATGAATTTATTATTTTTTTTATCAATTATGGTTAAATAATAGGGGAGACTGTGTTACGTAGACTTGGTTAGGCAATCAATATATGGATATGCTACGCCATCATGGTTAGGCAGTCAGTATATGGATATGCTACACAATCATGGTAAGGCAATATATACGGATATGTTACACCATCATGGTTAGGCAATCAGTATATGGATATGCTACACAATCATGGTAAGGCAATCAGTATATGGATATGCTACACAATCATGGTTAGGCAATCAATATATGGATATGCTACACGATCATGGTTAGGCAATATATACGGATATGTTACACCATCATGGTTAGGCAATCAGTAAATGGATATGCTACACCATCATGGTTAGGCAATCAGTATATGGATATGCTAAACGATCATGGTTAGGCAATCAGTATATGGATATTCCACGCCATCATGGTTAGGCAATCAGTATATGGATATGCTACACGATCATGGTTAGGCAATCAGTATATGGATATTCCACGCCGTCATGGTTAGGCCATCAGTATATGGATATGCTACACGATCATGGTTAGGCAATCAGTATATGGATATGCTACACCATCATGGTTAGGCAATCAGTATATGGATATGCTACACCATCATGGTTAGGCAATCAGTATATGGATATGCTACACGATCATGGTCAGGTAATCAGTATATGGATATGCTACACGATCATGGTTAGGCAATCAGTATATGGATATGCTACACCATCATGGTTAGGCAATCAGTATATGGATATACTACGCCACCAGTTCATTTTCATTGGTCTCTCATTACATCTTAACTATTTTAAAAACTATTCATCTTATGATCATTCTTTTGCACACAGTTAAATGGTCGCTTGCATTGTTGCTACTCAATCAATTCAACTATTTATTACGTATTTCCTATATTTAATGATGTTACTTAATCTAACTATTTATTACATCTTTCCAAGATTTAATCATGCTACTCAACTAGTTCATCTATTTATTACATCTTTCCTACATTTAATGATGTTTGTTACTCAATTACTTTCCCAAGGGTATTTGCCCCAAAGTGAACGTAATAGCGCGACTGGAGTACGAACTCGCTTACTACGATTCCGCAGTCCATCGCTTTAACCATTACACCACGAGGACACCCCCTCAATTATTTATTACATCTTTCCAAGATTTAATGACGCTACTATATTAGTTCAACTATTTTTACGTATTCATTCACATCGATACTGCTATATGGCTGCACTACATGGACGCTAACAAAACGGCTGGAGAAGAAGCTAGACGGCAATTACAGAAGAATGCTGCGTGCAATCTTGAACAAGTCCTGGCGGCAACACCCCACAAGACACCAACTTTACGGCCACCTGCCTCCTATCACGAAAACTATTCAAGTTAGACGAACCAGACATGCAGGACACTGCTGGAGAAGTAGGGACGAACTCATAAGAGATGTACTCTTATGGACCCGCACACATGGCCGTGCAAAAGCAGGACGACCAGCACGAACATACATTCAGCAGCTATGTGAGGATACGGGATGTTGTTCTGAACACCTGCCTAGGGTGAGGAACGATAGGGAGGAGTGGCGAGAGAGGGTCAGGGATATCCGTGCTACCAGCGCGACATGATGATGATGATTAAATTCAATGATATCATAAGAATAATTCAACTATTTATCACATCCTTCCTACATTTAATGTTATCATTCAATTAATTCATGTATCTATTACCTTCTTTCTACATCTATTTATGTTATTTAATTAATTCAACTATTTATTTATTCAACTCAATTGATTTAACTCTTTATCATATCTTTCCAACATTTGATAAAACTATTCTATTAATTCAACTATTTATTATATCTTTCCAACATTTGATAAAGTCACACAATTAATTCAACTATTTATTATATCTTTCCAATATTTAATGATATTATTCAGGGCTAAAAAGTTACGAAACCTATAAAAAGAAAAAAATTTGAATTAAAAAGACATCAGAAATAAGATTCAAACCATTTCACAGAATGTATTTATTTTTCTTAATTTTTTTAAAAAATTGATTGAGGTAACCTTTAACATTACACTCCTTTCATGTCGAATATCCTCAAGTTGACGCTTTGTAGGATGTGACCAAATGATGGTGGTACCAAAGAAAACACCGCCCTCTCTACTGGGGATATAAAATACGTCGGCTAAACCCCTACGTATCCTATGAGTTACTTGGGTAAGACATATAACCATCTAATAGTGAGGCTTCAATTCTGATGCTTTGGGAAATGTGGACTACCCGTTTATTGCCATCATTTCCAGGTCCACCGTAAGCTGGAGTAGTATGGTTCTATCTATGGGTCACATAGAACTACAAATAACCAACTGGCTGCATGCAAACAAATGAGCCAATCTCGTTTAAAATAATGCTCCTTCAAACAAGTCCCTTAAAATCCCATTATATATATATATATATATATATTGTTATCCACAGACAGACTGCTTCGTTGTATCACAACTCTTCAGTGTAGCTAGACACGTAGGGTGCTTGAGGTTTGGATCGAAACCTCCCAACTTTACGTTAGAACTTGTATTTTACCGC
The DNA here is from genome assembly GCA_963585895.1 of Sepioteuthis lessoniana. Lineage (NCBI taxonomy): Eukaryota > Metazoa > Mollusca > Cephalopoda > Myopsida > Loliginidae > Sepioteuthis > Sepioteuthis lessoniana. The sequence continues at coordinate 60,271,941 of OY757927.1, read as the reverse complement.
TCTGCCAGCATTTGTTATTCGTCAGTTGGGGAATTATAAGATATATATATATATATATATATATATATATATATATATATATATATATATATATATATATATATATATATATATATATATATATATATATATATATATATATATATATATATATATATATATATATATATATATATATATATATATATATATATATATATATATATATATATATATATATATATATATATATATATATATATATATATATATATATATATATATATATATATATATATATATATATATATATATATATATATATATATATATATATATATATATATATATATGTCAAAATCACATTATATATATATGTATATATAAAATGTGATTTTAAGTGTACGTTTAGAATCGCTTCGCTTACGTTAGTTTCCTCGCAGCTGTGCGATAGAATCCACGGCTGCCCTAAGAGTCATCTGGGTTTGATCCAAGCTACGAGAATCTCGCGTGTCTAGCTACTCTGAAGGGTTGTCATAAAACGATACAGTCTGTCTGTGGATGACAATATATGCTCTTCAATTCCCTTTGGGGTTGAGCTCTCTGGAAAAGGAAATACCTGTTGCCACTCGCTTAATGCAAAGCTCTTCGAATGAATTCAGCTTTCAATAGCCGTTAAGTGGATACAAATACACAAAACAAAAGTGATAGATATGCATTTAAAATCCCTTCGCTTACGCTAGTTTCTTCGTGGCTGTGAGGTAGAATCCATGGCTGGCGTAAAAGTCAGTTGTGTTTTGATCCCAGCTTCAAGAATCCCGCGTGTCTAACCATACAGAAGAGTTGTGATACAACGAAACTATCTGTCTGTGAATGACTATAATAACTAGTTTTGGCATTAAATAACCATCAGATGTTGATATGCAATTAAACCAAATAACCTAATCCAGCCAAGGAATATGCTTCCTGAAAATTGTTTTGTTTGTAGGGGACCAAATTCTTAAATGAATTGAAGTTGATAGTGTAAAAGCTTTTATTTATTCAAAAGAAAACTTAATGGAAGATTCAGATAATGGCTTTAAGTTAGACAAAGACAGGGACTCAGGCCTAATATAACTCATTTCTTTCAGCAGAAGTCACTCAGCCATCGAATATCCTTATTTATATTGCTTTAGAGAAATTGTCAACGTGTGTATTTCTCAATATGAAATACACACATATTAACAAAACTTTGGAAATCCCATTTAATTTTACGACGCCTTAAAAGTACTGTAATTATTTTTTTTAAACCTGTTCTTTAATTAAATTTACAAAAGAGTTCTATTTTGATTATTCTCGTCATTGAAGAGAGTCACAGTGATTCAGACATACTTGCAGAGGAACAACAGTCGTACTACGAACACATAGCTTGGTGTATAAGGGAGTTTATACATTTCCATGTCAATGCACACAAGACGGAATATATGTGCTTCAATCAAACAGGTGACATCTCCACACTAAACGCTAGCTCTCTGAAACTAGTAGACAAGTTCACCAACCTCAGAAGCAATGTCTCATCAACCGAAAAAGACATCAACACGTGACCAGCAAAGGCATGGACAGCAATCAGCAGACTATCGGTCATATGGAAGTCAGTTCTGACCGATAAAATAAAACGCAGTTTCTTCCAAGCAGAGGTCGTGTCGATACTGCTATATAGATATACTATATAGACGCCAAGTAAACGAATGGAGAAAAAGCTTGATGGCAACTACTCAAGAATACTGCGAGCAATATTGAACAAGTCCTGGAGGCAGCACCCCACAAAGCTGCAGCTGTACGGCCACCTACCATCCATCAAGAAATCTATCAAAGTTAGACGAATCAGACATACGGTACACTCCTAGAGTAGTAGGGACGAGTTCATAAGGGATGTACTCCTGTGGACTCCTTCACAATGACGAGCAAAGGCAGGACGACCAGCTAGAACCTACATTGAGAAGTTCTGTGCCGATACGGGATGTAGCCTCGAAGACCAGCCGGAAGCGATGGACGATAGGGAAGGGGTGGCGAGAGAGGGTCAGGGATATCCGTGCTGATGGCGTTACTCGATGATGATGATGTTACCTTTAACTATTATATTTGTAAGAAATAATCACAAAGGCAAGTCTGAAGTTCGAACTTGCTTACTTCGATTTCACAGGTCAGTGCGTTAGTCACTACATCACGGAGACTTAGGAATTTAAGAGATAAACAGTCATATAAGTGATAGGTTATGTCTCAATCTTACGATCTAGTCAATTAACCACTGGTAATATTACATTTAAAAGTTGAAACAACTCTCTGAGGTTCAAACTTCGTTAATTATTTAACTCAAACGTTCAGACAAGAGCCATAATGAAATATTAAAGCAATTGAAGATATTAAAATCTGCTGCTGGAAAGATCATTCATCAATGTCCAGCCGAAAGAGGTTATCAAATACGGAAACATTTAGCGTGACTGCAAATAAATCAAATGATGGTTTGGTTTGGTTTGTTGGGTTTTATGGCATATCAACCTTTGTAGCTTATTTAATGCCAAATCCATTTTTATGTAAATAATCTGTCCTATTTAAAACAATTCACTTTAGCATAAGTACACAGTTTAATTATCAAAAACATTTCCATTTCAAACTATTTAAGCACTTATATGTAACAATTCAGTTAAGTGTAAATACAGTTTTAATGTCGAAAAACAGTTCTATTTGAAATAATTCAGTTAAGCATAAGCATGCAGTTTAAATGTAAGTACGGTTTAATTATCAAAACATTTCTATTTCAAGCTATTCAGTTTACTCAAAGAATTCATTTTAGCATAAGTATGCTGTTAGTTCTATTTAACCCATAGATAGGGCCCTATCAGGTGCTACCACTCCAGGCCAGAGTGGACCTGGGAGCAATGGCAATGAAGGGGTACTCCGCATTCCCCAAAGCTTCAGCACTGCTGGAACTTCACCACTAGATTGTTTAGTATCATATCCAGGTCACTCGTTAGTCAGTGTATTCTTCAGCCCCAGCTGACTGGACAACAAATCAAATGATAAGGAAAGGCGATTAAAAAGAAAAGTCACAGTCAAACTATTCCTGGAAACCAGTTCAAAGTTCAGTGTCCTCTATTGCTATCAGTTCTATCTGAAACAGTAAATTGAAAAAAGTATCTTTGCTTGTCGGGGATTTTAAATCAACCATTTATGAGAAATAATGACGGATTACTTCCCTTGACGTCGATTCGATTGAGAATCTTTAATACTTGGGAAATCAATAGTTGTACTATTTCAAGCAACTTGGTTCGGTCAAAAAAAATTTTTGGATTTTCACAGATGGATTTCAGGAAACTAACATCTTCATATTAAGTCATTAATTTCATACATCTTGTGGTCCAATCGTTGTTGAATACGTAACGCTACGGTATCAGTTATATAAATAAATAAACATTTGAAGGTATAACACATCGCACGCAAAGAGGAATAAAGTTGTTACACTCGGGACCCAAAATGAATAGGTGAACGTTTCGCAAAATACAAGACAGTCCTATGTCGTTTTGATTTTGGTTGTTTGTTTTTACGGCATATCAACTTTTATAGGTTATTTAACACCATATTCTGTTTTTTATACATATCAATATATGTCGTTTGGATACTAAAATTTAGTGTAGAGTGGCAGTCGTCGAAATAAATTTTTGTATCAAAACGACTTTTCATATCTTTTTCGGATGTCGTTTTGATACGAAAATTTATTACTGCTACAGGAACATTACTCAGCAGTTGTCAACGAAACGAGAGAGAGAGAGAGACAGATAGCAGACTGAAAGATATAGGTAAAGTTACTTTGAAATGCACAGTGTTTTATTGGCGGGAGATGAGACAAATATATCGACTTGATTTCTTCACCTCAACCACGCCTCACCACCACAGTACCGCTCGTCTAAACTCCCGACTGGACCAGACGCAAATTCCCCAACCAAGTGTGTCTTTCCGACTTCTGACTAATTATTAATTATATCTGACTGCTAAATCATCTTGCTTATATATTGTTCTAATTATCTTGTTAAATCCTCTGATAAGAACACCTGTCTGTAGAAACTTTCCAGCGTTACATCATCATTGAAATTTTCAGTCATATGTCATAACTCAATCCTCAGCTTGCTCAGTCGGCAGGGATAGTAGAATACACCGACTTTTTCTCTGCGGAGGGATAAGACCCCACTCCAACGAGTATCCTGCATATGACACTAAAAAATCTGATGGTGAGGTAAATCTAGAGCTTTGGGGAATGTGGTGTACTTCTTCATTGCCATTGCTCTAAGGTCAATTCTGGCCCTTAGTGGTATCACCTGATAGAATCCTGACCATGTTTCAAGTAGAACTGTTTAACATTTAACAAATGATTTATATTGAATTGAATTGTTAGATATCGAACTCTTTGTTCATTTAACTGTGTGTAAATAAACAAGTATCGAATTGAATTATTAGTGATACATAACAATATTAGTTGTCTAAATTTCTGAGACGAAGCTTGTTGATTTTTATCATTAAGCTTTTTCAGACTATTGTCTTCATCTTTATTGTTATTTCCACAACGTTTCAGCAGATATGTCCTTCGGCGTTTTTCAGGTGTTTGTCGAACTCGAGCACCTTCACGGAACTTCGAACTTCGAACTACGTCCTTTATCGCCTGTTCTGATTCCGTTAGCCATAAACGGGTACAAGTGTTAAGTAATCCTGTATTGTTACTCGCCTGTAGTAGAGGATTGAACCTGCAACCTCCAGATGATTGTCTCCTTAGAAGCTCAGGGAACCAACGCCTATAACCGTTACGCCATGTGTCCTTAATGATACATAGCAATACTTGGAACCCCTTAACTATGTATAAAGGAATGAGTTATGTTAAATAGAAATATTAGAGTTAGATAGTAATAATTGAAACTTATCTATGGGTCAAATAGAACTAAACTGCATACTTATGCTAAACTGAATAGCTTGAAATAGAACTGTTTTGAAATTTAAACTACGTTCTTAAGCCAAACTGTAAGGTTTAATATAGAACTGTTTTGACATTAAACTGTGTGGACAAAAACTATAGTAATACTAATCTGAAATGTTTGAATTTTGTCTGACTAAACCGAATGGCTTGAAATAGAAATGTTTTTGACAATTAAACTGTTTACTCATGCTAAACTGAATTGTTTGAAATAGAACTGTTTATTTGTATAAAAATGAATGTGGCATTAAATAACCTACAAAGGTTGATATGCCATAAAACCCAAACAACCAACCGACCAATCAATCCTCAGCTGATGAAATGTTTATCTCCAACATCCTGCCAAACATGGATTTCAAAATAACTTGGTAATTTCATTATTTTTAATTTTTTTTATTTTCATATATAACAAATAAACATTTATTCTTTATTTCTTACTTAACATCTTTGATAATGAGAAGTGAAAAAATTGCAATTAGAGACATTGTAGGCTATGAGGGGAAAAAAGGACTGAGTTCAAGGGTAGCGGTAAAAGAAATCAGTGATATGGAATTTCCAGGAACTATCAACGAACGTGTGCCACAAAACCAGTTCAGAATGGAATTAACGTAAGCCTCAAAGACAAGCCAAGGAAAAAAAAATTGTTTTTGAAGATGAGGCCTTGCTTGAAATTGCAGAACATCAGCTGACCGCATGTACTCGTACATTGTCAAAGTAACATCAATCGACACCTCCATGGGTTCAATCTTATAAAAAGACGCTGAAATATTTGATGTATGAAAACTGAAATACATTGAAATATTGGAAACTTTTAACTAGAGTTAACGAAATTAGACAGAGACAGAGACTAGAACAGGATAGATTGAGACGAGATTGGCAGGCAGCTCTCCTCAGTTCCGAGATTTATTGGCCTTGTATCGAACTTCCGGAATAGAAGATAAAAAATGAGCTAATACCAGTCGGTCTCTGAACGAATTTTTTCATGTAAAAAGTTATTGAATGACATTTTCCTCAAGATACACTAAACACTAATATTGTTATAAAAAAAACAATGTTGTTTTGTTTTGTTAATGGGTGCATTTTTTCTTTTTTTTTTCTTTCTTAATTTTGTGGTGGCGTCTTTCTATTTGCTGAAGCGGCTACACCGATTGGCGGTTGATTCGTAATTCTGGTCTTAAAATTACAACGTTGATAAAAAACAAATTATTCAATGTTATTCCAAGAAATTTCAATTGAGAAGCTTCAGCAGATTGAAGACAGAGTGTCCCCTGTTTCTGGCAAGGCAACGCCCAGTCCTATTATACTATTATGTAAAGAGAGATTAAATCAATGAAAACCTGCACCATAGATTATCTAAAAGAGAAAAATGAAGTCAATTTAAACATAAGAAGTGAAAGAGAATCTGTACAGAACCCTTGAAGCTTCAGTAAGTTCAAGAGTAAAGATACAAATAAAAAACAAATAATTTCTTTTTTAAAACTAACAGATTTTTATCCATATTTCCTCTCAAATAAAATTCCACTCTCCTTAAAAGTATTCAGTATTTCTAAATTAAAAGAAAATCATGTTCTTGGTTTTTGGGTGAGTTTTCTAAACTTCTGTACTGAATATTGCTTTGTAAAAGAGGAATTAATGGCAATGAATGAGTACTCGACATTTCGCAGAACTCAAACAGTAGAAACTCACCACTGAATGTAATTTAGTCTCATAACCAGTTTAAACGAATGCATCTTACTGTTAAAGATTTTATTATTAAATGTTGATACAGTAAATAAACTTGTATACTCACAAACGTTGGTCAATGTCCCAAATCAATATTCAGATTTAAGCATTCCAATAATCATAAGATGAGTGCTTCCAGCAGGCAAAACTTCAAATTAAATAGCCAACACAGATTTGGCATTTCATTGTAACAGAAGTACATATTTTTACCAGAATGCAACGTATACTTTCAAAAAGAAGCTGTTAATGGATTATACCATATTAGGAATCCAACACTTATGAATTTGTAAATGACAGAGTCGGTATATTTTAAGTCCTACTGGCTGAAATAGGATGAGAATACTGAGAGAACAGGTTTCAAAAAACACAGAGAAGACCTGAGACATACATTGTTTTATTTTTAAATAGGGGAATTATATATTGAATTACGGTTGTGGACCTGTAAAAGGTCGGGGAAGAAAGACACGAACCCAGGATTACGTGAAACAAGTATATTGAACGAAAGTATAAATACAGCATCGGTGAAAGCGTATTGATCGTCAGTCTGACTGCCAAAGTGTTAGGCTGGAGTTAACTCAACCCCAAGATGAATATTCTCCCGGTATTCATAGTTATAGGAAGGGTTCATTATAGTCCGTAAGGTAAGTACCATAACAATTACCATGATTAGAAAATCCGTCAAACACTACGCACGACATACGGAATCACTAGACTGCTGTTTCTCATCAACATTGTACACCATGATCTCCTTCACTAGAGATCGAACTAGCGACCACTGAATGCAGAGCCGAAACTCTACCTCTGAGCTACTGGTTCACATCGTGCACAAGCGATGCCAAATTAACTAGTTATGGCAATTGCATGGCCAATTAACCTGATGTGTCTTGTAAGTTACATCCGTACTCTTACAGAGGACACGGTCACCTCCAGGGCTACGTCTTCCCAAAAGGATTGGATATACGCATCAACGTCATCATAGCTTCATGGGTAAGGATATAGACATACATTTTTTTTTAAATTGAGGAATTATATATAATAAATTGAATAACCATGACCAGAAAATCTGGCAAGCACTGTGCGTGACATACAGAACCACTGGACAACTGTTTCGGCCTTATTAAGTCTCATCAGTAGTGTGGAGGTGCCCGTGGTGTAATGGTTATTGTCGCAAGATATGGACACGGCGACACGAGTTCAAATCCTGGACCTGACTGATGGCATTTCACATAGCACTAATACCCTTGGGAAAGGTATTAATCCAAAATATTCTCCCTCCAGTTATGGGTAAATAGTAGGTCAGACTAGGTTCTTCAGCCTTGGTGAGGCAACTAGTCTAGGAGAAGGAAAACTCTGAATTCCAACCCGTTAAACGCTGCTTAAAAATTGACCTTGTGTCATATCCTGCCCGAGCGGGGGGGTTGGTAAATATGATGCCGTGTATGCCGTGATCTCCCCCATAGGTTGGAATAGCTGTCCAGTGGTTCTGTATGTCACCTGCAGTGCTAGTCAGATTTTCTGAGCATGGTAATTCAATTTATGAAGACCTGTAACGTAAAATAGAACAAAAAAAAAGTAGAAAAAAACTTTAACTTTTATCTTAAGTTAAAAGTGACTATGATAATTTTAATTACATCTTTCAAACGACTAATAAGGGTTCTGCTTTTATTGTTTTTAAATCACTTTCCATTCCAGAAACTAATCATACCGTTTGTTCCTTCCGACCGCCGGACGGTGGCTCCTTCATAGTCTCATTGCAATAAACAGCGACCTCTACATAACAGATGATAGCGAGAACATTATTGGTTTATTTAATGGCATATCGACCTTCGTGGATTATTCAATGCTGAAGGTATTATTGTGGAAGAATTGGGGTTCAGTTTGGTTTCTTTGTTTAATGGATTTGGGAGACTTAACAGTCTTCTCCCTTATCACGGTCTTTGAGGAACTCTCCTACGTCACGGATCAATTTTAGTCACGTGAGAAGATGAACCAAGGAATCCACCTCTTTCATAAATAGGATTTCAGAAGCGCAGACTTGGTAATTCGTTCCTCCTTCTTTATATTCCAGAACTGAGAAGAGTTAGTGGTTTCCACTTTTTTGCTCGATGGACTTTTCTATTTGTTCCTTGAACGCATGTGACTCTTGTATAGCCAAGGGAGGGAACTAAGTTCTTAACTCTTATTGTGTATCATTAAATGACTTATTATATTAATTGACTTATTCTGTTTCCGACCGAATATTCTCTGTTAGGTTAATCTCTTTGGGATAAGCGAATGCGTTATAAGATACGAGGTGTTATCCACGAATTAACACTTCCTTGAATCTTATACTGGGGGTGTCCTCGTTGTGTAATGGTTAAGGCGATGGACTGCAGAATCGTAGTAAGGGAGTTCGTACTCCAGTCACGCTATTACGTTCACTTTCGGGAAATTTATGAACCCCTTATTCTCCAAGCTATGGGTTAAATAGTACCACTATTGTTCTTCTTGGAGAAGAGGTATGCCATTAAACAAACCAATTTTTATAATGGCATATCAACTTTCGTAAGTTATTCAATGCCAAAACCATCTTTTTTAAAAAATAGTAGGTCATATAAAGTATTCATACTTTTCCTGAACGTAACAGTAGTGGTATTATTTAACATATAACTGGAGAGATAAAAGGGTTCAGATCTTTTTTTAAGAGCATTAGTCTGAAATTGAAGGAAACAGTGCGACTGGAGTTCGAACTCGCTTACTATGATGTTGCAGTCCAGTACGTTAGTCACTGCTCCACAAAGATTCTCTCTCTCTCTCTCTCTCTCTCTCTCTCTCTCTCTCGCCTAGTGCTAAAATACATTTGCCTTTAAACTTCTTTCAGCGTTTGGGTGCCACTGTATCACAGCACACACACCATAGCCGATCATCCCCGAGCTATCCTAGAAACGTGAACTATCTGTTATTGATCTTTATGCTGTGTTGATCAGTATAATGTCAGAAAACACCATCTACACTGGGTTGCACATTTCTTATCATCATTGCAATCTAGGATGTTCAAAACATACCGACAACATTCAATTAACAGTTTGAGTTGGGTTTTTTTCATTTTATTACTCTTTTTATTTACTCCCTTTCTCTCTTTCTCCTCTGTTTGTTTCTCTCTCTCTCTCTCTCTCTCTCTCTGCTTTCTCATTTATCACACACACATACACACACACACACAAACATGTACACACACACGTATATATACATATAAAGGAAACAATTACTTCAAATCTATCTCTCTCTCTTCCTCTCCTCTCTAGCTTTCTCTCTTTTGCTTTCTCACACACACACACGGAAATATATATATATATATATATATATATATATATATATATATGAAACAATTAGTATGTAATTCGACCCCGTTATCAGATGAATATTTACCTATAATGTTCAGTATACATCTTTGGATTCATGAGATAACAGAATATCCGAAACGTTGAGGGAAAAGATTAGGTTAACGAAAGAATGTTTAAGTAAAATAAATGTTTTTTCCATCACAAAGCCACTGATATTTTGATTTAATTATATCTTATATATATATATATATATATATATATATATATATATATATATATAATGATAATAAATAAATATATATTATATGTATATTTAAGCCATGGAAAATATTGTTCCGTAACCTAAGGTTTCTTGAAGTTTATAACAACATTCGTCCGGCAGACGAATGTTGTTATAAACTTCAAGAAACCTTAGGTTGCAGAACAATATTTTCCATGGATTAAATATATATATGATAAATACTTATTTATTATCATTATTATTATAATAGCTCTATCATAGATATTGAGCACTCTCCATATTATATTGCACTTGGTTCGACACATAACCACATAGTGATTTACTGACGACTAACACTCTCATAATATATATATATATATATATATATATAGTTTTGATTTGATTTATTATCTGAGTTTAATGGCGTATAAACTTTCGTAGGTTACCTAATGCTAAAGCCATTCTTGCAGAAAGTCAGTATTAGTGAAATGATCTAATCTATACCTGGTGGGAAAGTGATAATGAAGTTTATACTTTTGGCAAAGTAGTTTGTCCAAAAGTTAACGTAGTAGCTCAACTGGAGGTGCCCGTGGTGTAATGGTTATCGTCGTAGGAAATGGACACGGTGATACGAGTTCGAATCCTGGATGAGACCGATTGCATTTCACATGGCACTAATACCCTTGGGAAAGGTATGAATCCAATTATTCTCCCTCCAGCTATGAGTAAATAGTAGGGAAGACTGATTTCTTCAGCCTTGGTGAGGCAACTAGTCTCGGAGAAGGAAAACTCTGAATTCAATCCTTTTAAACTCCACTTAAAAATTGACCTTGTGTCATATCCTGCCCGAGGAGAGGGGTTGGTAAATATGGTAATAGCTCAACTGGATTTCGAATTTGCTTACTGTAATGTCACAGTCCAGCGTATTAGCCACATGACTCCCACCATATATATATATATATATATATATACATGTTTTTCTATTTCTTTACTTAGCTCTAAGCTCAACACCCGTCTCCTCTCGTTGTAATCTCGTGTCACCGTTGGTTCAGTCTCTGACGTCATGTTGTGTTTGAATCGATCCATTCGTTCATCGTCGTTTCCTCTGTCATTGCTTCATGTTGAGCACCCTGGTGAGAGCGGTAACACCACTAACACCCGCTGAATTGATGCAATGACACATTTCACAAGTCAGAACACATGGTCTCTCTCTTTTAAAACATTAATTGTGAATGCTCAAATAAACTAAGCCGGAACTTGGTTAACTCACTGCTAGTCTCTAATGCTTTGCTACCACTCAGACTTAACAAGATCTTCGAGACAAAGTTAGAACAGATAAACGTTCTTTCTACTGGCCTGACTGAGTTAATTAATATTTGCAATCAAGGAACAATGATATACCTTTCATCATCATCATGTCGTGCCACTAGCACGGATATCTCTGACCCTCTCACGCTACTTTTCCCTATCGTTCATTGCCTCTGGCAGGTCTTCAGGGCTACATCCCCTATCCTCACATAGCTACTGAATGTATGTTCGTGCTGGACGTCCTGCTTTTGCCCGGCAATATGTGGGGGTCCATACGAGTACATCGCTTATGAGCTAGTCCCTGGTTCTCCAGCAATGTCCTGCATGTCTGGTTCCTCTAACTTGGATAGTTTTCGTGATGGGAGGCTGGTGGCCGTATAGTTGGTGACTTGTGGGGTGTTGCCGCCAGGACTTGTTCAATATTGCTTGCAAAATAAAAAATATATACCTTTAGTATATCTGAATAGAGTGATTCTGTAGAACTATCAATTTCTCAGTGAATAAAAAAGTAGAGAAACCTTTCTTGAAAAAGTATATACAAATAAAATAATACCAATCAAAATCAGCGATCAAACGATATCAAATAATGAGAATAAAAAAAAATGACATGAAAGACTCATAAAATCACATATTCTGGAGATGACACTAAACTTTATTGAATGGAAATCTGAATAGTGTGTCATTATTTCCTGGTCCATTCTGACATCAAGTGTTAGTATCTATCAAGGTCTCATTTAGAGGTTAAATTGATTGGTTTAAAAATTATTTGTATTTGAAAAGACCATGTACAAAAAAACTCTTAAGAAACAATTTTTTAAACAAATGTTTATTTAAACGTACAATCAACGTAATTCCTTCACCTCTTTGCAAAAAGTAAACCTTTATTTCTTGATGCCAGTTCATGCTTCCCGTTTCAACGACAAGGAGCCAGTTTGGGTAGAGGTGGCATTCTGGAATGCTCGCATTGGTGATTCTCTTATTGATTAGATGTATGCTAAATTCTACTTCTAAACTTACTTGAAGCATTTGATTACGCGATCTGATCTTCACTGAAACCCAGCTCTCAAATGACCATTGGGTCATCACACATCAATTACCTCAACGGTTTTAAACATCCATTTAGAATAACTTAATTTCATGTTTATAATAGATTTCAGTAATCTACGATGTAACACACACACACGCATGCATAAACATATATATATATATATATATATGTATATATATACACACACGCACTTATATATGTATATATATATACATTTCGCATGAAAATGGCTTGTACCAAGAGTATATATATATGTATACAGACGTATATATATATATATATATAGGTACATTTTCAGTATATGTGCATTTATTCCACAAATATAATAAATTCATAATTATATATAAATATATATATATATATATATATATATATATATAAATATGTATGTATGGAGGTGTACCTATATTTGTCTGTGTATGAATTTTGAAATATGATATATATATATATATATATATAGAATTGCGTCTACATATAGCTCCTGTTATATGAGGTACATGATCTTATTCTCATTATAGATCTGTGTGTGCCTCTTTGCACACTCGGTTAGAGACACACACCAAATCGATAAGTGTATGTGCGTGTGTGTGTGTGTGTGTGTGCTTGCGTACGTGTTGTGTTTTTATTGAGTATCCTATCTTTTGCTCATCTTTCTCGTCACTCTTGAATCTCTGTTTATCACTTTTTTCACCTTTCCTCTCTCTCTCTCTCTCTCTCTCTCTGTGTCTCTTCCATGATCAGTCGTGATTTCATCAATTTTTCTTCTCTGATTATTTTAGCTTATTTTTTTTTCCCTTCCTTTTTTCCTTCACGATAACACTTTCTTCTCTCACTTCCACCTTTTAAATCTCTCTCCACGTTATATCTATTTATCTCGTACCTCTTCTTGCTCTGTCTGTATGTCTTTCTGAAACTTTTGAGGGTTTTTTTTTTCGTCTCTCTTCTTTCAAGAAACCTTTCCTTTTCTTTTATGAAATTTCCTTTGCAGAACATAGCACTCATCTTCATCAAGTTGGACTGGATATAGCATTTAACTACATCTAGTGGTGAGCCACTAGTTCTGGGGATTGGTTTGTTGGGTTTTATGGCAAATCAACCTTCGTAGGTTATTTAACGCCAAGTCCATTTTTATGCAAATAGTCATCAGCTCTATTTAAAACAATTCAGTTTTGCTCGAGGTTGGTTGGTTTATTGGGTTTTATGGCATATCAACCTTTGTAGGTTATTTAACGCCAAATCCATTTTTATGTAAATAATCTGTTCTTTTTAAAACAATTCAGTTTAGCATAAGTACACAGTTTAATGGTCAAAAACATTTATTTCAAACTATTCAAGCAGTTATATGTAACAATTCAGTTAAGTGTAAATACAGTTTTTATGTCGAAAACAGTTCTATTTAAAATAATTCAGTTAAGCAGAGGCACGCAGTTTAAATGTAAGTACGGTTTAATTGTCAAAAACCTTTTTATTTCAGGCTATTCAGCTTATTCAAACAATTCAGTTTAGCATTAGTATGCTATTAGTTCTATTTAACCCATAGATAGGGCCCTATCAGGTGCTACCAATCCGGGACAGAGTGTACCTGGGAGCAATGGCAATCAAGTGGTACTCCGCATTCCCCAAAGCTCCAACACTGTTGGAACCTCAGCATCAGAATGTTTAGTGTCATATCCAGGACACTCGTTGGGGGGGTCTTACCCATCTGCAGAGGTGCAGTCAGTGTATTCTTCAGCCCCAGCCGACTGGGCAAATTTTAGCACGAGTACACAGTTTTGCATACTCATATGTCGATGCATGCAGAAACATATCTAACACAATAAAGTCGAGCGGACACAGTTCTTTAGAATAATATACCTCTCACTTTATTGAGAGGGTTGTGTCTGAGAGGGAGTTGGAGACCGAACAAAGACGGCAACATATTGACCCCCACTCTTCTGGCTATCGCAGCTTTTCTTTCCCGTTCTCCTGGGCTGCTCAACCGAGGGCCTAGGGGCCCAGCCGCTACTGGGACATTCTTCTCATTCTAGCACCTTCTCTCCAACTGATCTGAACTTCCTGTCGCCGGGGTTATATAATAATTTGACGTCCACTTACTTCCTGCGAGCGTCACAATTAGCACTCAATTCAACCCCTCGACAGTCAAGGTCGCCCCCTAATATCTTCGACCAGATGCATCTGTTATTTCCATAGGTGCATTTCTTCTTTTGAGAGCTTGGCCGGGGTCAATATGTAACATCCAGTTTAATTGTCAAAATAGTTCTAATTCAGCTAATTCAGTTTAGTATAAGTATAGATTTTGTTAACACACAGTTAAATGTCAAAACTGCTCTATATTAGACGATTCAATTTAGTGTAAGTACAGTTTCAATATCAAAGACAGGTCCATTACAAAAAAAATTCAGCTTATGCTAGTCCACTGTTTAAATGTAAGTACAGTTTAATTGTCAAAAACATTTCTATTTAAGCTATTCTATTTAGTCAAACAGTTCTATTTCAAACAATTCAGTTTAGCATAAGTATGCAGTTAGTTCTATTTAACCCATAGATAAGGCCCTATTAGGTTTGGTTTGGTTCTTTAATGGCATATCAACCTTTGTAGGTTATTTAATGCCTAAGCCATTCTTCTAGAAGAAGAGTGGTACTATTTAACCCATAGCTGGGAGGATAAGGGGGTTCATACCTTTCCCAAGTGTATTTGCCCGAAAGTGAACGTAATAGCGTGACTGGAGTACGAACTCGCTTACAACGATTCCGCAGCCCATCGCTTTAACCATTACACCACGAGGACACCCTCTGGCCCTATTAGGTGCTACCATGCCGGGCCAGATTGGACCTGGGATCAATGGCAACGAAGGAGTGTCCCTCATTCCCCAAAGATCCAGCATCACTGGAACCTCACCATCAGATTGTTGAGTGCCATATACCAGGACACTCGTTGGGAGGTCTTACCCTTCTGCAGAGGTGCAGTTGGTGTATTCTACAGCCCAGCAGCCCGGACAACTAGTCCTGGAGTTTGGGGAATGTGAAATAATCATTCATTGCCATAACTCCCTGGTTCACTCTTGCTCGGATTGGTAGTTCCTGTTAGGACCCTATCTATGGATCCAATAGAACTGTTTAATCTTTTACTAAGGATTTACCAAGTAAAAGCCTGGCAGTCATGTAAATAGAGTGTTTGAGTGTATGCGGAGGTGTGTTTATATGATTCCCTACTAACTTGCAATAATTTTAAACATTTTTGGCAATGGACCTGTTAGTGATATTTAATAATTAGTTAATTAACAACTACTCATTTAAATAGAAATCAATAATTATTCTAACTAACCAGAAAGCATAGTAGGCTGGGGCTATAGAATATGCTGACTTCGTCTCTGCAGAGGATTTGGTTGGTTTGCTTGTTTGGGTTTTATGGCATATCAACCTTTGTAGGCTATTTAATGCCAAAAACATTTTTATACAAATAATCAGTTCTTCCTCAAACGATTTAGTTTAACATGACTATACAGTTTAATTATCAACATAATTTCTATTTCAAGCTATTTGATTTAGTCAAACAATTATATTACAAATGATTAAGTTTGATTTAAGTATACATTTTGTTTACACACAGTAAAATGTCAAAACAGAATCTTAAAAGTCCCACTGATGGCAAAAATAGATTTGTTGGAAAAATATTTAGGATGATTTTGAAATATAATAGTACAGAATACATATTTATTTACCAGTATATATATATATATATATATATATATATATATATATATATATCGAAAGAGAAAGAGAGTGAGAGAGATGTTTAGACTGAGAGAGAAAGGGATTTTTTCTTCTAACGTTATCCTCCCAGAGGACGTATATAGTTCATCAAAAGGAACGCTATGGGTAGAGATGGATTCGGTAAGCCTTTGCTCAGATCGAAGCCCGTCTTCTCCTCATCTCTCTCTCTCTTGATCCTGTGGTGAGGTCGAGGACAGCTGTTCGGGGATCAGTTGCAGTGAATAGCCTGATAGATCACCACGATTCGCATTGGCCGGATGGCGGTGGATTCAACCAGCGCGTTGATCAGCAATTTGACAGGTCTTATTCTTCATTCTACAGGTGTCTAGAGACACTCTTCAAAAGATAAGGCTTACGAAAGAGCCAAAGAGAGTTTTTTTTAAAGAACAGCGCTGCGGTTGCTATGCAAGCCAATGCTACATTAACATTGAGCAATTTAGGGTTTTCTCTGAAATCAAACACTGGAGAGAAATACGCGACTCGTTTATTATTATTGCACTTCTTAATTTTTCTGGAATCTCAGTGAGAGTAAGTATTGTCAGCTCTCTAGGACTCTTCTCAGTATTCATGCTGAAAGTAAAAACGGCTGTGTTTCTCCTGTCCTTTTTTTAATTATTTGTTGACTGTACCCAGTGTACTGATTACAGTTCGTATCACTGTCATTTTAATGTTCCATAGTTTTTTTCAGTTCTCTAGAAAGGTCTGGATACTTATCTATCTTTTCTTTTTCTTTCAATTTTACTCTGTAGTTTGCCGGGACAGCTTAGTCCACTGTTCGACAGGCTCTTTTTTTTTTGTTGACTATCACTAGATATGGTCCTATGGCCGAGATTATGTGATTATTTTGTATCTAAATCCCTGAGAAATCTTTGTGTCTCATTCTCCAGGGCGGATTCTGTGTTTCACACATATCATTTGTTAGTATGGTCGAATTTGAATTTCTTGTACAATTCCCAGTGGACCACCTTCCTTATCGAGTTGTGTCTGGTCTTATACTCCTTCTGCTCTAATTTGCAGCTTTCGCTCATTATGTGATTGATCGTTTCCTCCCTGTCACTGCATAACCTACATCTGCTATTTTGTTGCGTCTTATCTATTCTCGCTTTGATGTAGTTAGTCTTTATGGCATTGTTTTGTGCTGCTATCAGAAGAGATTCAGTTTCCCTTTTAAGTTTTCCCTTTCTTAGCTATTTCCCTATTTTTTCGTGTGAGATTTCGCTTGTTTGTCGCTTGGTATGCCCATACAGTTGTTTTTCTTCCAAATTTATTTTTCGAGTTTTTTTTGTTCTGTTGACCCTCAGGTTGTCTGTATTGTTTCTGCTCACTGAAATAAGTATTTTTCTGTACTTTTTTAGGTAGTCTCCAAGTCTGATGGAGATGCATCAACACTATCTTCAGTCTGGCAAATGCACTTTCTCCTTCTTTTCTTGCTACATATGGTCTGTCTACGTTATCTCTGAGATGTAAAGCCTAATGCATCATCATTAGTTTTCTTGTTCTCTGGTCAATTTATTTAAGTTCTTCTCTTGTCGACTTGAAGAATTGTCCTGAGTATCTCTCACAGGAGTTAGCTCTGGTGTTTATTCCTTTGATGAGAGTTCTGCTATATAGTTTGGTTTCGAGTAGTTTTCTTGTTCTCTTGAGATAGACATTTTTGATTTTTTTTCTCTCATCTCCTTCTTGTTTGATCGTGTTCGCTTCCACAATTCCAAAGTATTTCTAAGCATCATTTTTTCATAGTCATCTGATGTTTTCTTGATTTGGTAGTTCAATTCCTTTTGACATATGTCGTTTTCCGCTTCTCGTTACAAGCATAGCGCATTTTTCTCTGCCAAATTCCACCCCTATGTCCTGACTGTATATGCTTACTGCCGGTATTCAGTTTTCCAGTTATTTATCATTTTTGACAAACAGTTTGATGACGTTCATTTATATTGGGTGATTGATCTTTTCTTACGATTTTGGAAGTTTTTATTCGCCGGTGCATTTCCTGAGTATGTGGTTGGCTGACATCATCGCTATTACAAATAGTAATGGAGGTAGTACTTCTCCCTGGAAAATACTTCTCTGAATTTTTACAACTGCTGAACATTATCCACCTACTGTCAATTCCACTCTCCAGTTTTCCATGTTATTCGAGATTAAATATCTGACTTCGTCAGATATCTTGTACATTTTGAAACAGTCTATTATCCAGCTTTGCGGGACAATATCGTATTCCTTTTTGTAATCAATCCAGACCATAGTTAATTTTTCTATCTCGTTTAGCTCCTGTTGACGATGAATTGATCAATGTATAGTAGCTCTTCTGTTCCTCTTGTTCTCTTGTGAAAGGAACGTTCTGCGGTTTATTAACGAGTAGTAAATCTCTCAAATCTGTGCCGTTAGAAATTTGCATATCATCGATAGGCATGTTATAGGTCTATAATTTCTGAGGGTGATTTCTTTTTTGGGTTTCTTTCTGGATCAGGGTGGTCTTTCCTTTCGTCATCTATTCGGGTATATCTGTTTCTTCTAAGCATCTATTCATTTCGATAGCCAATCGGATATGGATTGAAGTGATTTTTTTAAGCCAGAATACATTTATGCCATCATGGCCTGGAGTATTTTTTCGAGAGTTGCTCAGAGTGTATCGGGTTATATTTTTGCCACAGAGCCTTCTTCGAGTACTTGCATCTCTTTTTTAATGTTTCTTATCCATTCGGCTTTTCTGTTACGATAACTATGTTCCCATATTTAGCACCAAAATGGTTTTGCTTCCTTCGCATCCGGTTGTTGGTTTGTCTTCGCCCATTCTCCTCTACTTGCAAGTAGAATTTTCTTTCCTTGTTTTAGAATGTCCACTTTCATCTATATTATTTGATCATTTCTTGGTATCTTTTTAGTTTTCCTTCTATCACCAGTGCCTTCTGATTTTTCTCTTTGAGTTGTATCTTTTATTTTAATTGTGCTGGTTTTCTCTCTTTATCCCAACATATTTTTGAATTTTTCTTCTGTCAAAACATTTTTGCCTTCTGTCGTAGATTTCTCATTTGTGTTTCCAGTTTAATTTCTTATCCAGGTTTTGATTTTCTCCGTGTGTTCTTTAGGGAACACCGATTTTTTCACAGACTAATTTCGCTCCTGCATAGATTAGTTCGTTTCATTACGTCATGGTGTTTGTTGGGATGTTTGTTAATTAGTCTTTAATTTTCCTGTATCTGCTTTGAATGTTTTCCAGTTCTGAATGTTTCTTAGTTTTTGAGAGAAGATAATGTGGTTTTCTTTTCTGACATAATTCTCTGCATAATCTCTTCATTCATTTCTTACTTCTTCTGTTAGTGTTTGTTTCGTTGTGTTTGGGTGTGTAGCGCTTCGATTACTATTACTCGGGGGTGTTATTTGGTTTAAGGGTTCTCTTTTTTTTTCAGTATTTTGCATATCGGTTACTGCAATATTGTCTTGCCGACAATTTTCTTATGTCATTATTATTATTCTACTCATTTAAGACTTTTTCAAACCAGCCTTAGCCGTTCACTGAAAATTGTGTGACGACAAGTCTTAAGTCTCCAGGACTATTCTCAGTATTCTGGCCAATCTCAACAATGCTGCAGTTTGGATGGTCTCTACTCGTCTTCCAATTTCCATGTCCTCTTGTCCTTACACCAATCCTTTAATCACTGTACCAAGAGCACCATTTAGAATTGGTATAACCGTCACTTTCACGTTTCACAGCTTTTTCAACTCCCTAGCAAGGTCCCGGTACTTATCCTTTTTTTCGTTTTCTTCCAATTTTACTCTGAGGTCAGCCGGGGAGCAAACTTCACAATTCTACAAGTTCTCATTTTTTCGTTGACTATTATAAGGTCTGGTCATCTGGTCGAGATTAGGTGATCCGTTTGTATCACAAAATCCAAGAAAAATGTATGCATCTCATTCCCTAAGACTGATGCTGGGTTGTGCCTATACCATTTTTTCGTATGGTAAAATTAAAATTTTTTGCAGAATGCCCGGTTGATTATTATTATTATTATTATTATTATTTACTCTTTAGAGTTTTTCACATCATTGTTAGCTGATGGTTTTTCACTGGAGTCTGAGTGACAGCAAGCCTCCTCAAGCCACCAGGACTCTTCTCAGTATTCTGGCCGTTCTCAATAATGTAGTTGTTTGGATGGTCTCCACTCGTTCGCCAATTTCCAAGTTTTCCAGTCCCTGTAGTAATCCTTTAGTTACTGTTCCAAACGCAACAATTACAATTGGTATAATTGTCACCTGCATGTTCCATAGTATTTTTAAATTCCCTAGCAAAGTCGAGGTATTTATCCTTCTTTTCACATTCTTTCAGTTTTATTGTGTGGTCAGCCGGGACAGCAAAGTCGACAATTTTGCAAGTTAGACAAATTCACCTACCTCGGAAGCAGCGTCTCATCAACCGAAAAAGACATCGACACACGGCTAACGAAAGCATGGACAGCTATCGATAGGCTCTCGATCAGATGGAAATCAGATCTGACCAATAAAATGAAACGCAGTTTCTTCCAGGCAGCGGTCGTATAGATATTGTTATATGGATGCACTACTTGGACGCTAACTAAACGGCTGAAGAAGAAAAAGCTAGACGGCAATTACACAAGAATGCTGCAAGCAATCTTGAACAAGTCCTGGCGGCAACACCCCACAAGGCACCAACTATACGGCCACCTGCCTCCAACCACGAAAACTATACAATTAAGACGAATCAGACATGCAGGACACTGCTGGAGAAGCAAGGACGAACTCATCAGTGATATACTCCTATGGACCCCCGCATATGGCCAAGCAAAAGCAGGACGACCAGCTCGAAAATACATACAGCAGCTCCGTGAGGATACGGGATGTAGCCCTGAAGACCTGCCAGAAGCGATGAATGATAGGGAGAAGTGGCGAGAGAGGGTCAGGGATATCCATGCTAGTGGCACGACATGATGATGATGATTATTATTATTAGGTCTGGTCTACTGGTCGAGATTAGGGGATTCGTGTGTATGTCAAAGTCCGATAGGAGTTTATTATTATTATTATTATTATTATTATTATTATTATTATTATTATTATTATTATCTTGGTAGTAGTAGTAGTTAATTGAAACTATATATTTCTTGAATACTTGAAACCAAATAACTGTTTGGAACTTATTAGTATTAGATAAAAATACTTGAAACCATTTATATATCCATAACTACTAATCCATTCTTCAATCTCGCTACCTCCTCAAACTCCATATATTGTTATAACCCCTGACTATTCTCCACACACTTTCTCACTTTTTTCGGTTTCATCAACTTTTCCCTTCATTTCGTATAACATCCTCTTCAATCTCTGCAACGTGGTTATAGATAAATAATGACTTGAGAAATTACACTCACTTCAGGAATCTTCTTTCTTTCAGCTCATCTGCTTTACCTCTGTCTTACTCACTTTCTCTTCTTCAACACTTTAACTCATTTCCTCTAAACATCATTCTCACCAGTACCCAACTCCATCTCGTGTAGCCTCTTCTTCATCTTTCTTCTTTCTTTTCATGTATCGTAGCATACATTCTCTCATCCTCAAAATCTTCTACCCATATACCGGCTCCTCTCCCCTCCCACCCTGTATTTTCCCGCCTCTACGACAATCAAATTAGTCGCAAAACACTTCAGTGTTGTTATCCTTTTCGACTTTGCAAACGTTTTCGGTTTTGCAAACGAGAGATGGCGAGATAACAGTCGCTACGTGATTTCAAAATAATCACTTCCACCGCCGCCCTAATACATTACATCGTTCTTATTTCATTCTTTTTTTTTTTTTGCTTTGTTTTGATTTGTTTTGTTTTCCTTTTTGTGTTTTTTGTTTTGTTTTTGTTTTTCAGCTAGGAAATTATTGAAACTTATTACTTTGTGCAAATCTCGACTAAATGACTTGCATCCATCGTTACCTACGCACAAAGTGCTTAGATTTTTATCTGTTTGATGTTGGGAAGTGGGGTGGCGTACACACACCCTTACTCATACCGAGCCCCAACCATATTTAAAACAGAAAACGAGCACTGTTATGAAGAGAATATAGACGAAAGAAAAAAAAATGGCTTTCACCTTACTGTACTCATATGGTTTTTAAATTCATTTTAACTGTATTTTGAATTAAGGTTTAAAAATTATACTCTTTCTCTCTGTTTGTCTGTTTAACTGTCTCTCTGTCAGTCACTCTCTCTCTCTCTCTCTCTCTCTCTATATATATATATATATATATATATAACAATGATGTATATAACAATGATATGTATATATATATATATATATATATATATATACATATAACAATGATATATATATATATATATATATATATACATATATATATAACAATGATATATATATATATATATATATATATATATATATATATATATATATATATATATATATCTTTGTTATATGGTTTGGTATCAATCAAGAGTGCTCAATATTAGTCATAGAAAATATGTAGAACTTACTTTGAATAGCTTTGACAATGAGTCAAAGGCGAAAGTTAGTTCATGCAAGCGTAGATAGATAGCTAGTTTGGCTTTTAAAGTCAGACAATGGGTTATTTAAAACAGAATTCATATTTTTATGCGAGGGAATTATAAGATTCCAAGGTACTATAACTACTTAATAATTATCAGTCAAATAACTCATCTCAATCCAATTAATTTGCATAGTTATATAGTTTCAGATCTTCCACGGTCAGATATTCCATGGTCATACAGATAATTTGCAAGGATTGTGGTTTCAAGTCACTCTTCTTGTTTAAAATAATTTGCACAGTTATATAGTTTCAAGAATTCCTATCAAATACCTATAACGTGCTTGTAATATGATTTCAAGTAACAATGGCTGTTTAATATCAACAGAAATAATTATTTTCTAACATTTATTTATTTTCACTTAACTGTTCCAATGAAAATGCAGTATCAATGCTTTAAGTGCCAATATATTAATATCATCATCATCATGTCGTGCCGCTAGCACGGATATCCCTGACCCTCACTTGTCAATTCTCCCTATAATTCATCGCCTCTGGCAGGTCTTCAGGGCTACATCCCGTATCCTCACATAGCGGCTGTATGTATGTTCGAGCTGGTCGTCCTGCTTTTGCTTGGCCATATGCGGGGGGCCATAGTAGTACATCATTTATGAGCTTGTCCTTGCTTTTCCAGCAGTTCCTGCATGTATATGCATATCAATATAATGCAATCATTTGAAACTGGTGAACACTTCATATATATATACAATATCAAACTTAAGTTCTAATTTATTTGTAAAATGCAAACGTTTTAAATAAGTAAACGCTTCATAAATGTATGTAATATCAAACTTTGGTGCAAATTCATCAATAAGATATTATTGTTTTAAAGAGGTAAGCTCGCCATATCTCTGGGGGTGTCCTCGTGGTGTAATGGTTAAAGCGATGGACTGCGGAATCGTAGTACACTAGTTCGTACTCACGTCGCGCTATTACTTTCACTTTCGGGCAAATACCCTTGGGAAAGGTATGAACCCTCTAATCCTCCCAGCTATGGGTTAAATAGTACTACTACTGTTCTTCTAGGAGAATTGCTTTGGCATTAAATAACCTCAAAAGAGTTGATATTCCATTTAACAAAGAAACCAAATTAATCTTCATATCTCTATGTAATATCAAATTTTCTAAACATATGTAGTTTAAACTCAATTTAGACATTAAAATAAACAGATCTATCTGACACACAAGGGAGACATGTACTACAACTTCGGGTCAGAGTGTACCCGTAAGGGAAAGGAAGAGATGACTGCCTTGTTTTCCATCCTAGTATTCGTGCTGGAGCAACACAGTGGGAAATTTGGCTTTGGAGGGCTTCCCTTTCCAGGGAACACCTGTCTCCTCCCCCGAAAGAGCAAGGGTAAAGTTTATTGTTTAATATCTGTGGTGCCCTCCAAAGGGATAATGTTAACGATGACCAAACGATTTTTTGCACTGCCAACAATTAGACATTCGTACGGGAGGTGGGGGGCAAGTGGAACGGTCTAAAATTTTTTCTATTTCGCGTCTTGCTCTTTTCTGATGGGAAAGATTAGTCTTCCACAAAGACTTCAGATTGCTTATGGTACCGTCTATTACAAACTGAAAGTTTATTTAAATATTGTGTTGCTTCATCAATGCTTAACTCGGATGATGTTCCTAGAACAAGTGTTGAATATTTGACCTTTTCGTCTGTATATTTTTCAAACTCTTACCGAACATTTAGTTCAAATCCAAGACAAAGGTGTTTGCTTTGGTTTCGTTTTATGACATATCAACCATTGCAGGTTTTCTTTAATGCTAAACCTACTTTATACATATATATTAAATATATAAGATTTATAGACACGTTTTGGTGATAACATATGTAAACAATGGTTGGTTGGTTGTTTTTTATGGCATTTCTACCTTTGTAGTTTATTTAATGCCAAAACTATTATTTACAAATAAACAGTATAGCATAAGTAAGCAGTTTAATCGTCAAAAGCGTATCTATTTCAAGCAATTCATTTTAGTCAAACATTTCTAATTCAAACAATTCGGTTTAGTATAAGTAAAGTTTTTACTTATACACTTTCAAATGTCGGTGTTTCCTCGTGGTGTAATGGTTAAAGCGATGGACTGCGGAATTATAGTAAGCGAGTTCGAAATCCAGTCAAGCTATTACGTTCACTTTCGGGCAAATACCCTTGGGAAAGTTATGAGCCCCCTTATCCTCCCAACCGTGGGTTAAATAGTACCACTACTGTTCTTTTAGGAGAATAGCTTTGGTATTAGATAAGCTACAAAGGTTGATATGCCATTAAACAAAGAAACCAAACCAAACCAAACTTTTAAATGTCAAAACAGTTCTATTTAAAAAATTCAGTTTAGCATACGAAAACATTCGATTTCAAACAATTCAGTTTAGCATAAGTACGAAGTTTAAATGTAAAAATAGTTCCATTTCAAGCAATTATTAGTACACAGTTTAGTTCTATTTGACCCAGAGGTAGGATCCTATCAGTTGCTACCACTCCGGGCAAGAGTGGACCTGGGAGCGATGGCAATGAAGGGGTACTCCACATTCTCTAAAGCTCCAACATTACTGGAACCTCACCTTCAGAGTGTTTAGGATATATCCAGGACATATACTCACCTTCAGAGTGTTTAGGAAATATCCAGGACACAGGTTCGTGGGGGGGGATTTTTCCCCTCTGAAGAGGTGCAGTCGGTGTATTCAACTGTCCCGGCAGATTATACAAATCCTTAGACAAACCTGAGCTCGTTTTATTTTACACGGTAGAATAGTTTCAAGTATTACCATATAACAATAATAATTTGCCATCAGTTATTTGTTTGTACTCATTTAAATAGGTATATATAAGAGATTAGTTTGTTAGAGATTTCATTCTTAAATGAATTACAACTAATTTTTTTGTTCTCTTGTATACAATGTGAAACGATGAAATTGTCGTCCTAAAGAAAACAACATGATAGCTTTATTTTAAATCTTTTATTGAAAAAAAACAATCCAGGTAACTTGATTATGTAGTAGAGCTGACATCTATTCAATGTAGCCGCCTTCAGTTTCAATCACCGCCTCGATACAGATGGGGAACTGGGAGCATGCCTTTTCCACAAGCGCCAGCGGGATCTCGCTTTGGTGTTGTGGGAGATCATGTTGGTGATGTTCTCGACGTATGACCAAACGAAGTAGTCCAGAGATTTCAGGTCGGGGGAGGAGGGGGCCAGTGAGAGAAGGGTACAAAGTCGTAGCACTCCTTCTGAAGCCAAGCCTGGGTCTCTTTGGACTTGTGGGCCGGCGACGAGTCCTGCTGCCACACCCAGGGTCTGCCACCGGCCACCTGATTGCACCAGGGGATCACCACACTCTTTAGCACATCCAGGTACACTTTGGTGTTGACTTTCAAGCCGACTTCGAAGATGTGAGGTGGCATGATGTGGCCCTCACTTGAAACCACACCAAAGACCATAACCGTAGCAATCCGAAGGGTCATCCGATGCATTGAGCTTTTCCCTAAAGCGTTGAACCGTTTGGATTTGCATGTTGAGGGTGCTGGCAATGGCCCTGTTGTCTTAACGTGGATCGGTAGAGACCATGAGTTGTACAGCGGTGCATCTCCGATCTCGCTTGTTGAACATTGTGTTACTTTCAGACATGATAGAAGGCTCCTATCGCTCTTGGGATTTGTACACAACTGGCCAACTATTGTGGGTTATTCAATGACGAATTCTCTTTATCTATATATATTAAATATATATGATTTGGTTGGGTTGGGTTTTACAGCATATCAACCATTGTAGGTTATTTAATGTCAAATCCACTTCATACATAACACATAGTTTGTAGATAACATCTTTAAACGATCCAGAGCTCATTTCTTTGCTCAGAGTTAAATGGTTATGTATATAATTTGTAAGTTAATAGTTTGTATGTAATATTTCTAAATGAGTCAGACCTAATTTGTTTGCACACAAGTATTACTAGTGTTAGCATATAGTTAAATGGTGTCAGGTATTCTCACACGAATAGTTCCCTGTAGTATTAATGATTTGTTTGCACCAACTTAAATGGGTTCAAATGTTGCTATCAAGCATCAATGGTTTTCATTATTGTTATTTAACATTTATAAATCTATTCATCGTTTCCCATTAGTCTTTACACAGTGAAGTAGTTCCAAGTGTTGTATTTTGGCCTTTGACCCGGCGAAAAATGCCATTCCAAGGTGATGCACCGGAAGGAAGTGACACATTCTAATGGCAGTTATGAGAGGAAATCGCGTGGGCGGAAATTGGCTGACGATATGGGACGAGGTAAAAAAATTCCCATCGTACACTCATAGACTGATGCACCGGAAGAGAGTGACCT